>OX326948.1:45732549-46937549 GCA_946800315.1 Misopates orontium | reverse complement strand
CCTAACAACAGACGAATGTGACCCCTAACTAACTTAATTTTCCGTAAAGTCCCTTACGTTGTCAAAGATTATGCATCAATAACTTATTTAAACAAAAGTGCATAACGGATGCTAAATATTATATCAATTGTCATTTTTTTCCACAAAAAAAATGCATAAAATACACTTTGTATTTTTTCAAAATTGCAGCTATTAAACTCCCATATCTATTTCAAAACCGCACTTATGTTATCAAAAGTTTTGTAACAAACTCATTTAAAATACAAAAATCTATCTCAAACATGGCGAGTGGAAAAGAAACGGGCCGGGTCTTGTGCAAATTGCTGATAACACAAGGGGGTTTTATGTATTTTCCCAACAACTATATAATTTTATTTGTATTCTAGCTATCAACTAATCTTCCATGCTTAAAATATTAATTCTCGTGAAAAGAAGTATGAAATGAATGTATAGCTTATTATCAAAATAAAAAATAAAAAATGAATGTATAGCTAGCTATACACACACAAAAGAGACCAACACAAAAAGCTGTTCATTATAAACTATAAAGAGTTGTATTCTTTCTCACTCAAACTCCTCTAATCTCTCTACTCTCTTTCTCTCTCTTATAGTATACAAAACAAACCAATCAACTCAATCTCCATTCTTCTTCTCAATTAATCAGCTTCTTGCAGTTTGATCGATTAGAACTTCTCCATAAACCCTTCATTATTTTTTATAGTTCATCATTTTCTTACATGAGACATAAGTTTTAATCTACTGTGCCAACACACTTCAAATGTACTCTGCCTTATTCTCTTCTCTTAAACTCATCCTCATTTTTCTTATCATGCCCAAAGGTACTAACTGATCTAGTGAAACTTTTTTCATTATTATGTTTTTCATTCCAAATGCTAATTTCATGTAACTATTAACTTAGAGTTTAATGAAATAAAATTTCTTTATTTTTCAGGTTGCTTGGGAGCTACTTTCACGTTAGTTAATAGATGTGACTACATAGTATGGCCCGGAATATTATCAAACGCGGGCAGCCCCGGTTTGGACTCAACCGGCTTCCAACTCCAACCGGGTGCAACCCGGGCGTTCCAAGCTCAACCGGGTTGGTCCGGCCGGTTCTGGGGTCGAACCGGTTGTTCATTCGATCCAACCACCGGTTTAGGGAGTTGCGCGACGGGCGATTGTGGCTCCAACCAAATGGAATGCAATGGGGCCGGGGCCGCGCCACCGGCCACTTTAGCCGAGTTCACTATCGGCTCGGGTGCACAAGATTTCTACGACGTTAGCCTAGTTGACGGGTACAATTTGCCCATGATAGTCGAACCGGTTGGCGGTTCGGGCGCTTGCGGTATGACCGGGTGCGTAACAGATTTGAACCGTATGTGCCCGAATGAGTTGCGGGCAGGGGAAGGGCAGGGGTGCAAGAGTGCATGCGAGGCGTTCGGGAGCCCGGAGTATTGTTGTAGCGGGGCGTATGGCTCACCGGACACGTGTAAGCCGTCGATGTATTCGCAGGTGTTTAAGAACGCGTGCCCGAGATCGTATAGCTACGCGTACGATGATGCAACGAGTACGTTTACGTGTAGTGGTGCGGATTATACGATTACGTTCTGCCCTTCACGTACAAGGTACAAACTATTCATTTTTCTAATGTATTTGGAAATTAAATAAATGTTCATGTTGAATACGTATCAATATACAGTTCAATTTATTTTTATGTAAGAATTGTGAAAGCCTGTCGATCTTCTGTTAGCTCTATATTTTTTACTGAGTAACTATACTGTAAAATATTTAGGACAATTATAAGTTAACTTGTGTTTTATAATATAGATTTGTAATTTAAGTTCAATCTATGAATGTACTACATGTAGTAGAAGTAGTGCTGGCAAATGAAAGAATCTTTTAGTGACTTTGCTTTCTAGTGTACCACAAGATCTCTTTTTGATCATATCTTTTCCTCGTCTCTCAATGTGAATCCGGTTCAACTTTTTTCGGGAACTTTGTTTATAATTCTTATTTAATTTATATTTAGGTTAATTAAGTTCAAAACCTAAATACAAATTGGAAAACATATTACTTATATTAATTCATTATAATTTGATTTAGTTGAAAGTTTATTGATATATTTTATTCCATTTCTTTTACAGTCAGAAATCCTCGACGGATTCTTCAACACCGGGGATGGTAGGCGGTCTACCACCACCGGCTGCGGCAGCTGATACCGGTACCCAGCCGAAAGATGACTTGCCAGGGTGGCTACCAAGTTTTGTCATTGGGGGCTCTTCAAGTTTTTCATTACATTCTAATCACATTATTTGTTTTGTAACATTATTTTTCATGTTATCATTTTTTCGATTATAGTGAGTGTTCTTAATTCGAAAATTTAATTCCAATTCTTCACTTGCTAGGGATGCTCAATGTTAGCAAGGCCGATACATGGAATTACTAAAGATTGTAAAGCACAATATTCCAAAGCCCATGTGTATAGAAACTTGATACTTCTCAATTTATTGATTACGAACAAAACAATTAATAAGTTTGTTACTATTTCCTAGACTAGAAAATAAATAAATAAAAAATTATTAGAAAAGCAGAAAAAAATGACAAGGAGCGTTTGTTTCATGATGACATTGTTTATATGAGTTAGTTGTGGTGATCTTTTAAGCAAAGTTTTGCTACTTTACTGGAATAACAAGCATGGTAGTTATGTGATTCTTTTGGTACAAAATTTGATGGATCATATTGTCTGCCACTGTGGGCCTGCCGTCATTATTTACAATGTTACAAACTAGTGGCTAATTGGTTCATTTATGCTGATAAACATGTTTGATTTCGTTAAATTTTGTAATCATTCATAGTGGTCTATCATCATTAGACTCTGACTAACTTTCTTCATCATTGCTAAAAAAAAAATCGAGTATTCGTGATATTTTCCTCCACTTAATTCATATTTTGGTGTAGACGAGATTCACTATGCTGCCAATCACAACAAACACTCGTTTATATATGTATCATTAATAACACAAAACATTTGTTTATATGGATAAAAGAACTAATACATGGTACCATAGTATATAATTAGTACATTTGTAAATGAGACACAACTGCTTAATCTGAAATGTATTTGTAAAAGAACATTTAATCTCAAAAAAGAATAATACATGATTTTGTACAAAGAGGTGTGTGTCATTTATAATTCAATCCAACTCGATATCTTAAACATATTAAAGTTGACCAATTAAGACCAAAATTTACCAGATTTCAACTTAAGACCTCTTAATTATGAAATTTATCTTGTCAATTCCATGAGTATCGAAATAATACGTGTTCTTTTTCATGATACAAAATGGTAGGAGGACATGCTGCATCTGTGTGACATATACAAACGGCATACAAAATTCTTTGTAAACATTTTTATTTTTTATCTTGTAACGCAACAAAATGTCCAAAACAAATAATTGATGTTTTCATCTTTCGGTGAGTTCCAATGCCATCAAGATGCGTATCTATAATTTAAGAACTGAAATGATTGAAAACTTCTTGGATTTTCTAACTACCCGTGCTAAGATCTCCAACACATTCGGATGCATTAAAATCTCTACATACTATGTTCACATCTAACAATAAAAAAAGTTATTTTATATAATTGTTGCATGATAACATAGTTTAGCTAACAATACAAAATAATAATTTCTTATACCTTGCACCTCATAATTATATTCGAATTGTGAATACACTCTCCATACGATTGTACCAAATAATTTCTCCTAAAAATTAACAATGATCCTACAAAGTGATGCACTATTTTGGTACATTATAACATTTAGAGAATGGAATAATTTGATTTATGAAATGATTGAAAACTTCTTGGATATTCTAACTATCAATTCCAAGACAAAATTCCCTTCATTTAGTCAATCATATATTAATCTTCTTTACACCAAAGGAATCGGACCCCTTCCTTTAATTAGTCGTCTTTACGAAACCTCATTGGTTGTCGCGTTTTAGTTTATTCTTGGACGGCTGCAATTAAAAGCGTGATTTATGCGGTTGTTGTGTCTAAGACTTATTAGAAGAATCTTCCATTTTTCGTAAAGCTTCGATGCACTTTGCTATGATCGGAAAAAAGTGGATTTGTTTCTAATTAATAAAGAATTTGCTATGATCGAAAAAAGCAAAGGGATATGTATTGTTGGCACAGGTTGGATTTGAGGGTGTGTCATGCGTGGTTTGCTCAATAACGAATATTGAAACGTAATATAGTTAGCTTAGGCGTTAAAAAATATTTTAGGCTCACAATATCTTTGATGGTCCAAGGGCTCTTGCAGCATTAATTACGCAATCTTCAATATTCAAATTTGAAAATCTTCATTATGCTCTCTGATTTGAGTCTCGTTCTCAAGTACTTCACGTAAAACCAAGAATTGATGAATTAATTGTTTAGACAAAGTAACTTTCGACATGGTCATAAACAATATACACTCAAAAAGATATATAAACTTATCGAAGATCTTCCGCTTATAAGATTCTTTACTGCATAAGTCAAAAAAGTGAAGACAGTAAATCTAAAAAAAGGCTCTAGCTAAAGACAAAAAACATCAATGTAAATAGTGTACATTTTCTGAAATAATGAAATGAAATACTTATGGGAGTTTCATGGGCCATAGTGACCTAGGTCCAGGGGGCAAATTCCATTGACCTCCCTTGAGGTTTCTTCTCTCTCCATCCACCTCCCCTCTAGTTTGAAATTTCCCATCCACCTCCCCTCTTTTAGTTGATTGTTAGTGAGTAGTTTAAATTGAGGGGCAAAAGTGTCAATCAATATTAAAGTACTACAAATTATTGAATATCTATTCACAACACAACCAAAAAACTAAATTAATTAACAATTATCAACACAAAATATTAGATGTAAATCTTATATTTATATAATTATATTTTAGTAAAAATATATATGTTTATTTCAAATAACACATACATATAATAAATGTTCAAATGCATTTTGGGCTTACCCTAACATATAAAAGGGAGAACATAAATAAATAAATACATGGTTATGTAGACGATAATTGAATTCAAACAATGTTTAATTTAAAAAAAAAAAAAAAAAAAAAAAAAAACAAGCACATTTTAGATAAGTATAAATAGAGTTGGACCCTAAAATTAGGTCAAACATAACTAAAATCCATATAAATCGTTTCCACAATTTAATTAGATAAATATAACATTTTCCGATTAATATTTCTCATTGGATATTATATATTAATAATTGTAAAACTATTAAGTTTTTATATGTTACGGTAAAATGACTTTTAACTAGTAATAAAAAGATATATGAATTGTTGAATTTTTAAGTTAAACGAACCTAATTATTTTCTTCTTATTTTTCATATTGAGGTCAGCCCCATATGTGTGTGTTTCACGTTAATCATGTTTATGTATTGTTTGAACAAGTATGTTATTACTAAAGTATAATTATCTAAATACAAGTTTTTATATAAAATTTGCCATTCAATATTGTATATTAACACTTCGTAATTTGTTAAGTAATTTGGTTGTGTTGTGAATAAAAATTCAATAGTTTTTTTTTTCTTATCAAGTGACACTTTTACCCCTAGAATATAATTGTTGACTAACAGTCAACCATCTCAAGGGAGGTGGATGGAAAAAATCCAAATCAGAGGGGAGGTGGATGGAAAAGATTCAAACTAGAGGGGAGGTGGGTAGAGAGAGAATAAACTTCAGGGGAAGTGGATGAAATTTACCCCCATGTCAGGTGTGCTATAGTAAAACTCGCACATAGAGTTTGCATAATAAGGACTATGCATCTGCGAGCTTTGCATTCTTAGGACTGCGCACCCACGAAGTTCTACATACTTAGGAGTTAGAACTGTGTGTTAAGCTCACATTTGTAGAGTTTGCGTGTTAGTCCATATGTAAGGTCGGAGACTTAGTTTATTTCTAGCATCACAATACTTGAAAGTTTGAGGATAACATGTTGATTTTATATATGATGGGTTGACCCCGAGCAACATAAGAAATTCTCGCAAGTTGTGTTACTATACCAATGAGTATCATCTCACTTAAATGTGGGATTGAACTAGTTCATACAAATCTATTTTAAAACATGAACAAACTGACAATTCCCAATATGGCCGTTAAATTGTTCATATGTCCAAGACTAATGTACTTGTCCTATGCATTATATCATACCAAACAAAGGTGGTTATCATAAGAATCTTATTTTTTCTTTTTGTGAGTATGTAAAATGTACAAGATTATTTTAATCTCGTTATTACAATATTATCTTGTTTTCTTTGAATACTGGATCACCAGGCCACACAGTCCTTGAATAAAGAATATGACCTTCACTACTTGTTCAAAGTTGAATTTTTCATGATCATATAAGAAATAGTTATATATTGTCACAAGATAAAAAAAAAATGATTATACGCCTTTGAATAAATAGATAAAAATGTACTTCTAAATTTTATTAAAAAAATCTTATGTGCCAAAATGGTACGTCAATCCAGTAAATACCATCGAATGATAAAATCTAAAGTAAAGTTTAATACCATTATTTTTCGGATTTGGACTGCTCTTTTGCTTACACCACTTTAATTAGATCGATTAGACTCAAATAGTGGGCTGATAGGGCCCATTTTCTCGTTCTGAGATCTGGGCTTCACGGGCCAACCTACAGTTGCGATATCATATGAGCATGGACGGTGCTTCTACTGGACCGATCTGGGCTTATGAAGTCATGCGTTTCATATTTTGGTACAATGATTTTTTCTTTTAATACGTCTGTACTAGTCACAACTCATGAGGGATTGAAACAAACTATTTGGTACATTTGCAAACTTCTAACTATTTATTTTTTCTCTTTGAATTAAAATCTGCTAGCATAAATGCATAAATCAACATATTAAAATTGGAATATTACATAATGTCCGTGTATAAGTTTATCATAAGTTCAAAACCTATGGAGGCAAATTATAACTAAATAATGAACGCAAGCGAGAGTTCCTCGTAAATATACTTTTTCAGTTGCATTCCAAATTACGTTGTATATCTAAGTCCATTGTAAATGGGAAAAAATACAATTTTTTGACCACTTTTACATATTTAGAAAACGGTAAAACTTGAAAGTACTTTTATACTTTATTTCATAAACATTTTGAGAGACCGTGAAAATTTTGATCAACTTTAGAATCCCAACTCTTATAGCGTGTCTCATAGTACACTTACAAACTTCCGAAACTAAAAACTTCTTTGTTTAAATCGACCTTTGTTATCCTTTTATTTTTATTTTATCTTTTTCCATCAAACTTAAGGTTTTGTGTTATTTGTATAATTTTCAATGTTCAATAAACTTGGAGGCTGAGTGGTCCACAATGTGATGCATTGAATCCGGTCGAAATTCGAAACATTCATTCACCACAATTACTAAGCAAAGATAATATTAAATATATGTGGTCATGCACATTCTACCAGTTAGGTCGTCCTCTACTATTTAATTTAAGCATTCTCACGCCTTTCTATACAATATCATCATCCTTAATCCGTATGATTACCATCATTCGTTGGAAGACTTTACTACACGAGAACTTTATTACACGAGAACTATTTAAGTTTCTGCAAGTTTAATATTCGTGGGTTAAATTAAATGTATATCCCACAAATAAAGTTTATTGCACGAGAACTTCTTAATTTGATTTTTGATGTTTGATTGATTGACTTTAGGACAAAGGTTTTAATGTGCTTGAAGAGCAATTGATGTTTCTGCCCTCAACCGCGTGAAATAATCAAATAAGTTATCGTGTTCCTCTTATTTTTATCTAATTGTTATAACTTTGTTTTTTATGAATTAATAGTTAAAACTTATAACGTATAAAAATGAGAACCCCACCTAAAATATTCTCTTATCGTTACTGCTATAATTTTAAGCGTCAGAAGTCAGAATATTCTGAGGCCTACTGCCTACCAACCGCGTGAAAATAAGCCTTGTACCACCACTTCAAAACCCACCGATTGGCATAGCCATCAGAATTTGACATTTTGTGTATCATTAAATCTTATACTTAGAATTAACTTAGTCATTGATGTGATCACTGAACATGGAACTAGTATGTTCTATTTATTTCGATCTATGTTTATTTCAATGTATCATCATAATAAAATCATTAATCCAGTATACAATACTTCAAACGTGTTTATGTGGCTCAAAAATCAATTAACCTTTTCAAATAAACGATAAAGACAGCCATTTGACATTAGGTTTAAAAAATTAATTTAGGCGAATAAGTAGTTCATGAATAACAATATGGAATTATATTAAGCCACGTATGCAGCTGACGATTCATAGGCCCATACAAAAGCCAGGTGTCCTCATGACTCACACAAAAACAAAAACAAGTATTAAATATTTAACTAACCACTCCCATTTCACTTTTGTCAAATTCACAAAACTCAAAAAGAGAAGAAAAAAAAATCCCCAATTCCTTAATTCTCACTCCTCTCATCAAACCCCAACAGACACTCTCTCTCTCTATAACAGACACTGAAATTTTAATGCTCCACAATTGAAATTCAACAACAACAACAAACAAATGGCGATTTGCGATGCGGTGCTGGGGAATTTAACGACGCTTTATCTGTTACTAATCGCGGCGATTAAAGCCTACGGTTTGGCCTCTGGCCGGAGCTTTAGCGGCGTTTGCGTACTCGTGTTTTCGACGGCGGTTGTCGCTTCGATCCTGATCGCGAGCTTGACGTACGACGTGTCGCGTAAGGCGACTCACGCGCTAATCACGCGCGATCATCATCATCATCATCACGGTCACGAGATGTGCCGAGGCGGAATCTGCTGGCACGGCGTTGCGGTGAAATCGCCGGCGTCTCAGATCCAGTTTCGGCTTCCTCAGCAGAATAATCTGTGAAAATTGATGCTAGTGATGTGAAATTGAGTGTGTTGGTGATTCGATTGCGAGAATTTGAGGTGAATTTGGAGTTTGATTGTTGATTAATCGAGCTCGAAAGGTATAGGCCTCTGTTTTTTTTTTTTTTTTGTTCTTCAATGAAAATTATAGCTGAGATCGTGTTTTTGTAAATAACTCAATTATGAGGAATTTTGGATCGAATTTACGAGTGTTCTGTAAATTTGTCAAAGATGATGATGATGATATATTGTATATATGAAATTGAAATGAAGAATTTTACTGTATTCTGTTTTATTATGATACGATTGCAGCTGAATATGTTGATTTTTTTTTTTTTTTTGCATTTGTCAAAATTGTGATGCTTTGACTATTGAATTTTGAGGATTGTGAAGAAGAGGCAATAAAATATTTAATTATAATTGGTTCTGTTGCGTAATCAATTAGTATAATAGTCTCTGTTTTTAGCGGTAATTTTGGCTTTTAATGAGACGTGCGTTATATAAAGTATGATGAGATGGTGACTTAAAGATTAATTTAATTGGTGAGTGGTGTGTTTTCTCATTAAATAATGAAGATATTTTTGTGGTGCTGATGTAACTGTTTTGGTATTAAGTATGTGTTGAAAATAGTGGTGTTAATGTCATTTGTTAGGTGGAAATTTTTGTAGAGTACCAAAATTGTGAGGTTACTTTACGATTTAGAAACAAGGGGCGGACGTGGTTTTTTAACTTTATAGGAGGTTCTTTGTGTTGATGACTTTATTTAGGGTTGTAGTTACCCACCCACTTTTTACCATCTCCCAATTTTTTCATACTATTGTTTGTGTCACCGTAAGATTTATGTGGTGCATCTATAAGTCGATAGAGTAACATTTGTTTATCGTACCTTTCGTCATTGCTTGTATTAAGTTCCACGGCATGTTATGTACATTTATCGTAAATTAAACACTGACATAAGAATTGACGTGTCGTTGGGGTTGGATTTCATGAGAACTTTAGGATGATATTGTTGTTCTATGTTAATATATGTCGAAATTGCACTAAAATGAGAACCTTCACTCACCCCCTTTATATAATTGTTAACTTTCTTTGAATATGTTTCTCAATTTAAGTTTTTAGAAGTGAGCTACAATGGATTGTAATTCAATATTTTTAAGTATAAATTTATAGAATCTATGGATATTTCACAGTGAATAAATTTTCTTTGACGTTTTTCAATAATAACGATTGATTCATTCTTATTTTATAATGAATAACTTTCTTGTGCTAATTTTGCATTCTTATAGAGCTTCAAATTTCAATATCTAACACCGCACGTGTTTATTAACACAAATTCAGACTTCACCTTGTTCATCAGTTGTTTTATTCATGAATTAAATTCTAGTGAGTGACATGGCCTCTACATGTGTTTGAAGCTAATCCAAAGTTGAGATTGTCGCTACGAAATCAGATTCATAAAAGTTTAGTGCAGTTGGCCGATTTTGTTGTTCGGAGCAACTAAGTGCAACATCCCTTAATTAATGGAAAAAACATATAATTTGAGTTGTTTTAAACAAATTAGTTTTGCTTTACTCCGATTTCGTGATTGATGGGAATCCAATTGCTGCATAATATTTTGTGCTCTCATTACAAATGAAGATTTATATATACATTTTTATAAATAAAATTGATAACGTATATAGGACGACCTAATGGCCGTAAAGGGGCATCATAGAATGACATATGCCTTAATACTTTAGGACGATATCCTTACAACATCCACAAAATTACCCGTCCATAAAAATCATTTACATCTCTCATCATTGTCAAAGACTAAGAATTCGTGGTGTACTCCATTGAGCAATTTATAATTAAAACGATGTACTCTGCAACTTGTGCTAGACGCCCGTAAAGACAAAAATCAATTGTAATAACCGGCCAAGCTTGTCGAATGCTTCATTAAGGCTTGCATGCAACTGCCCAGCTCAACACGAGTTACTAATAACTTATCTACTACGACACATGGAGGACAATGAGCAAAATATATATGAGCTTATAAATTAATGAACATTCGAGATCATTAAATGTTTGAGTCTTTATATAAAAATGCAAATCAACATGGTATACAGAACGACCGCAAAAGATCATGAAATTGAATCCGATCACATCCTATATAGAAAAACTGTGATCATAAAATCGAATTCGATAATTATCCATCTATCGAAAGTCGAAACTAATGTCCAATATCAAATTAACGAAAAAGATTACATTCTACACGTGAAGGCGCTTATGGAAAACATTTTCATTTTGCAGGATATAAGAGAACAAAAGATTAAATTTCAACGAATAGTTAGATATATATTGACAAAAATACTACCTATATAAACAAAATGATAAAACCAAAAAAAAAAAAAAAAAAAGACAAAAAATGAATCACAATAGAGTAGCCGCCTTTCGCGACCGTCATCCAACGGCCCCAATTTTTCCACCAAAACTCACCAAAAAAAAAAGAAAAAAGAAAAACACAAAACACATGAGATAATTTTTAAAATCCCTCTCCACTCCCACCACCTGTAGTGAATCTATCGCCACATCACATTTTCCTCTCCAACACAAAAAAAAAAAAATTTAAACCCCCAAAAAAAAAAAAAAAAGAGAATATTTTCCAATTCCTCTCCAATGGCCGAATCCCCATCCTCTCACCAGTCCCCGACCCGTAACCCGGCCCAATCCGGGTCGGATCCTGCATCCACCGAATACTGGTGCTACCACTGCGACAAGCGCGTCGCCGTCGAAACCCTAGCCGACGACGTCGTTTGCTTCGACTGCAAAAACGGCTTCGTCGAATCGATCGCCGTGCCCGCTCTATCGGATTCGGATCCTAGCTTGGGCAACCAGTTCATCCAGGTGCTCCGATTGATCGCGCAGGCCGCGAGTGAGGACGACGCGCCTCCTCCTCCGCCGTCCGATCCGTCGAACGACGATTATCTCCGGATCGAGCTCGGAGGCTGGGAGAATGACGATGACGATGACGAATTTGTTGATGAGGATGAGCGTTCGGTTGAAGTTGTGGAGGAGGAGGAGGAGGAATCGGAGAATAACGGATCTGATCGTGAGGATGATGATGATGATGAGGATGAGGAGGAGGATGATCGTGAGGATAACGAGAACGAATTGATCGAGGCGATTGACGTTGAGGAGGACGCGGAGAGGCTGAGGAGGCGGCGCGAGGTTTTACGCGTTAGGTTGAGAGATTTCGCCAGTAGAGCGGCCAGTCGGAACAGGATTTTGGACTGGGCGGAGATTTTCATGGGGCTGGAGGACCACTCGATTGAGCTGAGGTTTCGGGGATTGGATTCGGATACGTACGTTGGTAATCCGGGGGATTATGTTGATGCTGCGGGGTACGAGGCGTTGCTGCAGAATTTGGCGGAGAGCGATAGCGGAGGGAGACGTGGGGCGCCGCCAGCTGCGAAGGGGGCGGTGGAGGGGCTGGAGAGCGTGGTTGTTGGGAAGGAGGAGGAGGTGATGGGGTGTGCTATATGTAAGGATTTGGTGAGTGTGGGGGAAGTGGCGAAGAGTTTGCCGTGTGGACATGGGTATCATGGTGATTGTATCGTTACTTGGTTGGGGTCGAGGAATTCGTGTCCGGTGTGTAGGTTTGAGTTGGCGACGGATGATGTGGAGTACGAAGAGGAGAGGAAAAAGAGAGGGGTGGCTGCGGCGGGTTTAAAGGCAGCCTCGACGAGTTCGTCTGGTGGAGATGCTGGTGACTCTGGCTTGCAGTGATATTTAATGGTATGCGACATAAATTGTATCTTTATTTGTGTTCTGGTGTATTTTTTGATTGGGAACTTTGTCATGGTACTAAGTGTGAAATTGGGGTGTTGGGGGTTGGAACTGTTATGGAGCTTCTCATTTTGTAAATATTAAACTTTATGATGAAAACTTCGCAAGAAGTTCTATTTAATATATATCTGTCTCAGCGGTGTACTTGATTGAATTACTGTTTTGCGTGTGCTTGATGTTTTAGGATTAAGAATCATTCTGGGTTTTCCTTTCATGATAGTTCTTTAGGAAAGCCCAATAATTATCTTTTTTGGGGGTCTACTGCACTTGATGGAGGAGCACATGAATGGTAGTAATGTACTTAATTTCAAAGCACACAGCTCAGTGAGTCCTTAGCATTTCAAATGAGCTCTTCCTCAAGAAGCTTTTCGGGTCTATCGTACAGAAAAGAAATGACCGGAAGGAAGCATAGTTTAATGGTCTTTGCTGATCCAAGACCTTAAGTGGGATAAATGAATTAAGCTCAGTGAATGGGTGAATGAGGTAAGTTGCCAAGAACTCTTTTTTTTTTTTTTTTTTGAAACCAAGTTGATGCTGAGATTTCTGCTCGGAATATTCATGTAAGGAGTTAAAGATTAGAGACCTAGAATTAATATTCCCTGGAAACCATGATAGTGGATAGCAAGTTGAAGTGCTCATAAGAAGAGCTGGAAGGTTTAAAGGATGTACACTAGATGGGCTGTTAGTTGGCGCCATGCTTGTCTAAGACCTTAGCCAGGAGATTGGAAACAGTTTTAAATGAGATACGTAAAATTGTTTAGTGGGCATGACTTTTAGCTGGATATATTATATTATTATCCATGATCTGCTTGGAAAGTCTGAGGTATGCTCCCCAGAAAAAGTAGTTCATATCATACACATGAAAATAAATATAACACTGGTAAATGAGTTTTGCGGATGCAAAAAGTTCATTAATCTTCAAGATCCATGTGAACTTGGTACCTTTTCTGTAGGATTATATTTCTCTATTTTGAATTGTTGAATCTGGAATCATGAGGCATAGAGATGCCACTTGCCACACCAGTATGTTAAATGCTGTGATCGTGGAAGATATTATGGTCTTCGGGCTTTTCGATAATGTTGGAAAGCCATGTAAATTCTAGTTACAGGCTTCAGAAATATGATTGAGAAAGTTGAAAATTGCCGAAATGTCAAGAGGGGACTAATGTGTAATAATATGTAACTTACCTTGCGTTTGAATTGGTCAGCAAACACTGCCAGAGAAACGAGATTCATTCCCAGAGGATCCTAGGGAGTTTACCTGGTTGAGATGATGGTAATTGTCTACACAAAACTTTGTAGTAGTGAATGAAACTTGAAACTTGGAAGTGGGCATTCGACAGTTGCGGAGTTTGTATCGAGACATGGTGTGTTTCCTATATTATATGAGTGTTTAGTTTATTGAAGTATGAAAACCATTATCGTTTCATATTCCCTGTCACTGTTGTTTTTTTTTTTTCATGAAAATTTACTTGTAACCTCCTACTCCTCAACTTTGAGCACATTTTGGTCTAAAACATCCATAAAAATTATTTCCATTTTCTCTCGTTTTACCAGATAATAGTGTCATGGATTAGGCTCTCAATGTTGAGAAGTGTTATTATATTTTTAGCAAGACGGGGTTGAAGCTTCATCTCAAGTATGGTTAGGGATCATCCTGTTATTTATGGATGCAGATGTTCCTCACTTGACAGCTTGTTTTGGTGTTGATTCATTTTGCAAAAAGTACCACTTCTGTGCTTTTGAGTGGAAATTCATATTGCGAGCAAGTTTTCTATTTTGTGGTAATCGATAAGATGTTTGTAATGTTGTCCTCCTTTTGCTAATTGATAGGATTATAGGAGCTCCCTTTTCTTTTCTTTTTTGGTGCATCTGCACATATATCACGTAGTTTCACTTAGCATCTGCCAACGTTTAGATTTGGTGAAATTCATGATCTTAATATTTGGATTTGGAAATTTGATATTAGGACAATATCTACTCTGACTTTCGCGAGAAACAGTATTCTTCGGTTAGTGCGACTTAATCATTGCGTTGGATATTTGAGTTTTCTTTATGGGACTGTATATTAATCAAAAAGTGGGATCATGCACTTAAAAGTGAAAGATGCGAATCCTAAGATGACATCGATTAGAATTTGTATTCATTTGTGTGATCTATATAGTCTAAATACATTAACTAAGCTTCATGCACTATACATCAACTATAACTAATAAATAATGTGTTACGCCATACGTACAAATTTTATTTGTAACAACAATTTCTGTTTACGTTCGAACATAATTTCTCAAATATTTATACAAATGACATATAGAGAAGCCAAATCATATTTAAGGAGCATTATTCTATTGTTCTCCAATTTATCCCTCTCAAATCAATATGCCAACTCATCTCCCATTTTAATATCTATCAATAATGAAGATCTCCAAAACAAAAATCTTCTTCTCTCTTTTATGCATTATATCAAAAGTTTCTTTCTCAATATATCCAACTTTTGTTCTTTTCGTAAACAAATCACCTTTTTTTTTTCAATTAACAAAAGCAAAAAGAAAACAAATTACCTTGTAATTTTCAAATAAATATTTACACCCATGACGTAAGTAATTAATGTCTTTGCTCTAAATTCAATTTGTGAATAGCGTAATTAGTACTTCACAATGGTGGTACGAGGAAAACTAGGCTTGGATTTTCTTAGAGGAAACTAGCATGGAATCATGTTATGCCACTCTTTTATGGGCCTTATTCGGAATAAAGCCCATATCAAGTAGGCTACGAAAATGGGCCAGTCATTTTGGATTATACTGCCATTCGTAAAACCTGTTGAAACTTAAAACCAAAACCTTAAACCCTCGCAAAATTCTCACAGCACCTCTGCTTCAGCTCCTGCAATGGCGGTGAGCGATTCGTTCGTATTCGAACCACCAAGCGACGAAGAAATCGAGCACGAATTCGATAGCGAATCAGAAGATGAACAACAGCAACACGAAGAAGAAGAAGAACAGCTCGAAGAAGTTGAAAAAAAACCTAAAAACAAAAAAACTCAATCGCCATGGGACTTCTCATCGTACTCCGAATCAGTAGCCGACGAGCATTCGCGACGGAGCACGACTTCAATCGATCACAAAATCTCCAAAGCTCGCCAAGCGATTGCTTCAATTATCACTGCAGATGGTGATGATGATGTTGATGATGATGAACACGAGCCTCGCAAATCGGAACCGCATCACCAGGTGATTACTCGTGTTTTTATGTATTATACGTGTTAGAGTTAGTTAATGAGCTACGAGATGTTTGACGGATTACAGATAAGTTCTAAGAGTTCGAATAATTGGATGATTTGAATCATGTGATAGTAGCTCTTATGTATGATATCGACCGATACGTGGATTAGGATTAGTTATGGGTCGTATTGTTGATGTTTGTGGGTGATTTGCGTGGTGCAGGAGGACTACAGGCCAGAGGAGGAGGAGGATGACGTGCCGACGACGAGTGGAAATGATGCGAAATCGTTCTATGCTCCGGTGGAGGGTGTTTCATTTCGCGCAAACTCATTTCTGGAGCTGCATCTCTCGAGGCCCTTGCTGCGGGCTTGTGAAGCTTTGGGCTACAGCAAGCCCACGCCTATTCAGGTTCCTGATTGATTTTTTGATGTATTGTTTCCATTTTTTTTTTTTTTGCTGTGTTAGGCTATTGGCGGGTTGATGATTCATTTGTTTGATTGATAGGCTGCGTGTATACCATTGGCGATGACTGGACGTGATATCTGTGGGAGTGCCATTACTGGGTCTGGGAAGGTACTTTGATTAGTTCTCTTGTGATTAGTCCTTTTTTTCTTTTTCCTTTTTAAAAAATTATTCGCACTCCGTAGAAAGAAATGGGAAGCACAGTGATGAGACTGCATGATTAGGATAGTTGGTATTTCTGAGATTATGTATGAGTTAGCAAATTGATTATTGCGGAAGTATACTATTCTATGTGTTTGGCATCATCCTCGTGATAAAGACAAGGTTGAAAACTTTTGGACTAATGGTGCATTATTTATTGTTTACTATGCAGACAGCTGCATTTTCTCTACCAACACTTGAAAGACTGTTATTTCGGCCAAAGAATCGGCCAGCTATTAGGGTTCTGATTCTTACTCCGACAAGAGAGTTGGCTGTTCAGTAAGTTTTGTTTCATACTAATTGATTATGCCGGCTTCTTAATGTTGTGGCGTGTTTATAGAGCTTTCTTTTCTTAATCTTGTTGTGAATTGCGATTGCCTCTTCTTTTCTACGTTTTCTTCATTAGATATTGGAAACCTGATACTGTTGTTTGCAATGAAATTGAAGCTCTTTCATTGCAAGCTACAAGATAGTATTTCATGTATGCTGTAAATTTTGTATTTCAAATTATTTTTTTCTATTAAGGCTGTAGTTGGTTTCATGATGAAAACGAAGGGAGCAAGGATTCGATTTCTTAGCCTAGGGCTGCGCCTGGGTAACCAAGTTGTGTGATTCTTTGGAAGGAGGAGAAAGGAGATCCCCCCACTTGTTTTGTTTTAAGAATTAAAATATAGAAGTAGTGTATATATTTTTTAAATTTACTATGACTTCTAACTCTGCGATAGTTAAAGGAATTGAATTTATGTGCAGTAGGCTTGGCCAATATCTTTCTTTACCTTCTATGTTCATATATGTATTGTAAACAAGAATATGGACCTTTTTCCTTTCAATCTTTTTAACAAGCTCAGTCCTAGTTTAATGGCACCAATTTTTGTTATCTGTCTTTACCTTTTAGATTTCTTACATTAATAGCACATGGTAATGTTGTTTTAGTTGTGTCTCCTTACAACCATCCAATTACACTGGACATATGATTTGTATGACATGAAACTTGGCAAGTTTTGTAGCGTAGAGAATTACAAATGGGGTTGGTCTTATGAGTTTCTTTGTAGGAGAATGTATCAAATATGTAGGGGGTGGCCGTGTTTCTTTGCTTTCTTATTTTTTTTTTTATCGCTGAGTTTTAATTTTGTTGTATACATATTTACAATGGATAACTCTAATCTATGTTGTGGTACAGGTTACCACGTAATCTGTACCAATAAAATGGACTTTTGTGTTTGGTTAAGCTAGTTATTACACTTGTTAGTTTTTGAAGGAAAAACCTAAAACTCTCTGGCTTTCACTTTATTTTTCATCTCATTATGGATACATAACAACATGATCATTTTGTGTAGTACTCATGGTGGATATTAGGTTAGCATGGGATTATGTTGTTTGTTTTCTTGCTCATTTAGTGAAGGCCATCGAGACACTACAAACTATCTATTTAATAATAAGTCTCATTGTTTATATCGTAATTTCTGTGAAAAATATTATATCGCATCACTCCAACAATCGCAAAGTTCTCCTTATTACATGCTCTTGAGCCCTAGAGGTGGATGCCTTGGTGCTTCCTTGACTTAACACAGCACATTTCCGTCTTATTTTCTCTCTGTACTAAAATTCCCAGTTTTCCTATACTTGCAGTCATTTTTGCTAAATTATTCCAACTTATGTTTCAGGATTCATAGTATGATTGGAAAACTTGCTCAGTTTATGACTGACATCAGATGTTGTCTGGTGGTTGGTGGCCTTTCAACAAAGGTTTGTTGATTGTGATCCCTATATCATTTGGTGAAGCATGATATAACTGTACATGTTTTGCTGTTCTCTTTATAACCTGGCTGCCGTTCCCTATCATGATAATTACCTTAATCTCTTCTTCTGTGGGGAAGAATTGAGATTGAAGATATATATGTATTCGTTTTTCCTTATAAATATCATGTATAGGAATCCCTAGAGTCCAAGTTCAAATAATACGCTAAGTTCTACATAAACTGATATCTTCAATATAATGATTAGCAATTCTTCCAGGATGTAGAGATTGTTGGAAATAAGGGATGTTTATGCCTATGCATGCTGCAAAAAAAAGGTCATTCATTGTTGTTTACGAGTGTTGGTTTAGGTCTTTGATTGAATTTAGCTCAGGAGTGACTTGTCATTTTTGAGCTTCTAATTTACCAACCGGGGGGTGGCACAATGTTAGTTTTAATTTTGAGGGTTTGTAACTACTATAGATAGGTTGTTCCGTGCTTTTGATCAGGATGCTCTTGTTGAACCTATTTACTTAACTTCCAATTCCTATGGGTGGAAAATGTAGCCTACAGACCATTTAACATGAAAGCTTTTTTTTTTTTTTTTTTTTTTTTTTAATTATGTTAAATGAGTTATGCTACTGTCGTATTCTGTTAGTTTTGGTTAGTTGTTTCGAAGATTGCTATGGAGAAGTATAGACAAAAGTGATACTGATCTGAAACCCTACTTCCAAAACATTGTTGTACAGGATATTTCCGATAGATTACTCCTGATAATATGTTCTTTGTCCTGGACACCTTTACCATTTATTGTTGCATAGACTAATATAAGATCATATTTAGGTACAAGAGGCAGCCTTGAGAACACTGCCAGACATAGTTGTTGCTACTCCAGGACGTATGATAGATCACTTACGTAACTCTATGTCAGTTCATCTGGACGAACTTGCTGTATTGATACTTGATGAGGCTGATCGGCTTCTGGAGCTTGGATTTAGTGCTGAAATTCATGAACTGGTATATCTTCTGACAACTATTTTCTTTTTAGTTGCAAGTAGGTGAGAAACATATTCCGGAAATTTCTTCAGTGTTTCTAAGCTGACATTTTTCCAGTTGTTCAATGAGATTAATGGTAGTCTAATGGGTTTTATGGAATTTGTTCCTTCTGTTTGCTTTTCTTGATTATAATTCTATCTTCTGTCATATTATATATGCAATAAACTGGTGTGGGTACTATGAGATATTAACGTATTGCTATTTCATTCAGGTTAAGTTGTGTCCGAAAAGGAGGCAGACAATGCTCTTTTCAGCAACCATGACTGAGCAAATTGATGAGCTTATTAAACTATCTTTGAATAAACCCTTGCGGCTATCGGCGGATCCATCGTCAAAGCGGCCTGCAACTTTAACTGAAGAGTTAGTAATTGATAGTTTGCTCTGTTTACCCATCACTTTTATGTTCTGATTCATTTTAAAAATTCATGAGGACTATGCTTGGAATTGTAACAGTGATTTTATTTTTAGAAACCTTAGACAAACCAACTCAAAAAGCTTCTTATCATGTGCAGGGTGGTTCGTCTACGCCGAGTGCGTGAAGGAAATGAAGAAGCAGTTCTTCTTGCATTATGCTCCAAGACCTTTACATCTAAAGTGATTATTTTCAGGTTTTTGCCCTTCGCAAATCTAGTTAAATACCATTTGTATCCCATCTAGAATCGTAAGTTCTTAGTTTTAGTTACAACAGTGAATAGTAACTCAAAGGAGTAACTCATAGAGATTTGTTTCCCTCCCAGCATAATTTATTGTTGACATCCTTCATGTCTAACCTATTTTATTATCTTTTTGTTAGTGGAACAAAGAAGGCAGCCCATAGATTGAAAATCTTATTTGGGTTAGCTGGCTTTAAAGCAGCTGAACTTCATGGAGACCTCACCCAGGCCCAGCGTCTAGATGTATGTCTCTTAGCATCATTCTTCTTTATGAGTGTTTAGACAGTTCTTTCCTAGTTGTGAAGTATTTTCATGGTTTTTGTGTAGGCCTTGGAAACTTTTAGGAAGCAGGAAGTGGATTATCTAATTGCAACAGATGTTGCTGCTCGTGTAAGTGATAATCCTTCTCTTTATCTGGCTAGTATTGACAGTCTAATGTATTTTTGTTGATTTGTAAATTGATGGATCAAATAAACCGCTGCTGTTGCTATATTATTCATGCCATCTTGTTGTTTATTCCTTTTTAGGGTCTTGACATTATTGGTGTTCAGACGGTGATTAATTTTTCATGTCCCCGGGATCTTACTAGGTAAATATCTGCCTCTTTCTTTAGTTACAAAATAGACTTTCGCCATATAACTTATACTGATATTTTGTGCTGTGATTGGATTTCTTTAAATTTGGGAACCTATATTTCAACCTATGTGTAACTGAAGATCTTTACTTCTGGTGCAGTTATGTCCATCGAGTGGGTCGAACTGCAAGAGCTGGCCGGGAAGGATATGCTGTTACCTTTGTTACTGATAATGATCGTTCTCTTCTAAAAGATATTGTAAGCAACTAATCTCCCTAGTACAAGTGGAAAAGTCTTTTAGGTTGTTCAAACATATTAAAAGACCTTGGGCCAAGAAAGACTGGTTTCATAATTATGTGAGGAGAGAAAGTTACATTAGAATACGTACTTCAATGAGTCGATAGTTATAAACTTATGAACAGAGTAACTACTCAATAAGGACATTGCATTACATTAAGCTGGCTGCAGTACAAAGAAATCTTTTGGATGAACATCTTTCCGCGAAGAGTATCTGCAAATACCCAAAACGTTAGAACCTTGACCTTGAACTAAAATTTATTATTTTCTAAGGTCATTGCTATTTTGGATGAGTTGTATCAAGGATTTACTAGCTGTTAGCTATTGCGCACTTTGAAGTACTGTATCAAGTTTGTTCAAATGAAATTATGAAATAAGGTGCAAAAACTTTATACTTCCCCCCGCCTTTTGTTGTTTTTATTGTTATTAGTCTTAGCTATTCTGTTATTTTATTATTTTTGAACCTTATAAGAACTATGCTAACGGCTCCTTTTGGTTTCGCGGTGCTTATGTTGATTTAATATACAGTCAAGAGATATTAAATATTAGGTATTGACATCAATGGCTTGAGAGTCCTAGCCATTCTTTCTTTTGAAGCCGATTTGCCCTTTCATCGATGTCTCAAGAGGAATTAATGATTAATATGATGTCACTAGTACTCTGTCACCAAGTTGTATTCAGCACAAGATCATCTAGTTTGCGAAACTTGCGTTTTGAATCCTATGCATCAGTTTTCCTTGTATGCTATATTTTTTCTCTGTTCATTAATACCTTCTTGTTACTTCTTTTTTTTCCTTTTCTTTTATGGGGCCATGAAAGTGTTTTTTGCTTGTGTATGGAAACTAGGAAAAGATTCTTTGGTAGAATAATGCTTTTGCTTGAGGGCAATTTTAGTGCTGAGGCATCTGGATCATTGTAACAGGTTAAAAGAGCTGGTTCGAGGTTGAAGAGCCGAGTTGTGGCTGAGCAGTCAATAAAGAAGTGGTCTCAGATAATTGAGCAAATGGAAGATCAAGTGTCCTCAATTTTTCAAGAAGAAAGGTACTTTATTTATTTTTCTAATAGCTTCATGGATGATAAGTATGAGGGATTTCCACCATGATTTATAATTTTGGTTTGTTCAGGGAAGAGATGGCACTAAGGAAAGCTGAAATGGAGGCAACGAAGGTATTCTTTCTGACAACATTGTTTTTGTTTTTGCAACAGTTGATAGAAATTTGGAATTTATCACTGCAACATGTAACTTTTTTTTGGGCTATACATTTTTCATGATTAAAGCGAGCAATAGCTCCTGTCCTCTATGCAATTCAAGTTATAGTGTATAAATGTGTTTCTTCATGCCTTTGTAGGCGGAAAACATGATTGCGCACAAAGATGAAATTTATTCGCGTCCGAAAAGAACTTGGTTTGTTACAGAGAAGGAGAAGAAGCTTGTAGCAGATGCAGCAAAGGTATTTTTTTGTCTTTTACTTGTTTCAGACTTGGATCTTGGTGTTGTACTGGTTTTTGTATGTCCTTGTGTTATAAAAATTGTGATTGGAAGGACTTTTAGTCGTGAATACTGTTTTCACTATTGGGTAGCTAGATAGGGTTGACAAATTGCATATTGAAATGGGTCTTGATGCTGTAGGAGACCAAGTATATTCCGTGGTCCCTTTTTTGAATGAATAGTCATTAATGCCTTCAACAAGTTAGGCCCTCTTCACTGAAAAGTTATATTATGAGTGAAATAACTTTAGTATAGCATATCCAATTAAAGAAGTTGCATTGCAGACTCTTTCTTTATCCATTTCCAATCTAGATGAAATTCAGACAACAAAATTCTTTTTGGTGTCAATATTCTCTGCAGGCTCTTTTGCTTTATATATTTCGAGTATATTCATTGTCTCAGTGCCTAAAGGTTGATAATCTGTATCTCAGAACTGTGAAAATTTTAATCTCGCAGTTTGGTTTGTGATGCAGTTGAATTCTGTAGTGCATGGCTTGCTTTCCTTTGTAGTCCTGTTTGGATTTGTGTACTGTTTGTTGGTTTGTTCTGATTTTCCCATTTGAACAATTATTTTGTAGGTTGTCATTTTCTGAACTAAATAAGTCGTATCTTCAAATGAATTTTCAGGAAGGTCTGGTAAAACGAAAAGGTGCCGGCAAAGAGGTGATCAGTGCTGAAAAAGCAGAGGAATTAAAGATGAAGGCAAAGAGAAAGCGTGAGCGCGAGGTACTTGACATATTTATGCATCTTAGTCATGGTGTCTGGCGAGATTTATATATATGAAATTTTAACCACTTTGTTTGCATAGAAAAATCTACCTAGGAAGGAAAGAAGGAAGTTGGAGGCAGCTAGAGAGATGTTGGAGGATGAAGAAGAAGCCCAAGTACGTTTCTTCTCCTTTTCACCATTATGTACCCCAATACCTTTGTCAAGAAATTTTGCCAAAAAAATGCAAATCAGTTAAGTTTATAATTTGAACTTGTGTTGGAAATATGGGTAAACCTTGTTTCTTTGTTTAATTAAGATAGCTTGGTCTTTTTGACACGGACTCCCATACATTGTCCTGGATTGTCACGGGTGTCTACAATGGGGGCCTTCACCTGACCCACTTGTCGACAATAGTGAACGTTGGATCACCTGATCTTTTGGGCCCATGAAATTTACAGGACCACGTATTCTTCTATATATTATCTAAACAAGTTGATAGGAGATGCCATTCTTGTCTCTTTTTATAGTAATCACATTTGGTGCACCATAACTATATTTTTCCATTCTATGATATCCTTTTGGTAGCATCTAAAGATTTGGTTTCATTTGTTATCTGGATTGTCTGCTTGTTCTTTGCGTTGTCATTTCTATTTGAAATCTTCATTGCATGTGTCCATTAGTGCCAACATATCAAACAGTTGCAGAATTAATATATGAAATTGAGCAGGGAGTGGATAAAAATAAGAAAGAAAAAAGTGGGATTTCTCTAGTTGATGTGGCTTATCGTAGAGCGAAAGCAGTGAAGGCTGCCAAAAAGGCTGTCGATGCTGGCAAGATTGTTAAAAAGTCAGTTAAAAAATCTAAGCCAGCGTCCCACGCATCTAAATCAAGAACAGAAGAGAATCAGGAACTTTTCCAGGATGACATGAGCGAGAAAAGACAGAAGAGAACACTTCGAGCTGCTGCTGGTGGGAAGAAGCGTTCATCATTTAAGAGCAAGTCGAGGTACGTATCTCCTCTGATGTTTTCGTTAAAGCTTGAACGCTTTCACTTTACAGTCCAGTTAAGCGTCACAGTCGTCTGAATTCAATCATTCAAATTAATGGGAGTAGAGTTTGAATATATTTTAAACAAAGTGGAAATATTTGCAGCTTACTTTGTGTATATAAAAATGTTTCCATCGTTGCATGCCTGTGTTATTTTCTGTACGAGAAACAAGCTAAGCCTGAATATTTTTGAAATTCCTTCACTTGTGCAGGTATAAGCGCAAGTAGTTCAAGAAGTTCGACATAGTGTTTTTTGTCTCTTCAAAGTTCGTGACGATACAAACTCTTGATCAACAACGCCGGAAAGTTGGACGGTTTAGTTGGTCATTGTACCCTCTGATTCATTTTCTCAATTTATCTTTATTTTATTGCTCAGTTTAACTTTCGTGAGAAATGGTTTTGTACAATTAGTTATTTGAATTGAATATTTTATGATTTATACTTATTGTAAAATCATTTTTGCACTTCCATTATTCGAAAAAGAACTGGGAGATTGCAAGAGAAATTTTGAAAAAATTCTAGCTATTATAATCTCTTTTGTGCTTAAATCTTAGCGTCCGACGTTTTGAATTGATTCGTAACGCTCGTTTGCTCTAACCAAGTTTCCTTTTGTTGATGTTTAGTGCTATTTTCAGATGAGAAAAGTCACGTTTTTGAATACAATTGAAGATCTTTTGAAGATATTGTCAATCTTGAAGGTGTTACAGTTACTTTTGTTTAAAACCTTGTGATAATAATAATAAATCATCAAACCGATTAAAAAAATTGAAAATATGAAACGAAAATTCGAACTCTCAAAAGTCCTAAAGTTTTAATATTACAAAGAATCTGTCAAAAGAAAATTAAATTCCAGTTGAGAATTGACTTCAGATTTCTTCGAAACAAAAAAGGGTTGTATACGCCTATTAATATTTCAAAATTCAGAACCCGAATGACGGTAAAGTGTTAAATATTCAAATCAACAGGCAAAGATAAAACTTAAAATCAGGTACCTCTAATGACGCACTCATGCCGTAAGTAATCAGTGTCTTTGCCCTAAATTCAATTTGTGATAAAATTAGGCTTAGATTTTCCTAAGCCATGGAGGAAACTAGCGTGGAATGTCATTCTCTATATGGTATTGATATATTAGTATATCTTTTATTACCCAATTTGCAAATCTCCTTTTATGGGACTTATTCGGAATCAAGTATACTTACAACAATGGGCCAATTATTTTTTCTGGGGCAAAGATTATCGTATGTTGCGCTGATATAGATACGGAACACTACCACGATACAATACGGACATGAAGACACGGAGTTTTAAAAAATACGATATAATATGGATTACACGTACATATTTATATTAATTATTTTAGTTATAAGTGATAAACTTAAATTAACCATATGACGACAACTTTATAATCTTAGTTATATTTATTAACTTAAATAAAACAGAAAATCTGATCCTATTTCTGATTGATGCAAATGAACGTAAAAAGAAAAGTTACGTCTAGTAGGAAAAGATTCTCTTTTTATAATTTTTTGAATATAATTCTTAGCATTACATTTGAAAATATAGCATATGATTTGTTTAACATAAGTGTAAACGTCTTCAATAGTTAATTTATATTATTTTAACCATAGAAGAACATGCCACGCGACGCTATCTTAAAAGAATCGTCTTTGATATCTATAAGATACTGTGAATTATGTTAATTTTTACAAGTATCGGTACAACATAACATAACATAACGTGAGATTTTGTAAAACCCTGTGAGAATATTGCTCCAATGGCAGCAGCAGTTAGCGATGATTCATTCATCTTCGAGCCACCAAGCGATGAAGAAGTCGAACACGATCCAAAAAACAAAAAAACTCAATCTCCATGGGACTTTTCATCCTACTCCGAATCAGTAGCCAACGAACATTCGCGGAGGAGCACCACTTCCATTGATCATAAAATCTCCAAAGCTCGCCAAGACCTTGCTTCAATCATCAACACCGATGTTCATCATCATGATCATGAAGACAAACCGGAACCGCATCACCAAGTAATAACTCATATGTTTTATATATATATGTATGTATCTTTATAGATATAGTATAGGAGTTACAAGTATTAACAGTTCTAAAAGTTTAAATAAATTGCAATTTTAAACGATGTAATAGTAGCTCGTAATATGATATCTAATAGTACGTGGATTAGGATTAGTTATTGTTGATGTTTTTGGGCTATTTGCATGGCGTAGGAGGACTACAGGCCGGAGGAGGATGAAGTGCCAACAATAAGTGGAAACGATGCAAACTCGTTTTATGCTCCTCCGGGGGAGGGTGTGTCGTTTCACGCAAACTCGTTTCTGGAGCTGGGTCTTTCGAGGCCTCTACTAATGGCTTGTGAAGCTTTGGGCTACCGAGAGCCCACTCCTATTCAGGTTCTTCATTGATTTATCGATGTCTTGTTTCCGGTTCTTGTTAATTGTGTTTGACAATTCATTTGCTTTACTGATAGGCTGCTTGTATACCAAAGGCGTTGCGTGGGAGTGATATCTGTGCGAGTGCCATAACTGGGTCTGGAAAGGTACTTTGATTAGTTCTCTTGTGATTAGTCCTTTTTTTTTTCCACATAATTCTCCATCCGAAGAAAGAAACGAGAGCACAGTGGTGCTAATGCATGATTAGGATAGTTGGTAACTTCCTGAGGTGATGATGTATGAAGGTTGGCAAATTGATTATTATGGAAACATAGTGTTCTACATGTTTTGTTTCGTCCTCATGATAGAGACGGGGTTGAGAACTTTAGAACTGATGCATTATTTATTGTTTTCTATGCAGACAGCTGCATTTTCTCTACCAACACTAGACAGACTGTTTTTTAAGGAAACGAAACGACCAGCTATTAGGGTACTGATTCTTACTCCAACAAGAGAGTTGGCTGTTCAGTAAGTGTTGTTCTCACTAAATACTAAGTGATTATGCTGGCTTCTTAATGTCGTGGCGCGTGAATTTCATTGTCTTAATCTCGTTATGCATTGCTCTATTGCCTTTTCTTTTCCAAGCCGGTACTAATGTTTGCAATGAAATTGAAGTTTTTGATTGTAAGCTACAATATAGTATTTCATATATGCTGTAAATCTTTCTGCAATTCTTGTTTTTCGATAAAGCTGTAATTGGTTTCATGACGAAAAAACAAATGGAGTAAGGATTCAATTACTTAGCACCTAGTTGTTTGATTCTTTGGATGGAAGAGAAAGGAGATCCTTCCACTTTGTTTTGCTAATTAAAATATAAAAATGTTGTATAAATTTTTTGAAATTTTCTATGACTTCTAACTCCGCCAAAGTTAAAGGAATTGAACTTATGTGCAGCAGGGCTTGACCAATATCCCTCTTTACCTTCCCCTCTTCATCCATGTCTTATAAGCAAGGATATGGACCTTTCTCCTTTCAATACAAGCTAAATCCAAGTTCAATGCCGACAACTTTTGTTATCTGCCTTTGTTTTTTTATATTTCTTTCATTAATAGCACATGATAATGTTGTTTTAGTTGTGTCTCCTCCGTAGAAACTACAGTAGTCCAATTACCCCGGACGTTGGATTTGTATCACATGAAATTTATCAAGTATTTTATCTTAGAGATACAAAGTTTACTGTGCATATTTAAGTGCTACATGTCTCTTCATTCTCTCCTGGCAATTTGCTTTCTTATTTTTGTTCATATTATTTTTATTACTGAGTAGTCATGTTGTAGTATACATATTTACCATGTGTAAGTGTAAAAGCACAGCTTACCATGTAATCTGTATCAATAAAATGAAATCTTTGTGTTTGGCTGTGCTAGTTATTACACGTTCACCTATATCTTGTTTGTTTTTGAGAAACCTGAAAATCTCTGGCTTTCACTTTCACTTAACTTTCAATCTCTCAAGATGAATACTTAACAACATGATCATTTGTGTAGTACTCACGGTGGATATTTAGTTAGCACGGGATTATGTTGTTGGTTTTCTCACTCGTTGTTGAAGGCCATAGGGACAACATAACAGTCTTTAGTAATATTAAGGCTCATCATTTATATCCTATCTTTTGTGAAAAATAGTATATTGTGTCACTCCAACGATCGCAAATTCTCCTTATTCCATGCTCTTGGGTCCAAGATGTCGACACATTCATGACTTAACACATCACATTTCGTCTTATTTTCTCTCTGAACTTGAATGCCACTTTGCCTATTCTTACAGCCACTGTTACTAAATTACCCAACTTACTTTTCAGGACTCATAGTATGATTGGAAAACTTGCTCAGTTTACTGATATCAGATGTTGTCTCGTGGTTGGAGGCCTTTCAACAAAGGTTTGGTTGAATTTTATTCCTATATCATTCGGTGAAGCATGATATAACTATACATTGTTCTGCTGTTCTCTTAATAACCTGGTTGCGTTCACTATATTGATTATGACCTTAAATCCCTTCTTCTGTTGGGCAGACTTGAGACTGAAGATGCATGCGTATTTTTCTAAATGCCATTTATAGGAACCCTTGAACCCAATTTCAAATAATACGCTAAATTCTACATAAGCTGATATTCTTCAATATAATTATTCGGAATTCTTCCAGGATGTAGAGATTGTTAGAAATGATGGATGTTTATGCATATTGTTGGAAATGATGGATGTAAAATGAGTTGTGCTGCTGTCAAATTCTGTTAGTGTTGGTTAGTTGTTCCTAAGAAAGCTATTATTGGACAAAAGTGATACTGCTTTGAAAAGTAACTTCCAAAATATTGGTGAACATGATATTTCCGATAGATAACTCTTGATAATATGTTCTTTGTCCTGGACACTAAAACTATTTGTTATTGCATTAACTAATATAAGATCTTATTAGGTACAAGAGGCAGCCTTGAGATCACTGCCAGACATAGTTGTTGCTACTCCAGGACGTATGATAGATCACCTGCGTAACTCTATGTCAGTTCATTTGGATGAACTTGGAATATTGATACTTGATGAGGCTGATCGGCTACTTGAGCTTGGATTTAGCGCTGAAATTCGTGAACTGGTAATCTTCTGACAACTTTTTTTTTTGAGTTGTAAGTACATGAGAAATATATTCCGGAAATGGGAAAGCGGTGTTTCTTGGCTGAAATTTTCCTGTTGTTCAATGAGAGTAATGGGAGTCATGGGTTTTATGGATTTTTTTTTCAATTTATGTAGACACTATTGGTTTATAGGCTATATGCACAATTGCACACTAATGATTCCAATTGTGAAGGATTATACATGTATATCACCATGAAGACTGTAGTAAGACCAGTACTTCTCTTCATTTTTTAGAATTTTGGTATAAATGTGAAATACCATCTGACAGAACTAGTTTTTGGCTTGTTCTGCTGTTCAGTCATTCAGAATTTTAGCTTTATATGCTTGGCTTATTGTAGTAAAATAAACTCTGAGAAGTAGTGAAACCATTTTGCCAACCAAACTAGTAAACGAAATACTGGGTGCCTTTTCCTACGAAAATATCTTCCATATGCTTGTTTTCTGAAAAGAAGGAACGAGAGCTAAAGTATTTTATTAACTTATTTTGAAGTCATCTACTGATGCCCTCACCCCACCCAAAGTCACTGCTCCATCTCCTTGAAACAGCTAAATGACCATCGCTATCTCGCTGTGCAGCTTCCCTTCCATCCTATAGTGCGACATGAAAATATTTTTGAAAATTGAAACAATGATGTTTAATAATACCCTAGGGTTGGTGTTCGATATATGAACGATTAAAATTGTGATGTGGACAACAATAGAGTCCAAGCTATTACGAATAACATTCTTTATGAAAAAATGTACAGTTGATTGTTTTTTGTGTGTTCAACAAATCCTAATCCTTTCTTCCTTCTGTTTGCTTTTCTGGATTATAATTTTATCTCCTGTCCTATTATATATGCAGTAAACTGGTGTGGTACTATGAGATATCAATATATTTCTATTTCATTCAGGTTAAGTTGTGTCCTAGAGGGAGGCAGACAATGCTCTTTTCAGCAACCATGACTGACCAAATTGATGAGCTTATTAAACTATCTTTGCATAGACCCTTGCGGCTATCGGCGGATCCATCGTCACAGCGACCTGCAACTTTAACTGAAGAGTGAGTAATTGGTAGTTTACATTGTTAATGAATCACTTTTATGTTCTGATTCATTTTCAAAATTCATGAGGAATGGTCTTGGAATTGTAAAAATGATTTGATTCATTCTTTAAAAAAACTAATTTATAGACCTTTTTATCATGTGCAGGGTGGTTCGTCTACGCCGAGTGTCTGAAGGCAATGAAGAAGCAGTTCTTCTTGCATTATGCTCCAAGACCTTTACATCTGAAGTGATTATTTTCAGGTTTTTTTCTTTCTTCAAATCTAGTTAAATACCATTTTTATCCCAAGTAGAATAATGAACTCTTATTTTGAACTACACACAGTCAATAGAAACTCAAATGAGTAACTCATAAAGATGTCTTTCCCTCCCATCATAATTTGTTGTTATCCTTCATGTCTAACCTATTTTATAATCTTTATTGTTAGTGGAACAAAGAAGGCAGCCCATAGATTGAGAATTTTATTTGGGTTAGCTGGCTTTAAAGCAGCTGAACTTCACGGAGACCTCACCCAGGCCCAGCGTCTAGATGTATTTCCCTCTTAGCAACATTCTTCTTTATTGATGCTTAGACAGTTCTTTTCATATTGTGAAGTATTTTTTATGGTTTTTGTGTAGGCCTTGGAGACGTTTCGGAAGCGGGAAGTGGATCATCTTATCGCAACAGATGTTGCTGCTCGTGTAAGCGATAATCCTTTTCTTTATCTAGCTAGTATTTGGATTCTTCTGTACTTTAGTTGATATGTAAATTAACGAACCATGTGTAGTGTTGTTGTTGCTACATTGTTCATGCCATCTCATTGTTTGTTTCTTTTTAGGGTCTTGATATAATTGGTGTTCAGACAGTGATTAATTTTTCATGTCCTCGGGATCTTACTAGGTAATATCAGTCTCTTTGATTAGTAACAAAATCTAACTATATATCTTCTATCTTTTTTTTTTTTTCTTATTGAGATTTCTCAACATTTGAACGTTCATCACTCTCATGAATACCTGTGTATAACTGAAAATGATCTTTACTTCTGGTGCAGTTATGTCCATAGAGTGGGTCGAACTGCGAGAGCTGGCCGAGACGGATGTGCTGTTACCTTTGTTACTGATAATGATCGGTCTCTTCTAAAAGATATTGTAAGCAACTAATCCCCCTATCCTAGTTACTGTTTTGTATGGTGGAAAGATTTCTAGGCCGTTCAAACATATTAAACAACTTCGAGGCTATAAAAGACTGGTTTTGAACAGATGCATTATTGTCAATAGTCTTGGCAATTTTGTTATATTATTTTTTTTGAAAACCTTCTCAGAGCTATGATGTCTCTTTTGGGTCTGGTGATGCTCATGTAGATTTCTATCGAGTATCAGGTATGGACATTAACCGCTAGAAAAGGCGACTGGTCACAGTTTAAAACCGATTTGCTCATTTCAAGAGGAATGAATGAGTAGTATGATGTCACCATGGGCGGAGGCAGGATTTAGAGGGTGGGGGGGCAAAATTATGCTGAAAATTTTTTTGGGGGGGCAAAAATGAATTCCAAGTAAGAATTCATATAAATTTATACATATCCATACTACTATTTTAGCAATTTTTAAAAGGGATAAAAGCGTCAAACCCCCTATACTATAGGGGGTGTAGCGCTTTGCCCCCTGAACTTTTTTTTTTTTGGCAACATGCCCCCTGTACTATGAATAAATAAGCACTTTGCCCCCTGAGTCGCTTTTTCACCATTGGATTTGAATACGTGTCAACACTTTTTGCCGTGGATTTGGACTCAGGGGGCAAAGTGCTTATTTATCCATAGTACAGGGGGCTTGTTGCCAAAATAAAAAAGTTCAGGGGGCAAAGTGCAACAAGGGGTATAGTATTGGGGGTTTGACGCTTTTATCCCTTTTTAAAAAGTTGGGGGTGCAATGGCCCCCACATGCACGCCCCTAGCTCCGCCACTGGATGTCACTATTAATATGCCACCGAGTTGTAGTCAGCACACTTGAGATATTGCATAACTTCTACTTTATATCATGTTCACCAGTTTTCCTTTCATATGACTTATGTAATTTTTCACAGTTAATTAATATCTTTCTTGAAATCTCCTTTTCTTTGCATTTGGTCGTGAAACCATCTTTGACTTGCCTCTTAAGTAGGAAAAGAGTCACTGTTAAAATAATGCTTTTGCTTGAGCATAATGTTAGTGCTAAGGGGTCTTGGATCGTCGTAACAGGTTAAAAAAGCTGGTTCGAGGTTGAAGAGCCGAGTTGTTGCTAAGCAATCAATAAAAAAGTGGTCTCAGATAATTGAGCAAATGGAAGATCAAGTTTCCTCAATTTTTCAAGAAGAAAGGTACTTCATTTATTTTGCTGATCGACTTCATACATGAATGGTATGAGGGATTCACACCATGATCCAACATTTCCGTTTGTTTCAGGGAGGAGATGGCACTAAGGAAAGCTGAAATGGAGGCAACAAAGGTTTTCTTTCTGGCAATATTGATTTTCTTTTTGCAGTTGATAGCTATTTGAAATTAAAACTATTTAAGAACTATCATTGCAACACTTCATTTTTTGAGTTCTATAGATTTTCTTGGTTAAAGGGAGCACTTGCACATATCCTTTAGGCAATGCATGTTGAAGTGTATAAATGTGTTTCTTCATGTATAGGCGGAAAACATGATTGCTCACAAAGATGAAATTTATTCGCGCCCTAAAAGAACCTGGTTTGTTACAGAGAAGGAGAAGAAGCTTGTAGCTAATGCAGCAAAGGTAATTTACTATTTAATTATTCTGACTTGGATTTTGGTGTTGTACTGGATTTAGTATGTCCTTGTGTGATAAAACGGTGACGGGAAAAATTCTCAGTTGTGAGGGCTATTTTCTCTAGTCTGTAGCTCGAAAGTTTGACAATTGCGTAGTCAATTGGTCCTGATACAATAAGAAACTGAGTATATTGTCCTTTATTGATCGAATAAATGACCTTCAACAAGTTAGTCCCTATTCAGTGAAACTTATATAACTTCAAGTATGGCATATCCAAATTAAAGAAATTGCGTTGCCAAAGTCTTGCTTTATCTCTTACCAATCTAGAGGAAATCCGATACAAAATTCTCTTTGGTGTCAATATTCCCTATAGACTCGTTCTACTTTATTTGTTTTGAGTATATTCCTTTACGTGGCCCATTGTTTTAGAATCTAAACGATGATACTGTGATATTTCAGAAGTGTGAAAATGCGAATCTCAGCTTGGTGTGCATGTGGTTCTATGCAGGGGAATTCTGTAGTGCATGCTTGCTTCTTTTTGTAGTCCTATATTGACTTGTGTACTGTTTCCATTTTTCCGATTTGAACAATTTGTTCTGCAGTTTGTCATAGTTTCTTGACTAATTAGATTGTTTCCTCAAATGAAGTTTCAGGAAGGTCTGGTGAACCGAAAAGGCGCCGGCAAGGTGATCAGTGCTGAAAAGGCAGAGGAATTAAAGATGAAGGAAAAGAGGAAGCGCGAGCACGAGGTACTTGACATATTTATACGTCTCAGTTGAGGTGTCTGGCTAAATATATGTATATTAAATTATGAACTACCTTTGTTTGGACAGAAAAATCTGCCTAGGAAGCAACGAAGGAAGTTGGAGGCTGCTAGAGAGATGTTAGAGGATGAAGATGAAGCCCAAGTACGTTATGTCTCCTTTTCACCATTATATACCGACTGACATTTTTTTTAAATAAATTTTGCGAAAAATTGCAAAATCATTTAAGTCAAAGTTTTTCGGAAATTATGTTGGGAATATGAAAACCTGCTGCATTGTTTAATTAAGATTGCATGGTGTTTTTCTCACACGGACTGGGAACCACCTGATCTTTTGGGGCCATGAAATTTACAGGACCGCGTGCTTCTTCTGTATTATCTAAACAAGATGGAAGCCACTTCTTATGGTTTTATAGTATAACATTTGGTGCAGCTTGAATTTTCCACTCCAAGATATCTTTCCGTAGCATCTACATATTTTAATTTCATTTGTTATCTGGATTAACTATTGGTTCTTTGCATAGTTGTTTTGATTTGAGATGTTCGCTGTATTTGTCCATCAGTGCCCATCAACAGATTGAACTGTTGCATAACTAATATTATGAAATTGTGCAGGGAGAGCAGAAAAATAAGAAAGAAAAAAGTGGAATTTCTCTTGTTGATGTTGCTTATCGTAGAGCAAAAGCACTGAAGGCTGCAAAAAAGGCCGTCGATACTGGCAAGATTGTTAGAAAGTCAGTTAAAAACTCCAAGCGTTCGTCCCGCATATCTAAGTCAAGAACGGAAGAGAATCAGGAACTTTTCCAGGATGATATGAGCGAGAAAAGGCAGAAAAGAACACTTAGAGCTGGAACGAAGAAGCTGTCCTCATTCAAGAGCAAGTCGAGGTACGAATCTCCTCTGATGTTTTCATTAAAGCCTTAACTCTTTCAGCTATGGTCCTGTTAAGCACCACAACCGTCTCAAATTCAATCAATCAAATTAATGGCTTGAATTTCCTTATCCAGATCAATTTGATACAATGTCATTTTAGGTTTTTTATCTCTAACTTGATTACCCTACGGATCAAAGTCGTCTTTGAAATTAGTTTGACCTGAGAAATATCAGAAACTATTGTCAGCTTTTAGAATATTTTGGAAACAATATGGAAATATTTGCAGCTTACGTTGTATTGATAGAAACGTTCGACCATTGTTTATGAAAGATACAGAAATTAAGTCCAAATTTTCCGGTAGATTCGTGTATCATTTGTGTCCATCTTTGCGTACAGTGCTATTCTCTATATAAGGAACAAGCTAATTCTGGATATTATTGAAATTCATTTACTTGTGCAGGTATAAGCGCAAGTAGTTCAAGAAGTTCGACAATGGAGGTTTTTCGTTTGTTCGTGGCGAAACAAACTCTTGACCATTATCACTGTATGGCTGGACGGTTTAGTTGGTCGTTTACCCTCTCATTTATTTTCTTAATTTATCTTTCTTTATTTTATTGCTCGTCTTCAGTTTTACTTCCGTGGGAAATGGTTTTGCATAGTAGTTATTTGAATATATTATTGAATGTTGAATGATTTATACATATTTTTGAACCATTTTTGCACTTCCATACTTTTGAAAAAGAACGGAGGCTGCAAGAGAATTTTTTGAAAAAGTTCTAGCTACTGTAATATATCTGTTCTGCTTATATTTAACGTTTATGTTGATTATTATTAAGGCTCGTTTGCTTTTTCTTTGGTAAATGTTTAAGGCTATTTCAGAAGATAGAAAAAGAAAATTACACTTTTTCAAATAAGATAGAGATCTTTTGATGACATTGTCGAAATTCTGAATGTGTTACTGTTACTTTGGTTCTAAAACTGAAGCTCTGTCTTTTTTCTCTGTTGGTCTAACATTTCTTCAAAGAAATTGGACATTGGCCAAGTGTAATAATCTTCAAAACATATATTTTAGGATTGACAATTCAGTGAGCGCTGAATAATTGCAGCCCAATGAACCACCCCATGTAAACACATGTACAAAATAGCAACGATGGCAAAAATAGGTACATTGCTTTGTTCCAAAGTACCACCACATCCACAGAGAAATATACACAAAGCTTCATACACAGTAAGCCATAGATTTGGAGCACAGGGACATTATTATCCACGAGAAAGAGTAACCGTGTTCTATTTTGTTCCCTCTTTTGCATGCCTAAACAAGCCCAAATTCACAAATTCCCAGCTACAATGTAGAGTGGAAAAGAAGAAACATGCAAAAAGCATAAACATTTCCGAGATCTTCAAAAGGTGGATACCATCCTAGGACATGGACGGTATGATATACATTTTCCGTTGCAGAAACCAACTTTTTAAGAAGAAAAAACCCTTTCAAAATCAACATCGTTCCGATAATGTCATGATTTAGACTTGTAATATTTAAGATCGTTAACAGGATAATAATTTTACACACGTCAGGCGCTGAATAATAGTTGCATTCAACAAATCAGGCTGCCACGCTATTGTATGCACACGCAGACACAACAAAATAGCAACGACAACAAAATTACCTATGTTGCTTTTAACCCATCAAACATAGATTTTGAGCATTGGCAAAAAGTATCCCGCTACGTAGTTGAAGAGGACAGCCTGCGACAAAAGGGACTATTACAACCGTGTTCTGATTTGTTCCATCTTACATGCCTGAACGCAACGAATAAACACGAATCCGCAGCCAAAATGAAGAGCACAGATAGAACACAAACATGCAAGAGCGATATATATATATATATATATATATATATATATATATATATATATATATATATATATATATGTATGTATCTTCAAAAGGTGAAGATCATCCTAGGACATGGATAGCCTCAAAGCCACTGAAGCATACCATTACTGATTCAGCTGATTCCAGTACTTCTCGAATTTCAAACCCTCCTCCTTTAGAAAGTCACTACCAAAAGAATTGACACAAGAATATCAATTAGGAACAATAGTTTTTTTCGTCTGAAGACAAGTCATACAGTGCTGCTACTTACAAGATACACCGGGCCATTTCTGATGCTTCCCATTTGAGATTCCACGAATATTGTGTCAAATTATGTGACTTCACCGGCACACCTTGTGCATCAACATGCTGCAGATATATGCAAATGTGAATCTCATTAGACATGAGATAAGTTGGAAGAAGGTAGAATTTCGTTACTGAAAAAGGCTGCTTCCGTTGTTCAACAAAATGAATAAATAATAACAGCACAGTACTGAGACATTAACTAGCCATAAAATTATATTAACTAAGAAGACTACTTTTGAGCTGAAGAATTCTCACCTGAGAGCTTTCAAGACGCAAAGGCATTCATCTAGAAGACAAATGTATTCCTATTCCATAAATGGATGTGGCAAACTAGGAAGAGAAGCAATTGGATTAATAAAGGGTACTTAGACTAGTATTAATGCTCAGCTGCCATCGAACTCTTGTATTTATAATTTTAAAGGAATGAACTAGACTGCTTGGCCACCAGGTTCACGTTTCGATTTTTAAGTAAATGGAGTGAGCTTGTAAAAATAAATAAGTCGCATTGAATGAGTACAAAAGGAAGCATCTGAACAAGGAAAGAAGTGTTGTCCTCCAACAGTTGAGCAGGGTGATTTTTCGTCAATGCATACAAACAATGATCAGCAGAAGTATTTTATTCTCTGCTTTTGGTGTCATATCATATGGTAACATCTCGAACAGGCGTATAATTGTTGGAATAGAAAGAATTCAGAGTTGTAATTTTGGACTCGATCACAAAACTGATACATTATTGATATATCACTCTTATCCCAAGAAACTTATGAAAGATATCATGATAAGATGAAATAAGGCGGAATGTGCGAAAGGATATAGTCTACCAGGAAACTGAAGAGCCCAGAATGTTACCCTACTGAAGAAAACCTGGGAATCAAAGAAAGGAAAGTTGTGAAATTTTTATTATCATATAAATCTAGCTGCAGAGAAATAAAACCCAACATTAAAATATCAGCTACTCAAGGTTACAAATTGCACACTTGATCATGTTCGACTGGTCTTCCAAAAGAGGTTCCAGTGCCGCGAAAAACTTCTTTCTGAAATTGATGGATACAACTGCCTCCTTTTTCTGTCAGATAAAAATAGATAGTAGTATAGAATAGTTAATATACTATTCTACAAAATATATATAAAATAATTGCATACCTTACATCTTTTGGAATAGTCACCAACATGCATTATTTTTTTGCAAATCGGTACTATAATCAGTTCAAAATAACATGAATCGTTACAAAGTCTGTACATAAGTAATAGAATCTCAATGACTATTACTATTGAATTCCCAACAACTAAATCTTGAAATCATTTGGAATGAGCCAGGTGAAGATTATATTAAAATCATTCAAATACATATATATTTTATAATTCAGAATTACAGTTGGCGCTGAATAATTCGCATTCAACAAACCACCTTCCAAAATTTTATGTACACTCAGACTGACATATATACATCAACATTCAACACATAACAGCAACAAGGACAAAATTGTACATATTGCTTTGTTCCAAAAGTACCACCATCACGTCCTCGGAGCAAATACACAAACTTCATACACATTAAGTCATAGATCTTGAGTACGAACCACGAGAAAGAGTAACTGTGTTCTAATATCTTCCCTCTTTTACACGCACCAAAATCTAAACTTACGGTTCCGTAAAAAGAAGGTTAGCTACATTTATTCCGTCCCAGAGCTCGCCTGACCTCTCATCCTCGTATTGTTCAGCACGTGGGAGGGGCAACTCAGTAGCCCAGATTGAACGCTTTTCCTTAATTGCAAGGAAAGGATCATGTGATGGTTCAGGCACAGGAGCCTCCTCCTGAGCAACTTCAGTAGAGGTGGTGCCAGGTTCTGAATCTAATTCCAAATGGATATTGAAACTTTTGACATCAAAATCAGGTTTGAGAGCATTCAGTTTTTGCGCATGATCAATCGCAATTTTCATAACCCTTCTTCATGTCATAGCCACCTATCACGTTCGAAATGAACTCATAAGTGCCAGACTTCAAGAACTCACAAGCCACCTCGACTTTGCGCTCGTCCGTCAACTTCTAGCAACCTTGCAGTCGTTCTCGTACTTCTCCGCCAAACAAAAAAGAAATGTTAGGGCATCAAACCAAAAGACATTGAATTTAACTGTGGTGCAAAAAAGTCCGAACGACAATTTGGGGCGCAAATGCTTTTGGCAATTACTAGTCAGAATCTGAACATCTTCATCGTTGACTATCACCTCATTCAGGGTCAACGGAGATTTTTGGACCATCCTCAAACACGTGGCGCAGCGGCTGGTGGCTCGTCAATTGAGGATCTACATTGCTCCTTGTTCATCATTTTTATCCTATGTTAATCTCGATTTCTACGCCATATTTTATGCAATCGTTGCGTAATAAACATGCTCATATGCATATACTGGACAACTAAATACGATATATATAATTATCTCTAAGATTTCAAAAAATTCGTAAATATAAAATAACTACGAGAGAAAAACTCTCACCTGTAAACTTGTCTGTATGATATCGTTTCATATCCTACACCTTTTAAGCTAATTCTATATCGTGTTATTAAAGTAGTAAACTATAATAATTTCATGTCCTACACTTTTTGGAACAAAAACTTGCATTTATTTTTTGAAAATGAGTAGTAACATCAGTGCAAAATCAATGAATTGTTACGTTCATGCATAAGTAGAATCTTATATTACTTATTCAAAGTAAACGCAACAACTAAATCTTGAAATCATTTGGAATGAGCCAAGTGAAGGTTACATTATAATATCTTCATATACATATATTTTAGGACTTAGAAAATATTCTATGTACAAACACATAACATGCGAAAGGGGATATAAAATTTCCGAAATATGCGAAAGGGGATATAAAGATGAAGATATTATAATGTAACCTTTCGCATAAAATGTGCATTCAACAAACCACCATCCAAAATATTCTATGTACAACATAAACACATAAAACAGCAACAACGACAGAAAATATTCATGTTGATTTGTTCCAAAAGTACCACCATCACATCCACGGAGCAAAACACACAAACTTCATACACATTAAGCCATAGATTTTGAGCACAAGGACTCTATTAACCACGACAAAGAAAGTAACTGGGGTTCTAATTTTTTGCCTCTTTTACATGCCTAGATGATATATAATTCCCAAAAATCCCAAACCAACAGCAAACATGAAGAGAGTAGAAAAAACACAAACATGCGAAAGGGGATATAAAATTTCCGAAATCTTCAAAAGGTGAACGAACACCATCCTGAAGACATGGATGACCCCAAAGCTGCTGAAGCATACCATTATTGCTGATTCAACTGATTGCAGTACTTCTTGAAGATCAACCCCTCTTCCGCTACAAAGTCGCTACGAAAAGAATGAACCACCGGGAATATTATTTTAGGGACATCAAATTTTTTCGATCTAAAGACGAGTCATACAATGCTACTTACAAGATTTGCCCTGCCATTTCTGATGCTTCCCATTTGAGACTCCACGGATATTGTGTCAAGTTTTGTGACTTCACCGACACACCTTGCGCATCATAATGCTGCAGATATGCATATGCTAATATCATTAGAAATGTGATAATTTTGAAGAAGGCAAAACTTTGTTATTGAAAGGCTGCTCATCAACATGAATAATAGTTACAGCACAGTACTGAGACATTAACTAGACATAAAATTATATTTACAGAGAGGAAAACGAGGAGACAGGATCGTCTTTCCACTAAGAAGACTACTTTGATCTGAAGAATTCTCACCTGAGAGCTTTCAAGTAGCAAAACTGGCTGATGCTCAGGGAACTGGAGAGAGACGGAGAAGTGAACCTGACAAAAAGAGAAATACTTATTGACAATAGGATTACTAAACCAAACCTGCACCAAAGGCATTCTATCTAGAGATAAACGGTATCACATAACTTTTTTTTTTTTTTTTGGTTAGCACGGTATCACATAAGTGGTAGCAAACTGGGAAGAGAAGCAATTGGACTTATAATGCGTAATTACACTAGCGTTGATGTTTATCTGTCATCAAGATCTTGTATCTATAATTCTTAAAGGGGGAACTAGAGTGCTCGGTATAAGTTCATTGTGTTGTCATTTTTGATTTTCAAGATAACGGAGATTCTGAGCAAGGAGCTTCAGCCCCCAACAAAAGATATTTAGAGAGTTTTTCTACAAAAATGTACAATTACTCCCAATAGATGAATATATCAGAAAACTAGTCGGGGAAACTTAAATAATTATTAAGCTACCAATCAGCAAGTCATGTGGAGTGACTTCAAAAAAGGAAGCATTTCACAAGGAAAGCCGTGTTGTCCTGCAACAGTTGTGCAAAGTGATTTTTCCTTAAATTGCATACAAATCATAATCAGGAGAAGCATTTTATTCTGCGTTTTTGTCATCATATAGTACGGTATTATCCAACACGGACGTATTAACCAGCTGACTAAATAGGACACAGTGTTGTAATTTTAGACTCAGTCGCGGAAAACAACATATTGTTATTGCAGCAGGAGCAACAGTCCTAATAAAGGAACCTTACGCAGGTAATATGAAAGATGCCATGGTAAAATGAGAACAAGACAATGACTAAGGTGCCCAAGGATATGGTCTACCAGGAAAGTGAAGCGCCCAGAAGAAGCCCAGAATGTTGCCCTCCTGAAGAAAAGCTGGAGAACCAAAGAAATAAAGTCAGGCAATTATTTTTATCATATAAATCTAGTTGCGAAGAAATAAAAACCAACATTAATAACTCAACAACTCAAGGTTACAGAATACACACCGAATCCACTTCGACTGGTCTTCCAAACAGAGGTTCCAATTCGGCAATAAACTTCTTTCTTAGTTCGACAGATAGGACTGCATCTTTAATCTGAAAACAAAAATAGTATAGAATATTTGATCTTATTAATTTACTGCAACAATTATTATCTTGTGTCATGTTAACAGCAACAAATGATCATTAACATGAGACCATGTTCAGTTTGTTCTTCGAAATCTCTTCTCTCACAGTAATGAATGGTTCACAAGGAAAAGGGTTTAAGTAACTACCAAATGAGCAAGAACTGCCGCCTCTGATGGGGGCTCTCCGCTTGCACCATCCAAGCGACCCATGTCATCCGCATAAAAGTTCAAGAAATCAAAGTCAAATCCTTCTGGCAAGTCACCCAAGTTCTTAAACTGCTCCCGGCATGTATTGAAGCCCTGAAGCCGACCCTCTTCTCTTGCCTCTCTGAGACGAACATCCACAGCCTTATGGAATTCCTCCAGTCGAGTGGCGTGCTCTGCGCGCAGCTCCTCCATCTTCTTCTCATGCTGAGCACGAGAGTCCTCCATTGACCTATGTACTTCTTCTGCCCGCTCTCGTTCAAAGGCCGCCAGCGTCTCCAACTCCGCCAATTTAGCCTCGGCAGCTTCAACCTTGGCCTCGAGGGACTTTTTAACAGCAGCCGAATCCATCTCTAAAGCTACATTACGTTCTTCAACAGCAGCCAAATCCTTCTCTAAAGTCATGTTACGTTCTTTAACAACAGCCAATTCTTCTTCCATCGTCTGTACCATCGTACACAAATCATCCACGTTCAATTGAAGCTGTTACAAATGATAAGAACTGTTAGGGCCCAAAATGACAAAAATTAATTCAAACTAAATACATACATACATACACACATACATACAGACCATACCAGAAATAGTGATTGAGCACAATTCTCCATCAGCTGCTTGGGGGGTAAACTCCTACAATACTCGAGATCTTCCTCGCTGGCCACGTCATGCACCACGTCACGCATCAAACTCCTGAAGGTGAGAGAAGGAGAATCGCTTGCCTCAGTCGGGTCAACACGAGGCCTTTTAACAGGAGGCAATCGGTCAACGGAAGATTCATCGTCGACAAAGGAAGAAATTATGACTGGATTCTCATTATAAGGCAAGAAACTGGAACGTAGAAGCTTCAAAAGAGGAGGCAAATTTTGATCCTCCTCGTTCATCTTCTTTTGATTTTATTATTGTTATATATTATGAGAGAATCTGCAAAAATAACAAAAGGGCTCTAAGATTAACAAAGTATGTTTAATGCATGTGCAAAAGTAAATGAAACTGAAATTGAAAAAGGAAAAATAGCAAAGCGCTAATAAAGAAACTTACAAAATGTATCTAATCTAACAATCCTAAAAATCTCAATTTTGCTATAGGGTTCTTATCTTTACAAGCTCAAATGCATAAAGTGGAGACCTAAATACGGAACAAAAATTATGGCAAATAATGCAAAAAAAACAAAAAATAGAAAACTTAACAGTGTAAGCAACAAACATCTAGCAAATGCAAAATATTAAAGATTGGAGCTTTTTATTTACCTTGGATTTTGAAAGTAATGTACCCCAGTTCAGTTTTTGAGCAGCTACAGAATAATGGAAAATAGGGAAGTTGAACAAAGACAAAAAGAGTGTGTCAAAATCAAAAGGATTCGGCTTTTGGATTTTCTATGATGACGTTTCGATTTTCTATAGTGACTTTTAAGTCTCATTAGTAGTTACTTGTCAAAAAAATAAGTCTTATTCGTATGATGTGGACTGACACATGAATTGAATAGTCTCATTATTCGATAAATCACGTTGCATGTCCTTAATTAAAACCTGCTGCATTGTTTAATATATAATAATATGAGGTATAGAAAAATAATATGAAATTGTTTAACAGTCGTTTTATGTGAATTCAATCGTTTCAACACTTGCCTGAAAATATTAAGAATTTAAGTCGTTAATTTACCTTGGAGGGGCATTAACTTTTTCCATCATTCTTTTGCCTATCATTACTTCCGATGATAATAAAATTCGAATAAGTTACAAAAACTATATACTGTGTTACTTTTACTAGGCAAATAAATAAGATACACAAAAGATGGTAAAATATGTAATTAGTTCATCCACATTCAGCTCAAGCATACCTCATGATGGTAAATAAGATACACAAAAGAGTTCTGTCCAAAAAAGCGGAAGTGAAACTGCCTTTCACTCTACAAATTTTACAAAACCAGTTACCAAATCCTCTACTATGAACACCACAGAGAAGACCTGCACAAAACTAAACAAAATGAAACTGCCGTTCACTTTAAGTTACGATATATCTTAATAGGATCATGTCCGAGATGAGGAAGTCGTGAGAATTCTTAAAATTTCTTCATGATTCCCTGCAACTGCCGCCCTCCTATGGGGACGCTCCGCTCGCACTATCCTCGCCAAGCGAACGACTCATACCATCCGCATAAACATTCAAGAAACTGATGTCAAGTCCTTCGGGGAAGTGACCCAAGTTCTGCAACTGCTCAAGGCATGTAGTGAATCCCTCCTTATAAAAACAAACGGCCAATGCAAGCAACTTCTTCTGGTATTTATCATACACCCGGAAATTAGCCACTGTCCGAAGCCCGCTCTCGTTGCTTGCCTCCATCAGGCGAATATTGGCAGTCTTGTTGAACTCCCCCAATCGAGTTGCGAGCACTGCGCTCAGCTCCTCCATCTTCTTCTCATGCCGAGCAAGAGAGTCTTCCATTAACCTTTCTCCTTCTTCTGCCTGCTCTCGCTCAACGACAACCTATTTGAGGAATCAAATCCTTAGTTGTAGTTCTATGTGTCATAATAAATATTTCCTTAACTATCACTCCCTTTGATTGATCCCTTAGATTAAACATTAGAATCTTTGATTGATTATTTAAAGAGATATGTTGGACCATCATACTTGTATAAATTCTCCTCACATTATTCAATGGAAGTAAGACTTTCTGGAAGCACGCGGGCAAGTGACCCAAGTTCTGCAACTGCTCAAGGCATGTACAGAATCCCTCTTTATAAAAAATGGCCGCCATTGTGAGCAATTTTTTCTGGTATTCATCGTACACCAGAAAATTAACCACTGTACGAAACCGGCTCTTCTCGCTTGCCTCCATGAGGCGAACCTCTGCAGTCCTGTTGAACTTCTTCAATCGAGTTGCGAGCGCTGCCCTCAGCTCCCCCATCTCCTTCTCATGGGGAGAAAGAGAGCCCTCCATCAACCTTTGTCTGCCCGCCCTCGCATAATGGATACCTGTTAGAGGAATCAAATCCTTAATTCTAGTTCTCTGTATAAATTGTAAAGATTTCATTAATTGTCACTCCCTAAGATTAAACATTCAAACATTAATTTTCCACACATTATTCAATGGAAGCATTACACTACCTGCCTCTCTAACTCCAGCACCCGCATTCGCTCAAAGGCTGCCTGCTCTCCCGACACCACCAATTTGGCCTCGGCAATGCGGGCTTTCTCAAGCGCCTTCCCGCGAGCTCGACTCTCAGCTTCCAGCTTCACATTCACTGCTTCCAATTCCAGTTCCTTCGCCTCGAGGGCATCTTTCGCCGCAGCAAGATCCTTCTCCAAAGCAACTTTACGTTCTTCGACACCCTTTAACCTCAGCTCAGCAACCTTGCAATCTTTCTCGTACTTCTCCGACATCGTCCCCAACTCAATCGTCGCGGTGACAGACTATTACAAACTAGAAAAATGTCAGTGCACAAAAAACCAAAAAGACATTAAATTTAAACTAAAAAGGCAACAAACCTGAACGAGAATCTGGGAGATTTTCTCACGCAAATGCCTTTTGGAATTATTAGTAACATCTTCGTCCTCAACAAGGGGAAACATCTGGCGCAGCCTTTTTGCGGCTGGTGGCTCGTCGATTGAAGATTCGTTTTGCTCCTTGTTCATACTTCTTTTTTATCCAAATGTGTTATAGCTTGATTTATGAGAGAATCTGTAAAATTAACAGAGCATGATCGAATTAATTCAACAAAAGATGCAAACCAAACCAAATAAAGAGACTTGCCAGAGTTCTAGTGTGAGTTCGAGGAGCAAAATGTGTCTACTGTGTCTATGTGTGACAGAGAAAATGAATCCCCAAATGTAAGAGATGAACCCTAATTTTGATTTATTTGGGGGTTTTGGAAGGGGTTTAAGGATTCAACTAACCAAACCCGATCCGCGACCCGAAATTCTCACGGGGTTTTATTATCGGGTCCATACCAAGTTGCGAAGCATACGATGAATCAAATTTTCGTTTCGAAAGTGTTCTAAATATTAAAATCTTTCAAAATATTTCGAAATCTTTTCGATATGTTTCGTAGAAAATGTTGTTTCATTAGACATAGAAATTTCTATAGAGTATGAAAATGTTTAGTGCTTTTCGAAGAAAAGATAAGAAACTTTAATCCATGATAATGCCTCTTCTCATGGATAAAACCATAACAAAATTTATAGGATTTTTTTTTGTAACTAATTTATAGCCATGTGTCCTTACTTTCCTAATTTACTAAGAAAAGTAATTAGTACTCGTACATACAGTTCTGTTTTTCTTAATAAATTATGGTGGCTAGGCATTCTACTTTAGTGAAGTTTGTCACAATGATTAGAAAATGAAAAAAAAAATGTTCCACCATTCATGATGCGAAACATTTCCATAAAGTTCAAATATTCATTAAATAGTTAAACCAAGGAAAAAAGGTTTCTAGTTTACTTACCACCACACTCGAACTACCTTTGCATAAACTTAGGACCAAAATAATACAAACAAACAATATACATATTTCTCAGTTTCAATATTTTAAGCCTATTCTACCTCTCTAAACAAATTAGCCATCCATTGTGGGCTTTAGGACAAAAAGATCAAATCTTGCTTAAAGTTTACAGCTCTTTTAGTAGTGTTATTACAAGCTAGCTTAGTAACTAAACCTTCCATTTCAATTCAACCGCATCATAGACTGAGGATGTCCGGGGTAGATTGAGGAGGATTAGTGAGCATATGCACAACTTCCCTCATCGTTGGTCGGGCGGAGCTCTCGTCTTCAACGCACAGCATCGCGATCCTAAACAAGTTGACGGCTGCAGCGAGTGGGTATCCGGTGAGCCTGGAGTCTATCACGGCTAGTAAGGATGCAGCATGGGTCGGCTGAGATAGCTCTGATTTAGTTTTCTGCACCCATCTCACTATGTCCACTCCATCGCCGAATTCACCAACAGGCTTCCTCCCCGTGATCAGCTCTAGTAGCACGACGCCAAAACTGTAAACATCGCTCTTCTGATCGACCTTCAGTGTATAGGCATATTCTGTAGTCAAATGACACAACAAGTCGAGTTCATTAATGACGAAATCACAATGAATAGCACGATTTAGTACTAAAAAAATTTGTTCCAAGTGAAATGTACCAATCATGAGGGTAACAGAAAACATTGAACCATAAGTTAATGGTAGAGATTTTAGTCACAATCGTTCATGTATTAAAACTCGCGGCTATTACATTATTTATTTAAAACCGCAACTTTTTAATAATACAGGCAACTTTGGTCACAAGGTCAAAATAAGAGTAATATCAATTAAAGTTTCTAACAGTAACTGGTGAAGTATAATGTTTAAAAAAGACAAATAATATCAAGAAACACAATGGATCATGATACTGATGTTAATCAGAAATGTTTGGATTCATACATAGTGTCCTATTGATTCCATGGCAGTCTAACAAAACGAATTTCATAACAAGCATTGAAAAAAGTTGATCAACAGATGTTCTTAAACATAATTATGAACAAGCATCTGCACAGAGAACATGCTAAGTACAGTTCAAAGAAGACAAACCTGGTGCAATATAACCGTAGGATCCAGCAATGGACGACATGCACTCAGACGCGCCAGCATCGTGGAAAAACTTAGCAAGACCAAAATCAGCCACATGAGCCTCATAATCAGAATCGAGCAAAATGTTGTTGGACTTCACATCTCTGTGAATGATCGAAGGCGAGCAATCATGGTGCAAGTAACACAAGCCCTTAGCAGCCTCCTTTGCAATCCGGGACCTCGACTCCCACTGCAGATGAGCTCCTTTCGTACCATGTAACATTTCACCTAAGCTTCCATGTGACATATACTCATAAAGCAACAAGTTTGTATCCTTGTTAGAAACATATCCTATAAGTCGGACAATGTTCCGGTGCCTGATTTGTCCTAAAGTCTGAATTTCTGCACTGAACCCGCGGTCATTGCAGCTGCTACCACATGTGGTTAGGCGTTTAATTGCAATGTCGATCCCATTAGCCATGGACCCTCTGTAGACAACCCCTGCTCCACCTTTGCCGATGATGTTCTCTTCTTTTAAGCATTCCAGGACATCCTCAACTCTGAAGTCAAGTCTCTGGAATGAAGTGAGTTTCCAAGTTCTTGATTTCTGAAGCCGCTGCCTCTTATATGAAGCCCAACTTGCTAGTAGCATTACTACAACAGTGATTGATACAATGACTATGATTGTAATCTTTGATGCATGGCTTTTGTGAGAATCCCGCGACTGACTTGAAGCAGAGGGGCAAAAGCTGGCTCGTGGTGAACATAGCTTAGGATTAGCAGCAAAAAACCTGTTATCAAGATCTCTGAACAGCCCCACTGTCGGCCTTCTCCCCGAAAAATCATTGTAAGAAAGATCTAATATTGTCAAACTTTTCATTAGCCCAATTTCGCCTGGAATTACACCATCCAACCGGTTTCTCGAAAGATTAAGCACGTTCAAATTCTGAATCCCACAAATACTCTTTGGGATCTCACCGTTCAAATCATTCTGACTCAAATCAATGAATGTCAAGTGGGAACTCTGATCAATGGATGTCGGAATCTCCCCCGTCAAGCTATTGCCACTAAAGTTCACCTTCGAAAGCCTTGTTAACTTAAAGATTTCATCTGGAATCTCCCCAGAGAACTTGTTCATGTCAAGCGACAAAATCTCCAGATTCCTCAAATTCCCAATAGCCGAAGGTACCTTCCCCGTGATCCTATTATTAGACAACACAAGACTTCCCAAAGTACTCGCCGTGATCTCCACTGGCAGCTCACCACTAAAGTAATTATCATTCAGCTCCACAATATCAACTATCGGCAACGTGAAAAATCCAGCAGGAATAGAACCGTTCAAGAAATTCTTCTTGATTCGAATCCTCTTCAACGACCTACACTCCCCAAGCTCCTCAGGAACCGAACCGAAAAAGTAATTTTCCATCAAGATCAGAGTTTGCAATCTGCCACCTTTGCATAAGTCCTTTGGTATAGTCCCTGTCAAGTGATTCTTGGTCACGTCGAGGAGAAACAACCTCCCATTACGACCGAGGTTCTGAGGCAACTCCATCGTGAAGTTGTTGTTCCATATTTGTAAAACTTCGAGATTCGGGAGGTCGCCTATGAATGGTGGCAGGGGACCCTGGAACTTGTTTTGGAACAAGTTTAACAGGGTTAAGTTCTTGAGTTCGGCGAAAGTGTCGGGTATTTCTCCGCTGAGGTTGTTGATGGAGAGGTCTAGTGACATTAAGCTCACCATGCCTGATAACTCAGGAGGGATATGGCCCGTCAAATTGTTCATCTGTTAACAAAAATGCAAAAAATGGAACATTATGGTATTTTTATCAAAACAAGAGCCAAGCCTGTCAACTTGGCAAATGACCTTATGTCACAAAAACAAAAGGTAACAAAAAGTGGAATTATTTATCTTAAAAAACGTGCAATAAATTGCTAATAAGAAATTAGCCCGTGTTATGTAAATTGAAAATTAACCTACTAAAAAATAAAATCAAAACATCTTAAAAAATAGCACTCTGTCCTCTTTTTTCCATTGACATTACGTATTTATTATGATTAATGACCCCAAATATCGTTAAAGTTTCTGAATTTGTTTTTTAATTGCAGTATTTTTTTTGGCTTTTCATAACTAAAGTGTAAAACATACAAATTAATATTACAATTTACAAATTTAAATGCAGCTATCATTGGAAGAAAAAAAAGATTTGAATGTGAGTTTCGAATTTATTCATCTACAAGTGACATACGTATCTTATAAATATCCATACTAAAAGAAATAGCATAACTTTAAAAACATTGGGTAAATCTCACCTCGAGTTACAAGTATTTGATATTTTGCAAATGGCATTTTAGTTTACACCTCTCACCTTTCCAGCCGTAAATATGCCCAGAAAATTGATTCCTTGTAATCTTTTAGGAATAGTTACAAAAGGAAAGATAATTGGAAGACAAAATTACCATAAAAGATAAAATAACTCCGTTTTTGAATGTACAAAATGAAATATATTATTTGTGAGGGTGCAAACTGCAATTTACCCAAAACTAATAAATCAATTAAAACGATAGCTAAATAATCAGTCTTGCTCATTTACCTGAAGGAACAAAGTGTGCACGTGCTTCAAATTCCCCAAACTCGCCGGAATCTCGCCGGTCAAATTACACATTCCGACGTCAAGCAGCTTCAGCGTCTCGATTCCACCAAACTCCGCCGGTATTCCGCCGGAGTACTCATTGTAGTACCCCAAATAAAGCTCCTCCAGTCCCCTGATCCTCGCCAAACTCGCCGGAATATTCCCCGTCAAACTGTTACCGTGCAGCGCCAGCACCTTCAGTCCGTCGAACTCCGAGTAAATCTCCGGTATCTCGCCGGTGAAAAAATTTCCGGCGAGTTTTAAGAACCTCAAATTCCTCAATTTGACGAACTCCGCCGGAAGATCGCCGGTGAAATTGTTGTTGTAGATGTCGAACACTTCCAATTGAGTGAGTTTCGTTACGATCTCGCCGTCGAAATCGCCGGTGAAGAGGTTCCAGCTGAGATTTAGGTATTTGAGCGAGGTTAAATTGGTAATTTCGTACGGTATTGGGCCTGTGAGGTTGTTGGACGCGAGCGTGAGGTTTACGAGCCCGTTTAGAAGCCCAATATGAGGCGAGAGCGTGCCGTTCAGTGGGAGGTTGGTGACGTTTAGTGACGTCACGCGGGAGTTTAAGTCGCACGTGACGCCGGAGAATGAGCAGTGGGCTGATGTGGAGGGGCTTGGTGGTGCGGCCCAGTCCTCGAGGCCCGATCCGGTGGGCCCAATGAGGTGGGCTTTGAGTGCTAGGAGTGTGTCGAGGTCGGAGTATGCATGGAGGTGATTAAGTGTAACAGGGGATAAGATGAAGAAGAGAAGTAGAGGAATAAAACTCATGGTTGGTTGTACTGTATGGAATTGTACGTAGGAAGTAGAGGATTTGTTTGTGAGTTTATAGAGGGTGATAATATAAGAAGAAGCAAAATAGAAAGTTATATTTTTTTTTTTTTTTGGTTAAATGAAATGAGACTATGTTGTTGTTGTTCTTCTCCAGTGAGTTTTTGTACTTGTGATGTTCATTCAGAGGGGTGGAGAGAAGAATATAAGTGGCTATTTGCCTCTAACAAAAAGAATGGAATAAATAAACTTAGAACATTTTAAGAAACAGTAGTTGAATATTTTTTTTGCACTAAAAGAGAAGAATAACTGATGATGGAAATTAAAAGCTTTTTTCTTTCTTTGCGTGTTGTACTGTGTGTCGATGTTATATTTCACCAATTAGAGAGTTATTGAATCTTTTTTATTGGCTATACTCCACTATCCACTCTCCTATCTCAGTCGAATGTTATATTTTTGACCAATAACATAATTCAGAATTCAAGACTGCCGCAACCAAATATATTCGACTGAGAAAACTTCATAGTTTACTCTTGATGATGAATAAATCACATTCTTATATGAAAATCTAACCTAAATCAAGTATATTTATTTCTATCTCTCTCTCTGTATATATCAATATTCTACAATATCTTATGCTTTTAAATGGGTCGCCAGTTTAATTCGGTGTTCGATTAATCTGGCCAGAAAGAGGTCCAGAGTTTAAATCTCACACCCATCCATATCGAATGTCATGTAATGTGTAGTAAAAAAGATTATTATATGCACGTGACGGCACACGTTTAGGAAATGTATATAAATAACTAGAAGTTTGATTATTATTTTTTTATCTATGATAAATTATAGTCATAAGTACATACTAAAAATTATGTCACACATTAAGAATTAAAATCTTGTAATAATGGTATACAAATCTAACTACAAGGCCTATAAATTTAAAGTGACAAAATTTTGGCTAAACAGAAAATAAATGTACTCGTGAGCTTTATATGACAATTACGTGTAATTCATGCATGTCTTCAAATTTGTCTTACTTATATCTGTAAAACTGAGTCATTCACCAATTGATTACATAAATTTGTCAATTATGATATTTCACATAATTTTGCCATAAATCACAAATACATACATGAAAAGATATTTGGTACCAAATTGTTGCATTAAATCACATTTAATTTCAAAGAATTTTCACCTGCACAAAAATCTCTTAGTTCAAAACTTATAGACTCACAAAGTCACAAGTAGTCTTAGCAGTGTTCTGCTGCATGTGCCGGCTTTGATTGAAATGACACCCTCATAATAACGTAGCTGACCCTCTGATAGCCTCCATATCAAAATTCAGCTGACGTGGCAAAAAACGACGTCGTATCAACCTAATTTCCCTTAAAACGACATAGTTTTATTCTGACTGTGGGCCATAACATGATTGAGACTTTTTGTTCATTACCGAGAAAAGATAGGTGGGCAAACGGGTCCGGGCCAAAGATCCGGTGTGTCTTTACCCAAAAAGACAGATGTACCCTCTCTGACTCTATTTTGGAACCTAATAAAAAGTCTACTCCTTTTTTTGTTTTGTTTTGGTGGGACTGTGTCGGGTCAGATGGTCTTCACCCAATCGCTATCTATCTGGTAGTGGGGCCCTTTTTGTCACCAATGAAAACTCAATTTCGAAATTTGAGGGAATTGGATATTTGTCTTATTGTTAAGATTCTAATGTTGGGGGGCTCAATTTATGAGGTTTAGAGGGAATGATGAGATAATGTAGTTAAAGTTTTTAAATGACAAACATTTGATTAAATAGATTTTTTGTTGTTATTATTTGACATGATTTTGATATACTATATGTTGTGGAGTTCAAAACTCGACTTGCAAGATGGAAATACATGATCGACCAGGAGCTAGTGAAGTTGGTTTGGTTCCATCTCAAGTTTAATCGCTAATTAATAACATATCACAACATTATAAAAGTATGTTATATGAATTATAGGCTACTCATTGAATCGACATCTACAGCTGAGATAAACACCAAAAGGTTTTAGGTGAATCGTCTTGCTAGTCTTAAGCGTATCGCCTTATTTGAGCACAAGTTGTTTCCTTACAAGCCGATGCTTGTTTTATTTTGAACAATTTTTGGTTCTGACGCGTAGCGTTGCAGGTCGTGTAGATTACATGATTTAACTCATATATTTTGTGCATTGTTAGCATTATTATATAATCATAATTGACTGCATGTCTTTTTAGCTGAATTATTGACTGCATGTTGCATGAAGTCAACAATAACACAAGATATGACAGAGAGACTAACATAAGATATTTGAGATTAACATCACTATCAGAACAATTGGAAGGACATAGTAAGTTTGCTTAGGAAAAGAATAATATGTTTGTTTGGATACATATGTTGCGCACTTTAGTATCAAGCTTCTATCAAATTCTTATTTGAAGATTCGCTAACACTGTCATCACTAATCAGTATATATTAGTGGATAAATTGTAGCTGGGATTTGATCTCACTTAATATGTTGCATCTTTTTTGAGCAGCTTCATTTGTTAATGCAGCATAAAGATATATTAAGTTATTAATTATGCGTACATGATGTCCATAACATATGCATTCTTCTCAGATATGGTCATCAATTTTCATAACTTGGAATATTTTCCTGTACTTGAAGACTGCTTGTCATTATATATATAGGCTGCATGAATCTTTTTTCCAAAGTCAAATACTCATTTTAAATAGAAAGAGAAATTCTAGAAGAATGTCTAAAAATAAGTGCTTAATGACTAACATAAACAAATATGAACACTTTGATTAAATTAATTCTAGAATAAAAGCTCATTCCATCTATATAAATATGCGCCGTAAGTTAGCGAATCCAAATCGAGTAATTACAAGAAAACACCAAAATTAAATTAATAACTATCCATAAAAGCTTTTCAACTGTTTGATAAAGTGGCTTTTTCATTTTTGATGCAAAAAATCCAAGTATTTAATTGGTGTATACAGAATTGGTCCTCACTAAAACTATTCTAGAGAAATTTAGATGCCGCAGAAGTTGTGGAGGAAAAAGGAGGCATATATTCCGTAACATCGACAGGTATCCACTATGGAAGGAGAACAAATTCATATTCGTTGTTAAAGTTTTAGTGGAGTTAATTTTTACTATAAAAAACTAGAATATAAGAGAGTGATGTTTTTTCTTTAACAAAACAACGACCCAATTTGGATGATTGAGAATTTTACATGGCTGTTAGTGTATATGCTGAAAAAAAAAAGGTTCTGTCTTAAATTGATGCATGAATCTTAATGCTATCGATCTATTTTTGCTTCATGTAATAACTATAAGATAAATATTTAAAATTTGATTTCTTTAATTATTATTACTGCATGATTTTGAATCTCGCCAAAAGTTTTGTACGCCTATTATAAATTTAACTATGTCGTGTGGTTTTACATAAAAAAATTGAATTCTTTTGTGTTTATGGATTGGACGAGATGTCCAACTCTGGGGTAAATAATTGTATTCGTGATTTAGAATTTTCATTTACAATACATGTTTTGATCTTAAAATGTTTTGCAGTCTCTTGAATTTCCAAAAACTATTTCAACAACATGTAGAAATGATTATAGATGTGAACCTATATAATTTTTATTTTTAATTATTATAAAATGGATATATTTATTTATATTTTATTAAAGTGTTCAGAAACTTTGTTCATCGATGACCAGTATCTTGCCATGTTGTGCACGCATCAAACACCTGGATTTTTAAAAGTTATGCCCTTTTTTGGCTAGATAGCATTTTGATTTTAAAAAACAGTGTAAAGGATTTATGATCATGTGTCCCTTTTTCTTTGAAACCCTTTTAAGTGATAATGTGATTAAAATAGATATAAAGGACTCGGGTAGAGCTCCACAACCGTACAATGAAAAAGTGTAGTATATTACTAAATAAAGAATACTTTTTTTGGGTCAAGATCCCTTTATACCTTAAGAACTTGTGTGAAAAACTCTCGTGTAATAATATGGTAACAATGACATTGTAAGGAAGTCACAACTTGCCTCCTATGTACTTTTTTTTTTTATATAAAACAACTATTATATTTGACACGCAAGAGTCTTTTTTTTTATAGGTAAATAAAGTTGATGAAACTTACAAAGTTCATCAACAAGAAGTGCTTTAAATTTTCCATGTTTGATATTCTAGTCATGGAGATTTTGAGGTATATTTAGAACGCTAAATATTATAAAAAAAAAATTATAATGATTCCTTTTCCAATACGCCGCAGAAAATCTCTAAAATAATTGTCAACTTGAATTTGAAAACCATTTTCAACTTTTCAGAAAGACAGAAACAAAACATGAAATCAGCTTACAATTTTATTTCAACAATTATGATTATTTTTTTTCAAATTTATTGAAAATATCTCATAATATTGCAAAGGTTTCATTTAGATGATTTATGCATATTTTGAGCGAGATTTTGATCTGAAAACTACTTTTAAGTTGCGTTTCTATGCTGCCATCTTAACTAACATCAATGTTAGCTAAGACAATAACCGTTTCTACGTATTAAAAAACGAAAAACATGTCGGACGCTTTTTGGGGTGACATTTAAAAATCTTCATGTATAGTTGTATGTATTTTTTATTCTTTTTTGAGAACGTAGTTGTATGTAGCTTACCTTCATGCAATTGATTGATGTAGTTTTTCTCGTTTTTTTCTCGAAGATGATGATGATTACGAAGTACACGTAGAAAACTATAAATGGCAATAGAATAGGGTTAGAGAGTAGAGTGGTTATGATGACCTACTTTTACTGAAAATGGAACAAAAGCCAATAGCCTTTTTGTCACTTCAATCGAAAACTCAAAAAACTGATAGATGATGATGCCTCATTTTATTGGGCCAGCCCAGACTACACTGCACCTGCTAACAGCTAAATGCCATCCGCCATTCTATTCAAATGTTAATCTCATTCTCCATTTCTTTTTTGTTTTTTCTTTTAGTGATAGCTTTAATGTTCAACAAAAAAAAAAGTTTCACCTGTATTATAGGCCATGTTTCACAGGGTGATATTCCCGTAAATTTCATCAAAAAAGAAAAGAAAAAGAAAACGTAAACTTAATTCATATAATAGAGAGAATGCCACTAGTACAACAAAATGGTATTTTGCCAATAGTGGATGAGGCCACGTGTTAAAACGTTGGATAGCCCATTTTCGGAATTAATACGTAATCCTATTAAAACTGTGATATTATGCGATTATATAAGCCTTTTATATTTGGTTTTTACTTTTTAGGCGAAAAGAAGAATCTAATTTACCAAATGCAAATGATAAATTGAATATGACATATTCAATATGCGAGGCCTAAATTGAAAACTGATTCTAGAATAATGCTAAAATCTTTATATATTTCCGACAAGGCTTGACGAATTAGGATTAGAAAAAAGATGTTTTGGGTGATTACTACAACTGTATAAGAGTCTTAATAATACAAAACCTACTTAAGTCAACTTGTGACATGTACGCACATGACCAACACTTTTCAACTAGAAAGAATTATCTACATCACTATGCAAATAATTTTCTGGCACGAAGAAAATATGAAACAAAACATTGATTCATGTGGAAAAATCGTTTCATTGAGCGACTAAATCACTATCATAAATTTATTTTGCATGATGCATATAAACTACCGCAACATAACAAAAAAACAATACTAATCCACATACTCAGACCCATCAATCTCTATTCACAAAATCAAGCAATTTTAATGTTGCAATAGCTAGCCTCATGCAGCTCTCCATTGCATCTCAATCTGAATTCGACCATTCTTCGAGTCGATAAGGTGGTATCTCTCGTTAATCCTCTTGTTACTAACAACGTCGGATAAATATATGTCGACATAACCCAAGATTTCCTGCAAAAAAGATTAGTGTGATTGTCAACATTTATCTATGGTACACGTTAACATATGTGTTAAATAATAAACGACAATGTTTGATCATTGTTTTCGACGCATTAGCTTTTTACGTATAAGTAAAAAGGATCTTAACGGATGTGATACGATCAAAGTCAGAGTGTACATGTACCTTGTGGTGTTTTATACCCATTCTTTTGGAAGTACTAACTACTTCCACATGAACCCTATCATTGATAGGCGGCGCATCCAGCGTGAAGTGAAACTCCTCCTCCCATCTTGGATCTCTGTTTTTCTTGACAACCTATCCAATGCATTACAAACTAATATTAAGCAACCAAAAAAACTCGGGCAACCGTGTTATGTTAAAATTAAGTTATACTCGTATGTCGCACTCGCACTAGTAAAAAAGAAAAAACTATAGTCACCGTTTTTTATCGAACAGTTAGTTGGAGTAGGCTGTATGAACTAAAAATAATCAAGTTGAGTTGAGCAAATGAAATCCAACGGTTGTTATCTTTTGCTACTTTTTCACGAGATCTCAGTATCTCATGAAATAGGGGATAAATACTACCTTAGTTCTTTTCTCCTCGCCTTGAAACAATAGGCGAACGGATGGATTAGTGTGCTTCTCCCCTTCTAAATCTTGAGCCTCGTGGATGATAACGACGAGCATACCGCCACCATCAGGCGTTCCTTCGGGGGCCTGCTGTACTGCGTGTTGATCATCAAGATTTTGCAATTCGGTATCATCAAACGGTCTGAAATTGACTTCAAGCTCTAGCTGTCCCCGCGACTTCTCGTTCTGAACATCATCGGGATTCAAGTTTTTCAGAAGATCCAGAGTTATGATTTTCGGCTCCTCAGGAGTCAGCTCTTTCAAATGGAGTACGTTCAATCCCATAAATTCATGTGATCCAACCTAACACAAATGGCCATTAGTGTGACAAATGCCAAGAAACAAAGTCAAGAAGTTGAGGCTAGTATGATATAAATCAACTTCTTCTGGCCCTGTCATATTATTATGTGCATATATCAAACAAGATTAAGGCCATAATGTGTATACATCAAACAAGATTATAACAGTGTAGCACCTGTTCCCAATCATAAACATAAAGCTCTAAAATTTGAGCCTGAGGGTCCTTAACGACGAACGAGAAATCTTCGTTCCATTCAGGATTCAAGTTCTTGAACTTCACAGTTGTTTTCTTGGATGGAAGATTGCTGTCAGCGAGTTTCAACTTCACGTAAGGGTCGGATGCTCCCAAGAAATCTTTTTTCTTGAGCTTCATTGCTCTGAGAACTTTCACATCAAGAATACCGACTGGTTTGTTCATTGCTCTGTCAATAGGCAAACAAGAGTCTCATTGGAAATTCAAGAACACGCGGTAGTTGGATACTGATAAGCATGGAAGCTAGGAACAAATATAGACTTACTTTGAGGGATCCATTAGTGGAACTTCAAGTCTTTTAGGCCACAAATACATGTCTGCTACCTGATCTTTTATAAGTTCCTGAAAAATAATGAGGTCTTGATGACAATTCACCTAAACGTGCTTTATTCAAACCTCAAATTCGTAAGCTTACTTCTCATATTTCAAAATTTACATCACAAATTTCTCCAGGTTACCCGATGGACTAAGCAAAGGAGACGTTTCAATATGGTACCTGTACTATTCTGTATGCTCCAGGGATGGACATGGCATCTGCTCCTAGTAACTTTACTCCAAAGTCGACATAAGGCTACAAATAGAATTTTGAAAAGTAAAACGAGAATCAGCCCCGGGAATTCAGTTGTAACTAGTGTCCTTGCGTAGGCGACAAGGTGAAAAAGAACTGCCTACTAAACAATGATTTCTGATCAAAGAACACACTATATGTCAATTTCAAGCTACAAATGAACTTTTTAGGATTAGCATAAATAGGTTTAATGCCAAATAGTAATTTTCTACTTTTGAAAGAAATATCACCAACAAAGACGAATGTGTGATATATGAATTCATACCCTCTCCATTAGAGAAACATGTATACTTGCAAAACAAGGAAAGGTTGGAACGAGAGGCTTTAATGTGATACGCGGAGTAGCAAACACTTGCAAGTCAATCACCTGAAATGTTCAACCAGAATAAATAAATCGGTCAGTCCTAGAAAATGTGGAGAGGGGCAATGTTTCTACCATGTTAAGAAGCAAAGAAGAGCGATTAAGCGCATCATCTCCATGCTTTTTGGTAAAGAGGCAATACCTGGACGCTAGCTTTCAGTCCAAATGCCTTAATAGCGACTAGGACGTTAGGATTAGCTGCCCATTTGATGCCCAATTCCATTATCAGCTCCTTTTCCTCTGTGTTATATACTTTCATTCCTGGTGTTTATAATAGATTATAGTTTCAACGTCAAGATATCATGTCTAAGGAGAATCAAAAGAAAAAAGAAAACAGAGAAAAATGATTGTCAATTGCGTTTAGAAAGTTAAATCGTCAATAAACATTAAAGATGAGAAATGCTTCACATAGTAATAAACAATGTGTTAGAGATATAACACACAGATGAAGTATTTTAGTGATTCTTATATTGATCAAGAAAACTTTACGGGAATGTGTTCATTTATAGTTGATAGATTTGTGATGATCAAATAACAGCATCATCATCTTGATATGATACAATAGTATATATGTGAAAGCATATAGTGTTTTACCACGAATTTTTATGTCGAAATATTCATTTAGATGAATCACATGCGCACAAATGTGACAGAATTAGTAGCAGAACCTTGAAAAGTAGGTGGTAGGCAGCCTAAAGTTAGTGTTTCAAAGTCAACCGCGTCAATTTTGTATTTTGGGATTTCCTCAGCTATGATCGGCGTTGCTATAGTTTTTACTTCCTTGCATATTGCCTGAGAGCATTTAGAACGTCAACATTGCATCGGTATCAAAGTACTAAAACAAAGCGTATACTAGAGAACTTGCCTTGTCTAAATAAGGCCACATGTATTCGACAAATTTGTTCAGCCAATCAATCTGCAGGAAGACTTATTTAGAAGCTGCAAACTGTAACCAATATGATAGAAATGGAATACAATGTAAACGGGAACTCACACGTTCAAAATCTGGATTCTTTATCCAAGCAGGAATTTCAGGGAGCAGTTTCCGGAGACTCTTGGAATCTAGTTCGACTAACGAGCGAATTTCAGGGTTCTGTGGAGAGAAAAGATGATTACAAGTAGACTCATTTTTTACGACTATAAAACAATTATTTGCTTATCGAATACAAAAGGAGTCGAGTGATGAACGATAACACAACTGAGTAATGTGTCATATACGTTGGCCTTTTCTCTGATCCTAAAATGGTTGAGTTTCTATAGACTGAAATTGTATTAGTAGGATAACAAAATGCATAAAGAAAAAGTGAAGCAATTATGTGCCTATCGAATACAAAAGGAGTCGAGTGATGAACGATAACACAACAGAGTTGTGTGTCATTTATGTTTGCCTTTTTCTCTGATTCTAAATGGTTGAGTTATTATTAACAGAAATTGGAATAAATAGGATCACTAGTATGAACAAAGTTCTATGTACTCATTCAATAAACATAAACTTCCATCAGTGTAGAATCATAATGCTATTGAAATTTCAGTGCTCTCCCTAATATGTAAGCATTAGCAATTAAAAATTCCTTATCTATCACTTGATTTAGAGTTCTTCGTCACGCAACAATACGATGACAGAAAGTCGTACCCATAAAAAGCAGTAAAAGACGGGATTTGTCTACTCAGTTCGTCAAGATACGACATAACATGAAAATTTGATTAAACAAACATAAAATTGCATATATGAAACTTCACAATATGCCAATGCAACATAAATTGGAAATTCATCAACACTTAAAGCATATAATCAGAAACAAACATATGCAAATATCAAATTAGTTGCTGAGTAAACAAACATTCATATATACAGTGAGATTCTTAGTGAACAAAAATAAAAGTATAAGGCAAAAGATTAGACCTTCACATCAGTAGGCTGATAGTAGATGAACATGAAGTAACCAATCACAATCCCAGATGTGAACCCCATCCCAAATCCAAACATACCCATTATTGAGCTTATGAAACCCATCTCAAATCTTCTCCCAAATCACCACCACAACTCCTTCAAAATTACAAACAACCCCTCAAAGTTACAGAAATAATCACAAAAAGGCCCCTCCTTTTTCCATCTCCCAAAAACAGAACAGTCCAAAAAATCCTGTCTTGATAAAAAAAAAAGGGACTGAAAATCAAAATCCAGAACAACCCAAAAATGACACTAACATTACAATCATAATTTGAAGAAAAAGATGGAATCTTGACTTAAAGAACATCATAAGAAAAAAAGATCCTGTCTTGATCAAAAAAAGGGACTGAAAACTCAAAATCCACCACAACCCAGATTAGACACTAACGTTACCAATAAAATGTGATGAAAAAGATGAAATCTTTAATACAAGAACAACATAAGACATGTCAAAAAAGTTATTGAAGAGACACTAATGGTAGTGAAAATGTGATATGAGATAATAATATTAATTTCATTTTTCAGTTATGAGGAACAAGAAACGTAAATGCTTGGCGATCTTGCATTCAACGAGGTTATTTGATCCACTCATAACGGCTTTTTGCCTCTCTAACTATTTAATAGTATGCATGTTGGCAAACCGGGAAATTAACGGACTAAACGACCTTGTAATTTGTCTTATTCTCACGTAGACCCCAAATGTGAAAAAAAAAAAAAGAAGGTGCTTTATTGTATTTGATACTATGGGGCCTAAGGGATCAGAATCAGATATTCTTGTGCCTAATTAAGATTCTTTTGGTAGTTCTTTTTATTTGGAAAATGGTTAATTGCAACAAACCCCTAATGTACCGGGTCTTTTGTACTTTACATCATTATTTATGAAAATTTGTGATATGCACTAACCTATTGATTTTGTGCGATTTGCTTCTGAACTATTTATCGACCATTTTTTTTGAGAGACGTGTCTGTTTTTTTGTTTGTTAGAGGGGCATCAGGGGAACAATCAATACACGTGTCTAATTTTATGTTCGTTAGACATATCAAACATGTTCATACTTTAAGGGGTAAAGTGCAAAAGACCCCATAGATCGGGAAGTCTGGTGCAATTAGTCCTTTGAAAGAAGTAATAGGTGAGGTGCATAATTATTACAAAAGTAAGTGCTTCACCGCTTAAATTTTGCATGATAATTAATGTAGTACCATCTGTGTCCTTAATGCTGTAGTTATATTATTTCCAATTTTTGATATATAGCATGTGATGATAAAAGCTTAATCAATAGGAGCAAAAATAAGGCAGACCATCGATGATACAATTGAGCTACCTTTTGCAGGCATACAATTATAGGCGACAGAGGTCCTAGATGAGTTGGCTCAACAATGTGAACCAAATTAACTAAGAGCATATGCTATTTAATCTTTTTAAAAACAAAAAAACTAAGAACAAATCCGATAGGTTTGTATTGTTTTCAGCTTTTGATGATACTTTTCACGATTAATTGTTTTTGTATTAATTGAACAAGGTTGAGGAGTATTTTAATTAGATAAGATGATCAGTAGTTTTGCCTTTTCTTATGGGTTTAATCTCATACAATGTCGATGACACGACAACAAGATCATATCACAATACATATACCAATTAAGAACAAAATAATAACAATCAAGTTTTTAAGTTCGACTAATTTCTATAGTGCAAAACAAAAATATGAGAAAAATCAATGTCAAATTGAATTGGTTGGGGGTTGCCGGGGTGGAGTGAGAGCCCTCGATGCGAATTTTGTTAACGGTAACAAAGACATTTTTCTTAAAAATATAGTTGAAATTGCGTCTTTAGTATAAATAGCTCGGTTACATATAATTGTATATCGACTCATCTAAAAACTAAATTAATATTGGTGCCCTTTTTGTGTATATTTTTTTATCATTATATTGTTGTGTAACATGTTATATTTACATGTAATCTAACGTGTGATGGTCACACAGATAATATGTGGCGATAATATGTGGTCATATATCTTCACATTACAATCATCACACGTGACATGACGTGAATCTAATGAATTATAAGGATACATATCATTTTAACTAAAAATAAAAATATTTGAGATATTATACATGATAACTCTTGATTAGTAGTTAATTTTGTTTATGTTATTTGTTTTGAAGAGTACACAAAAGGTTCACTAAATCAATTTTACCATTAAGATGTATCAGGTCAACCCAAGTCTTATTGGTCCATGCCAATATCAAACCGGCCCACATATTTGTGTGTGTATGTGAACCAGAATTATAACATGGGCTCATAATATAGGCCCAAAACAATGAAAACAAAAGAAGAGTAGCAACCGTGTAAAATCCATAATTCTGTAATAGGTGGACTGGGTATTCGGCCATTTTTAAGAAAAAAAGTTGGGCCCTTATTACGATAAAACTAATGATAGCCTTTTCTTATTATTATGAATTCAGCTATGATTATGTATGATCATGTTCCCTGATTATACATATTCAGTTAACTTTCAGCCTAGATCTGCGCCTAATTAGTTGGGTGTAAACTCCACCATAATAAAATTGGAACTTTAAATCCCTAAGTTAAAATGTTAAATTATCCTTACTTGTACTTGCCAAAAGGACTGTTTATCTTTCATTTCACTTCACCAGAAAATGGGGTACCTTTCTATCATTCTATGGGCAATTAGAAGTTATCGAATAAAAGTATGCCCCTATAATCAACATCTTAAATCTAAAAAAATAATATTGTGCAAATAATGTTTTAAATTCCATGTTGAGTAAGCATTTAGCCCATATTTCATCATCCATAGCAACATATGGAAAATTACAATCACCGTTCACACTTTCCTTATTCGCAAAATGATAAAGAGGATCACAAGGTTTAGTTAAAGAATACTTTATACAATTTTAATTAAAGCAAAAGTTTTATGATTAAAAGTTGTAGCCTTTTTTGTCCCAAAAATGGGATAAAGAGAAAACTTTATTTCGCACCTGAGGTGTAAAACACAAAAGAAGAAAACGTTTATACAATTAATTAGGATCCATCAATTGTTGCTTTTGTTAATGGGACACGATTGTACTAATATCACTAGCTAAAGGTATGATCAATAATTAGTTTTAATGTGTTTTTAATTCCATTATTATTTGAATGCAAAGTTGGTGACAGAGTGGCTGTGACAACTTACGTACAGTGGGCACCGGCCTAATAATCATTGTCCGAATCCGACCATGTTGCGATTATTAAAATATATGTAGGATCTCAAATATGTAAAAGTACATGTATTTGGAGCGTATTTTGACCAATTATATGCATAGCGATTGCATGAGAATATAAATATTTCGTTTCTTGGTAGCATCGTATGAAATTTGATGCCGGCTATATTCGCGTAGAACCTCAATATTCAAACCAAAACTTTGTGAAGAACTAACTTATCTAAAGAAATTTTGCAATAAAAGTAACTCAATAGGATCGCAGAGAGGAATCTAGTGTGGACTCTCAGATTCTAAAGTCAATATTTGAAAGAGATAGTTCATTATAAGTAGCTTTTGTATTGTTTTTTTTTTTATTTGAAATAGTTCATTAAGTAGTTAAGTATCACAAATCTAACACACTTCCTTCCCACTTTAGAGGTGTATTCATAGCATCCATGTGTGTAAATGTTTAATCCGAATCAAATCCAGATTGACTTGACTCCAATAGGATGTTCATATCCTGGTGTTGCAATTTGAGAATATCAACCCACAATGATGACGGCGGGAGATTTTGATAGATTGACATCAAATTTTGGCCAGTCAATAGAAACACATATTTATCGATACATTTTTGTCTTTGAGGAATCCTCAAATGTATAACAAAGATCGATGATATCAATCAATATCGATGCGCATACATGTCGATTTTTATATTGATGCATGTACAATTGCTTATTGATTATCAATGAGATATCGATGCACACACCTCTCTTGTCGTTTTGGCTGGTTTGTTGTATAACATGTGAAAATCTCAAATTACTAGAGATGAGCATGTTTTGATGTCTAAATATGATACCTTGAAACCGGTTTTTTATTAATTCATAATATAAATATAAATATTATAAAACAAATAGTTATATAACTTATATTTACACCGTAACATGTCAATTTTATAAAAAAGTAAAAACATTGTATCACATCCATCAAATCTATTATACTCGCATTAACGTGTTTGTGTCCGCGCCGCGCAACATAAGATTAGAAGTTACAATGTTTCACTTTCTCACATTATCTATTGGTAAGTCCAAGTGCAATCGACTGGTGCATCCTTATGTTAGAAAGAAAACAAAGGATAGAAAATGGTGTATTGGAATGTAACACCAAAAGGCTGACTAATCCGCGAGATTTACCTAGTTAATTATTATGAAAAGTTTAATGAAGTGTTTATTCTAATGGTGGAGTTGTTTATTTCTAACAAATAGAGGTTAGGTTGGGAGACAAGTGACATTAGATGAATTAAGCAAAAATATAATGAGTTCAATTAATGTAGTGGTTGCACCGATCATGTTTGGTAATGTTCATGCGGGAGAAAACACCTTATTATATGACAGATGACAGGCGTATACTTACAATTAGATGAATTAAGAGTTGACAAAATGCATTACCTTCCATTGAATTTTTGCAAACAATTAATATTTACACCCTCCACTACTCATGGATCAAACTTAAAAGTTTTGCGTATGTTTTTGACCACTTAATATTAATATATTTTGTATTGTTTTAAAATTTTATAGGATGTGTTTTACAAAAATTGTTGCATTCAATGTAAAAAATACTTCGATGTTTTGTTTTTACATAGTCATAAACGATAATAAATTCGATAATTATATAGGGAAATATTATAAAACTTCGAATCATGCCTACTGTATCTCCTTTCCACAAACATATACATCAACTAAAACATTTATTTTCAAAGTGGCGCGTCGTCATTTGATATTTAATTTGGTATATAAGGAAGACTTAATCAATTAATTAATTATTGGTAGTAGAAAAGGAAAGGTGCTATACGTCATGGGAACCGACCATAATTAAATTTCTTCCACGTCAAGTCGAAGCTTCATCGGAAGATCCTTAATATTTCGGATCTGGAACAGGTTGAGAAACTATATCGTTATTCTATTGCAAAACTTCATTTGCTTCAAGCTATTTTCTATCTCCTATCAAAAAAAAAAAAAAAAGCTATTTTCTATCTGAATTTTCTTGAAAATGTCAAATTACCTAATCGACCGGTTAATTTGACCAAGGGTTTTTTTCAACTTTGTCAATATTGTTCTTGTTTACAAGAGTCACATGCACTAACTGTCAGAATTTGTAAATTGCTTGACAAACATGTAGCCGTAACTTCCATAATGTTATTAGCAAATTAACCCATTAAAAAGGATCGGAGAAAAAAGCCAAAATAAATAACTTTACCAAAAGACCATAGGAACCAAGGGAACCAGCCCCTAGTTTATACAACTAAAACCATAGGAACTTAATCTTGAAAGTTTGAAACTAAAGTCAAAATCCTCGTTTGCTTATACTTTTATAAAATTTGCGTGTATAAGTTACTCACGCAATTGTGCAATAATTAAATCTGGTTTTTCCTACTGATTCTCTATAAACATTTGTTTTACTTATTTATACTTAAAAAGAAAATACCAATCATATATATAATCACAGACATGAACTGAGCTATATATCTATTATTCTATATGATGGAGTTCTTATTAATTTCAATTTCGACGTGAGGTTGATTGTTATTCACTCATTAATTACTAGACTACAAGAACCATATATGTAGTTAATCGATTAAGTCCATCTCTCGATCTTAGCATACTGCATGCATATTTGACGTAGTGTAGTGGGAAAGAATATTAGCTTTCGGTGGTCGAAAATAAATCCCGATACCCTTTCTTAAGGGGAATATTATTTCACAAGTCAAGTCATAACTCACACACACACACTGAAGGGCTCGATCTGCATGTTTTACATGAATATTAATAGCATTTTGAGAAGTATGACTAGTTAATATATTACCCAGTTAAATAACGCGGGGTTCGCGTAATAACTACAACTACTACGCGTAAGAATTAAATATCAAATATATAATTCAGTGATCATGCAGAATCATTTTTTAAAAATCATTCATTAATATTTAAAGTCACGTTAGAGTTGGAAACATGTAGGGAGAAGACTTTCTTAAACGTACTAGCCGGCTAGCTAGTAAAATTCACAAGAAATCTTATTGTCAACAATCAAAACGAGGCTCCAATTTCGTGCTATCGATAAATTTATTTTTCTAAACACCCACTATTACATACATAAAGATCCAACTACGAGTGTTGCGTAAAATCATAAATCTAGTCGTAGCTGTGACACACAATTTAACACATTAGGACCCGACTCAGTAAAATGATCTATAAAATTGATGCATGTTAATATATAGTAATCGACAATTGAGATTTATAATACTTTTACATAAGTATTATTGAATTCTTCATAATCACATTTCAGTTGTGCATTAAACAATAACCGATCAGATTGATACATCATGTCAGTGCGTCGTTCACATGATATTTACTCGCTTACAAGACCGTAAATGCATTTTTAATTTTATTTTTATGTTTTGGCTAAAATTTTAATGTTTTCTTCTTTTCTCTAAGTGTTGGTTGTCCAAAATATTATTCCGTACAACAGTTGTATGGGTGGTGTAGTGCAACAACGATTATGATGATAGCATTTGTGGAAATAATTAACTCTAACCATCCTATAGTATCATATCATAAATGCAAATATCGATGTTCGAGTTATATGCACGACGTTACCGTGCAACGGTTGCATAAATTGATTACTCATCTAGTAGAGGAGGTGAGGTAATTTAGCGTTCGACTATTTTAACACTTTTTACCTTTCATATCTTTGTTCCCTTGTTGCCAAAAATAAGTTAATCAAGTCTTTTTCCACGTGAAACCAAATCTATTACACAATTCCCGTGTATGGCCATGATTCATCCACTCAATTTCCCTCACACTTCGACGAACCCGATGAAGAAAATCAACGGTCAAGATCGCCACAATGGCTATTTCTAAATATAGCATGATCGCACGGTCACGATCAATTTGGCGGTTGCCGCCCAGCAACAGTTTAATGTTAGCAGTTCACGAAATATCCGGATTAGAAATCTTGCATCAGCCGACCGCCTAACTATTGTCGGTAAATTAGGATGAAAATTTTATCTTACCTTGTGGAGCTACATTAAAATAAAATCCTTATGACAATAACTCCTAAATTAATAAACCAAATTCTTGATTGTAGGGACACCTCCTCACAAGGTTGGAATAATATCAAAATCACCCCTTCAAATCTTAATCTTATTAATAAGGCCACCTCTCCTTAACACAGATATTTCAAGATAAAACAAAAAAAAATAGTTTCGCTCTTCCTCTGGTCTTGAATATATTTCAAAGTTATGTTAGAAGTTTAGAAAATAAAATTAAGATAAAAAATCAGTGGTCTTGTTCCCTCTAAAAGGCTTTAGAGAGAAAAAGAGAGATATCGTTAATATACAGAAGTTCATAATAGTTCTAAAGTTATGTGGAAGAAATTTCGCCACGCCGTTTCATGTGTATGGTGGAATGAACATTGAATCCTAACGCGTTAGTATTAGTTAAGCCCAATATTAACTTGTGAAGTGTATCTAATAAATACCATATTAGAAAAAAAATATTAGAGTGAGAGAGAAAGATTATTAATATATAGAAGTCCATAATAGTTCCAATCAATGTGAAAGATTTCAACAATTAGCCTTGTAAATATGGATCAAAGTTTTTTTTTCTTTTCCTCGAAAACTACCCAAACATTTTCATTTTGACTATGTGAAAATGAAACATACAATATTTTCTACATCTACTGTGCGCACAAGTTTTACAAAATTTCCAAAACATATCAAAAATATCTCGAAACATCGCGAAAAGTTTCTAATATTTAAAGCACAAAAACATATTGTCGAAACGATACTTTGATCCATGCTTGTAAACAATTGACATAATTCCCCAAAACTATCTTAGCTTAATTGATTTCAGTTATTATTATTATTTAGAAGAAATAACAAATCTCTTTTTATTCTTTTTCATAAATTTGGCAGGTCGAGGTTCTTTTCTAAAGTAACAACAACAATATATAAATAACTCGTTATAAATTGATTTGTTCACGAACTATTCGTGCCAACACATTTTTGGGATAAACTCAAAATTGTTTCCTTTCAAACTACCGATTTTGATATCAGCGTTAGCTAAAAACATAGTGACTTAATATTATCTAACTTTTGATGGGTGTTGTCGATATTATCACAAACTTCAACGTTCGTATTGATATTATTTTTTATCCATAAAATAAAAAAGCTAATAAAATAAAGTAGCCGTTAGAAGATTCTCCACCACCACCACCTCCTTCTTCCTATATAAAGGACCACGCTCTTCATAATCAAGAACGTTGCTTCATAAACAATAACTCTAAAATTATTATTATTCTCATTCAAATTCAGATATATTAGCTATAGCTAGCTTAGCATATATGCTATTGTAGTGTAATATCAGCTTCTAGTTTTTTCACCTATATACTTTTTGTAGCTTCTATTTCCTTTAATTTTATTGCTTATAAATATAGCTCATAAAATATACTCTCTTATGTTAAATTTTAACTGCTGATTTTTCATCTGTAAATTTTCTGCAATCACTTTTAGCTTATTTCATCAAAAGGGTAGTTGATCCTTGTTTATTTGAGATCACCCCTGAATTTTTTATTGTAAAAATCGAATCTTTATTAGCTTTTTTAGTACTATTTTCAATGGAGGCTGTCATGTTTCAAAAAACCCATGTGGGGAACACCAATAGAATCAACAATTTCTACGATTCAAGAACCTTTGAGAGTTTTTCAGCTCACAATTTGACAAATATGGGGCTTTTACAAGCTCCATACTCTGTTTTTCAACAACCTCCTCTGCTTCCTCTGCCTCCAGCCAATAGAAGAATCATCAACAACAACAATGGTAGTGTTAATAGATCCAAATCAAAGTCTCCCACTAAAAAATACAACCCAAATTCACCCAAAAAGCAGGTGCAGAAGGATCATGTGAAGAGGGTTTTGCCTTTTGGTAGTAATAATGATGATGATGTTAGTAGAAACAGGGGAATTAGTATTGTTAAAAACAGGGGAGTCAAAACAGGGGAAGTAGTAGATGAGGTTGAGGTATATTCGGGTTCTGTTGTGCTGTCGATATCTCCGCCGCCGAGTAGTTTGCCTTTGCCCAATTTTTGTATGAGGCCAAAGATGATGACGATGAGGAGCTGTAACGCTGCAGCGGGTATAGATACCGGAGCTACAGATGATCTCAGGCGTCTTTTGAGGATCCGGTGAAAGTCATGTGTTTGACTCGACGTGATTCTCAGATGGGACTATTATAATAAGCTTTTGTTTTGTTGGTGTATTAGTTAATCAAGTTGTGGGGGTGGGTTTTAGTTTGTAAATAAAGAAGCACATGAAAAAGTGGTGCTTTAGTTGTTCTTGATTTTTACTCTGTTTTTGTTATGTTTTTAGTTTGGTTCTGATCTTGGAATTTTTATTGGTGTTGTAATTTTTTTTATGGTTCAGTTGTGATGATGATAGATGATCACCTCCTGTGTTTTTGTAATGGGGGTGGTTGTTAATGGGACTTTTAGTTTTAAAGCTTTTAAGTAGTTTATGTGTTTTCATTTTCTGCAATATTTGTACCATCTTATTTCTGTTGCAAGTTGCAATTATATATAAAGGCGTCTTTTTCCTTATTATGTCTCTACTAGTTTCTGAAGGGAGTATCGAAATAGAAAAAGAATAAAATAAGAAACTTTTGACTTGCTTGTAAATATTTTTGTGTGGGGAAGGTTTTTACTTTTTTGACAAGTGACTTGCTTCTAAAGAAATATTCAGATGTTTTAAGAAACAAAGAAAAAGAATATTCTTCTTATTCAACAAATGAAAATATTGGAACATAGGCAAATGCAAATTTGATACATTTCTTGTAAAAACTTTTGGAATATACATGATGTAAGCGTTACAAATGTATTATTTTCTACCCAGGTCGAAAAGCTCTTTATTACGTCAAGACCTCATGAACATTTATTTTCTTATATATATGTATAAAATAGTATTGTATTGATTTTCTTTTATATATATCGGTACATTTTAGATTTATCATTATTATTATATTGTATATCTGGAGATGGTGTAAAACTAGTTGCACAAATAAAAATGGGTAGCAATGGCATAATGGGTAGCAAAATGGCATAGGCGGATCCGGAGAATTTAAGGCACTTGGATATTAAGTTGGGCCTAAAGGTGTCAAACCTAGGCCTCGCCCTAATAATTCCGTCATAGAGAGTATGGGCTTTAAGGCATGAATAGTATTTGAGCCTTGGCCCAATTTGACATTTATACGGGTCTATTTAAGGTACCCAATAAGAATAAAGGTCCAGATAGTCACCAAGTTGAAATTTTTTCTGTGAATCTGTTGAATAACCACTTCGACAAAGTTTTGGTTAGTGGAGAGAAATATACCTGACATTATAATATTTACATGCAGAAAAAGGTTAAGTTTCATATACAAGTTAACAAGTGAAACATTGTACGTTCAGTTCTCAGTATATTATACTCCCTATCCACTTCATTCAAAAACTTAAAATGGGCAAATAGTGGCATGTATACAAAAAATAAGTTAACAGGCTACATCCAAATATATTGTCCATATATTCACAGTATACTCTCAATCAGTACAAGAAAAATTCACGATTTCAGCTAGGCTAGCTACTCATTTGGAATGCACAGCAGCTAATGGTTAGTAAGAAATAACGTTTTTTTTTTTTTTTTTTTTTCATTTCTTCACTACAAATTAATTAGGTGTAACATTCATTGATGACTAGACGGCAGAAAATCATTGATAATGGTTCAATTATGTGAAATAAAACCCGAAAATGCACCAATACATTGCATTATAACTAGGACGAAAATAAAAATTGTCGATAAAGGTCATATGAAACAACTAATGGTTAAAAACCTACATGAATACACTTACAAAATTAGAGCTAGAGAATAAAGAGAACTCATGTGTTTAACTCAATGTCATTGTTGTTTAATTCACATAGTCTATCTCAAATAACTTGAAAATACAATTAATTGATGCTGTGTGGAGCAATGAAAAAAAGTTACAAGTGACAATAACACACCGCATGTGAAAACGACTAATAATACCTTAAGGAAAAATCAGCCGCATATGTTCAAGGTCACTCGTTATTGTGATTGAAAAGCCAGCCACATATTTATTTTGCATAATAATGATGCTTTTTGCAATTGGTTAAGAGTTAGGATAGTTGAGAAATTAAATGCAGCACATGGGTGTACACGTACTTCATCATGACTTAAGAAACCTCGTTAGTTAATAGCACAACACTCAATTTGTAATTTCTCTTTAATTAGTGCCTTCTAGCTAATTAGTGAAGGAAAATATTACTACCCCATTTTGTAATTGTACAAAATTAGTTTAACATCAACTGCATCATATGTGGCAACATTTGTTCTTGTAAGATCTCAATACTCCCACGTCTATCTCTTCTTAAACTCTTGTACATAATCAATTTTTCTTGTTGAGTATGAGACAAAAAGGTACAAAATCTTATCATGCATAGGGGTATGTATATGCCCACACATGTGTCACTTTCTTGACAGGATAGAGCTGCTGTCATGTGCAAAGACATACAGGTCCTTTTCATCACAACTTCAAGTTTGTTGTACATTTACTTTTGCAGACTTACAAATCTGAATGAATGTACTTTATATGCGCATAAGTGTACTTTCTATTAAGGTTGAAAGAGAAAATTACATAGGAGATATTAACTATGAGTCAAAATTGTGAATACATATTCGTCGGCTGAACACCGCCGTATCTTGATCCAAAACGTTAAGACATTAAATTTATAGAGTACCTCCACTAATATACCCTTCACTTTTCATATTTCTTTCTAACGTGGTACAAATACAACAATCTCCCCATTGAGTGTGGATTTCTTTAAGATATGACCAACTCTTCTCTAGAGCGGAATTTCCAGAGTGCGTTTCAAAAGTCAAACCACCGGTTCGATGCTTATCCTGAGTTTGTCACCTCCGTCACCGTCTCCACATCCGTCCTCAGTCGAACCATCGACTTTCATACCAACTACCATAGTAATATTAATCCATGAGCAAAAGTGAGAGTACATAACAACACATCTTCACCGAAAACCTTAAGTCATTAGGTCTATGAGTTTTTTCTACTAATATATCATTCACTTTGATCATTTTTTTCCCAAAGTTGAATAATTCATCATGATATTCCAACATTTATTGGAAAGTAGTGAAGTGTTATCTTTTCGGGAACAATGTGAGTCTGTACTGAAGTGGAAGTTCCTTTAAGAATGAATGTAACTTTCTTCTGTGCTGTGCTTCATCAGTGGTCCAATCCTAACATTAAATTTGGTTGCCATTAACTAAGTAGGTCCAGTACAACCATTTCGTAGAAAAGGGAGTTCTTGAGTTCAGACATATGGAAAAGGATTCAAGAGTCTTTTGTTGTCATTCAAATGATAGACAACAGATAAAGTTACAGAAGTTTGCTAATATAACAACAAATCTGTTGTACATTGATCAACCAGTTGAGTTCATGGATGAGGTCGAACTTTCAACGAAGCAAAATGCTGGCGATGAAGTTCCAGCTGGAAGAGAAGAGTCGATGAATTCAACTTCAAATGGCAAAGAAAATGTTCCCTTGTTTAAGCTGTTTTCTGCAGCCGATAAATTTGATTATGTTTTGATGTTTTTTGGAAGTATTGGAGCTTGTTTACAGGGTGCTGTTCTGCCTGTATTCTTTCTGTTATTCGGTCGCATGATCAACTCTTTAGGAAGCTTATCTTCGGACCCTCATCGATTCTCTTCAGAGGTTTCCAAGGTAACGTATCGAATTCTCTTTTCACCGCATATCCCCTGTGTTCTTTAAATGTGCAGTATAGTATTTTGGACTATGTATTGATGTTTTGTGCATTTCATATAATCCTGGAAACTAGCTATGCTATCACCGGGAACGTGCTTGCGGAATGCTTACTTGTGTATCAGGGAGCTTTAAATTTTATGATGTATTCACTTGCTCTATAGACTGTCCTTAATCGAATATCATCATGCTCGTTTGCTTGTTTCTTTAACTGGTTGGACAGGAGATAATTCTATAACTTGAATCTGTTTCACATCTAAATTCGACACACTAAGATGCTTATCTTTTCCTGTTCCGTGCAGTACGCCCTTTACTTGGTTTATCTTGGATTAGTTGTTTGGCTATCAGCATGGACAGGTATAATTTAGTACTACATATATCACATTCTTTCATAACTAAAGGGCAAAAATAAAATGGTTAATGTATATTTCAGGAGTTGCATGTTGGACTCAGACAGGGGAAAGACAAACGGCTAGATTACGACTCAAGTACCTTCAATCTGTTCTGAGAAAGAATATTGAGTTCTTTGACACAGAAGCAGGAGAACAGAACATACTTTTCCACATTTCAAGCGACGCCATTTTGGTGCAGGATGCAATAGGCGACAAGGTAGATGAAAAGGGTTCATTACATAGCTCTAATTATATTACTAGTTCAATCTTAATGACTTGAATATCAAATAATGAAATTCTTTTGCACTTGTGACACAGATATGCCATGGATTGTGTTATCTTTCCCAGTTTTTTGTTGGGTTTTCCTTGGGATTTTCAATGGTGTGGCAGCTCACACTTCTCACCTTGGCTATTGTTCCTTTAATAGCGGTAGCTGGAGGAGCATATACGATAATTATGTCGAGTTTGTCTAAGAAAGGCGAGGAGGCTTATGCCGAAGCTGGGAAAGTAGCAGAAGAGGTAAATGGCAAGCTTCTCTTATAGCCGAATTGTGAGAGATATCGATTTCAGTTAGTATTCAACTGATGATGTTACATAAATAGCAACTCCTATTGACTAACTGTTACGTCTACTTTGATCAGGTGATTTCACAGGTTCGCACCGTATATTCATTCGTTGGAGAGGAAAAAGCCATTGAAACGTATTCAAACTCACTTAAAAACGCCCTCAAACTGGCAAAGAAGACTGGTGTTGCAAAGGGAATTGGCATTGGCTTTACTTATGGCCTACTGTTCTGTGCTTGGGCATTACTCCTTTGGTATGCAAGTATTCTTGTTAGGCATGGAGAAACAGATGGTGGAAAAGCCTTCACTACAATTCTTAATGTGATCTATAGTGGATTGTAAGTATTAAATGAATTGTGTATTTTTCCTCTTTAGAAATGCAACTGCTATAAAAACCAAAATTATTTGTTGCAGTGCACTTGGCCAGGCTGCTCCAAACCTTGCTGCCATTGCTAAAGGTCGTGCTGCAGTCGCGAGTATCTTAAAAATGATTGAAGATGATTCAAATCCTACAACTTCAGATGATGGAATTGTGTTGCCGAGTGTCAGAGGGAACATTGACTTTTGTGAGGTCTCCTTTTCCTACCCTTCTCGACAAACAAAGGTCTTTGATGATCTGAGCTTCTCAGTATTTGCTGGAAAATCGTTAGCAATAGTCGGTCCTAGTGGATCAGGGAAGAGTACTATTATCTCCATGATTCAACGATTTTACAACCCAACTTCAGGTATTGAAAATAGTTTCAAGAGATAATGAGCATCCTTGATTTGTTTGAATTCGGTTATGAGTTTCTTGGAAAATTTCCAATGAATGTGAATTTTGACAGGAAAAATCACGTTGGACGGAAATGATCTGGAGAAGCTGCAGTTAAACTGGTTAAGGTCACAAATGGGATTGGTTAGCCAAGAACCAGCTCTATTTGCCACAACTATAGCAGACAATATTTCGTTTGGCGAAGAAGGCGCAGACATGGCTCAAATAATAAAGGCTGCAAAAGCTTCTAATGCACATGCTTTCATTCAAGGTTTACCTGACGGTTATCTCACTCAGGTTCGTAAATTTTCGCAGTTCAATTTGATGACAGCTCCAATATTTCCCATGAGTTCTGAACCCCCGATGTATGACTTCTTTGTCTTAACCTATCAATATATCTAAGTTTGATGTCTTATGATAATTCTGTTTGTATGACAATGTGTTGGTTGCAGGTGGGAGAAGGAGGAACACAGCTTTCAGGAGGTCAAAAGCAGAGAATTGCTATTGCCAGAGCAATACTGAGAGACCCGAAGATTCTGCTTCTTGACGAGGCGACCAGTGCTCTTGATGCAGAATCAGAGTACATAGTACAGCAGGCACTGAGCTCAGTCATGTCTCAAAGGACAACAATTGTTGTTGCACACAGATTATCCACCATCCGGGATGTTGATACGATCATTGTACTAAAGAATGGTAATGTTGTTGAAAGTGGAACACACATGGAACTGATGTCTAAACATGGAGAATATGCATCATTAGTGAGCCTTCAAGTATCAGACCACAAAACAAGTTCAACTTCAGACAATATTACCAGAAAATCTGAACTTTCCAACATTCAACCAGAGCCTTATACTGATCGAAGCTGTCATGATCAGTTAAATCCAATCCTTAAAAGTGGGCTGAATATGAATAATCAGAACCTTGAGGTACAAACCGTTGTTGCAAATCCAGTTTGGGAACTAGTTAAGCTCAATGCACCAGAATGGCCTTGTGCTGTAATGGGATCATTGGGTGCCATTCTTGCTGGCATGCAAGCTCCTCTCTTTGCTCTTGCAATCACACATATATTAACTGTGTTTTATTCTCGTGATGATTCTCGAATCAAACAAGAGGTCCGTCACATTTCCTTCATATTCATTGGTTTGGCGATCGTGACTATTTTGGTATATTTGATGCTGCATTATTTCTATAACTTAATGGGAGAACGGCTCATTGCACGAGTTCGCTTGTCAATGTTTTCAGGTGACCTCCTTTACCTATTTAGCTACAGTTCATATGATCATACTTCTTCAAATGTTTAATTTAATTCAATTCTGAATTTTACAGCCATGCTTTCTAATGAGATTGGGTGGTACGACAAGGACGAGAATAGCACCGGTTCCCTTGCATCGAAGTTGGCAACAGACGCAACATTAGTACGCAGTGCAATAGCTGATCGTATTTCGACAGTAGTCCAAAACATGGCACTTACTGTGACAGCATTCGTGATTGCTTTTGTACTATGTTGGCGCCTTGCAGCTGTCGTGGTCGCTTCCTTTCCTCTACTCATCGGTGCTAACATAGCAGAGGTAAGTCATCAAAAAGTAAAGAACAATACAGATATGGTCACTTTTCCACTTGTTTAAGGTTTTCACTTGTGTTTTTTCTGCAGCAACTATTTCTCAAGGGATTTGGAGGTGACTATGCAAAAGCATACTATGGAGCAACAGAAGTGGCACGTGAAGCGCTTGCTAACATACGCACTGTCGCTGCCTTTGGCTGTGAAGAAAGAATAACAGCAAAATTTGCCTCCAAATTAGACCAACCAAGAAAACGAGCTTTACTCCGTGGACATATAATGGGATTTGGGTACGGTATATCACTTTTCTTTGCGTATTGTTCATATGCTACTGGACTTTGGTATGCGTCGGTTCTGATTAAAGACAATAAGTCAGAATTTGGAGACATTATCAAAGCTTTCATGGTTCTGATCATTACTGCATTGGCGGTGGCAGAAACGCTGGCACTAGCACCAAACTTCGTTAAAGGATCACAAGTTCTTGGATCAGTGTTTGAGATTCTTCGGAGAAAAACAGCTATTATCCCTGATGATCCCCTGTCAACTTGTTTGACTCATATAAAGGGAGACATAGAATTCAAGAATGTGAGTTTTAACTACCCTACAAGACCTGATATTACCATTTTCAAAGATTTGAACTTAAAAGTACCAAAAGGTAAGAGTATGGCAATTGTTGGCCAGAGTGGTTCAGGAAAGAGTACTATAATTTCTCTAATATTAAGATTCTACGATCCCACATCAGGAACGATTTCTATCGACGGGTTTGATATACAAAGTCTGAATCTCAAATCACTAAGGTTGAGAATAGGACTAGTGCAGCAAGAGCCAATCTTGTTCTCCACAACTATTTATGACAACATCCAATATGGTAACAGTAGTGCATCAGAAATCGAAATAATGAATGCTGCTAAAGCCGCAAATGCGCATGGATTCATAAGCCAAATGCCTGAAGGGTACCGAACTCAAGTTGGCGAAAAGGGAGTGCAGTTATCAGGAGGACAGAAGCAAAGGGTGGCAATTGCAAGGGCAATACTGAAAGATCCGTCGATTCTGCTTCTGGATGAAGCAACTAGTGCTCTGGATATGGAATCCGAATCGCTAGTTCAAGATGCACTTAACAAGCTTATGGAAGGAAGAACGACGGTGTTGGTAGCACACAGGCTGTCGACTGTGAAGGACGCTGACACGATCACCGTGCTGAAGGATGGGAAAGCTGTGGAGAGTGGAAGTCATGAAGAACTTGTTAGCAGGAATGGAAGTATATATTTTCAGTTAGTTCACCTACAATGTGATCAAAAGGGTGCATGAATAAATTCTTACTGTATAAAAGTAGACAATTCTTGAACAAGGTTTTGTATAGATGAAAAATAAGTTTACGAACATCAACACATCATTTTGTCATGAAGTATGTTTGTTTGTAATTTTAAAAGGAATACAGAACAATGAGATATGATTATTGATTAGCTTATGTGCAGTTTTATGTTACTCATTTATAAGAAAAGTTTTTTTTTTTTTTATTACTGACTTACTGCCTTTTGTCATCTCCCCTTTTGGTGGAGTTACAATCATGCAAAAATATGCTCAAATGATTAGACTTCAAACATATATTCTTTGAAAAAATATTAAATCCTTACTCTATCATTCAATATTCTTATTTGTCTTCATGTACAGTTTGCTTCGGAGAAAACATCTTTCAATAACAAATTCTTGTAACTCGATTTTGAAATTTGAAATAGCACAAACTACTAAATTGATATCCAACAACTCAATTTTTAACAAAAACTCTACCATACATAACCCAAACACATTTTTTAATACTCAAATCATTCTACTATCATTCTATTCCTAAACTTTCGATAACTAATTTAAATACAAGTTTTGAGTCCGAAACAACAACAGCTAAATTTGTAATGTTAGTTATATGCTATAAAACTAAACAAAAATCATTTCGAGTTGGGCACCTCTTTCTCCAATCATTTTAGTTGAGTAAAATGTCATCATTTATTTTTTTTTAAAGTTTTATATCGTTTCGTACGATCTTCGTCCACATATTATTCAGTCGTACTCATGTCTTATCTGCATGCTTCAAAATCAAGAGTTTCGACGTGTTGTGACTGTGTGTCAATTGGTCAACGTAAAACATGACCGAACCATCGTAAACGATTTCTTTGCATCTCCTCGATTAGTGCCACGCTTAACAAATTTGAGTTTGAAAAAAAAAACTAAAAGTAGAAGAGAAAAATGAAACTCTACATGAAGTGAGATTTTCCCAAAAGTTATTTTTAGAGAAGATAACAAAGGACCACAGATTGGGATACCATATCTTAACAAAATATATGCCATAAATAAGAAAAACAAGCTTAGGCTGTCTAACAATGACCCAGCAATTAAAAGTAGGTACAAAGTTGGCAACCCAATGCACATGGACCCATTGGAACTTAACTCCAACCCATGTGCTTGCTTGCTTCATCAACACAAGAAGAGAATTAGTTCCACCAAAACAAAAACCAAATTCCACAAAGATTCTTTCTTTAAATTCTTGTTGACTTGCAATTTATGTTAGTTATAAATATACCAAAATCCCAAATATGTGACTAAATAATAATGTACTTTTTAATTCAGAATTAGTACAAAGATTCCCAATCAAGATTCAAGATATTGGTAGTAATGCAAAAGCTGTCATAAAGTCTTGCCCTTTTGCCAGCCAAGTAGAACTGTATTACTAGGGTACAGGTGTGAATAATTCATCTTCAAAAATTATATTTTCTGTTAAATTTTGTTCATAATTCTTAATGTTTTTGAAGTTGTTGAAGTGGGGTTGTGAGTTTTCTGAATCTTGATTAGTTTTTTCTCCCAAGTTTCGATTTTTTCTTTTTTGTGTGTGTTAATTTTATATGTAATGCTCAATGTTGTGAAGTTCTTGAAGTGGGGTTGTGAGTTTTCTGATTCTTGATTAGTGTTTTTTCCCAAGTTTCAATTTTTTTTGTTTTTGTGTGTTAATTTTTTATGTAATGCTCAATGTTGTGAAGTTCTTGAAGTGGGGTTCTTGAGTTTTTTTGTTTGTTTTGTTAGTTTGAAGAAGAAAGTGGCGATCTTTGAGCTGGAATAGAGTAGTGGAAATGAGTGCAACGAGGTTCATAAAGTGTGTGACTGTGGGTGATGGAGCTGTTGGTAAAACTTGCATGTTGATTTCTTATACCAGCAACACTTTTCCTACTGTGAGTTTATTGGCCCTATTCACCCAAGTTTTAGTATTTTTTCTATTAATGTTTGAGCTTGATTTTGAAGGTTATGTTCATGGACTTTATCCTAGTCTTGACTCTTGATTTTTTTTTGAACTTTTTTATAGTTTTAATTGTTCTCTGCTCACTATATTGGTCCCTTTTCCCTTTTCCTTGTTGTCTTGTTAAAATTAGATTCTTTGATGGCAGTGGTGGCTGAGTGGGGGGGGGGGGGGGGGGGGTTGTTGTAGTATCATATAGTTGTGTTCTTGTTCTGTTTTCCCTTCATTTATTGCTTGATTAGGACTAAACGTTTTCAGTGATTCAAAGACTCAATGTGGTTGTATTCGGATTCTGATGAGGAGCTAGTAGCTAGATTGGTCGTATACCAGGTTGATTGTTGGTATCTTGGTTGGTAAAAGTATTATGATCAAAATTTCTGCTCTGGACTTTTGTAAGAAGAAAATTTGTGTGATGACGAAGTATCACATAGTGGTGTCCGTATTCTGTTTTCCTTTCTTTTCTTGCTTGTTTAAGACTACAATTTCAGTGTTCAAACACTCAATATGATTGTATATGGATTTTGACGAGGATTTAGTAGCTGCACTGGTTGTAATCAGGTTTTCAGGACATCAATTCTTGATTGGTGAAACTGTTAGTGATCAAGATTTCTGCTCTGGACTTTTATTTGATTATAATTCCTAGAAATTGTTATTGCGATTGATGTGGTTGGAGTTCATCATGTGCTTGACATTGCTTGAATGATATTGTTAGAATGTTAGCAAATCGGATGTTGTTTCTTGAAGAAATGCAGATCTACAATGCTAATGTTTCATATCTAAAGTTAAACTTCAATATTTACTCTGCTTGCACAACAGGATTACGTCCCCACTGTTTTTGATAACTTCAGTGCAAATGTGGTTGTGGATGGTAGAACTGTCAACCTAGGACTGTGGGATACTGCTGGTAATTCTTGCCTGTATTCATCTTTTTCAAGAATATATGCTGTGTTAAAAATTTCAAAGCCTTATTAATGTTTAGTTAACAACCCCGAACCTTGCATCAGGCCAAGAGGATTATAACAGATTAAGACCTTTAAGCTACCGTGGTGCTGATGTCTTCCTTCTTGCATTTTCGCTCATTAGCAGGGCCAGTTATGAAAATATTGCAAAGAAGGTTAGAGTTTCACATGGTTTCATTGCTCTTGCTTTCTGTTGATAGTTTATTTTGTAAACTGGTGTTTAGTCGGTGTGCTGACTGCTTTTTCTTCACTTTGTTTCGTTTGTTTAGTGGATCCCTGAGTTGAGACACTATGCTCCCGGTGTTCCAGTAATTCTTGTCGGAACAAAACTCGGTAAGGCTTCTCTTTGCTACTATGTCGATAAAAGTTGGTGGAAATAAGTTGCAAAATGTTCGGTATCTACCATGAATTTATGTCAGAAGGGGGAAGAAAACCGTGCCTAATATATGTCGCTATCTCATAGACCTCATATTTTACTACTATAATCTATTTATATCTAATTTACTACAACTGTGAAACTGATTTACCTCAACCTAGATCGGTCTTCTAGGTTGAGGTATAAACCCTTTCTTTTTCCTTTCAAGAACTTCTTTACGTATAAATACGACAATTTTGCAGATCTTAGAGATGATAAGCAATTCTTCGTTGATCATCCTGGTGCAGTGCCGATAACTACAGCTCAGGTAACAATGCAGAATTCTTTACCCAAACCTGTTGCTTTGAGCCTCGGAGGTCACACCATAACATTTTCATCAATTTCTTGGTAGGGAGAGGAACTGAGAAAACTGATCGGAGCTCCAATATACATTGAATGTAGTTCAAAAACTCAACAGGTACACATTAGTAGTCACTATAAATTTATTCTGGGTGAAGGCCAAAATGAACAGAATTTTCATGATAGCAATATGCATTGTTGACTGCAGAATGTGAAGGCAGTGTTTGATGCGGCGATTAAGATAGTATTGCAGCCACCAAAGCAGAAGAAGAAAAAGAAAGGGCACAAAAGCTGTTCCATTCTGTAATATTGGCGACCCAAACGTCTGAAGCTGAGATGACTTGCTCTAGAGCTCCTCTGGAGCAGCTAGTTCCTAACTATGTAGATATTGTTTCTATGGCATTGAATCTTCTCTTTTATTGTTTCTCTTTACTCACTACTCATGATCGTTGATTACTGATTATTGATTTCCGACTAGCTTTCCCAGACAATATTGCCTTTAAGTTTGTGAATTGGTGTTTCAAGTGTCTTGCGAAGTGTTGATACAAGTATCAAAAATCGTTTTTTTTTTATCTCACTTGTTTTTTCTTCGTTGCAATGTTCTGGTTAAAAAAATGGATAATGCTAAAAGAGAAGATTGTTGCAAGTTTTCATAGATTTCCATTAAAAAGATGCATAGAGCTTAAATAGAAGATTGTTGAAACTTTTCATAGATTTCATGTTTCAGAGTATCCGACTATATGTCAGATTCTAATCTGATACAATAGTTGGATGCAACAGAGGCTCGAATGTAATGGACATAATATTGAACACAGAAGATCGTAAAAAGTCAAATGTATTACTATATGAAAACCACTGGCAAAAAGAAAAAAAAATAGTCTATTTCTCTCTAATACGGTATACAAATTCTCGATGCCCAGAGGGCATTGTGCCAAAATCTAAGGGCAGCAACAGAACATCAATTGTGCTACATTTACATTTACATGTTCTAAAACTCAATACTCAATACGGAACAGTGAAAGGCAATGCGTATATATCAACTCCATCCAAGTATTGTGCACGAGGCCACAAACCCGAGCTGCTAGAGCAGGACACGCCATCATTCACTGAAGTCGATCTTTTCTCAGCAGATACATTTGAATTCTTGCTCGTGAAGAGCCAATCCATATCTGAATCACTGCATGCGACTTCCATCTGCGGGGGAACCCAGTTCTCAATTAGATCCTTACACCGCAACTCTTCTTTCTGTTGAGGAGTCAAAACTGCTTTTGGCAAGGATGAAATAACAGCTTTGCTGGGAGCAACGGTTTCAACTGGCCGAGAAGTGGAACATATCTGCTCTTTGTGAGTCTTAAGAGCAAACGTCGGACGAATGCTGCTGGTTCCCTCTTCCAGTGTGAAGGAACTAGTTTGTCGCCTGTCTCCCAAAAGAATATCGTCTCTATGTTCGGCAGTTAAGTCTGTTCTTCCTGAAGTAGAGCAGAGCCCCTCATCAGATGGAACATTAGAATCATTATGCTTCTTGGAAGAAAGTCGTATCCTGATGATCTTACCTGTTTCACATAAATAACACAGTTAGCACAGAATTTCACTTAAGGTGACAGAATTTGAGTGAGAAAATTTAAGATACCATGAGGGCGGTTAGCATCTGAGGGTGAGGACTGTCTCTTCCTCTTGTTGCTGTTTTCTGTGCTGTCAGAGGAAGAGGTTGGAGCACGCAAACAGACAGGAAGCTCATGCTCCTCACTAAGACCGCTTCTTTCTAGGTGCTCAGTTTCTGGTTGTTTACCCTTCAGGAGTGTTTTGCCTTTTGCATCTGAGCTGATTTTTTTGCTTTGATCCTTGACAAGGTCAGACTTGTCCACCTTGTGATTTGTCTGGTCCTTCCTCTCTTTACGTTTCTCTTTTTTCTCTTTCTTTTCTTTCTTCTTCTCTTTCTTCTCCCTTTTCTCCTTCCTTCTTTGTTCCTTGGTTTTCTCCATTTCCTTTTGGAGCTTTAGAGCACCAAAAGTAACAGTTTTAGAATTGAGGCCAGGGATGAGCAAATGTAACATGGCCAAGGATATGAACATGGACCCAGCATGACTCATTTCACATTTCATCAGTACAAAATAAAGCCAGTACCCAGATGAGCAGCCTCTAAGTTACATGACATATCTAGAATGAGTAGTAAATCATCTAAAGCACACATAAAACAGCAATCCTCAAGTACACAAGCATCTTATACAATAAGATACAGTATCTTTGTAAATGATCAAAGTTTCCACAATTACTTCATGAATAATAAGTTACAAAATTCAACTCGAAAACTAAGGAAATTGACAAGCCAGCCGTTTGGAAAAGTTGTTGTACACACAAACATTTTTGAATAAAAAACAGAGGACGTTTTGGCGCTTCTACCCATTTAAAAAAAACAAATGTTTTAACATTAAAACACATACCAAATAGTAAACCAGACTCTTACAAAACCATGGAGATTGTTATCCAGAAAGATATGGATAGAGATTAACTTAAAATAAGATTAATCTTAACCCTTTCGAGGGAGAACTAACCATATTCAAGTCAAATTACCACATAATCACATATCTACCTAAAATATCATTATGTCAGCTTAAATAACTTACTCATGGTTAACCCAAGAAAACTCTTCATGTCACAAACAAAACATGATAAGACATAACAAATCTCAAACCAACGTCTACCATGCCCACCACCTTGAATTACACTTCCAACATGAATCTGTTAGAACTTAACTCCCTAGTTAACTGGCTTTACCAAGGTTCAGAGTACCTCATACATTGACAATAGCTATCCGAATGTTCAACAAGAAACAAGATACAACGCTTCATGATCCACCTCTTGAGCTCACTTACGTTGGTTCATGAAGTGATAGTATTCTTGTTTCTTGCCAAGCATTATTTGATAGCTATTATGGTTATTCTTAAAAACTCAGTAAGGCCAGCTGTTCTCATGCCCTATGCACAGGGTCCATGTCCTTGCTTTCGAGTCTCCCATAATATTCCCAAATCTCGAAAACCCACAATCCATTTACTCCAATGCCACATCCACCAAGCTTAAACCGACATAATAGTCATCTATAGTCCATCATATTTTCCACCTCACATCCATCAGTAGCACAAATTCCACTTCAACTCCAATTACAGCTTAGGACTAGGAGTATCGCCTCTCAACATGGATAGCCCATACTTACTAAACAAATACGAAAACGAATCCCACAGATCCAGGTTTTGGGGTGACCAAACAATTATTCAACAGAACCATACATCCAACGCCACACAATACCCACAAATCACTAAGTCAAATTTTCCCAAAAAACGCATCCACCCCACCCCTAACCCCCATCCCAAATCTGAAAACAAAACCCACAAGGGGATCGCACATAATTTTGAAAAATTAACCATATAATTAACAAAAAATCAATATTAAAAACACACGGCCGGTGTACTTTTCAACGTTTTTAACACAAAAAACCAATTTGTATCCACGCATAAAGGGACCTATATCACAAACCCTAACAAACAATTCACATCGATGAGGGACTCATGCTCATATGCATAAATCAATCAATCTCCGTTTCAACCAACCTTAATCGATTCGATCAAGGCCTCATTCTTAGCTTCGCTCACTGAATACCCAGGCGGTGGGTACGGAAAACACCGAGACATATCCTCAATCAAAGAATTTTACGATCCGAAGATTTTTGAACCGATGAAAACGATTAAAATCAGACCTAGACGACGAATAACCGGTCGAATTAACGAGATCTCGCGATTTAATCGAAGGATTATGAACGAGAGAGACGAATTTTGTTGATGCCAATTAGGGTTAGGGTTTCGCAGAGAAGAGAGAGAAAAAAATTTAGACTCGCGGCTCAAAAAGAATGAACTATTGTAGGGCTAAGGGGTGTATTTATAGTCGGGAGAGTCACCGACCTCAACGCGGATTGGGACTTTGCAGTTTGGTCCTTTGGGTTTTGTTTGTTTTTGGTTTGGTCCTTGTGAATTAGGCGGTTAGCGGCAAAAGTGGGAGCCAAAGTGAAATTGGGAATTGCGTGTCTTAGGAGTATTGTGATTATATTATTATTTTTTAAGTTGTTTCATTCCTATTAGGAATTAATATTCGACAGGATTTGCCTTTCTCTTTTAGTATTGGGTGTTTCCTAATTTGCATAATAGGATTAATTTTTGACATGTGAATATTTGTATACTATGGTGATTATTTTCTAATATTGTTTTTACTAAAATATTACTATATTATTTATTTTTCTGCGTGTTTTTTTCTGTCTTTTATGTTCTTCTAGAAATGTTAATAAATTACGCCTTTTTAAAATAAATTAATTCATATTGCATAAATCGGAAACACGAATGTTTTATTATCTTTCCAAATGTTCAGCTAATCATGATACTTCGTTTATTAAAAGAAGAAAGAATATGTAACAAATATAAAGAGGGGTATAATAGTAAGCATAAAATATTGTTAAGGATTTTGTGCAATCATCTCTTCTACCGATTATCACACCGTTTCTTCAATTCGATAAAACTACCGTACTAATCGACCACCACTAATCGGTATGATCAGTATCGGTTGTCGTTTTGCAAGCTCTAATAACAAATATCGCCAACTAAATTTCGTCGTCTGATAATAAGTGTTAGTTATTAAACCTTTTTTTTTTCTATTAGTATTTTTCTAACTATGAATGAAATAAAAATAAAAGAACCACTAGAAGATACTAAGGGCAATAGTTTTCATACATTAGCGTGGACAATTCTAAACCCTCGCATAAACCATTTCAACTTTTCCTCACTTAAAAACTTCTTTTGACGAAAAAAATTCTCTCAGATCTCGAATGGCGATGAGGAGATTCAACGGCCTCGCCGCCGTCTACCGCGCCGCCGTCGCCGGAAATCCTGCTCCGCAGCGTCTGATTCAGGCGGCTCTCATCAGCACCAACGGCAACAACTCGTCGGCGAGATCTTATTGGTTTTCTCACAACAGAATCAGTTCCGATGAGTCTTCGCGCGCCGCCGCATCACGTGCTGTCGCCGGAACGATGCTGTTTTCGGTAGCGGCGACGACGTTCGTCGAGGAGGTTCACGCGAAGGAGCCGGTTGATTTGGAATTCAGGCCCAAGGATGTTGTGCTGTATCAGTATGAGGCGTGTCCGTTCTGTAACAAGGTTAAAGGTGATGAAATGATTTTTGATTTTGCGGTTTGAGTTTTCGCGATTTTTGTTTATTGTGATGGAGAATTGGTTGTTTTGTAGTTTTGTATTGAATGTATTTAGTGGTGTTTGAGCTGAAAAATATAGGCTAGAGATGACTGTGATTCGGTTAAAGTACGGGGAAATTGGGAATGGTGTTGGTTAATTTGAATTTTAGGCTGTCATTCTATGTTTGCGGAGTTTATTCCGAATTCATAGGTATTCGAATGCAATGCCATTAGGATTGGAATTTGTGACCTCAGCTTCAGGCATGAGTACGTGTAATTATCTATGTTTGCGAAGTTTATTTCCGAATTGATAAGTATTCGAATGCAATGCCACTCGCATTGGAATTTATGACCTCAGCTTAAGGTATGAGTACGTGTGATTATCTATGGTGAAACATAGGAGGGAATGTGTTTATAATCTTTCACTTAAAGCATGAAATCGGCCAATGGTAGTTTATTTCACTTAAGTCTTAAGAAACTAAAGAATCGTGATAAACTTGACATTTTTTTGAATGTAAGAGTTTCCTTTGATGTTACATGAGCTTGTAAATAATGTTTTATCTCGTTATATGTGTAGTCAAAGTTTCGGGACAATCTTTCCCCCCCTCATTATGAATAGAAGTATTAGACATCCAACATAATAGTAGATATGAAGCCAAAATGGCTCTTGAGTTCCAGATATACAAGTTCAAGCATTAACCAGCACTTTGGATAACTAACTGTTGTGTTTCTTAGAACAAAAAAATCAACGTCCCAGTACATAATCCCAATTGAGTGTGTTAGTGTATAAAGAACCAAAAAAAAAAATATCGTCGAGCATATAAATTCTTCTACACAAGTCATTCCCAATTGAGCAGAGCGTGATTATTTAAGTCTATTAACAATCATGTCTTTCTGTATCAGATCTATCAAGAAATTTCGTAGTCCCTTCATTTTTTGCAATTGTCCTTTGCTTATGGGCTTTACTTATCTTACTGGTATATTTAAAGATCTTAGTGTCGCATGGTCGAACCATAGGAAACGATTTTCTTCCATGAGTGCTAAACAATTTTCAAGGCAAAAAAACTCTGATTTCTTGCTTTATATCTACTAGTGCGATCAAACCATGTAATCATGAGGATCTCATCTGCACTCTCTTAGTATAATATCTTTTCCAAGCTTCCTATAGAATATTATTTAATAAAAATTACAAATTACCATGTTTTTTCATTCAGTTTTACCAAAAGCCTGGGGTCTGATTTAATCCTCATTGTGCTCTCCCAGTGATACAGCACATTGTTACTCTGTTTTCCCATATTCTCAACAGTAGTGCTGATGTATTTAGATTGAGAGTTTACAGAGATTTCTTGTCTGTTTGAACCCCGAGATTTCAATTTGTTAGGTCTAATTTGTTGTTAACCTATAGGCATCAACAAAACATAACACCATATCTTGTCGTTGGTAGCTGAAAGCTCATCCATCATTACAACCAATAAGAGTGGGCTGAAGTAGATTCTTCATGCAAACTAATAGTAAACGGAAAAGGCACGTGTCGAGGCACTATTGATTATTATCACTGTACTTGGTGGAAACTTCTCTCTTCATCAAAGGCAACCATGATATATCTATTGATACTTAACTATATCCCTTTTTAAAGTAAATGACGGCAACATTTTGATATAATATTACTCCTTCAAAAGCATTCTAGAGTTGGAAAAGCAGAGGTCATATTATTGAACTGCGTTTGCACAAAACCCAAGGTTGAAGCTGATTAGTATATTGTATCAGTGAGCCTTAGGCTATGTTCAGTTTCCTTTCTAAAACCTTCAATATGTGACACATGCGTTTTATTCCATTGTTATTAAAATAATCTTGTATCTATTGCCTTTGTTCTTATACAGAGACACTAAGTACTCTTTTATCAGTTATCTCTGTCCAGTTTCTAAATCTTGTTACTTTTTAGTTTTTACCACTTGCTGCTTGTTTGTATTGCTCATCTAGAACCATAACTTTGTGCTGTCTTTTACGCATTTTATAGCAGCTAAGTCTAATCTTCCTCCTTAAACGAGTAATTTTGCACATACCCTTTTGTGCACTCTTGTTATTTACTTTCTGTAGACTTCTCTTAACCTGAGTTCCTGCAATCGCTACATATGTTTTTTTCTTGGCCAGGTTATACATCTTAAAACTCTGTCCATTATGGTTCTTACTTCTCTATAGTAATCTCTTTTGGTTTTAGGAACAACTGTGTATTTACAGCCGATGATGTGTCCTTACTTGGTCGGACACTACCTTTCAACTAGCTTTTGGCTGCATTTTGAATACAACTAGCCATCACACCCTGGAAGAGTATAATCTTTAGTGTTGGAGCATAATTTGTTTTAGTGATTACGTATTGCCGAACCTGATTAGTTGAGAAGCACAGTGACAACTTGTTCCTGATAGCCTTTGCTGCATTAGATGTCATTATCTGTGAATTTCGAATGCTTCCCTGTATTTATATGTTCCCTTTTTCTTTTTAGCCTTCTTGGATTACTATGATATTCCATACAAGATTGTGGAGGTGAACCCCATGAACAAAAAGGAAATCAAGTGGTCTGATTACAAGAAAGTTCCTATATTGATGGTTGACGGAGAACAGATGGTTGACTCATCAGGTATATAACATATGAGAATGATTTTGTTCTAACATTTCTTATTTCCAACACTATTTAGTTATGAGGTGATCAACCATAATGCTTTTCGCATTACTCAAATCTGTAACTCTGTTCATGCCTTTTCTTTGTAGTTATAATTGATAAATTGGCCAAAAAGGTTCATCCTGGTGATGCTGGGTCTGTTGCAGAAAATGATGAAGAGAAGAAGTGGCGTAGGTATACATTTCTGGTTTTTAGTACTTCACTTAATAAATATCAGACCATTTCTTCTGTATTTATTGCTGCATCTTGTACATAGTTCACCTATCATTCTACAAATCAATTGGCTTTGTGCAAAAAGTTTGATGAACATTTTGCAATGAGTTTTGCTTATATCATTAGTTTACTATTGGTTATCTGCTGCCTGTTTTTGTGTACATATTATTACCATAACATCTAAGTTGTTTCATGCCAAAGAACATTTGTTTTGAGAAACATTAGGAGCTACTACGGTTGACCATAAATGTAATCTCAATCTCTACTGCTGCAGCTGGGTAGACAATCATTTGGTGCATATACTCTCGCCTAATATATATCGAAGTGCCTCTGAAGCCCTTGAATCATTTGAATACATCACTAAACACGGTAAGATTTTGATGCATTGCCATCACGAATTTTAATTTTTGTCAATTGGAAGTGCAGCAGGTATGCGCCGTGTTTTGGGAATGCAGATTTAAGTATTTTTTGCATTAACACTTGCACAAACTTACACACTCGTGTAAAAGAAATGAAAGTGCAAGGTGAATGGAGATAGTTTCTGTCATTTAATTTTCCATATCTACGCGTCCTGGAATATTCCTTGCTGGTGGTTAAGTCCCAAGTATTACCATGGGTTATTTTCTTACTTTGAAACTTCACACCTTCAACAATATATGCTAATGCCCAGCGTTGGGTCTCTTTCTCTCTCTTTCTGTTCTTTAAAATAGGTCTTTAGGCAGCGAGTTGGTTAAGCTCTATACCTTTTCACAGTTCTATCTGATCAGGCAACTGCTCTGAAAAGAAACAACCATTCATCTTTTACAAGTAAAATAGTTTTTGATGGTGGTTAAGATGATGTGGAAGAAAATCAATCGCTCTTGGATAAATGACAGAGGACAACTTTCACAACTTTTAAACATGAAAGTTGAGGTCTATTCCGATGAGGATACGGTCTTTAAACTCTTTTTTTTATCTGACTAGAAGTATTCTGCTTACAAGAATATCAACTTATTCACGCTCAAGTTCTTTCTGTTCCTTCTTTTTTGTTCTTTTTGTACGTCAGCATGATCAGAACAGCTGGTTTTCCTTGAAAATCTAGTTGCCCATATCTCCTATTTTAGGGAAGGTATACGTCAGACCTGGTAAAAGTTTTATATATCATGATTTTCTTCTTCTCTATGATAAGTATCTTAACTCAGGACATAATTATCAATTGAGCAGTTTTATTAGTTGTCACTCAGAAGTTGGTTCATGACATGCTTTAACATGTCTCCGTTGAACTTTTGACATAATGCTTAGTTTCCGCCTCCGCTCATATATTTCTAGATTAAATCCTAGCTTCTTTCTTCCCACTTTTGAGTGCAGGAAACTTCAGCTTCACTGAGAAACTAACTGCAAAATATGCTGGAGCTGCCGCCATGTACTTTGTTTCGAAAAAACTGAAGAAAAAGTACAACATTACCGATGAAAGGGCAGCTTTATATGAAGCTGCGGAAACATGGGTGGATGCACTCAACGGTAGAGATTTTCTAGGTTGGGTTCCTCTTCCTCTCCTGTATATTCACTTTGTTGATACAAACATGTGTAGTTATCATTGGTAATTTCTCTTTCATTAGGTGGAAGCAAGCCTAACTTGGCTGATCTCGCCGTTTATGGTGTTTTGAGACCCATTCGTTACCTCAAGTCTGGTAAAGACATGGTAGAGAACACGCGAATCGGTTACTGGTACTCTCGAATGGAAAATGTTGTCGGAATCTCTTCCAGGATCCAGGCACAGGCCCAGTAATCCATGCTAGCCATGTTAGGTTTCTTTACGGGATGTGATAGTTTCTGTTTACAAAAGATAGCAGTTTTGATAAAAGCCTTAATCGACAGATTTGGTGCATTTCTTTTGGTGTATTGGTCTTCTAAAATTGGTTTCTCCACGTGATCACAGAAACACACACAGTGGCCATTGAATTAATATATTTTAGAAGTTGTGTTATACGTATTCGATTATTACAGTCGGTTTTAATTTTGGGATACATGTTATTTAAGCTACAGATTATTGGAATAAAGAAAAAGCTTCTGTAAACCTGTTATATCTAAACCATCTTATACTCCATGGCAATTATTGAACTTATAGCTGAAATTGCTGGATAAATGTATTTGACATCCTATGTTTCATTGCAATTATTGAGCTTACGGCAGAATGTGCTGGATAATTTATTTGTTGCATCTTATGTTTCGTCGCAATTATTGAACTTACGGCAGAAATTGCTGGATAGTTATATCTGTGACATCTTATGTTTCATGGCAACTATTGAATTTATAGCAGAAACTGCTATATAGTTGTATCGATTGAAACCCGGCACGTGTTCGGACTTGGGAAAAAGTATTTACTCCAACTGAAAATAAGCCAATAATATTAGCAACTCCAAGGATATAGTTGATATAATGTATGGCTTACAAGAATAGACTATTCTACATGTCTACACGCATCGCAAACGAGGGAAAATTTAATCATTGCTGGATCTATATAATGCGGAGGGGGCTCAATACTATTAGATTAGATTTGAAGGTAAATTAAAGTAGGACTGGACTTGGGGTTCAAGTATTGGGTGTCCGACCCAATTGGGTTCTCTTTGAAGAGTTGGCCCATTTGGAGTTTTCTGCGGGTCAGGACTACCCGAACCTAAGATTTTTCGGTTGGGATTCAGATGGGGATTGACGGATTGTAGAAGAGTAATTACTTGGAAGATTGCCCGAATCATACACGTTGGGTTGGATCAATGTAGTAAAACATGTAACAAATAATAGATTGAAACCTGTGTTGTTCAAAATTGGTGATGAACTCACCTCGTAGTTTGTTCGTAGTTTGTTCAGGACTAATTTGACTCCAAAACGTTTTGATCGCAAAATGCACGCCTTCAGTCCGTCATTCCCACATCTCGTTCTTTCTTCCTTTTTTAAATTCAAAATCTTACATTCCAATTACCAGTTGACTTAATTTGCAAGCGTCCTCTATTTTATGCATAAATCCACATTTTCGCGTAAAAGTAAAGTATCATTAATTTAGCTTTTCACTCATCCTTGAGTTCTCTTAATTTCAAGTAATATCTCAGGAGAAATGCACAAAACGCCTATCATGTTTCTAAAAACCCGCACTAAATCACTCGTGTTATTTTCTCTGTGTAAATTTCCTCATGTTTTCAAGACCCCTATATCAAACCCTCTTTTAACAGAAAACATTATGCCTTATAGTTATCTCCTCAATTGGTTTTACAAATATATGGAAGTTTATTGAGATTTTCACGTAATATATATAATTGCTTACAAAATATTGAGCAACGCAGAAATAGTTTCGTGTTATTCAGCTTATTTGAAATACCCAGGAACTTGTGGAAGTTGTAAGCTTTAAATTATTGGTGTGATTTTTAAAAACAATATTTCTCTAGCTGAGCTTGCAAAAGTGGTTGAACCGTGACCTTCTATTTGCCCTTCTGCTTGTGACTGAAATTAATGAATAAAGCCAATCATAACGAAATACGGTTCAACAAACAGCTAAGTCGATTAAGACTACATATATATAAGGTTATAATTATCACATCACATAAATAACGTGGTCCTATACTTTTCACGACTATCCACTAGCCACTCCTTGGGTTATGAGAAAAAGGCTGGGCTGATTAATTAAGTTAAGTTGAATAAAAGAACTTTTGCTTTAAGCCATTTTACATGGCATGGTTATACCAATAAACAAAATCAATAACTAATATACGATATAATTGAAGCCACATAATCAACGATTTTCTTTAAGGACTTCGAACAAGAACCAGCTTTTAATCACGTTAAAAACGAAGGCAGTGATTACTGCCCTCAGAGATAATATTTAGTTTCGCACGATAATTATGCTTATGTTATTGTATAATTGCTTTTTGCTCATGTTCTCAATGTGACATGTGAATTATTAATGGTAAGAATGTTGTGATGGTAATTTAGCGAAGTTACTCGTGGTAAGAATTATGAGATGGCATTTGTGGGTTTGACTTGAACTATTAATTAATACGAATGAGTATTGCATTGTTGGTATCCAAAACGAGTATTCTCTTTTACCAAAATAAAGTCTTCCGAGTCTCTAAAAGACTCAACTTTCGACTTGTGTCAGAATCTATTTCTTTTGTCAAGTACTATATGTTTATTAAAATGGAATTTATTTCTTTTGTAAACTTTTAAATGTGTTTGTATTAAGAAGTTTGATTGGTCTAAACCTACATTAATAATTTATGCAAGTTGATTTTGTCTTCAAGGTTGCACACATTGACATGTAAATGCTCAAAAGTTATTCTTTTCGTATTCAATACTCCACAAATACATAACAAAATAGTGAAAAAGAAAAGAAAAAGATGGATACTCTAATACGACAAACCAGCGCACTCTCTAGATTTTGGAAGAGGGATGACATTCATGATATTTTGCTAAAGTTTTGGTAAGATTTTTTTTTTTTTTTTTTTTAAAAGTAACTTAAGTTTGATGTTGATCTTTTCTTCCAGTTACCTATATCCACGCTATCTTCATTAGCAAGCAAAAATGTTTGGCTCGTAAAAGAGAGATTAAAAAGAAGTAAAAGAAGTTAAGCACATTCCAGATATAGTAATTCAAATAATGAATTAGTAGCTCCCTTTGCATCAAAAGTATATTAATGATTATTGAAGCTGGGAAAGCTACATATTTTCTATAAAATAAAAATAAAAGTAAAATCGAGGTATGTGTTTGTATCCGAAATGTTTTCCAAAGTAAATAGTGAATCGAAAATATGCGTAGAATAGAGTTTGTCATTTTGGGATTTCTTAACAGAAAATACTCGATAAAATTTTAAGTGTTTCCTAGATTTTTAGCGCGGTATTCGTTTATCAAAAATATTTGCCGCTATTTTCGAATTCCTCCTGAAATCTTAACACGTTCTACAGGCTACAATTTATTTCATATTGAAAGAATGTACAGTGTTATTAATTAACTAGTTTTCCTTTTTGTTTCAAAATTTTTCTAAAGAAATAAAGATCAAATAGTGTATACGTAAACATTAGTTTTGGCAAATGGATCAGACTAACATGAATATATTTTAGGACTAATTTTAGCAAATCCCTCAACTTATGGATTCTTTTGCACTTTATTTATATAGTATGAAAATGTGCAATATTGACCATAACTTATTGATTTTTCTCCATCTTGCTCATCCAAAGAACAAAAATGCAGTCACATATTCCAAAAATGAAATGTACAATAAGTTAGGCGACATATTACACATTCTTATAAGTTAAGAAATAAGTACAACAAACCATATATATTAAGGAGTTTGCTGCAATTTACTCCTATAATTTTATTGCTCGTCCATTATGAGTCATTAATTGCTAAAACTCCCTCTCTCGATATTTTATAGGTGATCTTTTGTCTCCAAATATTGTTTTATGAGTCCCTCTCTTAGCAATTCATGCCCTGGGGACATCTGGCACTATTTGTTGTTGAAAGTGTGAGTAGTCCACTATGTCATGCGTATTAATTAACGGAGAGATCCTCTATGTAACATATTATGCCACTTTTTGTGCCACTTCTAAAAATAGTAAAGCTTCTTAACTTTGACTAACAATTAAACAAATAAAAAAATAAAAGATTTTCCAAAACTTTCAGTTCCCGATACACTTAGTATCTTTCCTCTGTTCATCTTCCCAAATATTTTTCACTGATCCATCATTCTCCAATCGAGACGGTAGCTTCAGTTTGAGTGATATTCTGGATTTTCTAGTAGATTCTTCCAGGATATTTGTTTCTTTTCTTCTTTATATTCATGCTAATTAATTATGATATTATAGCTTTAATTGCATTTAACCACTCAGCAAAATCTTGAATGATACGCCGAGAATGACCTTAACAAGAATTAAAGTGAACTCCCTGGTGATAAATCAAGAAAAAATAAAGGTGTTTGAACTTTGCACAGGTGAAATAAGATACGTAGGCACTTTGCAACCCAGATTGAGTTTCGTGCACCCCAGAGTATTAAGAGGATAAAATGGACAAAAATAAATGTTTATGCGTAAAACTTATTTGATTAATTTTTTTTTATTTTGAAAAAGAAAAGGTATGGTCTTCATATGGAGGCTGCTCCAAACCAGAGATTCTCTTAACTTCTGTAACGGAAGACCCAAATTGCAATTAGCCCAATTTCTCATTGATAATTATGTGGTTTGACTATGATGCTCACGTCCTTGAAGTCCTCTTTAGTATCATGGAGAGTTGAAAAATTTTACCATTTTTAAGAGTGGCACAAAAAATGGCACAATAAATGGCATAGAGGATCCTCCCCATTAATTAAGTACCCACCCGATCGATCTATTTAAAAGAAAAGGTTAATTTGCCCAAGTGATTAGTTAATTAAGAGGTGAAAACATACATAAAAAAACAGCAAAATTTTAATTCGCATCAATAAGTATTGATCATGCAGTCAACAGACAATGTCTTTAATTTTGAATTATTGGTTTATGTTGGGTGGGGGTTGCAAGTTAGTGTATTATATGTATAAAAGTTCTTATATATGACAGCTCCTTCAGTAGCCAGCTTTATGTGTAACCAGTGGCGGAGCCAGGAATATAGTTTAGGGGGCGAAAACACGAGAATAATTTTTTTTATATATAAAGACATGAATATTTTTATTAATTATTTCTAGTTCATTTCCAAAATAATAATTCATTGAAGCAGATATTTAACATAAACTATTTAAGAAGTAGCTCTACAAAAATACAGTTATAGCTAAAATTTGTATTACGAAAAATTAAGATAAAACTACATCACTATATACAAAATAATAATGTATACACTCACAAGAGTTTTATGTTCATCTAGACATTTTTATATATATGGAAATTATAAAAATACATACTCAAATATTATCTATATTAATTATTCTTTCATTTACAAATAAATTTAGTATGCATACATTGCTCAAATACGATTTTCTTTTTCATTTTCGTAAAATGTAATTGAACAAAGTCACGAGTTCATGAAATTATCTAGTTACAATTTGTTCCTATATTGATTTCTTACATAATTATAAGAGTTATATATATATGAGAAAATGGAAGGAAATCCTATTACCAGCTAAATCAACTAATTAGAATAAGTTTAAAAAGGAAAAGAATCTTAGATAATGCCAAATCCATAAATTTAGGGATAATTTTAAGCTTCAAATCTCATAAACAATGATTATCTTAAAATATATACGCTTGCTAAAAAAAAATAGAAGATATATACGTCTAGAATATAGATATCTTTAGGCAGTTCCGGCTGGAGCTGGGGTGGGCGGCGGCCCCCCCCCCCCCCCCCCCCCCCCCGGCTCCGCCTCTGTGTGTAACCGAATAAAATATTATCAAGTATTTTCATCGTTTTTTAGAATGAAATTTCCGTTTTCACGGTTCCAGTCAAAAAGAAAAGAAAAAGACTTACTATATTATTAACCATTATCTAATAATTAATAATTTTTTAGTTGAAGTTGAAGAAAATTTCGTATTTGTTTACTATAAATTGGAGTCTAGCTTATAAGATAAAACGGCAGCAACTGTCACATAATCATATCCATGTTATTTCTTGTGGTGCATGACTGACGTTGAATTGCTTCTCGCGAACTTTGTTTCTTCTTCATGCTTCCATATATAGTATGTGTATAATTGTGTACTCGACAAATAATTCAAACGCATGTCAATCAGTAATAACTAGCAAGCTGAAACATTTTTTTTGATAATTTTTGTAGCTGAAATTTTGTATATACAAAAAAGCGTAGTTTTATTAACCACAGAGAGCTTGAAAAAAATATTTTTCTTGATCTAGACTTCATGTTGTTTGAAACCTTAATTAGCAGAGAATTAACATCTATTAATATCCATTCTTAAAAGAGTCTAGACACTCTCGCCATAATTATACACCAAAAACTTTATTTTTTTTCGAATTTATTTTACTCCACAAGGGTAAACGACTATCTCCAATTTCGACAAATTATTAGGCCCATTTGATTAGAAGCGGTCAACAAGAAAAAAAATCATCACTTCATGATTACACAGGCTCAATTTGGAAAAAAAAAATCCATTATTTAGGCCCTCCTTTAAGTTTTTCTTTGATTTCTTTAAACTTTTATTTTTGTATTCTTTTTGCAAATTTTATATTCCATTTATTAGAAAACGATAATTGCGATTAAGACTTTCCTTTGGAATAGCTATATATCTCATATTCTCTCTCCGAATTATGGTATTATTTGGTGGTAATTGGTAAATCACTGAAAACAACACATTTATTTTTGATTAGTCAACTTGACAGTCCTCTCAACTTTTATATCAATTTTTTGGTTTTTTTTTTTTTTTTTTTTTTTTTTTTTTTTTTTTTTTTGTTGTGAATCAAGGAGTTTCATTTTTGTGATTGTTCCTTTCTTCTATCTTTTCGCCACATCTATAAAAGAAGAAATTTATTCATAGATTTTGTGTCTATTATACATACTATCATGCGTTTATGATCACATTTTCTAAACAACACAAGAAAAATTGTATAAAACTTCCTATAAATTTCTTTTTCTGTACATAGTCTAAGCTTAAAAAAACCCAACCTTGGAGCATGTTTTAAGAATATCATAATTCAAATAGATACATAAGTCAATATCACGAAATCTACATAGTCCAATACCCCAATTACATGACTACTTCAGAAATGACAAATTAGACAAGTTAAAAACAACTACTTCAGGTACAAATCTTCAGCTTTTATGCATTGCCATTGGTACTAGCTACTATAAATATCACACCACACACCTACTTTTTCCCCATAATTAGTGAACTTCTAGCTACAAAAGCTATTAATTCCATGTGTAACAAAAAAATCCACGTATGCATGTTAGCATATATAGATCATAATTATTTGCGACAGTACTAGTATAAAAAGGGCAACTACGTACATCAAAACAAAAGATACCCTGAAGCTCCCTCTTTTTCCAAATTAAAGCTAAATTTATCCTCATAAAAATGAAGCTTCTTCTTTTTGTATTTCTCGTGTTGTGCATTAGTTCTTGTGAGGGGCTTGTAAAACTGCCACAAAATATTACAGTTCCTGCACTTTTTGCTTATGGAGACTCTATCGTCGATCAGGGGGCTAACAATGTAATTGCAACGATTATTAAGTGCGATTTTTCGCCGTACGGGAAGGATTTTGAAGGTGGGGTGCCGACGGGGAGGTTTTGCAATGGAAAGACACCTCCTGATTTGGTTGGTAATGAAAATACTCTTCTTATGACTTGATACTTATTTGCATTGTGATATTGGATACATGTTCTTCGTCATATAAATTTTCTTGACATTTGCAAATTCATATATATATCATGAAACATATGTTATACTGAAAAATTATTACTTAAGTTAGGTCTACAATGACAAAAGAAAATCTTTTGTTCCGAAATAGTGTGTCAATCTCTGTCCGATTACTAGATTTATGCCATTTCTAATATTTATAAGGTTAATATTTGATTCACAAACTGACCACCAGCCACTGCAGATATTAAAGTTATACCACGAGTTACATACAATGTTAACCTAACATTTGGACAAAATGAAACATAAAACTTGACACAAAAGAATAGGATGAATGATCGATGTTGTGTTCACAAAATTAGACAACGTACTATCCCCATATATTCTTATAGTAAAATATCATTTTATAGGCAAGTGTTAGGAGGTGGTGTTACTATAATTTTTATCTCACATGAATAATGTGCTCAAAAGGAGTAATTTGCTTATCTTTTGCAGGGGGTAAATTAAGTGTCTATTAACCATAATATATGAAGTAAAATGCCATTAGCTAATTTTTATGTATTAAAGTTCTTATTTCAAATTATATTATGTATTTAATACCACAATATTTAAATGATGTAAACAAATTAAGGCCATAAGATCTATAAACCTCTTCTAGTACTTAAGATCAGCTACCTGCACAACAATGATGTGATGCACAATTATGTCTATAATCAAGTAATGTTTTACTTCCCACCAACACATAACAACCGAGGTGGAGCCAGGTCCAGGATCCACCATCGGGAACCATGATAAATGAGGACATTTCAATTAGGGCCAGTTGATCACAGCACGAGACATAGGTACAATTTGGATATTTATGGGTTGTTGTATATTTACACGCTCACATGTGTTATATTGTAACAAAATAAAATAAAATAAATGTACAATATAATCATATATATGTATGAATTCGTAAATATTTCGTTAAATAAGATATATGCATACATGATCTTATATGCATAAATTCTATATTCCATGCATTCTATTTTGATGTACTTTATCGATTATATAATGGAACATCCTTAATTTATAACATTTGAGCCATTAATAGTTTTTCAATAGGGATTTTAACCGAAAGCTTAAGTTTTTATATTGCTTTCTCATGACAGTTGGATAGCCAACTGCATGCATTTAAATTTCTTCACGAGCGCGAGCATAAAACAAACAATCTACAAATAAATTTATCAATGATTAAATAACTTATATAGTCAATCTACATTTAAGTCATGACAAGATATATATTGTGTTTGGTTTTGTCACATCCGAAACATTTAAAGTTGTCGATTTTTTGGGTTTGCCCCATCCTCGAGCTGTTTCTTTCTAAACCACTAGAACTAGAGTAATATCAATTATTGTTTTAAGAAAAAAATCAAAAAAATCATGTTTCATGCTTTTTTTGGGCTTGATGTAGGCTGATTAATTCAGTATATATACTTTGCTGTTTCATTAAAACATAATAAAAACTACCCATGAATTAATTATAATCGACCAAAACCCCTTGTCATCCAGTTTTGTGAATTGCATGCGACTTTGCTCTTGAATTGTAGTAATTTTAGATGATTTTGCCTTCTGTTTCTCTTGTTTATTGCTTCAGACATTCTGAAATCGGCAATAGCCCCCTGTGTTTTTAAAAATTAGGCAATAACCCCACTTTGGTTTTAGTTTCTTCAATATGATGTCCAGTTTGTTGGATTTTGGGAAAGTAAGCTTGAAAGGCATATACACTAGTCTATTTACCTTCAGTCCATCCAAAAACTGAAATGGAGGCATTGTACTAATTATTGAATAACACGTGTAGTTTTTTGTAAATAAAGATGATGTCACATGTCTTTTTTTTTTCTTTTCCCGAATTGGAGAACATGAGTATGTAACTTTTTCTAACATCTCATAACTTAATTGGCGGGCATAATAATCTGACAAAGTTTTCACTCTATAATCCCAGCTGAAGAACTAGGCATAGCAAACCTCATACCAGCGTACTTGGATCCGAATTTGAAGGCAGAAGATCTACCAAAGGGCGTAAGCTTTGCATCCGGAGGAAGTGGATTTGACCCTCAAACACCTAAACTAGTGGTACATATTTCATAAACGAAAAATATTTATTTAAACCTCGTCTATCGACTTTGTGGTTACGATCTTGTCGCATCATTCAAGATACAAAAAAAAGTATATAAAAATAATGGTATCCACTAGTTTGGATACATGAAAAATTCGAGCCATTTCGTAGATAGACCTGGTCTAAAAAAGTATTTATTTTTATTGACATAATAAGAAAAAAATTATCATCTGATGTGTAAATTCACTCCAGTCAGTCATATCACTGTCGGAACAATTGGAGCAGTTCAAAGAGTACAAGAAAAAGCTAATAGGGCAAGTTGGTGAAGAACAAGCGAACTTCATTGTGAGCAATGGTTTGCATTTGGTAGTAGCAGGCAGTGATGATCTTGCTAATACTTACTTCACAATTGGCATTCGACGCCTTCATTATGATATTCCATCATATGCTAATCTTATAGTCTCCTCCGCATCAAAATTTATACAGGTACATATATACACTTATGTAACATATATATCTTCTCACATTTTTATTGCGTTTCTAGCGAATTACCCGTGCATGTTTATGTGAATTTGACAAATTACAATTGTGAAAGTTCAATAGGGAAGATATATCACCGTGATTACAAAATGTATTTCTTTCATGACTTAAAGTATAAAATCGAAAGATATATATACAAATTTTCTTAGAAAGGAGGGGTATAAAATGTTTTTCTTTTCTTTTTCCACGAAGAATCACTCTTTCTCTCGAATTTTTTGGATTTAGGAGAATGAACTACACCTCACTGTATAGAAAGTAATGTGCTAATTTTTGAAAGCACGTACGTAAGGTAATTTGCTAGATTCATATGGTTTTCTAAGTTTGCATAGCAAAAGGGTAATCTTCCAAAAACTCCGTAAGTATCCACCGGGTTAGGACCAACGCAATACAAATTTTGCATCCCTGTCCGTTATCTTGTGTCCTAATCGGTGGATATTTATGTACTTAAGTATGTATCTACGCATTTATATAAATTTCACTAGTATATATGACTTAAATTGAAGGATTTGTACAATGCTGGGGCGAGAAGAATTGGTGTTTTTAGCCTTCCACCGATCGGATGTGTGCCATCTCAGAGAACCCTAGGAGGTGGCCCTACGAGGGCGTGCGCAGAGGATCACAATCAGGCGGCACAATTGGTTAATGACAAACTCACTCGTGAACTAAATTCTCTCGCACAAAGATTAAGTCAATCAAAGGTGGTCTATATTGATATATATAACCCTTTGCTTGATATTATCCGAAGTCCTAAAAATTATGGTAAGTAATCTCGATGCTCGTTCATCTTCAAGATTTTTGCCCCAGATAAATTGCAATATTGGTCCTTTAAGTACTTTAAGGTAATTGGAAAGATAATTTTACTTAATTATAACTTGCACATGCATGTAGTCCTTTATCTTCACTTAGTTAGCGATTTACACCATTTTTCTATAATATTAGTCCGTAGTTAATTTAAACTTGCAGACCATTTAACTCGCCTTATTTAGCAATTTACGTTCTCTACTAACTTTATAAATGCTTGATTTATCTTGACCAATTAATCTTTATTTCTAAATTTAGAAATTATTGGGATTTTAATCAATCTAACATTTCTGAAAGTAAATTTTTGGTTCAACACCTAAAAATAAGAGCGGAATAAAGGTCCGCAGTTGTAGAAATACCGCTAATAACTAAAGGTGAAGTGCAAAGTTTGCAGGGTATAAAAGATAAGGATTAAATTATAGAAAATGATATTAATTGCCAACTACATGAAAATGAAAGGGTACATTTGCAAGTCAGAAAAATACTATATATGGACTATTTTAGCTACAATCCTTAAGTTAAGAGACTGAATTAGTATTTTATCCTTTAATCTTCACTATGTTTAGTGAGGGCAATAAGAAGAAGTTTTTCGTTTAGATAATAATATTTTCTTCCCTTGCATGCATGAGATATTTGACTTATTGCTCATCCAAGATCATCATAACAAGTGCAAATTATAAAAGTGAATACGTTACTAGTACTAGTGCATCACCATTTAATATCATTTACACTTTTTGTTCTTTATTTTTAACATAAAGATTTGATGATTTCAGGTTTTGAATTTAGCGATAAAGGTTGTTGCGGCACTGGAAACATAGAAGTGTCCGTATTGTGTAATAAATATTCTGGAACTTGTCCAGACGACTCTAAGTACGTCTTTTGGGACAGTTACCATCCTACTGAGAAAGCGTACAAGGTTCTTATAAATCAGTTGTTGACGAAATACATTAGTAGTTTGGTATGATGATTGATAAGTGAATCCTCTCTGTAAGTTCCTCAAAAATCAGGTTACCGAGGGAATTATTTTCATGTAACCGTTTATTACTCTCAACTTATTACCGTGTCCTCCATTGTATATCTTTGCAAAAAATGTACATTGTACTTAAATCCCTGAACAAATGTTTAATAAATCTTCTTATTTTTATCTGGAATTTGATTTATCTAATTGACGAGTTTCTAAGTAGCGAGAAACTTTTTACGAGATTGAGTGAAATTTTAGGAATTATTAGAAGGATATATATATCCAATGGAGAAGGTACTAAATTATAAATGTATGGATCCTTTATGCTACTTTTGTATGTCAGTTTGTGTACTACTTAATGGTGATGATGACACGCGCATGCGTTCTAAATCTTAATACATGAAAATATATTAGTTATACCTAAGTGGTGAATGATTATACGCGCGTTCTCCTCATCTTAATTTGGATATCTAGAGAAAAATCATTGATATAGTATTTTTCCGATCCGAGACGATTAATTAATGAGCAAGCACTTTATTATATGTAGCTCTGAGAATACGCGAAGTGCAATATTGACGCCTTAAAAAAAAAATTATGTATGGGAATTGGCAATACATATATTAAATGACACACCTAACTAAGCTCCTTTTCCTACACCTAGCTACAATAAACAACACAACATGACTACACGTACACATAAAAGAACAAAAAGTACTACTCCATGCAGTTGAAATTTCAAATAAATAGCCATTCTGCTCCTCACTCCTCCAAAGCTTTTACTTCAGATAAACAAAAATGCAGCTTTCTTATGATGAACCAAAATTTTCTACGGTTTTTGGGTTGTGGGTTTTTCTTTTATTGTGCAGTTTTTGTTGCGAGGGAGTTGTAGAATTACCACCAGATGTTACAATTCCTGCAGTTTTTGCTTTTGGAGACTCGATTGTCGATCAGGGGAACAACAATGTACTCAAGACAACGATGATTAAGTGCAACCATCCGCCGTATGGGAAGGATTTTTATGGTGGAGTTCCAACGGGGCGATTTAGCAATGGCAGGACACCTCCGGATATCCTCGGTATATATATGTACCTTTCGAATTTCATGATGTACAATTTAGTTTCTCTCAAAACCCAAATTTGCATGACTAATCATATATATGCCACGCTCTGTGACACTTCGTGTACTAACCGCCTTCTGCATATTAAGATGTTGCTTCATGGATTATCATCATAATTAAATGACACATAGAGTGATACACAAAGTGACATGGACGATACTCATCAGGAGAATGATACATATATGGTTGCATATTGAGAAATTGGATCATATTTATATATATTGAAACTATCCCACATTGCTTGAGAACTCTCCTTGTCTTCTGTATATTAATGAGTTTTCCCTCTTTTTCTAATAATGTCTTTTAGGGGGAAATATGAGGGGCTAATCTTTACAATATATCATATGTGCGTGAAAATCTATTTTGATATGAGTATTCTATGTGTGATTATATGTGTCAAAATGGCATTAGCATGCATGTATTATGTGGCTTGCATTGGTGACCACTGAAATTTATGTGGATGATGGGTCATTAATGTTTCTACTAAGAAACTGTTACCAAACTAATCATCGTCATATTTTTGTCTCTTTCTTTCTTGTGTAGTAATTGTAGATTCTCTTGCATGAATGCGTGATATTAACTGCAGTAAATGCACTTTATTTATGTTTTGAATTCGTTTGTTCCTTTTCTAAAGATATCACGTGATTAGATGAATTATTTGTTTACTTTACTTTTTGAGTTTTTTTTTTTATTAATTTGATACTAATCAAAAAGAATTTTTTTTATTATATACTTTTTTTTTTTTTTTTTTGCATTTCCAGCTGAAGAATTAGGCATCAAGAATCTCGTACCAGCTTATTTGGATCCAAATTTGAACGTTGAAGATCTTCTAACGGGGGTCAGCTTTGCTTCTGGCGCCAGTGGCTATGACCCTCAAACATCTCAATTAGTGGTATAAGTTATACATATTTTTGGTTGCATCAATCTTGACTTCAGTTCACTATAGAATAATTAAGGACTTAGGAGGTTTCAGTTTTTTTACATATACATAACATATTTATATATATTTTTTTCATTTGTTTTTGTTTACAATTGGAACAATATAATTCTTTCCAGTCTGTGATACCCTTGTCGGGCCAATTGAAGCTTTTTAGTGAGTTCATTGGCAAGTTGAAATCGGAAATCGGAGAAGAACGAACAAAGTTTATATTGCAGAATAGCGTGTATTTTGTGGTAACAGGCACTGATGATCTTGCCAATACTTACTTCACCGTTGGGATACGACGATTGCACTATGATATTAATTCCTATACGGATCTAGTTGTTGAATCTGCATCAAATTTCATACAGGTACGTGTCCAATTAGCTAAAGAAAATGTACCAATTTCATTGATGTTTATGTAGCTCATCAAGCATAAAAGACATGTAGACAATATTTACCGAATAAATTGAATTTTAAATTTATATCATCAATTGTGAAAAAAAACATTACTTTTTAAATTTCTAAAAACAAAAATATAATACTGATTATTTTAATTATATATAGTTTCTAAATGATTATAAATTTATAATAATTACATTGCTGAATTTTATTTTTTTTTGCGTTTTGTCTATTGGGAACTTTATTTAATTGCCAAACTTAATATATTTTTATGGCTTGATTAAAAGGAACTGTACAAGTTCGGGGCACGAAGAATTGGTGTTTTTAACATCCCACCAATTGGGTGTTTGCCATCCCAGAGAACTATTGCGGGCGGACCAACAAGAAAGTGCCCAGAGAACTACAACCAAGCAGCACAATTGCTTAATGCCAAGCTCGCGCGTGAACTGGGTTCACTCAACCAAACGTTGCCTCAATCAAGGGTTGTCAATATTGATATCTATAATCCTCTTTTTGATATCATCCAAAACCCTCAAAATTATGGTAACCGTTCACTTCTCTTGATTTCTCTTACACCTTTATTATGCTAAATATACACATTATTATAACTCTTATATGAAAAAAGTTAAAAACAAATTATTCTCTGTGTTATGTTAAATAGACACATTATCTTATGAAAAATAAATAAATTATCTCCGCTAAATGTTGCAAACCATTGCATTAATACTTGCATATAAATGAGGGTATTTTGCAATTTATGAAAATGTTCAAGGGAGTAATTTGCTTATATATATATATATATATATATATATATTTCACAGAGAGTAATATATCTATTTAACATAACACAATGAGCCATCTACGTAATGTTTTTTAAATGAGTAAATATGCCTATTTAGCATAACATTATATTAGTGTGTGTGTTGTGCCAAAGATCCTTTATTTAATTTGACATCGATCGAATTGTATTTTTTGGTTTTTCTATTCATTTATAAACATTTTTGTGGCTAATGATTATAAAATGATTATGAAATTTCAGGCTTTAAAGTTTATGACAGAGGTTGTTGTGGTACTGGAACCATAGAAGTGACCCTTTTGTGTAACCACCACAGCGGGGTATGTTCAAATGTGTCTGAATACATCTTTTGGGATAGTTACCATCCCACAGAGATAGCGTACAAGATTCTTGTAACTGCACTCCTTCAGAAATACATCAGTGCGTTTGTGTAACGACTGATGAGGTATCAACTGAAATATGGTAGAATAATATAATTAATGTTTATGGATGAGTGTTGAATGGAAATAAATTACTAAATCGACCACCAAGAGCTATTTTTTTATCTTCAGTTTTATCTGCACCTTTTTTAAGTTTATGTATTCTTTATTTTTTGTTTTTAACATAAAGAACTATGAATTGGGTCACACGGGCTGTAAAAAAACTAATCCCCCTTTCACCTTTTCGAAATCACGTACTTAATAGAATTCATTATTTGAGAACAATTAACTTGTTGTTGCTAATACTTTTTGATTAAGTTTTAGCAACTAAAATTATCAATGAAAACTTGTCTCTGATACATCTTTTCAGAGTCACTTTTCTGCATTTCCCTAATAGTAAGTGTCTACTAATTAGTGTCTTCTTGTAATGCTAGATGGATGTTCGATCCCTTTTCTATTTTGAAGGTGTATTTTGCCAAAAATATTATAATCTGAGGGTGTTAAGTGCAATTTAGCCAGGCATGTCATTTAAAGTAGTATAAGATAAGGGGTATCTGTTGAATTGGTAACTATAACTAACACGTCGATATAAATTACGATTTACTCCAAAAATGCATATTTATAGCACTCTTTACAGCTGCTACAACTTGGATATTGTTGCACAAAGAGAAGACAATATAAGTTAAGAGTGTCTATATTGCCAAAGTGAAAATTGTTGCTAACAAAACAGTTTTTTTAAATTCTCCTTTTTACCCCTATTTATCAATTAATATATAAGTCAAATATTAAAACTTCCATTATATCTTAGTATCTTAATTAGTAATTCATTAAATAATGCAACTCAATCTTCTCTCCTGTAGATAATATTGTAATTTCTTTTCTGACTCAACATGCCCTATAAATGCTAAATACATTAGTTAAGGTATATATAAATATATCAATTTACTATTCCAAGCATTTTTTTGTTCAGCATTTAATTATGTAGCTTTGGTGTGGGAAAAAGAAAGAGTACGCATCAAAACAATTCCCTCTAACATATTCCACTTCAAGAATTAGTCTTTGTAAATTTTTCAATTAAAATACGTGCATATCCCCTTTCTGTATTTTCTAATAAACTTTTCTACTTATATATATATATATATATATATATATATATATATATATATATATATATATATATATATATATATATATATATATATATATATATATGGACATACATATATACTTAGAGTTCATATGCATGAATGTTCTCAAGTCGGGAATTCTAAAGCCAAAATTAATCTTATTTATTAGGTAACAAGAAATTTTATTTTATTTAGTTATATATTTAGTTCTATTGACAAAATATCTTTATTTGAAAAGAGTTTTTTTTTTTTTTTTTTTTGAGTAAATATAGGTTTACATAAATTTTAGTACGTTATTGGAAATTGAAATAAGCACAAATAAATTTAGCGAATCTGGGTTCACATGAAATATAGTTTAAGTATATATTAAAGTATTCATGATGCAACTTCATAATATTCAAGATCATAGATTAAATAATGAATGTTTTTTAATATCTTTATTGGGGTTTAGATAAAAGGAAAATAAAATTAAAAAAAGAAATTAATTTTAGTCATGTTTCATTAATTACTACTATTAAATGTTAAATATCTTTCAAAATATAGTTTCATAAATAGTCCTACCCCAAGTTTAGTCGGCTAATTTTGTTAAATCCAATGCTCATGTAGTATGATTATTATGTATATTCCGAGAAAATTATAAATGATTGATTTAATTTCTTAAAGCATCAAGCCATACCTTAGTATTAAAATTTGGAATTCCAGTTATTATGGTGGTAGTCTTTTTCTTTTAAGGAGTTTTGGAGAGAGAGAGAGAAATAATTAGTGTTGTATTAATTGATTTAGTTGCTACAATTAAAGGATACCACTTAAGAAATAGGCTTTACAATATTTAAAGAACATGATTTTTTGTATTTTTTACTTAAGAAGGATAAATGAGAGAATTTAAAAGAATCGTTCTGACAACAACTTTGTGCTTTGACAATGTCGCTAGTCATAATTTAACCACAATTTGGAGAGGCAACAGGAAAAAAGTCAAAACCCCGAGATTGTTGAACATTTCGTATATAACACGTACAGAGTTATAGATCGAAACTAAAAGTTTATTTTGAGATAATATTAACGTTTTAGTAGTTGACTTCTTGTAGCGTGCGGACACACTCATAGTATCTCTAAACTTGGGAGAATACATAATTTACATTTATTTCGTTAACATGATCTTCAACGTGGGGATTAAATCGAAAAATTCGGTATCTGATCCAAAATCATAATATGTGGCTGTAGTATTCTTCTTTCTTCTTCTTTTAGTCAATGGAACCTTCCAGTAGAGAGCACGACTTGCAATGTGACCTGAGTAATATATATTTTTTTTTTTGAGAATGCATTTGGAAGTATAGATGTATACTAAATCACATCACTTGCTGCTTACTTAATATAAAGATAGGTGTAAAAAACACCAACACATCCATATAAAATAGTATTATACATATAAGATAAGTAACGAGTATTACTTTGATTGGAATTAATGCGCAGTTGGTGAAGAAGAGAATGAAGTCAAGTGAGTTCAGCTATAGCATCAGCTAATGCTTTGTACTCATTTTCGGTTCATTCTTTCTTAGTTCATACATATATATACATTACACCCAACTAGAAAAGACTAATTTGTGAATAAATATAATTAATTTGAAAGAACGATTATCTTTAGTAACTAATATGGTAATTTAATGCTATAAGTAAAATTAATACTTTGTAATTAATAAAAAGTGAAAACCTATCCTGGTCAAATATTTTGTGTCAGCAAGTTTCAATTTAGCGGCAAAAGTTAATAGTTAGTGATATCAGCGACAAAAGTTTCTTCCATATATCAAATATTTTTCGTTTTTTTTGTCAGCGCGTATAAAGCTAGTTCCACATGAAAGGTTACTTGTTTGTGCAATAAAACTTGCGGCATAAGTGAAGCCGGAGTAATTTTGACTTTCAATTTATTAATGGAACTTTTCCACGTCATGCACGAGCCATAGTCAAACCTGGGAAATAATAATTTAAGCACATGTATACATCTTGTTAGAATTAATAAATACCACCACTTGGTTATACCCACATCCACATGCATATAATTAAAACAAAGTAAGATTATATCATTTTATATTCATGCATGGAGGAGTATATATAGCACAAATAATCCCAACTCTTAATTAACTGAGCTCCTTTCTTTCTTCTCAACTTTTAACAAGATGCGACTTAACTATGTGTTCCACACGAACCAACTTTCTTATTTTTTATCATCAATTTCGTTAAGTGTTTATGGGCTTTGTGTGGTACTTCTTGCGTTGTGCAGTTCTTGTGAGGGACTTGTAAAGCTGCCAGAGAATATGATAATTCCTGCAGTTTTTGCTTATGGAGACTCGATAGTGGATCAGGGCAATAACAATGATCTTAGGAATACTGTGATTAAGGCCATTAATGCGCCGTATGGAAAGGATCTTCCCGGTGGAGTGCCGACGGGGAGATTTAGCAATGGCAAGACACCTCCAGATCTCATTGGTACGTAGTTTCAAATTTTCATGTAACAGCATTTTGTATTGCATTGTCGTCTCTCTAAACGCCCAAGCTTATAGAGATAAGTAATATTTATGAATTTATTTATATTATCTTAAGATTTTCTGGTCATAAACTTGATAACGCTGTATCTTTTTGGAAAACGAAGAATTGCATGTTCACGGCAATTCTTACTTTTTATAAAATGTTTAATTAAGGGATACTTTATTGTTTTATCTCTCCAAGCAAGCATATTTTTATTTAGTTCATATACCACCTCTTTAAAAGCTCTAGTCTGTAGATTGCATTGATATTTATTAATCTATATATATATATTTTTTCTAACACTTCTATAAATTGTTTTGTTATGCTTAACACATTAAAGTTTTTTGATAAGTTGGTGACAGTAGGATTCAAACCCAGAGCCTCTTTATTTGGTATGAACTGTGACACCATATCAACTATTGTTGTCCCTAGAAGCTCAAAGCTTATATAAGCATTAGACATTTACATTTTTATATGTATGTATTCACCAACATTACAAAGAACAGAATAAAATATATGGAAAAAGCAGTTCCAATTATAATATAATACATATTAGTGAATTCACAAGTTTAGATTTTGTAATTTACAGCTGAAGAACTAGGCATGACAAACCTCATACCGGCCTATTTGGATCTAAATTTAAAACCCGAAGATCTCTTAACAGGGGTCAGCTTTGCTTCTGGCGGCAGTGGGTTTGACCCCGAGACATCTAGAGCATTGGTACGTATATATACCGCTATATAAATATTTGTCATACATAAGTTCGATCAATTGGTTTTGTTTTACATGTCAATCAAAGTATATTAATGGATTAATTAATTCATTTTCTTACTTCAATTTTCTCAACAAAAAAAAAAATAATCCTAGGCCGTCTATTCCATGACGACTCAATTGGATTTTTTGAGAGAGTACATAGGAAGGCTCAAAGTGGCAGTTGGTGAAGAGCGCACGAATTTCATTATGAACAATGGTCTGCATTTCGTGGTGGCGGGCACCGATGATATAACCTTTACTTTCTTCAGCGGACTACTTCGACGTTTGCAGTACAGTATTTCTACTTATACTGATTTTATTGCCGGCTTCGCCTCGAGTTTTGTCGAGGTAAAACCCTGTTTTTTTTTTTTTTTTTTTTTTTTTTTGCCACCTCTTATTTTGCGCAAATGATCTTTTATCTTATATACACGGTATCCTTCATGTGTAAGATTCACCAGTCGTGTATTAAAATTTATGGCACGTGTTACAATTTCGTGATTATTGTACTTGCACTAGTCACGCCTTTTAAAGTTCAATTATTACTAGTAAAAAAATAATTTAGCCTTGTATTTTTTATAAAAAAAAAAAAAAAATCTTACTTCACTTAGATATATGATCAATTAGACAGTTCGATCTTCTTATGAATGAAAAGGTTAGCAAGTATTCGACTTATAAACATCCGGCACATGCAAGTAATTATTTGCTAACTCTTTTTCAATACTTAACACGTAGGGATAAAAGCGTCAAACCCCATATACTATACCCCTTGTTGCTTTTTGCCCCTGAACTTTTTTTTTTTGGCAACAAGCCCCCTGTACTATGCATAAATAAGCACTTTGCCCCCTGAGTCCAAATCCAACGGCAAAAAGTGTTGACACGTACTCAAATCCAATGGTGAAAAAACGACTCAGGGGGCAAAGTGCTTATTTATCCATAGTACAGGGGGCTTGTTGCCAAAAAAAAAAGTTCAGGGGGCAAATCGCTACACCCCCTATAGTATAGGAGGTTTGATGCTTTTATCCCTAATACGTATTGATAGTGATGATCAACCATAGATTAGAATAGAAAAGAAAAAGGTAAAGCATGAAAAAATATAGGTTAGAAATGATAGCACAAGTTTTGGGGTTGATTACATAAAAACCCCATCCCATGTGGTTTCAAAAGCATTATCGGAAGCTTCTTATGGTCTGATAATCGTCTTGAACTCTTTTGTGATTTTAGAAACTCTTCACAAAACCCTATTTGGTTTCATAAATTTCTGTACAAAATCTTCTTAGCATCTAACTCTGTTAAAGAGTGATTTTGACTTTTTAGACCTTTTCTCTTTCAAAAGTCATTTATATGTTTTATGACTCCAATTTAAAAATCCTTTGTGGTTTGGGAACTTGCTCGAACCTCCTTGTAATTTGGATCCCCGCCTGAAACTCCCATTTTAATTAATTTATTATGAAAGTAATATATAAATTATTTGATTGTCTCTTATAAATCAAAAATGTTTTATTTTCAAAAGTTTAAAAATTAAGTATATTTTTAAAATATAGAAAATATATTTAAAAATTGAAAGGAAATTTAGTCATTTAAATAAAAAAGATTAGCGGAGTAACTTCAAGTTTAACGGAGAAGATTTTTCTGCAGAGTATATGACACCACAAGGAACAATTGGCAAAACAACATGGGTGTTTCTTGCGGGTTTTAGGAACAACATGGGAAATTTAGGTTGATATCCCTATGTTTTGTGATAATGTGTGTCATACGACTTTCTCTACATATGGGGGTCCTCTAAATTGTACTCTTTCCATTTTAGGTTCGTTATGTTTTTCTAGTCCAATTTTCGGTCCCATATCTTTTACATTTTTCTACTTACATGACTAAAATTGGAAGAAAAAGAATGCAAACTGTTGGACCAAAAATGGATTAGGACAAAACAGAGGACCAAAAAATCAATATGGTACTTAGAGGACCAATTTTGAAAATTCCTATTTTTTATGTGCTAAAAAATTCAAAAGTTACCAAAAATTGTCTTCTTTGTCCATTTTATGTCCAACCTTGGTCCTATAGTTTAGAAGTTCTCCAATTTTAGTGCTCCGACCAAACTAAACGCATGGGAGAATTGTTTGGGGTACTAAAATTGGACTAGAGAAACGTAAATGATCAAACGGATTTTGATAAATAGATATACGAAAAAGAAATTAAAGGCTTATCGTCAATTAAATTAACATGATAATTAAATAGGATCTATACAACTTGGGAGCAAGAAGAATTGCTGTTCTTGGCGTCCCACCCATCGGATGCTTGCCATTTCGAAGAACCGTTGCTGGCGGGCTAGCGAGATCGTGCGCGGAGAGCTATAACGATGCAGCAAAAATGTTTAACGTCAAACTCGTACAAAAACTTGCTTCCCTCTCTCAAAGGTTGCCCCAATCCAGGATTGTCTACTTTGATTCTTATACTCCGTTTGATGATATTATCCAACACCCTCAAAATTATGGTAATTAATTATTATTATGAGTATTATTATTAACGTTTCTTTCATTATTTGAATTAATTTGCCCTACAACAATATTTTCCTTTTTCACTCGTATGCCGTTAATTACATAAAAGTTTTACAATTGTTTCAGGCTTTGTAAATAGTGACAAAGGTTGTTGTGGCACGGGAAATACAGAAATGGGCGGTTTTTGCAACAACCAAGTTGGAACATGTCCGGATGATAAGAAATACGTATTTTGGGATAGTTATCATCCCACTGAAGAAGGATACAGGTGGATTGTGAATCAAACGCTTCCAAAGTATATCAACAATCTCATGTAATTAATGATTGATTATTAGGTAATTATCCGTTTGATAATATCCATAAATAAATGTCCGGCTGATTAACTGAAAAACAATCATCAGCTTATATATATATATATGTGTATACTTCGATCCCTGCAATATATCATAAATAAAGGATCAAAAAGACAAGGTACAACTTAGAAGACCATTTTTGATTAGTTTTCGGTACATTAGCACATGTAAATAAGGGGAATTCATTAAAACGAGTCATCTAAGTTGTACCATGTCCATTTTTCGTCTTTTATAGAGTTTCTAGTTCAATTTTTGACCTACATTTAGTATTTCTACCATCTTAAACCTGTGACCAATTCTCCAATGGAAAATTGCATTTGATTGGTAGTGGGGCTAAAATTTGAAAGACACAAACTCTAGGACCATTATTGAACTAGGATGACATAAAAGACCTAAAATGAACATGGTATAATTTAGAGGACCACTTTTTAAAAAATCCGAGATTTTCTCATTTATGAGGATCTTCTAATTATATTTTTAGTTTCTATCTTAAAATTCAAATATGGATAATTTTGTTGCTTTGGAAAAAAGAAAATGTCTTACATCATTACATGCATCTGATTTGTGTCAAATTGTAGAAGAATGATAGTGGCAATGACACAAAGAATTTTGGCGTTAAATCATGGGTAGGAAAAAAAATGGGAAAATATTTCTATATAAGCCATTGAAGATTTAAAGTGGAGTAAACTCCTTAAAATCGGCGCCTGAGTAGCTTGAGAATATTGCAATGAATTAATGCCTTTACTTATAGAGGTGGTTTCGATTAATTCAACAATTCAAATTTATATCATTTATCGATATCGTCCGTGTGATTATTTAAAATTGATGTAAGTTACTGTTTCCACTATTTTCATCTCTTTGAGTTTTGACATCTATTTTTAAAACTAGAAAAACTATTTTGTTTATTTTTTCACAAAAAAATCTTCTATTTATTTAATTGAGGCACCTTGACTAGTTTACGTGATTCGATCGATCTTATATATTGACTTTGTAACATGCGACAGTGCTTCCGTAAGATGGAGTTGAATCTAGAATAAAAGTCGATATACTTTTTATGGGATTTGACTGCAAAATCCAGGTAAAGATATGATTATATATATGATATTTATGATCTAATTTGACTACATGAGTAAAATAATATTTACTTCACGTGTTTCTCAAATCTCAACTTAAATTCAATCGTCAAAGTAAAACAAGGCACTTTGAAAGAACCGCTCTTCAATCCAACTTGCCCAATTAATTTCAAGATCCAACACATAATAATCATATTCCACACTAATCAGATCGCGATGTAATCTTAAATTGGTGCAATTCTTCGTTTATATTCCTGCAGTATTATCGAGTGGGACTAGCTTCAGATCCACATTAACAACTAACTGATTTAAACAGCTATTAAATTAAAAGTTACTTTATTGTTCTTTCTCCTAGTATTTACATTTCATAAGAAGTGGATATGACCCTTAAGCTCTAAATTAACTTATAGTACGTGTCACTATTTTCTTTTTAAAGATGTTACAATTAAAACAATTAACTTTATTCTTCTTACAATAATTGGAACAATTCAAAAAGCCTCCAGGAGGTGTTATCCTTCACGGACCAACTGGAGTTAGGGGTGGCAAAATGGATCCGGATCCATGGATCCAACCGGATCCGTTGTGGATCTATCGGATCCGATCCATCCAGGATCCACCATGGATCCGAAACCAAGTTGATCTGGTGGATCCAAGGTGGACCTGGATCCATTGTGGATCCGTGCGGATCCAAACGTGGATCCAGGTGGATCTGGGTGGATCTGTGAGTGGATCTGGGTGGATCCGTGAGTGGATCCGAATGGATCCACATTTGGATCCGTGTGGATCCATCCAAGTCCGTGTCTAGATATAACTCAATTTAAAGCAATTTTTGACACTTAGCTTTTTATTCGCGCCACTATCTCAATGTCTTTATGCATTTGTATACTTTTAAAATATAACTTTAGTTTACTATGATTTTAATTTTTTAATTACGTAAAATAATTTGACAACGTAACTATTCATTATGAGAAGAAGATCTCGTGCTTTAATTTGGTAACTATAAATTAAAGTTAAAAATATGTACAATATATGGTTGATTGGCATTTTTATTCTCATTATTAAGTTTTATAATTTTGTAATCTTTAACCTCAATTTGTAAAGAGGCAAAAATTATTCTCAATCATATATAAAAAGAATCTAAATAATATTTCTAATCCTTAATCAAAAGCTCGAGATATAAATGTTTTATGTGTATACATATATATTTTTAGTAAATACATCTCAAAAGAGCATTGCATATTTTAAAATTAAAAGAAAAAGTTAAATTATGTGAAACACTAGCTTGCATATTTATATCGTGATATAGTTAAGTGTTAAATTACAATTTTTTTTTTCTTTCTAAGCGTCCAATATCTTGTTAATTAAGAACTAAGAATAATGATATATATTATTAAATTTAAGGTGGTGAGATAGATTGGTGGATGGGAAAATTGGGTTGAGTAGAGGTTGATTTGGTGGATTAGATGGATCTACCAAAATGGATCCACTTGGATCCGACAATGGATCCACATGGATCCGACAATGGATCCACATGGATCCGACTATGGATCCGCGGTGGATCCACAAATGGATCCGTTCGGATCCATGATTGGATCCAAAAATAGTACTACTTGGATCCGCGGATCCACATGGATCCGGACCCGGATCCGATCTAAGTTGAATCCATTTGAGATCCACCCCTATGGATCCAGTTGGATCCAAATCCTAATGGATCGGATCTACATGGATTTAGACTTGGATCAGGTCCGGTTGATCCATTTGCCACCCCTAACTGGAGCTTTTACGGAATTACGTACACAGGGAAGATGAAAGGGGCGATTGGCGAATTACACACAAATTACATTTTGAGCATTAGCCTATATTTGGCGGTGGTGGACACTAACGATCTTATCAGCAGCGGCCTCAGAATTTTAATTTACTCTTAACTACTAAAGAGTTAAATTTTAAACAAACATATATTTGAAAATTTTAAATACACATACATTATGTAGAATGAAAAATATCTACGTTTCATAAAATACTAAAAAGCTACATACCAATATACCACTAAACATGAGGAATGAAAATGCTTTTAGAGTTAAGCTCTTCTGTTATTCATCGAATAAAATCATTAATTATTGACTCGAATTATATACTTTCTGATAGCTCCCTTTTCAATGTAGATAATCATATTGTCCGCCAAAAACTCTTCCCTTTTATTCCATTTTAGGCCTAAATAATAGACTTTTGAATTTATTAGACAAAAAAAGAAAAAACACACAATATCCACTTTTATGGTCGAAATCCATAAACAATGTCCAATTTTATTTTTTTTCAGATACAACTTTGGGTTCGATTTCCGACACCTCTCTAATGTTCAAACTTTAAAATATTTGGAGATTCCATTAAAGTTCTCACTTTTCAACTTTCTACAGTCTAATCTTGACAAAATAGGAATCTAGAGAGTACAAATCAAATCAAATGCATTTTGGTGTCTACTCTGTTAAAACATTTAATCTTATCTAAGAACAAATACAAGCTAACAGCAATGAACACAAACCCAAAATATGTATATTTTGAAAGTTTTCTTAATTACCTAAGAACAAAGATTGGGGATTTAGACTTGTTGGGTATTTTTCTTTCTCCATTCTCTTTACTTGATTTATTGAATTTTAATATAATCTCTGTTTTTCTTCCCCCTTTCTCTTTTGCTGATGCGGCCTGCTGATGCCTTTTTTTTTTTTTTTTTTTGAACGTGTGATTTCATTTAGTTGCTTTTCTTTATAATGATTTTGCAATTGTAAATTGTAGTGTGGGCCAATCTTAACTACTTGGGTTTAGAATAATCAATAATTTACATGACCCATTGCATATATAGGCTAAAATATATTTTGATGTAGGCTAAAATATATATATACATAGGTGCATACGCAAGATTTACCCTGGGCTACAGCCCTACCCAGCCCAATGGTAGGTCCACCACTGATCTTGATAATACTTACTTCGACGGTAGAATTTTGCATTTGCAGTATAATGTCTCTTCTCATACCGATCATCTTGTCGCACATGCTTCAAGTTTAGTACGTGTACCACTCATTTATATTGTAGCGCCTTACTATTGAATAATCGTCTAATTAAATATGGCTTTGGTCTAAGCCTTCTAAAGAGTGGAAGTCTATGATCTCACATTGCTTGATAATGAACCTAATCTTCTATATATTAGTGCTTATTTTTATTATACTGTTAATTAATAATTGACATAAAACTAGAATCTATACAAGCTTGGGGTGAGAAAATTTGCTACTTTTAGCATCCCTTCAATTAGATGCTTGTCAGCTCAGCGAACGTTCGTAGGAGGGTCAACGAGATTGTGCGCGGAAAGCCACAACAAGGCAGCATAACTGGTTAATGACAAGCTCTCTGGTGAACCTCGATGAAAGCTTTCAAGCAATTTACCTCGAAAGCAGTTAGAGGCTAGTTATCACAAAAGTATGTGTCATATAGTCACGGTTTGCATTATTAGTCACGTTTTCACTCTAACTTAGGCTGTTTGCTGTAGTTCGATCGCTTTAATCTAACTTAGTCTCCATGCACATTTCAGCATTTGAGAGAACACGTACGGGTGTCCCCTACATGAATAGACATTGGTTAGCCTTCTCTACCCATTGAAATTGTTAGGCGAGAACATGAAATAATTGCATGGTTTAATAAGCTAAGGTATGTATATATTACAATAGAAGAGTACATATAATCAAATATTATCTTGATTGGTCGGCTTTTCGATTGATATGGACTCCCATCTCAACTGAGATCACAATAAGAAAGAATTTGTTATCAAAACATTGATTTGTTCAACCATTAGGCGTTGATAGCCCAAATCACATAATGTTGCATTTCCACCTTTGGCCGAGCTAGGCTAAAAAGTACATTGAATGCATAGTTAAAACCTCTATAAACCTAAGCTTTTAAAATTGAATTGCCTTGCACATGAGCATCAGACACATCCTTAGGATAAAGAAGAATTTTTTAATATCTTTACATATGCTTTATATATACACATATTTGTATGTGTACTCTCTAAAGTATATAACATATGCTTTAATCTTTGTTTTCCTATAGAAAAAAGTTAACTATGTAGTGAACAAGCTAAGTAAATAGTTGTATGACATAAAAATAGAAGGGATAATTGCGGCACACCCCCCAATCTATGGGTTATTTTGCATTGTGACCCCTAACCTATGAAAATGTGTGATTTGCCCCCCAACCTATTAATTTTTGTGTGATTTGCCCCCTGAGTCGTTGATCAGTCGTTCATTTTGGACACGTGTCTAAGTTTCTGTCCGTTAGATTTGGCATTAGGGGGCAAATCACACAAAAATCAATAGGTTGAGGGGCAAATCGCACATTTGCCTAGGTTAGGGGGCGAAAAATCACCCATAGGTTGGGGGTGTACCGCAATTTACCCAAAATAGAATTTCTACAAGCTTGGGGCGAGAAAAATTGCTTGCCGGCTCAACGGAACTTTTTAGGCGGGCCAATGAGAGTGCATGGAAGACCACAACAAGGCAACACATTTGGTGAGAAGCTCTCTCATGAACTTGATTAAAAGTTGCCTCATTCCAAGCTAATGATCTATCTTGATTTTTACAACTTTCTTTTTGGTCTCATCAAAAATATATATCCCCAAATTTACAATAAGAAATTTCATTTTGTTCGTTATTTTGTCGTTGAAAAGTATTTTTGATTGATATTCTTGATATGTCATGAACAATTAACATAGGTTTTTCAATTATTCACGATTCAAAGTTAGTGATGGAGGTTATTGTGGCGCCGGAATTCTAAAAGCGGGGGGAATTTGTTATAATAAGGATAGTTGGACATGTTCGAACATCTTCCTATGACCTTTGGGAAGGCTTCCATCCCCGCATAAAAGGGTACTGAGGTTCTTGTAGGTCAAGTACTTCAAAAATATGTCTCTAGATTTATGTGATAGATGATAATATAACCTTATTGATACTTTAATCTCGGACAACTTCTCTCTAACTTTTATATTAAAACCTCCAGCATGAATCACAAAATTTTGAATTAACTCTTCACATTTTAAACACTTGCTATATTATATTTCAAGAAGAAAAAAAAGGCATTATGCATCCATTTAAGAAAACAATTAAGTGCAACACATAAACAACTAATTCTACATCATTCATCAATCGACATACCAAAGTTAAAAACTAAGAAACAAAAAAAAAAAAAAAAGTTACAATAATCACGACATAAATCATATAAACCTCCTTGCAACAAGATATAGTGGATCCTTCTTGTGCAAGGCCATACCATCAAAAAACCTAGCATCAATGTCTTCGATCTTGGTTCCATCGGGTAGTTTCCAATCAAAACAGTAAAGAAGATTGGCGAGCACAATTTGCACCGTGACTAATGCCATAGTCATTCCAGGGCAGCCCCTCCGGCCACCCCCGAATGGTAAAAGCTGAAAATCTTGTCCCTTAAGTTCCATATTCACTAATTTCCCGTCGACCAAAAATCTTTCAGGCACAAACTCTTCCGGATTCTCCCATGATTGGGGATCATTGCCCACGGCCCATGCATTCACGTACACTAAAGTTTTTTTGGGTATTTCAAATCCGCCAATGGTGCATTTCTCGCAGGTTTCTCGTGGGACAAGGAGTGGAATGGTTGAGTATCGACGCAAGGATTCTTTAATTACGGCATTGAGATAAGGCAGCTCCTCCGTTACGATGTCCTCTTCTTCCACCATTTGTTTCTTTGATTTTAGAGATGGTATTCCTCTGATTTCTGCTTGCGCCTTCTCCATGGCGGTCGGGTTCATGATTAATGATGTCATTGCCCACACTATCGTCGTAGCTGTTGTATCGGTAGAAGCAAAATATACATCCTGCATGAAAGTATAAGTTGTAGTTTACTTTAGGGCTTTTGACATATGTTCTCCATGATTCTACATGCGGTTGTGATGATGAGACATGTTTGATCTTAAAAAAGTGAAGGGTGAGTGGTGATATGGGATGGGATGTTCACGATACTTTTTCTGAAAAATTATATATCTTTTATTCCTTTACTTCAAATTACAGAAATATAATTAACTAAATCGAAAATAAAATCAAATTTAAGTTATACAAAAATATTTATACATATATATGTGTGTGTATGTGGGGGGGGTGTGTCATTTATTTTTAAACTTCAAAATAAGAAAATTAAGATATTACTAATATTAAATATGCAGTTACCAAAAAATAAATATTAAAATACCATAGGTATTTTGATCATTACATGTGATAAATTAGTACACATTGGTAGTGAATAGAGAATTACTTCTTTAAATATCATATGGTTAATTTCCAACTTTTATTATAGGGAATCTTACCTATTCAACATAATGTACATTAGAAATTTATTCGTGATAATCTCTTAATTTAGTAAAATCATTTTCTCCAAATTTAAACGATAGCACACAAAAACCTAGTTAAGACTTAATTAAACAAGGAGCATATATTTCAATTTATAGTTACCACTAAAACTGCTTTGATGTTCTCCATGGAGATACGAAACGACCCTTCTGATCTTTCTTCTCTCAGCTTCAACAAGATATCGATCACATCACCTTCCATGGATTCTGGCCTGTTGGGACGGAGATGCTCGTCGATGACTTGATCGTAGAACGAATCCCACTTCTGGAAAACATTTTCCAGACGAGAAATCTTCCCAGTGAGATTGTCAAGCCAACTAAGCCATGGAAAAAAATCCGTGAAATAAAAACCCGACAACGTCGACATGAACTCTAGTATAATGTGGTTAAACTGTCTCCTCTCACTGCTATCCTGATCGTACCTCTTCCCGAACGCCAACCTATTGGGAGAGATGCATTAATAATATATATCAATTCTTTTTTAGAGTTAGATCTTTCGTATGAGACGACAATTTAATATGGTATTAGATTCGTGACAAACAAGGTCATAAGTTAGATCAAACATCACCCACTTATAAAAAAGATGTCACATGTGAGACTTAAGCAAAAGATCATATCTGCATGTATGATGTATGAGCATGTTGAAAAAGATGTATTAAACAACAAATGTCAATTCTATGGCAATTTGTTAAACGTGTCCTCGATATTGTACCATGTTCATCTGTGGTCATATGTTGTCCTAGCTAGTCCAATTTGTTGGCAGATGGTCAAATGCCATCAATATGGCATGTGGTTTGAAGCATGGGCCATGGTCAAGCAAGGTTGGCTGATTTGAATGGGCTTGCTGGTTATTTGCAAATAGGGCCCTAGGCCTATATTTGCAAATAGGGTATTTAGTTATACTAAATAGGTCTTTCCCCCCCAAATGTGATACTATAAATAGAGGTAGCATTTGCAAGGTTTAGACACACCAAAAGCAAAGCAAGCCTATTCTATTCTCTCTTGTAGTGTTGTCATACACGAGTGTAAGGTGCGAATTAGGGAGCGTTGATAGTGAGGGCTTTGTGAGGGTGTCGTGAGAGTGAGGGAAAATTATATAGTTGTAATAATTTTCTATATAGTGAATTTCCGCTCTTGTCCCGTGGTTTTTCTCCGGTTTTGGAGTTTCCACGTAAATCCTTGTGTTGTTACTATTGTCAATATTTATTCGTTTTGTTTCATATTCCATAATGGGCAAATCCTGGGGGCGCGTATTTGTGGGATCAAATACCTAACAGTGGTATCAGAGCCCGGGTCCTGTTGAGGTGGAGTTATTGCTGAGGTGGAGCTTTGGAGTGGTAGTAGTTGTGAATACGTATTGTCTAAGGCGGTTCTGTGCAAAGGAATCTGGTTATAAGTGGGACCATTGTGACCCCGCCAGAGACCTGGGAACCTTAAAGCTTTTCTGGGAAGATTGAGCATCTCTCTTCCCGGGGGGCTTACTTAGTGAGTACTATTCTGGTCTACTGTAAATTCGCCAAAAACTCAGAAGTGCAATGTCAGGGAGCAAGGGAACGAATATGATGAAATTTGACGTAGAGAAGTTTGACGGAAAAATCAACTTTGGCTTGTGGCAAGTGCAAGTCAGGGATGTGTTGATTCAGTCAGGCTTACACAAGGCTTTGAAGGGTAGAGATGCCCTTGTAAGTGCAACAGGCAAAGCTGCAATGAAGGATGATGACTGGGAGGATCTCGATTTGAGAGCTGCAAGTGCAATCCGTCTGTGCCTATCCAAAAATGTTCTGGCAAACGTGCATGGAATATCTTCGGCGAAGGGACTCTGGGAAAAACTAGAGGAGTTATATCAGACGAAGGGCGTCTCAAATCGAGTGTACCTGAAGGAGCAGTTTCACACACTGCGGATGAACGAGGGTACGAGTATATCAGATCATCTGAGTGTTCTTAACGGAATCGTTGCTGAGCTTGAATCCATCGGAGTTCAAATTGATGAGGAGGATCAAGCCTTGAGACTCATCTGGTCTCTTCCACGTTCGTACGAGCACATGAAACCGATCTTGATTCATGGGAAGGAGAAAATCAATTTCTCGGATGTCACTAGCAAGCTCCTTTCTGAAGAGAGGAGGCTCAGTGGGAGTGACTTTTCACATGAAAATAATGCGATGGTGGCTTATGGCGATGGGAAGAGGAACTCGGGGAAGAAAGTCTGTTGGGGGTGCGGACAACCTGGGCACCGAAAACGAAATTGTCCGAACATGGGAGCTGGTTCAGTAAGAGGCTCTGGGTCAGTACAGGGAGATACTGACGGTAACACTAACATTGCTTACTGCGAAGATGCCGTCTTGTAAGCGGCATGCACATCCTGATGGCATGAGACCCTAAAGTTGCCATGATACAGGATGTTAATGTTAGTGGGTCTTGATTTGCACACGGGCATTGTTCTGGAATTGATGCAAGGTGTGTGGTGAAAATTCATGTCGATGGCTGATGACTTCCAGGAGGTCCAGAAGTGGGAGTTGCACCATAATTATCAGCAGGGTTATTTTTCGACATGGTCTGAAATGCTTGGAATGGTATTATTCTGAGTGGTGGTGTTTTTTATGGTGGAGCATGGTAATTCTGAAGAATTATGGCTGCGTTGCAGTGATAGCGGAAGCTATGACGATCATCGTCGAGGTGAAGTCGTTGTGGGGTAGCGAAAGGCCAAGACGAAGATTGTGTGAAGATGTGATTAATCGCTAATCAAATCTTCAAGGTGGAGATTGTTGGCAGATGGTCAAATGCCATCAATATGGCATGTGGTTTGAAGCATGGGCCATGGTCAAGCAAGGTTGGCTGATTTGAATGGGCTTGCTGGTTATTTGCAAATAGGGCCCTAGGCCTATATTTGCAAATAGGGTATTTAGTTATACTAAATAGGTCTTTCCCCCCCAAATGTGATACTATAAATAGAGGTAGCATTTGCAAGGTTTAGACACACCAAAAGCAAAGCAAGCCTATTCTATTCTCTCTTGTAGTGTTGTCATACACGAGTGTAAGGTGCGAATTAGGGAGCGTTGATAGTGAGGGCTTTGTGAGGGTGTCGTGAGAGTGAGGGAAAATTATATAGTTGTAATAATTTTCTATATAGTGAATTTCCGCTCTTGTCCCGTGGTTTTTCTCCGGTTTTGGAGTTTCCACGTAAATCCTTGTGTTGTTACTATTGTCAATATTTATTCGTTTTGTTTCATATTCCATAATGGGCAAATCCTGGGGGCGCGTATTTGTGGGATCAAATACCTAACACAATTTTGATCTTATAGTTTACACTTTTTTTTTTCTCAAATTTTGTTTTCTAGCGGGAAATTGAGTTTAATTTGGTGAAAGGATTAAAATTGATAAAAGTACAAACCATAGGACCAAAGATGGAATACGAACCTGCTAATCACACTGCTGGTGAGAAAAAATATCCGATCAGTCAAATTAACAGTTTCCGACAACGAAGCTTGGTCGGAAATTATTCCGATCATTCTCGCAACCTCATCTTGTCGAATCGGGCGGAATGAGAGCACCCTTTTCGCGCTCAAGAGATGGAGAACGCATGTTTTTCTCATCTCCCGCCAGTACTCCCCGTAGGGCGAGAAGGCCATGTCGAAGCCGTTATACGACATTTTTCGCAACGCGATCATAGCGGGACGGCTGCAAAATATTAAATCCTGAGTTTTCAAAACTTGTTCAGCCATTTTTGCAGAGCTAACGATCAATACTGGCCTTGAACCGAGTTTCATGTATATTAATGGTCCATATTTTTTTGATAGTTGCCAAAAGTGTTCATGAAGGGGTGACTTTAGCTGGTGGAGGTTTCCGATCAACGGAAGGCCGCGAGGGCCGGGCGGGGTTCGTGTTTTACGGTGGCGGTGAGAAGCTGAGATGATTACTATTATGGGAAGAATGAAGAGGACGAGAGAGATTATGATTAGTGTACTCTCCATTTGTGACTTGTTTTGTGATGGAGTTGGTGTTTATGGTTATGAGATAGGGTTGCTATATATAGATATAAATTTTATGTACTTAAGCAATTCAATTGGCAATATTTACAATATTAATGTGTTTGGTTGGAGAAAGACAGACGATCTAGTATGTTGATAGCTAAGTCTTTTAATTAGCTAGCTAAGATCTGTTGTTGTGATATGATTATATCGAATTGAACAGTTTCTGCCCTTGCCTTCTATGTTAATTTTGTCTAATTTATATATATTTTGTTACTAGCTTTTCAAAATTCACAGGTGGCAGCTACAGAGATTGTCTATATTCACAATAGTATAGAGCAGCAAAGTGCTTATTTTTACATCTTGTAAGGGTATAATTGAAGTGCTAAAAACCAACATTTTAGGGAAAAAGCTCTTAATTCTGAAAGGAAATTGATACACCGTTTTGTTCCTATATTCGAATCTATAAATAGCATACCATCATGCCAGTGCAAACTGGAAATAACAATTACGTAAAGTGTCAGTTGTAACTTGTGAGTTAAGTTTTTAAGAGTATAAATAGAGAGTTGTGTGATTTTATTTTGATAAGAATTTCAGAGTTGTAATTTCTTTATTTAACCTCATAATGTAATTGAGAATTTTCCCCAAATCTGCGTCACTTTATATTCTCATTACAATTTATTAGCCTTATTATGGCTTTAATCCAAAGTTAATTTTATAACAAAATTTAGTCTATATATATGGTGTGTGTATATATATATGTACATATATATCAAATTCAACAATGACAATCTGGGTCTAGCTCCATGCACGTTTCAACATTTGAGGGAACACGTAAGGGTGTCCCCTACCATGAACTTGCCACAGGTTAACCCTCTTTTTTTTTTGAGCATACAGGTTAACCCTCTTTACCCATTAAAATTGGTAGGCGAGAACATGAAATAATTGCATCATTTATTGAAGAAAGTAATACAATAAAAGAATTCGTAAAATGAAAAATTAACTTGATTCATTTTTTGATTGATTTGGACTAGCATTCTCAACTGAGACCACAATAAATAGAATTTCTTATTGGAAAATAAATTTATTCAACATTAGGCGTTGATAGTCCAAAATCAGATAAGGCCGACTTTCCACCTTTCGCCGAGCTAGGCTAAAAATGCACATTGACTACATATTTATAACCTTTAAAAACCTAAGCTTTTTAAATCCAATTGGCTTGCGTATGAGCATCAGTTACACCCTTGGGATAAAAAAGAATTACAAATATGTTTACTGTTTACCGAAAAAAAAAAAACTTTTTTTGGAAGTTATGATGTGTATTCCAACTTTTTGTTCTCAAATCACTCGTATATATATTTCAGTATGAATCTTGTGTACGTATAAACTTTTGAGTCTCTCTCTTGTTTTGGTTTACAAAATGAATACAAGATGAATTTTGTTTGATACATGAATTATATATCAGACAGGCCTATTATTATTATATGATATATTTATACATGTTGAGTAAATTGATCATAAATATAGTTGAGTAAATCCATGATCAATCAGATTCCAAAATCTCTTGTGTGAGACTAAAACACTCCACTGCATATATAGATGGTTGTTACAATTTCGTTGAAGCAATTACATACTGTACATAACAATGCATCAATATACTAACACACCTTCTCTACAAATCTAACTTAGCTCCATATATCTAACTATTAGCTCCATACATCTAACTTAGCTCCATATATCTGGCTTTGCCTCAACTCGTGCTTGATACACATTAGCAGTACGATCTTATCTTGTCATCACATGATTAAGATCAATGGGACAGTTTTAATTAATTCTTCAAGATGAACGTGTAGGTGCATAGTCATATATGTTTTAAAATTCTATTATGAACCTCAATTGATATTATTTTAAATATCACATGCTTATTATGAGTTGTTTACTATCCATCGGAAGTTTACGAAAAGTTAAATAACTATCAATGCCAATAGGAAAAATGCCTTGCAGTTCCCACACAAATTATAGACTTCTAGTCAATACATATGAGTATATGCCGATCACGACATAAATGATCAGTTGATTGCATTGGGCTTTTAACTTTAGGCCCCCTAATATTTTCAGTTTGGGCGATTAGCTTTTTTATTTTTGATAATTGGGCTTTGACTTTAAAGCTCCTAATGTTTAATTGTAATAGTTTTACTGGCATGGAATTCTCCTTTTGCATTGCCACTTATTCTCGAGGTCAGGCCCAACTTCCCTTGTGTATTAATATTTTTTTTTTTCGCAGCTAGAAAATAAAGACTCTTATTCGAAACTTGAAACTCCAAGAATAACACTCTTCAGTCAGATAGGTTGAACTTGTAGATACTGGAAGAAACTGAATTCCGCAAAAATAAAATTTACTGCGTCCCCACAAATTATAGGTTGCAACTGGTTGGTTAGCTTTAGCATCAACTATACTCGCCTATAGTGTTGTTTTGAATGCTCCAAATTTGTGCCAAAACGTCTGCGGTCTAGTAAATTTTCGGTAGCCAAACGAGCTCGTGACTGTTGTAGAGCTAATAAGTTGTGTCGTATCCCCAATAAGACCATTTAGTCATGATAAGACAATTCAACATAAACAGTGAGTCGTCGCAACTATTAATTGAGTAAATGTAAAGACTAAGCAGTGACTATACCATCACGGAAATCGAAAAGTCTATCCTTGATAGAACGACCAACTGAGGCAGAAAATGTTGCTATAAAGCTCACATCGGTCTTGAATGATACTTTGTTGTGCCTCCTGGACGGATTATCATAGGACGATTTGTCTCCACGGATTGGCTAAGTGAGTGTCTGAATTCCTATTGGACGGTGTTCCTCCCACATGAAAAAGAGACATTATTATACAGATAAAAAGTGAGCAATTTCCCATGAGTCAAAATATAGATATTATACTAAAACAATTCCTTCACCAGCTTTGGGAAATTGAGAAACTTCAGTTGTTAGGAAGAGATTATTCATAATTGTCAAATGCTCTTTTTCATTTTAGACCATTATTTGTCTTAATTAATGAATGTTAAAGTACAGCACATGGCAATGTTTTTCAACCTCCACAGAATTCTTGAGCATTCAATGTGTATGGTTGTTTGTTGAAACTTTTACTTCAAACTATTGGTTAAGAAGTTGAATGCAATATTCACCCCATACTTTGATAAGATATACCAATCATCAAATCAATACGCAACACCTTCCTATTTGATGAATTTGAAAATTTTGTATGGAAACACAGTTTATAGCTGCAAAAATCAAAGTTTTGATATAATTAGAGTAGCACTATCACTTTTGTAGCACATAAAAATAGCTTCTAGAAATACTAACATAAATTTATTCATTGCTAGTTTTCAGATGTTAGAGTAATTGAGCAAATAAATACTGAAAAATAATGGAGTAGTAAGTTCACAGCATGGGCCTTGTTGTTTATAGCTAAGTCTATGAACATAAAATAAATGCAGTTTACTCTAGACCACTTTGATTGGACATGCAACAGATCCAATAGAAACTACCTTTTTAAAAATCCACAAGTGGCAACTGACAAAGATTGACTATATGACATTAATAGTACAACTACCATCTTCAACTAAAAAGATTCTTAGTCCCAAAACGGAAACTATGACTGCAGAGTTTTTAAGTAAATCCATGTATGGTTTAGTATCTTTTTTAAACTTCAACTTGATAACATAAACTTCATCACAATTGAGAAAATAAACTTAAGTCTATCATTATATCCATGTGCACCAGAACAATAATGGCAACTTCACAATCTACATGCAATGCAGAAATCTGTACAAAAAAGCTGGCCAATACAGGAGCATTAAATTTGAAACTTACTCTATAAATATGAACATCAACTCTGAAGAAAAGTACAATGGCAATGCAGTTCATGTGCATGAAACTTCTATTACAATTCTTTGTCTGGTTAACTCTCTTTGTTTCCCTTTTGGGATGCATTGCAGAAGCAGTGTTAAACATACCACAAAACAGCAAATTCCCAGCAGTACTTGTATTTGGAGACTCAGTAGTAGATACTGGCAACAACAACTATATCAAGACAATAATAAAAGTCAATTATCCTCCTTATGGCAAAGATTTTATTGGAGGGAAGCCAACAGGGAGATTTTGTGATGGAAAAGTTCCAGCGGATTTCGTCGGTAGGCGATAACTTGACGCTTTTTATGTTCTATACGAAACTAGTAATGTTCCAAACTAAATTTGATCATTGTCTGAATAAATTTCAGCTGAAGAGTTGGGAATTAAGTCCCTCGTGCCGCCATATTTAGATCCATCGCTTCAAGCTCAGGATCTCTTGACGGGTGTTAACTTTGCTTCGGGAGGTGCAGGCTATGATCCGCTAACATCTGATCTTGTGGTACTTTTTCTTGATTGTAATGTCGATAGATTTTTGAATCCTTTCTTGTAATGCTCACTCGCAAACTTTTCTTCTGATTAATGCAGTCGGTAATATCGTTGTCGGACCAGTTGGAGCTATTCAAGGATTACATAGTTAAGGTGCAGGGCTTAGTTGGGGAAGATCGAACATCCGCAATTATAAGCCAAAGCCTAATAGGGGTGGTTTGTGGCAGTAATGACATTACTAACACTTACTTCCTCTCCGATCTACGAAGATCGCAGTACGACATTGCCTCGTACGTTGATCTTCTAGTCGGCTATGCTTCTAGCTTTGTTCAGGTAAGATAGGTGGCATAAAGAAATTGTCTTTTCAACTTTCACCTGAAATAGACATCAATTTGAAACTACAAGGTATCATAATAATATGTTTCCTTGAACTCTGTTTGCAGGACTTGTACAGATTGGGGGGACGTAAATTCGGTGTCTTCGGTTTGCCGCCGCTTGGATGTTTGCCATCACAAAGAACTTTGAAGGGCGGACCCGAAAGAAAATGTGTTGATCTATATAATCAAGTAGCGGATTTGTTCAACCAAAAGCTTATAGCTGAGTTGAATTCAATAAACAGCCGATTACCAGACGCAAGGATGAACTACATAGATATCTATAATCTACCCCTTGACCTCATCCACTCACCGCAGAAATATGGTATGTCCTTTTTCTTGGACTTAAGAAATAGCCCAAATTAACAATGCATTAACATTCAAGCAAGAGTAAAGACAAATTCTAAGATCATGATGCGATTTTCCGTCTCAGGATTCAAAGTTTCGGATGTAGGATGCTGCGGAACAGGTACAATAGAAGTAGCATTTCTTTGCAAATACACGTGTTCGAATCCATCCGAGTACGTGTTTTGGGACAGTTTTCATCTTACGGAGAATGCATACAGAATCCTCGTACAACAGACCCTCAAGCAATCCATCAAGAACTTCTTCTGAGAAAACATTTTGCTGATCCTGTCTCAGTAGCACACGTAGATTTAGCTGAGACAAACAATTGTCTTAATCCATTAGTTATCAGTATTACCAGAATCATGTAAAGTCTCTCAATAGATCAAACATAATTCTTTAAAGAACAGTCTCATTTTGACACATGGCTGTTCAGTTCAAATGTAATGAATTACATTGTAGAGCATCAGAAAGTTTAGTTTGTTTTATATATTTATAGTTCTATGAAAGAGAATTATCCGTAATACTTATGCTACTTATCTATATGGTGAAAACATTCATCTTCTTCTGTGAAATAATCTCTTCATCACATTATTGACAGAGCAATCAACCTTATAACAGTAAAACTTGTAGCTGATTATTGGTTGAGGCGACCACGAAAAGAAAAGATTCATTGGACAAAGTTTGAGGATCTTTTGGGGGAGCAACACAAGGTGAGGGTTAGGATTTAGATGTCTTTGATCATTTCATGCTGTGCATTTAGATGGCAAAGCAAGCATGGAGAATATTTAGTGACCCAAGAGGCTTGCTTAGTCGGATTCTTCAAGCAAAACTATAGTCCTAATTCATAATACCTTGAGGCAAAGTAAAAAAAGACATGGATCATTTACTTGGCGTAAGTGTGAATATATGGAACGATAGTTGGCTTCCTAGAACAAAGACTCGTCAAGTTTCTACAGCAAGACGTGACACTATCACGAACACGAAAGTTTGTAAACTAACTACGTGAATTTACAGATTTGGTACAAAGAATAGATTCAAAGAACAACCGGGCATAATGGTGTGGCATAATTCAAACAACGAATACATTCCGGTTAAAACAGCTTATCACCTGGCAAGGAAGATACACAAAGAAAAAAGAATAGCGTTGATGATATAAGCTATGTGATTAAGCACATTTGGACGCTATTAGTTAAGCATTAAGCATCCATTTGAGATATATTTTCTTATTGCTCCTTGTTACGGGGAGATGACTTCACAGTATAGGCCTTGCTCTTGATAGTTGAGTCAATATGCGACATCAAATAAATGCTACTTATTCTAGACCACATGACTTGACACACGCTGATTTAAACAGCATATCATCTTTCTCCTGCATCACAGAAAACAGAAACTTAGCTTTAAGATCTCACTGACATATATAGATTGTCTACATGAAAGTATGGAGGCGTGTAACACTTAATAACCTTTATTAGAAAGGGAGAATATAGCTCAGAGTTTGCATATTACTAATATGTTTGGTAGGCTTATTTTTTTAATTATTGCTTGTTACCAGGTGATGTAACAAGATAAAAAAAGATCATAATAAGAAATAAACTATGTTATCAAACGACCATGTGATCATACAAATACTATAATCTCTAGCTATTTTGATCCATATATAATCCTTGGTTAACTAACTACCATCTTTCAGTAAGTTGATTCAGAATCCCAAAAATTGAAACTATTACTGCATGAAAACTTCTAGGAAATAAAATGGCTGTTAAATGGTTATGTGAATCCATGCATATCATTAAATGCCGTTTTTGCAGTTGCGAAGTTCTGGTTAGTGGAATAGTAAAACTCAACTAACAGAACCATGCTTTAATTGATATCCATGCATGTGCTCCACAAACAATAATGTCAATTATCAAACTATATGCAAAGTAGAAAACTGCAAAATATAGGCCAAACATAATTATAACAAGAATATTTGAAGTTACTACTTACTCTATAAATATATCAATGAGAATACTCTGCAGGGATGTATAACAGCAATGCAATTCATGTTCTTGAAACTAGTTTTCCCATTCTTTATCTGGTTGCCACTCTTTCTTTCCCTTCTAGGATGCATTGCTGAAGCGGCGCAGAATCTACCCGAAAACGTCGAATTTCCGGCAGTCTTCATATTTGGAGATTCAGTAGTAGATACTGGCAACAACAATTATGTCAACACATTGATAAAAATCAATTATCCTCCATATGGAAAGGATTTTATGGGAGGAAAGGCAACAGGTAGATTTAGTGATGGAAAAGTTCCAGCAGACCTCTTAGGTATGAAACCACTTTTCACTTTCTGTGTCTGCAATGTTCCTAAAAACTAAATCTGATCAGTGTCTGAATATGTTCAGCTCAAGAGCTGGGAATTAAATCCCTTCTACCACCATACTTAGATCCATCTCTTCAAGCTCAAGATCTCTTAACCGGAGTTAACTTTGCCTCCGGAGGTGCAGGCTACGACCCGCTAACTTCTGGTCTTGTGGTACTTTTCTTGAAATCCATGTTGGATTGCTGGATTCATTTTGGTTGTCATGCTCACTCAGGAACTTTTTATCGGATGACTGCAGTCGGTATTATCATTATCAGACCAGGTGGAGTTGTTCAAAGATTACATATTGAAGATCCAGAAGATAGTTGGGGAAGAAAGAACATCCTCAATTATAAGCCAAAGCCTGCTTGGGGTGGTTTGTGGCAGTAATGACATTACAAACACTTACTACCTCACCGCTCTACGAAGACCATACTACGATATTGCTTCATACACCGATCTTCTGGTCGGCTATGCTTCCAGCTTCGTGCAGGTAAAAATTCAGTGGGGATAAAAGGAATTATTTCTTCTACCTCCACCTGAAATAGTCATCAATTTAAAACTATACATGAACATAGTATATAATGTTAGTGACAGTAACTATAAGGTACCTTAATGATATGGTTGTGTTGTTCTATGTTTGAAGGATTTGTACAGATTGGGGGCTCGTAGAATTGGTGTTTTCGGTTTGCCGCCACTTGGATGTTTGCCATCACAGAGAACTTTGAGGGGAGGACCTGAGAGAAAATGTTATGATTTATATAATCAAGTGGTGGAATCATTCAACAAGAAGCTAAAAGCTGAATTGGATTCCATTAACAGCAGACTCCCTGAGGCAAGGGCGAACTACGTAGACATCTACAATCCTCTGCTTGAACTCATCCACAGCCCACAAAAACATGGTATGTCATCTTTCTTTGGCCTTGAGAAATAGCTAATCGATCGAATTTACCTCGGACCAAGGGGTTAATAATGCAGTTAGAGAAACCTTCACATGTAATGGTACACGGTATAACAAAGAGTAGGACGCAAATAATTCATCTGTCTGTTCTTTTTCATGAAATAGGTGCAACAAGATAGAATTTTCACACTTGCAGCTTTTTCTACAAACTGGAGAGATCTGTTTTGAAATACAACAGTAGTTAACTAAAACCCAAAAACTGACAAAAAGAACTGTAAAACTTTGAGTTGCAATGGTGCAAGATAATCAATCAAAAATGTACTGTGTCAGCCAAATTCTAACACCTATTCACAACTTTCCATCTCAGGATTTAAAGTTTCAGATGTGGGGTGCTGCGGAACAGGTAGAATAGAAGTTGCAGTCCTTTGCGAATATGCCAAATACACTTGTTCGAATGCGTCGGAATACGTGTTTTGGGACAGTTTTCATCCTACAGAGAGAACATACACACTCATTGTACAACAGATTGTCAAGCAATCCATCAATAGCTTCATCTGAGAAGGCCATTCAGCTAATCTTACCGTGATCTTCACGAGTAAATTTCAGGGTAACACTCCGATTGTTATCTTATTGGTAGACCAAAGATGTAAAGTTTCTAAACTCATCGAGTACGATATATGATTCTTTAAAGAATATCTTATTTTGACAATGTAATGAATTACATAGAAGAGGACCACGAGAAGTTTAAGTCTGTTTCATTTGTTTATAATACTAAAAGATAATTATTTTTCAAGGCTGATCTTCTAAGTCTTATGCTACTTATCCATATGGTGCAAGCATCTCTTCAGTGATGCATTCTCTTAATCACATTATATACAGAGCCATCAACGCTTTAATGATAAAACTTGCAATCGAAAAATTAAAACCTTAAACCATATTCTGATCCTATATTGAAGGTTCCATTGAGACAAGGACCGCAATCGAACATAACGGTGTCACTATGTAGCCTTATTCAAACAACAGACACTTCTCTTTAAGACAACTTATCACCTGGCAAGGGAAATGCAGAAAGCAAAAGTAGTATTACTGATATAAGTTCTATGGGCCTTGCTCTTGATCTTTGACCCAATATATGTCATGAAGTAAATGCTACTTGTTCTGCACCACAGGATTTGCTGTTCATTATAGACCACATGATTTGACACGCCTTGATTTAAACAGCACATCACCTTTCACCTACATCACAGAAAGAAGAAAACACTTTTAAGTTTTAGTTATGATAGACAAAAGTACAAACAGAAACTGAAGAAAAGAAAATGAATATGGTATGAAACTAAAAGTGATGTCTAAGGACAATTATGGATGAGTAAAAAAGAATCCGGTGTATCGAAGGGTTTATATGTTTGTTATCCAATGATATAATAATCTGTATATATCCTTACTTGGCAATCGAAAGTCCCCTGATATTATAAGTACCATCTTCCACTAAGAAACTACAGCTGCATGAAAACTTTTTGTGAAGTCATGCATATAAAACACAACTAGTTGCCAAGTTCTGACTAAAACTCAACAAGCATAACCTTCACTGTAGAGATATACAGGGGACCGTGCTTTAATGATATCCATGTGATCCACAAACATGCAGAGCAGGAAACTGCATAATAGAGGCCAAACATATTTAAAACACAAGAGTAATAATGTTACAGCTTACTCTATAAATATCAAAAGCAATCTCTGCAGGAAGTATAATAGCAATGCAGTTCTTGTGCTTGAAACTACTATTCCCATTCTTTGTCTGGTTAACTCTCTTTTTTTCCCTTTTGGGATGCATTGCTGAAGCAGCACAGAATCTACCCGAAAACGTCAAATTCCCAGCAGCCTTTGTGTTTGGAGATTCTGTAGTGGATACTGGCAACAACAATTACATCAATACATTAATAAAAATCAATTACCCTCCATATGGAAAGGATTTTATGGGAGGAAAGCCAACAGGAAGATATAGTGACGGAAAAGTTCCAGCAGACCTCGTAGGTACGACACAGCTTTTTCGTAGCGGTGTATGTAATGTTCTAACACTAAATGTGATCGTTGTTTGAATATGTTTCAGTTGAGGAGTTGGGGATTAAATCCCTTCTACCGCCTTACTTAGATCCATCTCTTCAAGCTCGAGATCTCTTAACCGGAGTCAACTTTGCCTTCGGGGGTGCAGGCTACGACCCGCTTACATCTGGTCTTGTGGTACTTTTCTTGAAATCCATGTTGGATTGATGATTCGTTTTTTCGTTATCATGCTCACTGAGGAACTTTTCTTACGATAAATGCAGTCGGTTTTGTCGTTATCAGACCAGGTGGAGTTGTTTAAAGACTACATTTCGAAGCTCCTGAAGATAGTTGGGGAACAAAGAACATCTGCAATTATAAGCCAGAGCCTGATTGGGGTGATTTGTGGCAGTAATGACATTACTAACACTTACTTCCTCACCACTCTACGAAGACCATACTACGACATTGCTTCATATACCGATCTTCTGATCGGCTATGCTTCCAGCTTGGTGCATGTAAAATCCAATTGGATAAAAATCTATTATCACCTGATCATTAACACACGCACACACATATATATAAGGTTGTGAAAGTATTTATAAGGCAACTTAATAATCTGGTTTTTTTGTGCTGTATTGAAGGATTTGTACAGATTGGGGGGTCGTAAAATTGGCGTTTTCGGTTTGCCACCACTTGGATGTTTGCCATCACAGAGAACTTTGAAGGGAGGACCTGAAAGAAAATGTTATGATTTATATAATCAAGTGGCGGAATCATTCAACGAGAAGCTTAAAGCTGAACTGATATCTATCAACAGCAGGTTGCCTGAGGCAAGAGCGGTTTACATAGATATATACAATCCTCTGCTTGACCTCATCCACAGCCCACAAAAATATGGTATGTCATCTTTCTTTGGACTTAAATAACAGTTGGCATGAAACCTTCACACAAAATGGTTCATAGTAGAAGAAAGATTGACGCAAATTTTTCACACGTCTGTTCTTTTTCATGAAAATAGTTCAATAAGATAAATATTTCATACTTGAAGCTCTTTACACAAACTGGAGAGCTATACATTGAAATACAAAGCTAGTTAATTAAAATCCCAAAAACTAACAAAACGAAATGTAAAAGGAGTTGGAGTTGCAATAGTGCAAGACAGAAGAATCAATCAGATTTTACTGTGTCAGCCAAGTTCTAAGATCCGTTGACAATTTCCCATCTCAGGATTTAAAGTTTCGGATTTGGGGTGCTGCGGAACAGGTAAAATAGAAGTAGCAGTTCTTTGCCAATATGCCAAATACACGTGTTCAAATGCGTCGGAATACGTGTTCTGGGACAGTTTTCATCCTACAGAGAGAACATACAGACTCCTTGTACAACAGATTCTCAAGCAATCCATCAATAGCTTCATCTAAGTTCATCCTGCCGATTATACGGTGATCTTCACAAGTACATTTTGAAGAAACGCCCCATTTAGTAGCAATATTACTAGACTCAGATGGGTAGTTTCTAAATTGATCGTATATGATTCTTTAAAGGATGTCTTATTTTGACTTGCGATGATCAAATGTAATGAATTACATAGATGAAAACATGACCAAAAGTTTGTGTGCTTCATATATTATAATTCTACGAAGAGATATTCATTCAAGGCTGCTCTTCTTAGTCTTATGCTACTTATCCATATGGTGCAAGCATTCCTCTTCTTTTGTGACGCAATCTCTTGATCACATTATAGACAGAGTCATCAACACTTTAACAATAAAATTCGGAATCAATAAAATAGTTAGATACCAAACTTAAGCCAAATGTTCATTAGCACAAAAATAGTATCTTAAGCTAAGTAAGGGTATATCTACAAAATCTCAGCAACTAACACATTAATTAAAAGCTTTTACACGTCGAAGAATTGGGCTGAGCAGCGCGATTGCTTAATGAGAACCTGTCAGATAAACTGAAATCGATCAACACGAGATGTCCAACCAAATGTGGTGTTCCATCAATTTAGGTTTATAATTTTGCCACCGAATTGAGACATGATTGAGAAGGGAGTTGTAACTCAAAACCAGGTCAAACAAAGTCAAGGTAAAGTAAACCCCGTCAGCTGAAATCCTCTTAGGACAAATTGCAAAAAAAAGTAAAACCCGTCGTTCATGTATTGAGATCCAAGACATGCTTCATTACCTCAATTAAGCGGCACACAGAATGCCGCAGAAAGTGGCATTTATGATCCATGCCCTGTTTGACCAGATTTCATCTTGAACCAAAAAAGCGAAGGCTTCTAGCCGACCAGGTCCTCAAACGATACATCAACAGCTTCGTTCCAATGAGGTCATTTCATCGAATTCAAGTTCTCTTAAAAAGTTCACACCGATAATTTTGAGCACATATTCGTTCAATTTATAGCACCAATACCATCTTACACGAAAATGATTCAGAATCCCACAATGGAAACTATATTTCCAGGAAACCTTATACAAATATAGTGAATGTAAATTTGTTTTGTGAATCCATTCAAAATTTCAAATCATTAAATGCAGCTTTTAATTTCAAACCATCAAGTGATTAGTACAACTCAACTAACATAACCTTCATTACAGGGGAACATAGTACAAGAGACCATGCTTTAATGATATCCATGTGGTCCGCAAACAATATTGTCAACTACAAAAGCGACATGCAAAGCAGAATCTAAGTTAAAACCTACTGCATAAACTTTATCAGGTTGACTCTCTTTCTTTCCCTTCTAGGATGCATTGCAGATGCAGCGTTGAATCTCCCAAAAAACATCAGATTTCCAGCAGTAGATACCTAGATCCATCTCTTCAGGCTCAAGATCTCCTAACCAGTGTTAACTTTGCCTCCGGGGGTGCAGGCCACGACCTGATAACACCTAGTTATGTGGTACTTGTCTTGAAATCCATGTCGGAGTGATGATTCTGTTTTTAATATCATGATCACTCAGGGAAGTTTTCTTCCTATAAATCAAGTCGGTTTTATCGATGTCAGAGCACGTGAAGTTGTTCAAAGATTACATTTTGAAGCTCCAGAAGATAGTTGGGGAAGCAAACACATCCTCAATTATAAGCCAAAGCCTGATTGCGGTGATTTGTGGCAGTAATGTCATTACCAACACTTACTTCAGCACTGCTCTACGTTCACCATGCTACGACATCGCTTCATGCACCGATCTTCTGACGGATATGCTTCCAGCTTCGTGCTGGTAAAATCCAGTGGGATTAAAGGAATTACTTTTTCCACTTTCACCTGAAATAGACATCAAACTAAACTACATGAACACGGTATATAATGTTAATGACGGTAATTGTAACGTACCGCAATACTATGAGTTTGTGCTATGCTTGAAGAATTTGTACAAATTGGGGGGGTCATAGAATCGGTGCTTTCAGTTTGCCGCCACTTGGATATCAAACTAAAACTATACACGAAGACTGTAGATAATGTTAGTGACAGTAATGATAAGGTACCTCAAAAATATGAGCTTGTGCTCTGCTTGGAGGATTTGTACCAATTGGGGGGGTCATAGAATCGGTGTTTTCGGTTTGCCGCCATTTGAATGTTTACCATCACAGATAACTGTGAGGGGAGGACCTGGAAGAAAATGTCATGACTTATATAATCAAGTGGCAGAATCGTTCAACCATAGGCTTAAAGCTGAATCGAATTCTATCAACAGCATATTCCCAGAGGCAAGAGCGAATTACATAGATATCTACAATCCTCTGCTTGACCTCGTCCACAGCCCACAAATACATGGTATGCCGTCTTTCTTTGGACTTGTGAAATAGTTAATGAATGAATTTACTTCGGCCTAAAGTTAAGGGTGCTGTCAGAAAATGTGTGAAACCTTCAGCATGATTGTTCAGAGTAGAACAAAGATTGAGGCAAAAAATTCGTCTGCGAATTTCGTTTTCAAGAAATGGGTCCAATAAGATAGACAATCCATACTTTGCAGCTTATTCTATAAACTGAAGAGCTATATTTTGAAAGACAACAGTAATAAATTAAAATCTAAAAAGTGACAAAAAGATATATACAGGAATTTGAGTTGCAATAGTGCAGGATAGAAAAATCAATCAGATATTTGCCGTGTTGTCAAATTCTAAGAATCATCCAGAAATTTCTATCTCAGGATTCAAAGTTTCAGATGTCGGTGTTGCGGATCAGCTAGAATAGAAGTAGCGACTCTTTGCCCAATACACACAATGCGTCAGAATACGTGTTTTGGGACAGTTTTCATCCTACATAGAAAGCATACAGACTCCTTTTACAACAGATTCTCAACAATCCATCAACAGCTTCATCTGAGTTCGTTCTACTGATCTTACTGTGATCTTCACAAGTAAATTTGAAGGGAAACTGTCCATTTGCTATCAGTGTTATTAGACTACAGATGTAAGGTTTCTAGTTTCACCGAGTAAGATCTTTAACGAACGTTTTATTTTGACTCGGAACAGCGCTATTCAAATGTAATGGGTTATATAGAAGAAAGTAGAATGAAAAGTGAAGTGTGTTTCACATCATTTAATTCTATGCAAAGGAAATCATACAAAGCTGCTTCCAAGTCTTATGGCACTTAAAAAATATGGAAAGAATTTTTCTGTGAAGCAATCTCTTGATCACATTATAGACAGAACCATCAACACTTCAACAATAAAACTTGGAATCGAGAAAATAATGTGATGCAAAACTTATGCGCAGTGTTCATTAGCACAAAATAGTATCTTCCGCAAAGTATGACCATACTACAAACTCAGCTACTAAGGGCATTTAGGAAAATATATATTAGGGCACTTTAGTTAAAGATTTTACACTTAAACCAACTCAACTGAGCAAAAGTATGAAGGAACCATTTGTCATAACATTAAATATGAAAAATCAACGGTCTTGAGCAAGAACACATCTACTTCAGCAAGAGTAGATGTGCAACGTATTCTTCAAATTCCTATGGTCGATAAACATGACAAGTATTTAGGATTAGCGGCTGTGGTGGTTAAGTGAAAGAAAGAAATATTTGGAGATGTAAAAGGCAGGGCCTGGCAGCGTGTCCAAGTATACATTAAGAAGCATTTGCCAAATGCCGGTAAAGAAGTAAACTAAAGGCAGTATGCGAGCTGCCTCGACATATGCTATGAGTTGTTTCAAGATTCCAGAATATATGGAATTATTATTGGCTTCCAACAATGAAAGACTCTTAGAGTTTCCACCCTAAGACGTGACACTATCATGAATACCAAAGTTTGTAAACTATATGATGTGGATTTCAAGATTTGTCGTAGAGCATTGATTGAAAAAACTTTGAATTCAGATTCTGATTTATGTTGAAAACTCCAACTGGGACAAGGACTGCAAAAGGACATAATCGTGTGGCTCTGTAGCATTATCGAAACAACGGATTAAGACAACATATCACCTGGCAGGGAGATTCAGAAAGAAAAAATAACATTGCTGATGCTTTTAGCACACCAGACACTCATTAACACATAAAGCTTCTGGAGATAGCATTTGAGATCATTGCTTCTTGCAACGGTGAAGAAACTTCACGGTACGGACCTTGCACTTGATAGTTCACTTCACCCCAGTATGCTATGTGAAATAAGTGCTATGTATTCTAAACCACATGATTTGCTATTTATTGTAAACTACATGATTTTGACATACCACTTGATTGAAATAGCATATCACATTTCACCTGTGATGAAAACGAAGCTGTCGAAATCTCACTTAACTGCTGACTGACATAGATTGTATACATGAAATTATTGAGGCTTAGCACTTAATACCCAAAAATATTGCAAGCAGGTTAAAAATACAAAATTTGTATTCTTTTCAATCACCTTATTCTTTCCAAATTAATATATTTTTTAGTTATTAATGTTGTTATCTTTTAAATTTATGATCCAAATATTTATTTGAGTAAATATTTTTTAAATCTCCATTATTTCCCACAAATTTAAAGAATACTATTGGCAAGTTTTCTGAAAAAGGAAAATAAAAAAAATAATAATGAAATATGTATTGTTACCAAAATACATAATAAGACAGAAACGATTGTAGTAAGAATAAAACTATATCACCAAACTATCATATACTCATGCATAAATCATATTATAATCTCTAGCTAAAACTATAGCTGCATGAAAACTGTTACAAATTACATAGCTGTTAATTGATTCTGTTAATCCATTCAAATCATTAAATGCCGTTTTTGTAGTTGCGAAGTTCTGGTAAGTTGAATACAAAAGCTCAATTAACCTAATCTTATCAAAGAGAATATACAGGGACCACGCTTTAATGATTTTCATGTGCTCCACAAACATAATGTTAAATTACAAAAGCGACATGCCAAGCCAAAAACTGCAATATAAAGGCCAAACGAATTTGAAACAAGAATAATTCAAGTTACAACTTACTCTATAAATATCGTAGGCAAACTCTGCACAGAACTATAACAGATATGCAGTTCCCATCCATTATCTGGTTTGCTCTCTTTCTATCCCTTCGGAGATGCATCGGTGAAGCAGCGTTAAATCTACCCGTCAAATTTCCGGCAGTCATCGTATTTGGAGATTCGGTCGTAGATACTGGAAATAACAATTATATCAATACATTAACAAAAGTGAATTACCCTCCATATGGAAAAGATTTTATGGGAGGAAAGCCAACGGGGAGATTTAGCGATGGAAAAGTTCCGGCAGACCTCGTAGGTACGAAACAGCTTTTTCCTTTCGTGTGCATGTAATGTTCCAAACAAAAATCTGATCATTGTCTGAATATGTTTCAGCTGAAGAGTTGGGAATTAAATCCCTTCTGCCACCGTACCTAGATCCGTCTCTTCAAGCTCAAGATCTCTTAACCGGAGTTAACTTTGCCTCCGGGGGTGCAGGCTACGACCCGATAACGCCTAGTTATGTGGTACTTCTCTTGAAATACATGTTGGATTGCTGATTCATGTTTTTGGTTATGATGTCCACTCAGGAACTTTCTTCCGATAAATGCAGTCGGTTTTATCGTTGTCGGACCAGGTGGGGTTGTTCAAAGATTACATCTTGAAGCTCCAGAAGATAGCTGGGGAAGAAAGAACATCCTCAATTATAAGCCAAGGTCTGATTGGGGTGATTTGTGGCAGTAATGACATTACCAACACTTACTTCAGCACTGCTCTACGTTCACCATACTACGACATCGATTCATACACCAACCTTCTAATCGGCTATGCTTCCAGCTTCGTGCAGGTAAATTCCGGAGGGATAAAAGGAATCGTGTTTTCTACTTTTAGCTCAAATAGACATCAAATAAAAAGTATACATGAGCATAGTATATAATGTTAGTGACAGTTCTAGAGATACCATAATAAAATGGTTGCGTTGTGCTATGTTTGAAGGATTTGTACAGCTTGGGGGGTCGTAAAGTCGCTATTTTTGGTTTGCCGCCACTTGGATGTTTGCCATCACAGAGAACTGTGAGAGGAGGACCTGAAAGAAAATGTTATGATCTATTTAATCAAGTGGCTGAATCGTTCAACAAGAAGCTTAAAGCTAAGTTGAACTCTATCAACAGCGAATTCCCTGAGGCAAGGGCAATTTACATAGATATCTTCAATCCTCTGCTTGACCTCATCCACAGCCCACAAAAATATGGTAAGACATCGTTTCTTTGGGACTTAATAAGTTGTTAATGGATGAAATTACTAAAGCCTAAAGGTTAATGATAATGTTAGAGAAGACGCGAATCTTCAGATACGACAGTACAGAGTAGAACAAAGATTGGAGCAAATAATTCGTCTGTCAATTTCATTTTCAAGAAAAATGCTACAAAAGAAATTTCTACAAGCTGGACAGAGCAATGCTATAAAAGACAACAGTAGTTAATTAGAATCCAAAAACTGACAAAAAGAAACGTACAAGGGATTTTGAGTTGCGATAGTGCAATACAGGAGAATCAATCAAATATTTAACGTCTCTCCAAATTCTGAGATTCATTAGCAACTTTCCGTCTCAGGATTTAAAGTCTCCGATCTGGGGTGCTGCGGAACAGGTAGAATAGAAGTAACAACTCTTTGCCAATATGCAAAATCCACATGTCCGAATGCATCAGAATACGTGTTTTGGGACAGTTTTCATCCTACTGAGAGAGCATACAGACTCCTCGTACAACGGCTTCTCAAGCAATCCATCAACAGCTTCATCTGAGAAGTTCATTCTGCTAAAACTTACTACAATTTTCCCAAGTAGAATTAATAAAACTGTCCATTTGTCATCAATGTTAGTAGACTACAGATACAGAACGTTTATAAATCGATCGAATTCTATACTTTAAAGAATGTCTTATTTTCACTTACCACAGGGCAACTCAAATGTAATGAGCTACATAGAAGAAAACATCATCAGAAGTTACGCGTTTTTTTCGTAAATCTATAGTTCTATGAAAAGATAATCATTCATGTCTTATGCTACTTATCCATATGATCCAACAATTCTTTTTCTTAGGTGAGGCCATTGATCACATTATAAACAGAGTCATCAACACTTAAACAACAAAATTTGAAATGAGAAAATAATTAGAGGCAAAATTTATGATAAGTGTTCAGTAGCACATATACAAAATTTAGGGCATATTAATTTAATCTTTTCCACTTTAAAGAACTGAGCTGATCAGCTCAATTGATTGAACAGAAGCTAAAAGCTAAACTGAATTGATCAACAATTTGATTACGTATTGCAAAAAACGAACAAAATTTAAATTTTTACGCTTGATATAATTTCTAGGGCAACCAAATTGGGTGTTCCATCAATTTAGGGTTCATAATTTTGGGGATTTGAAATTCACGGCGGTCAAACGGAGTCAATGCAAAATATGTCAGCTGACACCCTCTAAATATGACAAACTGCAGAAAGAGTCTATTTCTATTTATGTTTTTCATTTTTGGACGCTTTTATCTTTGATCTTTTTGTTGGTGTTATTATTAGCAAATTTATGTTTTAATTTCGTCTAGTGAATGTGTCAAAATGTAAATTTAGATAAAATAAATAAAAACGCACTTGTCAATTCTTGAGATAATTGTGAAAATAAAGTGTATGGGACCAAAAGTAATGAAAATAACACTTAAAAATTAGGGGTTTCTGCAATATTTTTACAAAAATTGAGAGCGTATCTGTGATTACTCAAACTTCAGAGGAGTGTGCATAAGGTTTTTTTTTTTAAAACTTTTAGGAGGTGCTCTTATTATTTAAAAAGTACCAAAAGTTTCTTAAATTAGAAGGAACTTCATAGGGCGCGGCTATTAATTGCGATGAATGCTACAAGATCAAAAGTGAAACTTTGCTATTTTTTGGATTAAACAACGCAAAATAATTGCATAAATAGACCAACCTAGTGTATTTAAGTGAAAATATTGAGTTAATGACAAAATAATGGCCTAGGGTCATGTTGAACTGCAAATTATTCATTGTGAATTTAAAATTAACATCATGTCCATTGCTTATTTCAATGTTTGTGTATTTGCTACAATTAATGATCAAAATACCATCCGATTATATGATATTTTCTTTCATTATTTCATAGTTAACTGTACGTGGTACTTTATTCTTTTATAATTTAAATTACAAACAAAATATACCCATGTATCTATTAAAGAATCGTAATTTTAAATTTGACTTTATTATAACTTCTTGGTAATTTACATATTATTGAAAAATATGATATAAATTCTATTTTCAGGTAAAATATCCATCTTCAATCTCAATTTCCACAAGTACACAAGTAAGGCTAATGATATATCCAGAGCAAATTATTGTAAATTCTCATTTTTAACCTTCCCATAAGACAATGTATTATTAATTTTTAAACTAACATCCTTAATTAAAGGAATTACTCCATGATTCTAGGGAAATATACATTAAGAAAGTCGTAATTAGAAAGAAAACATAAGTTGCTATAACATTTTCTTTTTAGTTTTAATCTAAAATAATATAGTTAATACTAAAAGATATTCTAAATTACGAAATGACCACGGCAATCAACCAAATTCTTTATTTACGTCAGTACATCTATATTATTTGAATCTAAACTCACTTTAGATATATCAATGGTTACTAATTGATTTAGGTACATATTAATTATTAATTATATATGCATGGTTGTATGAGCAGGGGAATTGATATGACATGTTTATATATAGACAAAAGACACTTATAACTAGTAAATATTTAACATTTTACTGTTTGTTTGCTTACTCTTTTTTTTTTTTTTTTTAACATTAGGTTTTGCAAAATAAATACATATTTTCTACGGCGCAATGAATCACCCAACTTCTGTTCCGTCTTTTTCATATTTAAGATGAAATCTTTTTCGTAGGTATTAGCTTTATTACTTTCAAGTCAAAACTACAACCATTTTATATATTATTATATATTTATTTAAGTTTTAAGGAATAGATCATTTGTGTTCACACGTGAAAAACGCATAATCATATTTAAATAATTATGGTTGAATTTGAAATGGGTGGACAGAATCTTTATTTATGGATTTATTTTGCACCGACTCCTTATATTTGGGAAGCCAGTTTAAGAATGAATAATCTACTATTTATGGAGAACGAAGGGTAAAAATGAAAAGTTATAAAAATTTGCTCTATGATTAGGAAATTTGCTATAGATATATCAACACCCCACAAGTAAATTAAGCCGCATAACTAAAGGTAGTATTTTGCCACTTATAAAAGACATAAGGGATAATTTAGCTAATTTTTCTTTCACATGACGTATATTACAAATTGGCATAACAACTAACAAGGGTGTTGTCGTGTTGGATACTATAAACGTACGACAAGATATTCACGTCTGAATGCATCAAAAATTCCATATACAACGTTTTTGGACAGATCTCATCTTGTACCGATCGAAAAAGTAGAGGCTTCTAGTCCCCATTTGATCCTCAAAACAATGCATCGACATCTTCTTCTTCTTTTTTTATTTTTTGTTTTTTTATGAAACATCAACATCTTCGTTTGAATGTAAGTAATACCATTCCATTTAAAGTTCTCAAAAAATCAGAAGTTCACACTGAACAAGTTCGAGCAGATCTTTATGCCATTAATATTACAACTACCATCTTCCACAAAAAATGATTCATAATCCTAAAATGAAAAAAAATATGCAACGTTCTGTGCACTACTTGATGTATCATATATTTATGAACTTATGATGGCTACAATGTCATAAATCTTAATACATGATGACGAATAATTATTTGTCACATAGAATGACAAAGACGATCCGTTACGGTGAAACTATAGTTTGGAATAGTAAAAGTCAACTAACATAACCTTCATCATGGAGAAAATAGTAGAATGGGCCATGCTTTAATGATGTGCATGTGCTCTACAAATAATAACCAATTACCAAGCCGACTTGCAAATGAGAAAGCCGCAAAATAAAGGCCGAACACATTTACAACAAGCAGAATTAAAGTCACAACTTAGTCTATTATTATGAGTACTTTTTCATCTACCCCTCCTGAAGTTATATACTTGGACAAATACCCTCATGAAGTTTCAGTATTTTTGTATATACACCTTCTATTCGTTCATCGTTGCCCAGCTTTTAAATGTGAGGGTAAATATGTGAACTTGAAGGATCTTATCAAATTACTCTATAAGTTTCAAAGAACTCTCAACTATGTAAAAGAAAATACAGAAAGAAAAAAAAAGTTATAATTTGTAAATCGAATTGCTAAGTGCACCAATACTATTATTATTATTATATATAAAACATACTTGATTTGAATATATGCGAATAAATTGACAACATTATATTCGTTTTCAATTTTAAGTACATTTTGCCTTCACATCTAGCAGTTGACTAACTATCTATGTACGGAGGGAGTATGTACAAGAAAATTGAAACTTTAGCCGTTATTTGCCAAAGGCTAGAGATATTGCTAGAGCAATAAATGTTGATGCCAAAGCAATTATGATAGATTCTTGCTCAATTCAGTCAAACAATATAAAAGTTAACTATTAATCCTCCTTATTACTAATTCCTAAATTAAAGATCCAACATTCTTTATTATTAAAGTTGAATATGTTTCTCAGTACAACTTAAAGCCAATTGAATATAAAATAAATGAGAAAGAATAAATATAGTTAATAATTAAGTATTAAGGTTTAAGTTCATAATCTATAATTTTATATCTAACTCCTTTCAAATTAGACATAAGACTAAACAATAATTACGTACGAATCATAAATTTAACTAATTAGATTATGTAAAATCCTAATTAATTAGAAATAAAGTTTGAGATAAAATTACGGATGTTGAGACATTGTAATAAAATTTAAAAAATCAAAAGTATGAATTGCATAAGAAAGGTAAAAAGAAGTCACGTAAATCAATGTGATGAAAGAAAATTATAATATAAATGTTCAAGGATGAAATACTGTTTGCAAATAATATTATTTTCATAAAAAAAAAAAAAAAAAACGTGGCTCAGTTCCAATACCTCTGATTCCACCCAAAAAAAAAAAAAACAATCTAAACTAAAATAATAACATATATTATTTCGTAGAAAAAGAATCTCTTGTATAAATTTTCTTTGAAATTCATTTGCAATTAAAGATTTTACATAATCCTGCTAAAGAAATATCTACTTGTTAAAGAAATTAAGAAACTAATTTTGCATTAGTTTTTGGAAAAGATTTGTCTATTAATGATAGAAGATATTGAATCCTATTTGGAAATGATTAATTGATGAGGAATATTTTGTGGGAGAAATTTAGGTAGTTAATTTTGGTATTGTTTGACAACCAGGGGTAAACTAGAGAGTTTAAAAGAATTGCTCTGGTAGCAACGTTTTTTGCTCTGGCAATATCGCCAACCTTCGCCAAAGTATGAAACCTCTAGGGAGCGAAAAGTATCCTTATAAATAACAAAGACAGGCTCTGCAGAGAAGTATAACAACAATGCAGTTCTTTATCTGGTTGGCTCTCTTTCTTTCTCTTTTGGATTGCAATATTGCTGAATCAGCTTTGAATCTACCCAAAAACATCAATTTTCCAGCAGTCATTGTATTTGGAGATTCAATAGTAGATACTGGCAACAACAATTATATTAAGACAATAGTAAAAGTCAATTTTCCTCCCTATGGAAAAGATTTTATGGGAGGAAAACCAACAGGTAGATTTAGTGATGGAAAAGTTCCAGCTGACCTCTTAGGTATGACACAATCTTTTTTCATTTATGTACAATGTAGAACTAGTAAATGTTCCAAACTATGAATTTGATCATTGTCTGAATAACTTTCAGCTGAAGAGTTGGGAATAAAACCCCTTCTGCCACCATATTTAGATCCATCTCTGCAAGATCAAGATCTCTTAACCGGAGTTAACTTCGCCTCGGGTGGTTCAGGCTACGACCCGCTAACATCTCGTCTCGTGGTACGTTTTCTTGATTCAGAGTGATCTATTTTTTCGTAAACTAACGCTCAATCACGAACGCTTATTCACGTAACTGCAGTCGGTTTTATCGTTATCGGACCAGTTGGAGTTGTTCAAAGAATACATTTCAAAGCTCCAGAAGATAGTTGGGGAAGAAAGAACATCAACAATCATAAGCCAAAGCCTAATTGCGGTGGTTTGTGGCAGTAACGACATTACTAACACTTACTTCAGCACCACTTTGAGGAAATCGCACTACGACATTGCTTCGTACACCGATCTTATGGTCGGCTATGCTTCCAGCTTCATGCAGGTAAAATCCAGTGGGATAAAGGAATTCTTTTTTCTGCTTTCACCTGACTTGAGACATCAAATTAAAACTATGCATGAACCTAGTATACAATGTCAGCGACGGGAATAATACGGTACCATTTTAATGTGGTTTTGTTGTTATGTTTGAAGGACTTGTACAAATTGGGGGGACGTAGAATCGCTGTTTTTGGTCTGCCGCCAATTGGATGCTTGCCATCACAGAGAACTTTGAAGGGAGGAGTTAAAAGAAAATGCGTAGATTTATATAATCAAGCAGCGGAATCGTTCAACAAGAAGCTTTTAGCTGAGATGAATTCTATCGGTAGCCGATTCCCTGAGGCGAGGGCGAAGTACTTGGATATCTACAATCTGCCCCTTGACCTCATTCACAGCCCACAAAAATATGGTATGTCATCATTCTTGGATTTAACAGATATGTAACTGATGAATGCATTAAAATTACAAGCAGAGTAAAGTCATTAGTCATAAAGCCTTTTATGCATAATGGGATAGAGTAGAACAAATTAGATTCAGACATATACTTCATCTGTCAATTTCATTATCAAGAAAGATAAAATTGTCCACATATGGAAGACTAGAGTTGATAAGAAGTAAAATTATAAACTGAAAAGGAAACTTAAATGGAATTTGATGCATTTACCGTTGCGCCAAATTCTAAAATCCATGCGCAATTTGCCATCTCAGGATTCAAAGTTGCAGACGTGGGATGCTGTGGAACAGGTACAATAGAAGTGGCATTTCTCTGCAAGTTCACATGTTCAAATGCGTCGGAGTATGTGTTTTGGGACAGTTTTCACCCGACGGAGAAAGCATATAGACTGCTTCTACATCAGGCCCTCGAGCAATCCATCAACAGCTTCATCTGATGAATTCATTCTGCTGATATTAGTGTGCTCTTCACAAACAAATTCAATGAGACAAACAACTGTCATAGTCCTTTTTGTTATCACAATAATTAGACTAGAGATAAGATTCTTTAAGGAATGTCTTATTTAGACTTACGACAGTTCAATCCAAATGTAATGAATTACATAGAAGAAAGCATCCATCACGATATAGTTCTATGAAAAGCATTCCTCTTCTTCTGTGAGGCAATCTCTTGATCACTTTATTAACAGAGCTATCAACGTTATAACATTAAGATATAACCACAAATTATGTACACGTGTCATAAACTATGCCAATAGTGGCACACCATTTGTCAAAGAATAATGGGATTAAGCTTTAACTGGATAATAGCACAAAAAATTACCAATTTAACTGATTCCCATTGCACTTCTCAACCATGCCCTCATTTCCAATTCCATTTCAAGAAAAACAACAGAACATACAACAACATATAAACAGCTGTGAACTCAAACTAAAAGGACACACATTCACAAAGCACCTTAATTAGTACAAGAAATGGTAATAAAACTCATCATGTTTGTTTCTCTTTATCCACAAATGACTTCTTGAACCAAGGCACCCAAACAGAAGTACTCTTCTGATACTTCTTATACTCTTCAGTCCTATACTCCTGTTTCGTCATCCGTTCCTCAACAAGAACGGTCACATAAGCTAAGCACAATGTATTGACAAACGCGCCAATAAACGCCAATCCACTACCCAAGTTCCATCCGAATATGGCCAATCCCCACCACCACAACTGCTCTCCAAAATAGTTAGGATGGCGCGAGTAATACCACAATCCCGTATCAAGAATTGGCATTAACGGCTCACCGACCTTTTTCAGCTCTTCGTTTTTAGCGACGAATGTGTGTAGTTGAGTGTCCGCAAAGTACGCAATGGTAACACCAGACAAGCAGACTAGTGTAGCAACTAAATCCCAGATGTTGAGTTGATGGTCTACTGAGTGGATAACATAGAGTGGCAAGCATACACCCATTAGAAAAGCCTGTAATAAGATTAGAGTTCTTAAAGCAATTTCACTGAACACTCAGCATCGAAAAGAGCTAATAGCATAAAACTCCATGTGTTATGTTAAATAGGCACATTAACCATCCTATTTAAAAAATTGAAAAATTTACCACTGTGATTTTAGAAAGTTGTTCACCGATCCTATCAACTGTTTTGTGTCTTTGTAACATAAAATAAAGCGTAAAAATGTTATTTTTGGGTTAAAATCCGTCCCTATTCTCGGTTTTATGAAAAATGAGTTACACATCCACACGTATAAATGAGGTACTTTACGACATCTAAACAATCACAAGAAAACTAATTATGTGCCAAAATGGTTCCTAGATCCCTGTGACATCGGTAGATTTTAATTAGTCGACGTCGCGTTTTTTTCTTGAATTCGATCCTGTCATTAAAGAGTTTCGAACACGTGCCTCAGTATTCTAAGTAATACCCATAGCCATCGAAATGTCATGTGTTATAATTATAAGGTAAAGATTTAAATTTTTATTTCTCCAGCTACTTACTTACACATTTGATCGTGAATCTAACTATTACATATAGATTGACAGCATGACACACGGTTTAACACAAAAGAATATGCATGCTAAGAAAATACCTATATATATATATATATATATATATATATATATATATATATATATATATATATATATATATATATATATATATATATATATATATATATATATATATATATATATATAACAAAGGTAAAAAGTACCTATTTAACATCAAATGCAGGATTGTTATTCTTTAAAAACCCATAACAACTTATATAATGTAATTAATTTTACCTGCTGAGAAGTGTAGATAGCAAACAATGAGATCCACCACCATTTTGTGCCATACTGTTGTCGCATGTCACTAAATCTCCAGTCTTCTCGTGCACCCCACTGCCACTTCTCACGGCGGAAGTAGCTGTGCATCAGCCTAAAGCTCCAAATCGCCGTTAAAATAATCACGAGCTTCGATCTCCAACCGTTGAATATTGCCAAGGGGTGAGTTGAGAAGTAGTGTACCAACATCACTGGTATCACAGTCCAATATATGTCTATCATCTGCAATTATGTAACACTCTAACACCTTTAGAAAATATGAGCTAATAGTAAACTAAAAATCACTCCATGTATTGCGTGGATTAGTTAGACAAATTACTCGTGGGAAAAAAGCAAATTGTTCATATTATAAAATATATAAAAAACAAAAAAAAAAGTAGCACATTTCGTTGTTGTTATATATTTTTAGCATCTAATGACTAAAATACTCTTGGTGTTTCATATATACTTTTTCATAATTCCAAATTTAATTGCAATCTTCAAAAAAAAAAAAAACTATAGTTTAAAGGACAAAAAATATTAACCCATGTAAACATATATCACAAAATTGTTTTTTTAATTTATATTTATATTTCAGTTTTTACTTTTAATTTAAAATAAAAAAAAAAACAACATGTTGACATATTTTATAGGAACAATAGTAGCAATATTTTTTTTAACACAAATCTCCACATATATGCAACTGTTGCATGACGACATGGTGCCCGTCAAAATTGTAGATACTTCTTAAATTATAGAAGATAAAATCATATGCTTCATTTCGATCATGCATTTACACTAATATAATAATTGAGTAGACTGCACCACTAGCTATATCGTACAACTGTTGCACTTAATATTTTCTCTTAATAGTGTTTGAAACTACAAGATATTAATTTGCTCTTTTTCTACGCATGACTAATTTGCCGTAATATGTACAAGATAATTTGCCAAAAATCCGAAAATAACGATAAAATACATGGGATTGGACAACGAGGAAAGAAAATGTTTTAGTTACCCAGTGGCTGGATTGGAGGAGACCAACGAGCCAGAAGAGAAGATCAACATTGATGAAGAAGAGAACATTAGCCAAAAGAAGAGGATGGTTGTAACACCAACTCCAGAGAGGAGACAGAGAGTCGACGTCGGTCGTGGCGGAGTAGCGACGGAGGAAGGAGAGGTAGAAGACTATGGAGGGAAGTGGAGCAAGAATAGCTATCATTGCATTACGAAAGTTTCTGCCTGAAGCAACATTGCAATTAGTATCTGCCATGACTGAATATTATGGTTTGATAGTCTAATGTGTTAGGACTTAGGAGCTCTCAGGCTCGATATTTATAATGTGTAGTAGACTCTTTTCTTTATGAGTAAATTGGAGAAAGTACCCTATAGTGTTATTCTTAATTGGCAAACAATCATGTAATTTTTATAGGCATATACACCCCTGGAAAATTATTGAAGAACATAAAAAGTACTCATTTTAGAAACATAATTAGAACCCCTTTTGACTTTTTTTGAAATCTTTTAAAACATAATAAATATAATTCAGTACCACATATGATTTTGTTTTTACAAATTTAAACTGTATTAAGTTATTAACCCCTTGTGCACCAAGCACGGATCACACAGATCATAGTTTTGGTGTCAGTACATATTTTTGTCCGCTTAATATTAAAAACTTCAAGCAATATCTCGAGATCTTTTCGACATGTTTGGAAGATTCGCGAAAAAATGTTGTTAAAATGGGACGTGAAAAAAGCTTTTATGTTTCATTTTGACATAATTATATATATATATATATATATATATATATATATATATATATATACATATATATATATATATATATATATATATATATACACACATGAGTGTAGGTGGGGGAATACTTTACCAATTTGAAATTTACTAGCGGATTTTTACCAATAAAATCCATATATATGGTTTATTTGCCAATTAGATAAAAACACAGGGTAGTTTTTGCAGTTCACTCATTCATTATCTATTAAGAGAATTTTCATGCTTTTTTTTCTTGTTCTGGAAAGACAATGAATCAAATTTATAAATTATGTTGAAAATAAACCATTATTAATGATGTTGGTGTGATCTTGATTAGGCAAATAGTACTCTGAATTTAAACTTTTCCGTAAATTAATTAATTCAAAACTGAAGCATTGTTAGTCAAGCTAGCTGGAGTTCATCAACTCCAGCTAAAGTTTTCTCTCTTTTACTTAAGCATGCTAAAACATGAGGCATCATTGCACGTGTCTACTCGTGTGGGATGCAGTAAAAAGAAGAGTGATGAATTGGTGTCCGGTTATAAATAAGTACAAAAGGGAACTTAAAATTTTAGAGAGATATTCTTTAGGGATAATTACAGCTACACCCCCTGAGGTTTGGTGTAATTACACATACCTCCCTGTGGTTTGAGAAATTACAATGACCTCCCCTGAGGTTTGAAACCTTATACATTCCTCCCCTCTAGAATTAAGGCATGTTTGGATATCATTTATGGTATTTATTGTGCTTATTATACTTACACCCTTGAAGTTTGGAATTATTATAAAAAGAGTATTTAATTTTTGGAAAAATTAAAATATAATCCAAATAATTTTAGAAACTACTATATTATTGACTAAATATATAAAAAGTATTTAATTTGAAATTAAATTTATGTTGTTTTTGTTACTTCTTATTGAGAAGGTGAAGTTTTGCAATTGAGTTTTCTATTTCTTATCTTATTTTTTCGCATGGAGATGTTATTTTTTACCAAGATTTTTTTTTTGTGTGTTTGATAACCTATATGCTTAAAAGCTTACAGAACGTTCAAGTTTGCTTGATCAGTTCAACCGATGAATGAACCATTCTTAAAGAATTCAGGTCAAATATACCAACGTTATACAATATTTTAAAAATAATTTTGTATTCATTATATTTTCATGGTATTTACCACAATAAATTAAATATTAAGAATCAAAAATACTAAATGTATCCAAAAAAAAAATCCATGTTCAAAAAGAGTATTTAAATGTATAATTAATACAAACCAAATAAAGAATTATTATATATTATGAATTTAATAAATATCTAAAGTCGTACTCTAAAATAATTGTATTATAGTTCAATTTCTTCACTACTATATAAATAGTTTCTAAAAATATATAGAATATATTTGTTTTTTTCAAAAAATCTAATATTCTTTTTTATAATCATACCAAACATGCCTTAAGTTCTAGAGGGGAGGTATGTGTAAGGTTTCAAACCTCAGGGGAGGTCATTATAATTTCTCAAACCACAGGGGAGGTATCTGTAATTACACCAAACCTCAGGGGGTGTAGCTGTAATTATCCCTATTCTTTATTCAACTTTGGATATTACTTCCAAGTTCCAAATGTTGATAAATTCATGTTGTGTGTTTTTTTATGAACATTTGGTGTAATTTGAGTTTCCTCTAGTTATATTATTTCTTAGATTTTGACAAAACAAAATTGTTGTAACTTACTTTAATAATACTTTTATTTCCTTTCTACAAAATAAAAAACAAAATTTACTGAAAAGGAATCCAAATGATGATGTCATTAAGTACTCATAAAAGTTGCACGTTCGCCGTCGAAGCATGGAAACTTTACTGCAAAATAAGTAAATTAGAGGATGTACCAATCAGAAAAAGCAAATAGAGGAAGTTAAAGCAGCCGAACACTCGATTAAGATTTAGGTGTGTGGTTAGTGGCATAATGATTGCAGTTAGCAATAATTGGACGCGTGACACATGTTTGAAATAATGATGACATCAATTAGTATAGCTGGAAAGTTTGTAAAAAATCTGATCTTTTTGCAAAAAAATCTCTCTTTCCATATCTCTTTTGTTTCTCCCACAGTATCTTGTGGACCACTACTACTCATGACTTATTAAGATGCAAAGTATGTTGAATTGAACTTTAAATTTCGAATTAGAAATTATGTGTTGGACTATGTTAAGTGTTTTTGAATCGATCTACATGCAAAAACCATCCACGTATTATTTATAAATATCAAAAGAAAATAACTTATTTTTTTTTATAAATTAATTGGCGATAAACACTTTATGCATGATGTTTGAATCCTCATAAACGAGAACTATTTATAAAACCGTTGCACGATGAATTGTCACAACAAGATGGTTTTTGACATAAATAAATGGTTGAGATAAAGTTGTCGAGTGGTTAATGTCTATAATACAAAAAAAATTTACCGTTTTGACCATTGATTGCACCGCATCATCATACAACAACGCATAAAATAACTTTTCGTCGTTAACGGATCTTATGAAGTAGCTACATGAACTGAATTGGGCCAATTGTTGATTTAAGAAAATTAGAAGCTTGTAAACTTATCTGGTCCTAAAAATTTATATGTGGGCCCAAATACTAATACTACAGCCCGTAAGAAAGCCTCTTGGGCTGAGAAGAGGGATTAGGCTTGCTATCTGATATGCGAGTCCATTAGTGAGCCTCACAGATTTCTCTAAAGTCTAAATTATAAAATAGCCGAATAATCGTACGTTGAGAAAATCAATTGTTTCTGGTCCAGGAAGGCAAGTTAATTCTGCTGAAAGTTTGGAAGAAAACTTTTAGACGTTTCTTAAAAAAGTATTAAAATACTTTCATTTAAGCATTGTAAAAGTGAAATATGAAAGTATTTTATATATTTATTAATATTATAGTACATATTCCTATGATGCTTCCGAAAATACAATTTTTTTTGAATATATAGCCGACTGAAATATATATCCATGAGTGAAATACGTACTCGTTAGAGCACTCCTGCTAATCATCATTAGAGGAGAGAAATATTCTTCACATGAATATTAAAGTTTCCTGGGCAATGGAATTTAATTAGGACCTTGATTGACTGGCTAACTAACAAAGGTATAATTAATCCGAGGTGATCGCGTGAATTGTGGTATTTTTCCATGTGCAGTAGCTTTACAAATTCACCTAAATAAGCATTTGGAACTGTGAAAAATCATTGAGAATCTGCGAGCAGGATATGCACATGTGGTTGACTAATATTATCCATTTCCACTTTTCTTTTTGTTGATATGATATAAAACAAACACATATTAAACATCTACAAAATGCATCACTTTTTTCTAACTTAGAGAATTTATGCATTAAGAATTTACCTACTAGAGCTACCATACTATATTTTTGAACATGAACGCATACCTGAATTTCGTTCATCATATATAAAAGTATCATTTTGTATACTTCTTTGTAAATGTGGTACATAGGTATAATGACATGTTTTTTTTCTTCATAATACGTACACATCGACTGAGTTGTTAATAATGATAAACAAAATAGTACACAAAGTGATTCACGAGATTTTCTGACCCCTTTCCCCTCTTAAAGAAAAGAGAAAAGGACCGAAAAACCTTTTTTTTTTTTGACTAAAATTCGATATAATGAGAAAAGAAACCAAAATCAAATTATTGAAAGATTATATATGTGTTGTAGATTGACCAAGTTATATGAAAGAAACATGGTACACAATAACCCAAAAGCTATCTTGGAGCTTTTGGGTGCCTTTAGCCTCATCCTATAGTTGAAATAGGGAGAGTGACAATCCCACATCCATCGAGTGATAAAACGAGGACCACATAAATGAATTTTGGATATGCACACAAAGTCACTTATGCTCCATAATGAAAATGCAGATACCTTTAAGCTATAAGGATAGAGGTGGTGTTTGATTTTCTCCGATGAGCAACACTTTATTAATGTTTAGTATGTTAGCCTTTGTCTATACTTGCTAAAAGAAAAAAAAAAGTGTAGAAGCTGGATTGATAGTGCTTCTTTAACTACTTCTAGAAAGAATGATATTTACAAAGTCTTAAAATTTGTTATACTTCTATTTTCTTTTTAAAGTTTAATTTTATATTAATCATAATTAACAGCACACGCGTGTTTAAGTCTTTAAGAATATTTTTATGCATAGTTTGGATTAGTGATTTGAGAATTGAAAAAAAATGTATTTTTTACTTATTATGTGTATTTTTAAATTACTGAAATTACTATCTATACACCTTCGAAAAATTACTGATGGGTTTGATTAGTTATTTGTGATTCTATTTATTGAACTTCAATGGTAATATTGAAATTTCAATGCTTGCGTAAATTAAAAAATACTATTAATTTATGATATACACTCAAAACCTACCCGTGTATTAAAAAACTTAAACACTATTAATATTTTAAATACCTTTTTTATAAAGTTTGCAAGAAGTATCAACTTTTAATTAAATACAATTTTAAATAACTTTAAACAAAATAAATACCAAATTTGTTTATATAAGTTCTTACAAACATCCAATAAAAAGGCGGCATCTTTTTATTCGCCAATTGTATCTTTGTCATTACTACAAGCTCGTCTAAAAAGTTTTAAACCCAACTAACTTTTAGAATAAGATATACCTAGAATTTGTCCAATTGCCTATGTCATACGACTCATAACTACTAACTCATCCGTTGAGTTAGTTATAATTACGCTTTACACATCACAATCAACATAAAACCCACTAGAATCCACTCTGGTTCTGCATTACCAATATACTATACCTGAAAAAGTGCTATTTTTGCTGCATTCCACTATTCTTCTCGCATTTTCTATTTTATAAATATTTCAAAATCTTGGCACCTGCTACAAGGTGGAAATTTGTTTCACTTCTTTCAATTATGTGCATTAAAGTTTCCAACTATTTTTTCGATTAATACCAAAAAGATTCGGCTCTCGATTTTATAGAAACGAAACATGAAAGTGTATTCCAAGCCCATTGCGACATCTATTATTACAACTTTTTCCAAACATAAAATTTCACTTCAAGTTTATTACAGTTGTAGCTGTTTTTATGACATTTTCTTAAACATATCGAAAAAGCTTTTGCAGAAAACTCTAATTTAACGAAACCAAAATATACATCGAAATCAAAAACTTTAAGTCCAACTAATTCATAATCACACTCACATGGAAACAACTAAACCAGAAAACATAAAGTACCAAATATCTGGTCCCTTTAAACAAATCCCCACTCTCTAAAACCAAGACACATTATCACAACACTAATGCAATGATCATTCGCCAAATCCAAACAAAGTTCACTCACGCCTCAAAAGGCACTTTTCTCCTTAAAACCCAAATTCAGAAAAAAAATAAAATTCAATGCTCATTTCCTTTTCACCAACTGGTCTCTCATGCTTTTGTTAAAATAAAAAAAACCAGTAGCTAGAAGAAAAAAATAAAAACAGTTGTCAATCAATCTCATTGTTAACCAATGCAACACTCATTTTCTCCTCAAAACCAAAAAATCTCAAAGACCCTTTTCTCCAAACACTCTTAATCACCAATCTCATCACTAATTTGAATCAAAGATGGCATCTTGGGATCAATTTGGCCAGATTTCAAACGTAGTACAGTTAACAGGCTTAAACGCAGTTGCACTAGTTGGTTTGATAGTTAAAGCAGCAAACACAGCAAGAATGCACAAGCAAAACTGCAGGCAGTTTGCTCAGCATGTGAAGATGATTGGGAATTTGTTGGAGCAGCTAAAAATCTCTGAGCTGAAAAAGAACTCTGCTACAAGGGAGCCATTGGAGCAGCTTGAGGATGCTCTGAGAAGGGCTTTTCTTCTTGTGAACAGTTGTCAAGAGAAGAGCTATTTGTACTTGATGGCTATGGGGTGGAGCATTGTGTATCAGTTTAGGAGGTCACAAGAGGAGATTGATAGATATTTGAGGATTATACCACTTATTGCACTTCTTGATAATGCTAGGGTGAAGGTAATTGATTGGGTTTGTTAAAAAAGATTGGATTTTTATGGGTGTTTTGGTGGATGAGTTTTTGTGGGTTGGTGGTGTAATTTGTTGAAGTTGCATGTTTTGGAAAGTTTTAGCTAGTAAATTTTGATAATGCCAGGTTAAGGTAAATAGATTTGTTGAAAAAGATTGGATTTTTATGGGTGTTTTGGTGATGTTTATTTGTGGGTTGGTGGTGTAGTTTCTTGAAATTGCATGTTGTGGAAACTTTTAGCTGGTGATTTTGATGGTGATTGCGGATATGTTTAATTGATCTTCATGATGTGTGATGTGGTAATGTGGAATATTCAGTTTTTGATCTGTGTTTCAAGTATTGATAACGCCAGTGTCAACTGTCAAGGTAATTGGGTTCTGATTTTAAAGAAAAGGTAATTAGACTTCTATTAAAGATTGGATTTTTACAGGTGTTTGATGATGATTTTCGGTTAGGCGGTGGAGTAATTCTTTGAAATTGGCATGTTGTGGAAGCTTTTAGCCAGTAAATTTGATGGTGATTGTTGAATGATATGTTTAATTCCTCTTTATGTTGTATGATGTGATAATTTGGAATATTCAGCTTTTCATCTGAATTCGGAGTATTGACTTTTAATACAAAGGTATATTCTCGGAGAAGACTTTCCTCCTTCTGTGTTTTTGTGGATACTTATGAAAAGTTGTCTTTTCGAGAAGTTTATAGCTTTGGATTAGGAATTTTTATGTAAAGGATGTGTGTGTTTTAGCTCCTGAAGTTCAGATTATTTGATCAGTTTGAACTGATGTGTGCTTGATCGAGCCATGTTCTTCGACGATTAAGTTCTTCAAGAGTTAGGATTCTCTTGCAATCTTTAGGAAATGTGTTCATTTTTCTTTTTGGAATGTCTTCGATTGTTATGTAACAATCATGGAATTGAAGTGTATATATAAGCTTTATTCACCAATTTGTTTCAATATTCAGGAGAGGCTTGAAGAGATAGAGAGGGATCAGCGTGAATACACATTAGACGAAGATGACCAAAAAGTCCAAGTTGCACTTTCTGAATATGACACAGCAATGCTGAAGAAAAGTATATCTTGTTCCTATCCTAATTTGCCTGTTGATAAAGCACTACGAAAAGAACAAGAAAAGCTTAAGGCTGAGCTTCAAAATTCACAAGCTAATATGGATGTGAACCAATGTGAAGTAATTGTACGTCTGCTCGAGGTTACTGAAAATGCAGCGAGCACTGCAGAAGAGCCAGAATCACCACCGAAAAGCTTCAAGAAGTCAGAGTCGGAGAAGCAAAAAGTTTCTAGCGAGAAGAATCATAAAAAAGTTGTCACTTCACCTGACTCAAGGTTCATGTCTTTCGCTTTTATTGTGAAAAATAAAATTTTGTTTTATCTAATGAGAGGCATTTTTTAGTTTTGTCTTTCGCTTTTATTGTGAAAAATAAAATTTTGTTTTATCTAATGAGAGGCATTTTTTAGTTTTTCGGTTCTAGATTCTTCGAGTTAATGTATACTGAGTTGATTACCTTCTTTGGTATAGAAATGTCGCAAGTTTCCCTGGCTATGATATGGGATCGACCAGGGAAGCAATGTGGGAAGAGGAATGGCATGCAGATTTACTCGGCTGTTGTTCTGAACCTTGCTTGTGTATGTTCTCTAGTCTCATATACATTCATATGCTCTCTTCTCTCTCTCTCTCTCTCTTTCTCTCTCTCTCTCTCTCTCTCTCTCTCTCTCTCTCTTCAACTTTTCTTGTAGCTTCATTTAATCTATGGAGTAATCGTGGATTATGTCATACTACTTGCACTGGACCAACCTCTTTTAGTACTAGAAGTTACCATTTGGAGTGTATATCTGTGCGTGTGTGTGTGTGAATATATTGGCCTAGTGATCCTGAGCTGCTATTTAAGCTCAATTCGTTTCCAGGATCCAGCAATTGCATTGTTATACCATCTTACTGGTGTTTTTGCTAATAATATGTGCAACTCTATTACACCTAAATAGCTTTCATGAGTTACGCCTTCAGCTACTATACGCTTTAAGTTTATCGTTTTCTATTTTTATTTTGGAGTCGACTACATCTATTTTTCCTTCATATATCTGAGTATCCAAGTTACAGTTTGCTGCAGTTTAGTATGTATGAATAGTTAAGCATTGCACTAACTGCATTCATATTGCTTTGAAATGTTATGGCAGGTATAAAGACCTTTCTTTGTCCCTGTGACACACTTTCAAAGATAGCATCAGTGGCAAACGGCAAGGAGATATGTACGGACATTTAAATGTTTTCATATATTTGTATTGTATTCTGTCAATAACCAGTATTCAGATGGAAAACTAATATACTCTTCGTACATATGACAGCTTCAGGAGAAGTTTGTAATGAAATAATGGCCTATACTCTGATACTCTCGTGCTGTTTCTATACATGCTGTATTAGAAGAAAGCTCCGAAGGACACTTAACATCAAGGTAGCTACATTATTACACTCCTTAGTTATCTACAAGGAATCGCAAACTGTTGGTATATCAAGAAGACAAACCTTAACTGAATTCTCATCGGTTATTAAGCTTCAAAAGCCTCAATCTTTTCGATTTTAGCATCTGTTCTAAGTGTACAAAACCCACGATTTTTTGGATTTTAGCATCTGTTCTAAGTCTAAGATCTTGCAGGGTGGCTTGCTCGATGATTGCCTGTCGCATTTTATGTGTTGTTGCTGCGCACTCGTCCAAGAATGGAGGGAAGTTGAGAGACGCGGTAATTCCTATTTCCCTCGGTCTCAACTCTGCTATGCCGAGTTACCATAATTTTCGACGAATTTTGAATATTTATGCAAAATTTCTACCGCAGGTCCGCAAAAGACCAGGACTGATCCTCCAAGTTATCAACATATGGAATACTGAAGAATATTTTGGAACAATGGATCAACTTTTTCTTGGACCATGTTCTTCACTTTCTTGATGAAGCTCAGAATGTGCAGATTTATCATACTAACGTTTAGTTAAAGAACTATATATATGAAAGAAGGTTCCGAGTTCAGACAAGAATATGTATGTAATCAATGGAATAGTTACTGTGTTTTATACTACATGATGTCTGTACAATTGAAGTTTTCTTATATTTCACAAATTAGTATTGTCTTTTGGTTAATATTTAGATGTTAAAACTTTTTTTTTTTTTTGTGAATATATATCAGGCAGACAAAGATGAGATGTCAAGCTTATTCATTATCATAATTGCAAATATATACACCATGTGATTTTATTTTATTTTAAATCTCTCTTCTCATTATAACACTTTATTTACATTTTCCAGTTCAGCAAAAGTTGTAAATCTGTGCATACACTATTATAAGAATATTACAACAACAATTAGGACTAGGAGCCACATTATGATGTGATTATTAGTTATATAAATTTTAAAGTGATAAGCAAGGAGAATGGGAGAAAGAAACTAGAAAAAGATATTAGATCTCTGTAAAAGATAGAACATTTTGTTTAATTTTTGAAAAATCTTCAAATTTTGTTGATTTTCCCTTACTCAAGCATGTCCCATCTTAAACAACGTGTAAAAAAGTTAAGCTAAACAATGCCAAAAATAAAATAAAAAAATGGTAACCACTCTTCAAAAAGACATGTATTTAATTTTAAAATTTACATAACTCATTAATGGAAAGTAAAACTATACAAACAACTCAAGCAAGAAACATTATTGCTTCTAAATATTTCTTTTTAGTTTATTGCTTCTAAATATTTCTTTTCTAAAAAATAGGTAATTACTTCGTGTATCTCATTCTCACCTATATAAATAAGGTCTTACTGTCGTGCTTTTCTCACACCATTCCTCTCCGAATTAACTTTCACTCTATTGTAACTTATTTCGACACTTCGACAAACAACGGTATAACAGTGTTATCTCTAATTAAAACTACTTTTTTTTTTTAATCTAATATTCCCATTTCCATTTGCTCAATTACATTAAAAAAAAAATATATATTTGGGGTCAAAGAATTTACATTAAAAAAAAAAGAAGCAAAAAATAACAAAAGAAAAATAAAATGGTCCCACTACTTTAGAGTAAAGTATGACTTTAATCTCACTCTCCATTTTCCCCCAAATTAACAACTCCACTCCTCAGACAAAAAATCCCCAAATTGAATTTCAAAACCCTAGAAAAAAAAAATGTCGTCCTCAGAGAACGCGAGCAAGAAGATCACTCTCCGAAGCTCCGATGGCGAAGTCTTCGAGGTCGATGAGGCGATCGCGTTGTTGTCTCAAACGATAAAGCACATGATCGAAGACGATTGTGCCGACAACGTTATTCCGCTCCCGAACGTCACCGGCAAAATCCTCTCCAAAGTCATCGAGTACTGCAGGCGCCACGTGGACGCCGACGCCGCTAAGTCGGAGGAGAAAGTCGCCGCCGCCGCTACGGCAGATGACGATCTCAAGGCGTTTGATGCGGATTTCGTTAAAGTCGATCAGGCGACGCTCTTTGATCTTATATTGGTACGGTTTTTGTTATGTGTTTTTTGGTGTTTTGTTTGATGTTGTTTGGTGATTTTTTTAGGTTTTGATTGTGATTTAGGGTTTGTAGGAGATGGTGATGATTATGATTCAATTGTGTTGTTGTTGTTTCTCGTTGTTTTTGAGCTGATGTTCGTCGCTGAAGGCGCTAATGTGGTGTTCATTTAGTGTTTATTGACGTCGTTTGGAATTATTGAGCTTCTGATTGTGGTTTAGGGTTTGTGTGGAGATGGTAATGATTCAGTTGTGTTGTTGTTGTTGTTTCTTTATTTTTGATCAGGTCACGCTGTTTGACTTTATATGAGTGTGGTGTTCGTCTCTAAAGACGCTAATGTAGTGATGGTTTAGTGTTTATTGACGTCATTTGGGATTATTGAGCTTCTGATTGTGCTTCAGGGTTTTGTGTGGAGATAGTAATGATTCAGTTGTGTTGTTGTTTTTTCTTTATTTTTGATCAGGTCACGCTATATGACCTTATATTGGTGTGGTTTTTGTGTCTGAAGACGCTAATGTTGTGTTTCTTTGCGTTGATTGAGCTTATTTGGTTTCTGATTGTGCATTGGGGTTTGTATCGGATACTTATCATTCAGTTGTGTTGTTATTGTTGTATCAGCTAATGTTGGGAAAAATGTTGTCTTGAAGATGATATTTCGATATGTTTTCTTTGTATTCTCTCTCTGTAACTCTACTACAGAACATACGACAGTCGCTGTTCTAGTGTTTCTCTATGTTGTTTGGGATTGTTTGGCTTCTGATTGGGCTTTTGGGTTTATATCAGATTATAAAGATGTATTATTTATGTTTTTCCTTATTTTTGACGTTTTGTGCCCTTGTTTAATTTTGATGCATGAATTGCAAAAGTTTTCCTCTGGTTAGATTTGTCTTATCTTAAATGAAGCCGGGTGAACTGGACTAGAATTAATACTCAGTTGTTATTGAGGGATGTTGATGTATGTTCTGTCGATTTGTTTATACTCAGTTCAGTGAAAGAAGAAATTCGTTGCCGTGGAACGATCTTTTCACATTTTATGCTGCATACTCTTTCTAATTCCAATGCAAAATCAAGGGGTGGCTTATTTTGTTTCACACTTATCCAATGGTAGAGTGATGCCAGTGTAACATAATTTTCTTTGATTATAGTTGGAACCTTTAGTTAGAATAATGATCCGAGCTATATATCTTTCTACTGATTCCCACTATCATGTTGGAAGAAACAGATGGCATAAATCAATTGGCTTGATGTAAGACGTCATTCAGTTTTGGCAGATATTGTAAACTATTTGTTCTTTCTAATAAAGCAGGATTGATGATATGGCTAGGTTTATATTCATAGTAATGTTTATAATTAACCTTGGTATTCTATTTCTTATTTCCAGGCCGCTAACTACCTGAACATCAAGACCCTTCTGGATCTGACTTGCCAGACAGTTGCTGACATGATTAAGGGAAAAACTCCCGAGGAGATTAGGAAGACGTTCAACATCAAGAACGACTTCACACCTGAAGAGGAAGAGGAAGTTAGAAGAGAGAACCAATGGGCTTTCGAGTAATATAACCGCAAATGAGTTAATTTTAGCTGGTCGATTACGTGTTACTTTTGCACGTGATGTTGTTAAAGACTCTCTGACTTCTATTATGTATTGTGATTATAATTACCGTGGCTACATAATATGAAACTCTGCTAAGTATTAATTCCCAAAATCTGGATCTTACCAGTTTCAGTGGTTCATCTTTGTGAGTTCTGTATATTGTTATGTTTCTCATTTGATGCACACTTTTGCTTCAGTGAAATCTGTCTGTTTATTCAAGTGCGAAAAGCATATTTCCCTTTGTTTACCTTTGATGGTGTCTGCAATTTTTTTTTTCTTTTCTCCATTTTTCATGGAACCAATTGGAGCCTAACAGTGATAAATGTATAACTGCTGTAAAAATATTTAAAAAACAAGAGTGTATCATTGTAACCACATTTGTTGCATTTACTGCTCAACTTTATTCACAAACTTTTCTAGTTACTCGATCAAACTACCTCATTCCTGAATTCTCTTACAGGCTGCCTAGTTGGGTAATTGAGTATTGCTGACAACAAAGGGACTCCTAACTTTAGACTTCTCATTGGACCATGTGATTGATCCAAATAAATCCTTTTTAGAAGAAGTAGTCAGATGAAAAGTAACTCGGAATTTTAGTTTCTTAACACCCTTTGTGAAGTGCAATTTCTTCGGCACAACTTCGACATTTACACCACGAGGAGCATCTATGGTGGCAGTGTAGACTGAGACATCTTCACCAACATTAGTCACGGTTCTGTCCACTGTCTTGCTTACATTTTGCTTCAAGTTGGAAATAGCTATTGAAGGATAGTTCATGTTGGAAACCAAATCAGAATTCGATATTTTCGAGCAAGAAAATTTACGAGGAAGAGTTGGTACTATGATTTTTATCCTGGTCATGTTGTAGCCAATGTTGCACAGAAATTTGATGTAGTCAATGGTTTCTGTCTCAAATACGAGCCCCGGATGCAATGGCCCGGTCAGACTGATCTCTCCAGCTCCTATGTCATACGGGGTGGCGCTTGATGCTGTATTTGTATGGATAGCTGCAAGTAAGATAGAACAAACTTTATTTCAATGACACTTATGGATACAAAGAACGGTTAAAAATAGGTACTTGAAGATTATCTACCACCTGTTGTCATGATGGCGGATCGAATGGCCGAGGGACTCCATGTGGGGTGCCGAGATTTGACAGTAGCTGCTAGGCCAGACACGTGCGGACAAGCCATTGATGTGCCCGAGAGTATATTGAAGAGTGGCGGTTCACGTCCAGAGATAGCTACACTTGTGTCATTTGAGGGCCATGCCGCAAGAATGGCTACACCTGGTGCTGCAATATCTGGCTGAAAAAAGATCAACCAAACCACACTTTTCAATTTTCCATCGACCACTTCTTTCCATAGGAATAATTATGTATTATACTCTGAGTTTGGGTCTAAATATAGAAGTCATCCTTAAGGTCTAACATCTTTACCTTGAGAAGGTTTTGGATGCCAAATGTTGGCCCCCTGGAAGAGAAGTAGCCAACCACTGGAGCTGGCTTGTAGTTTTGTACCACTACAGTTGGTAAAATTGTTCCAACTGGATTCCTTTTGCAATGTCGAAAAAAGAAAGTATTAGCTGACCTTAATGGAAAGTTACAATGTCTTAGCTGATTCATATGTGGGGTGGGGGTACCTGTTTGCTTTGATGTATGATAGTATTTTAGCACCATCTTTTTCAGTGACAGCAGCAATAGGAAACACCCCATATATTGATGGATCTTGCCTACTGTCATTATCAATCACTATCATTCCAATGACTCCTTTCTTCTTCAGATCACTGAACTTGGTTGCTTGAACATCTAATTCATCCTTTTCACACAATAATATCTTCCCCTTAATTTTGGCATCATCGAGTGCAGTTGGATCACAAATTCTAAAACCACGACACGTTGTCGTTATAGTAACTGATGTAAATAGATATAGATCAAACACATGAATGTTTCCTGATGTTATACCTTGCGGCTTGTTCACTAATTAGAAAACTGGAGTTTGATTTTGCTGCGAGTCCAACTATTAGAGGATAAACTGAAGAATTCTTGAGATTGGAAAAGTTGATGCCACCACCCTGAGACAAAAATCTCACATGAAAGTGATTCTTGATGGTAATGTCAAAGATTAGCACACCTTTAATTATTCTTTGCAAACTTATGTCAAGAAACTTGTATTACCTTAATCACATTGTGTCCTCCCAACACAATATCTATCTGAAAATCACGATCGATGGTGGTTGCAGCAACAGTCATGATCCAAGGGGCGATATTCACGACATTTCCAGAGCCAGGGCCGTTGTTCCCCGCAGAACATACGACAATAATGCCTTTCTCTACCGCGTGAAATGCCCCAATGGCGATGGGATTAATGTCAAAGTTCGGATCTCCAGGCGGATAGCCTAAAGAGAGGGATAGAACATCAATACCATCAGCAATTGCATCATCAAACGCTTGGAGTATGGCTGATCCCAAGCACCCATCACTGTCACAAACACGATACATTGCGATTCTAGAGTCCAATGATCCACCTTGAGCGGTCCCATTGGCTAGGCCGTAGAATGAAGCACCAGATACTTGCCTCCCTGCTGCAATAGATGCCACATGTGTGCCATGACCAGACAAGTCCCTTGGCGTATCAAAAACCAGTTGAGAATCAGGATCGTTATAATACCTTGCTCCAATCAATTTCCTGTTGCAAAAATGAACATTATTGGAAGGTTCACATAGTTTTTGCAACTAAAAATTTAGAAAAAACTGCAACACTAATTTGGGAAAAAGAAATCCACCTGTTACAGTTGGAGGTAGTAAAATTCCGTCCTTTCATGCATTTTCCCTTCCAGTGTGATGGAATTGGCCCCATATCCTTATCGTTGAAACTCTCGGACTCGGGCCAAATTCCTGAAGAAGTATGTCAAATATCAGAAGACATTAAACGTGTAACAGAACTCGACTATGGTTGTTATTTCTTGTTTTTATTGGAGCAGAGTTTAGTCATACACAAAACAATTTTATTACCTGAATCTATGATCCCAATGATAGTGTCTGCTCCAGTTGAAGAGCATTTAGAGGATGAAGTAGGAATTGAATCAAATTTCAAAGAAGATTGGTGTTTCAAGAATTCCCAAGAACGAGTCGTGTGAAGCTCTAAAACAGGATCAGGGAAAACAGACACAACTCCAGGTCTGTCAGCTATTTCTTTCGCTTCGTCCTCCGACAAACGAGCAGCAAATCCAGAGAAACCATGGCTGTATCTATGTATCACTGCCTTCTTATTCCTGAAAACATATTTTCTTAACTGAATTAGCCTTACAGATGAACAAGTATGACATCAACATTATATGTGAAAAATAAAAAGATCGATTGTTTATTATCTGAGCAAGAATTTATGGAATCAGATGAGTCAGTGTTGATATCAGAAGATTGACATTAGTATAACAACAATTAACAGTGTAAAAAACCTTTTGGTCAGGGAGTTCATAAGTTGAACATGATCGTTTCTCGGGGCACCATTAGACGAAAGCGAGTTTCCCATATACACAATGTAAACACCATTGCTTTTCGATTGAGCAGATGCATTAGTTTCTCTAAGAAACAAGACGAGAAAAAGATGGGAAAAGAACAAAATGTAAGTTCCTGTCATGACAGGTTTGTTTGAAACACAGAAGGGGCTCAACTTTCACACTATCACAGTCTTGAACAAAGGCTCATGATATAGTGTTATGCAGTATTGATAAATGGTAAGTTTGCTAATAATAAATAAAATGACATTTATGTGTATGATGTTAAGGTAATTGAATCTGGACATAGTGGAAGATGATTTGGTACACCCTGGCGCAGTGGCTAAGAATATTTTGATATACTTTTTTGGAGGTATATTAATTAAGTTCCCCTTAAATGATATTTACATGGATTTCGTAATTAAGTTCCATTGGAACTTCTGTTACTATGATTAATGGTATATCAGTTCCTTGATTCTTTAGTACTGTTTGGATTGGCAAACATGTTTATAAACTCGTCAAAGAGATAGCCTGGAAAAGGTAAGTACACTATTATTTGATTCATTTTTTGTTGAAAAACTAATAGTGTACTATGATTAACTGTCTATTTGGTTTTGTTTTGCTATGGCATTTGTGCCTTACCTCTGATTGAAGATACATTTTCCGCAAGAACAAGGTAATGTTAGAACTCTCTAGGCCTCTCTCACTCGCATTGATCTCGTGAATTATATATCAAGAAATGTTATGATTAACTCTTTCTGTACAGGATGACTGATATCTATCTGCATAAGAAGTATTGATCTTGTCGCATTTATTGCTATAGGGAAACAAGGAAAGAAAGTGAAGGTTATTTTACGTGACACTGCTATAACTCAGTTTTTGGCCAATTTTAGTAGTAACTCCAACTCAATCTTGTAATTCAGTTACAAAGAACAGTAAAAACACTCTACTGAAGTGTCGAAAACGTCGTAAGATGATGTGAGTTGGAGCTAATGACTTCAACTTTTAAAGTGGGGATATTTTGGGATTTGGAATTTATCAATAATGGTTTTTTGAGAATATTAAGTGTTGTGATATGCATCTAGCGCGACACTTTTCTGTGTCCCGTTTATTTTTTTTTTTTTATTTTTTTTTTTTTTTGTAGTGACCTTAATATCTTGCAGGGATAGTTACATCATACACTCTCAAAATTCGGTCTAATTACATAAGCAAGGTCTAATATCTATACCTTGTGAATGTTTTTCACGACGAATGTCAGGCTTCTTGAAGAGAAGTAGCCAACAACTGGAGCTGGCTTGCTGTTTTGTGCCATTAAAGTTGGTTAAATTGTTCCAAGTGGATTGCTTTCTAAATGTCAAACAAATAAACTCTGCTACAAGTATGAACTCCCAAAATCTGTATCCTACCAGTTTCAGTGGTTCATCTATGGGGATCCTATATATTGCTTTCCTTCTCATTTGATGTACACTTTTACTTTAGTAAAATCTTTATTCTTTTTGTTTAAGTGAGAAAAGCATATTTCCCTCGATCAATTGTGATCATTTAAACTCTTAAAAATAACATGACTAGGAACTGTTAGCGTTTAGCTAAAAACTAATTATAACATTTTCTCGGAAAACTAAAGCAATGCTAATCACAGTAATGACAAATAAGCAAACTAATTATAACATCTTCCCCGAAAATTCTTATTTTTCACTATATATTTTTCTTTTCTCCATTTCATGAAATGTATAACTGCTGTAAACATATTGAAAAATGTATAACTGCTGTAAACATATTGAAAAACAAGAGTGTATCGTTGTAACCACATTTGTTGCATTCACTGCTCAATTTTATTCACAAATATTTCCAGTTACTCGATCGAACAACCTCATTCCTGAATTCTCTTACAAGTTGTCTAGATGAGTACTTGAGTATTGCTGACAACAAAGGGACTCCTAACTTTATACTTCTTATTGGACCATGTGATTGATCCAAATAAATCATTTTTAGAAGAAGTAGTCAGTTTAAAAGTAACTCGGAATTTTAGTTTCTTAACACCCTTTGTGAAGTGCAATTTCTTTGGCACAACTTTAACATTTACACCACGAGGAGCATCTATGGTGGCAGTGTAGACTGAGACATCTTCACCAACATTAGTCACAGTTCTGTCCACTGTCTTGCTTTCACTTTGCTTCAAGTTGGAAATGGCTATTGAAGGATAGTTCATGTTGGAAACCAAATCAGAATTCGATATTTTCGAGCAAGAAAATTTACGAGGAAGAGTTGGTACTATGATTTTTATCCTGGTCATGTTGTAGCCAATGTTGCACAGAAATTTGATGTAGTCAATGGTTTCTGTCTCAAATACGAGCCCCGGATGCAATGGCCCGGACAGACTGATCTCTCCAGCTCCTATGTCATACGGGGTGGCGCTTGATGCTGTATTTGTATGGATAGCTGCAAGTAAGACAGAACAAACTTTATTTCAACGACACTTATGGATACAAAGAACGGTTAAAAATAGGTATTTGAAGATTATCTACCACCTGTTGTCATGATGGCGGATCGAATGGCCGAGGGACTCCATGTGGGGTGCCGAGATTTGACAGTAGCTGCTAGGCCAGACACGTGTGGACAAGACATGGATGTGCCCGAGAGTATATTGAAGAGTGGCGGTTCACGTCCAGAGATAGCTATATCTGTGTCATTTGAGGGCCATGCCGCAAGAATGGCTACACCTGGTGCTGCAATATCTGGCTGAAAAAAGATCAACCAAACCACACTTTTCAATTTTCCATCGACCACTTTTTTCCATAGGAATAATTATAACTTATACGCTGAGTTTGGGTCTAACTATAGAAGTCATCCTTAAGGTCTATATCTTTACCTTGAGAAGGTTTTGGATGCTAAATGTTGGCCCCCTGGAAGAGAAATAGCCAACAACTGGAGCTGGCTTGAAGTTTTGTACCACTACAGTTGGTAAAATTGTTCCAAGTGGATTCCTTTTGCAATGTCAAAAAAAAGTATTAGCTAACCTTCATGCAAACTTATAATGTCTTAGCTGATTCATATGTGGGGTGGGGGTACCTGTTTGCTTTGATGTAAGATAGTATTTCAGCACCATCTTCTTCAGTTACAGCAGCAATAGGAAACACCCCATAATATGATGGATCTTGCCTATGGTCATTATCAATCAATATCATTCCAATCACTCCTGCCTCCTTGAGTAAACTGAACGTGGATACTTCACCATATACATCCTTTTCACACAATAATATCTTCCCGTTAATTTTGGCACCATCGAGTGAAGCTGGGTCACAAACTCTAAAACCACGACACGTTGTCATTATATTAACTAATGTAAATAGATATAGATCAAACACATGAATGTTTCCTGATGTTATACCTTGCGGTTGATTCACTAGAAAAACTGGAGTTTGATTTTGCTGCGAGTCCATCTATTAAAGGATAAACTGAAGAATTCTTGAGATTGGAAATGTTGATGCCACCACCCTGAGACAAAAATCCCAAATGAAAGTGATTCTTGATGGTAATGTCAAAGATTAGTACACCTTTAAATATTCTTTGCAAACTTATGTTAAGAAACTTGTATTACCTTAATCACCTTGTGTCCTGCCAACACAATATCTGCCTGAAAATCGCGATCGATGGTGGTAGCAGCAACAGTCATGATCCAAGGGGCGACATTCACGACATTTCCAGAGCGAGGGCCTCTGTTCCCCGCAGAACATACGACAGTAATGCCTTTCTCTACCGCGTGAAATGCCCCAATGGCGATGGGATCAACGTGAAAGTTCGGGGCTGCAGGCGGATAGCCTAAAGAGAGGGATAGAACATCAACACCATCAGCAATTGCATCGTCAAACGCTTGGAGTATGGCTGATCCCCCGCACCCATTACTGTCACAAGCACGATACATTGCGATTCTAGAGTCCACCGATCCACCTTGAGCGGTCCCATTGGCTAGGCCATAGAATGAAGCACCAGATACTTGCCTCCCTGCTGCAATAGATGCCACATGTGTGCCATGACCAGTCAAGTCCCTTGGCGTATCAAGAACCAGTAGAGAATCAGGATCTTCATAATACCTTGCTCCAATCACTTTCCTGTTGCAAATATGAACATTATTGGAAGCTTCACATAGTTTTGGAAAAAACTGCAACACAAATTTGGAAAAAAGAAATCCACCTGTTACAGTTGGAGGTACTAAAATTTCGTCCTTTCATGCATTTTCCCTTCCAGTGTGATGGAACTGGCCCCATATCCTTATCGTTGAAACTCTCGGACTCAGGCCAAATTCCTGAAGAAGTATGTCAAATATCAGAAGACATTAAACGTGTAACAGAAATCGACTGTGGTTGTTATTTCTTGTTTTTATTGGAGCAAAGTTTAGTCATACATAGAATGATATTATCACCTGTATCTATTATGCCAATGATAGTGTCTGCTCTACTTGAAGAGCGTTTAGAGGATGAAGTAGGAATTGAATCAAATTTCAAAGAAGATTGGTGTTTCAAGAATTCCCAAGAACGAGTCGTGTGAAGCTCTAAAACAGGATCAGGGAAAACAGACACAACTCCAGGTCTGTCAGCTATTTCTTTCGCTTCGTCCTCCGACAAACGAGCAGCAAATCCAGAGAAACCATGGCTGTATCTATGTATCACTGCCTTCTTATTCCTGAAAACACATTTTCTTAACTGAATTAGCCTTACAGATGAACAAGTATGGCATATCAACATTGGATGTGAAAAATAAAAAGATCGATTGTTTATTATCTGAGCAAGAATTTATGGAATCAGATGAGTCAGTGTTGATATCAGAAGATTAACATTAGTATAACAACAGTTAATTAACAGTGTAAAAAACCTTTTGGTCAGGGAGTTCATAAGTTGAACATGATCGTTTCTCGGGGCACCATTAGGCAAAAGCGAGTTTCCCATATACACAATGTAAACACCATTGCTTTTCGAGTGAGCAGATGCATTAGTTCCTCTAAGAAACAAGACGAGAAAAAGATGGGAAAAGAACAAAATGTAAGTTCCTGTCATGACAGGTTTGTTTGAAACACAGAAGGGGCTCAACTTTCACATTATCACAGTCTTGAACAAAGGCTCATGATATAGTCTTATGCAGTATTGATAAATGGTAAGTTTGTTAATAATAAATAAAATGACATTTATGTGTATGATGTTAAGGTAATTGAATCTGGAAATAGTGGAGATAATTTGGTAAAGACTCAAAACGGACATTTTATTTTTGACCTTTTCTAGTATTTGTGTACTATGATTTTGGTAAAAACTAGAAAAGGAAGTATTACACCCTGGCGCAGTGGCTAAGAATATTTTGAGATACTTTTTTGGAGGTATATTAATTAAGTTCCCCTAAATGATTTTTGCATGCATTTTTGTAATTAAGTTCCCTTGGAACTTCTGTTACTATGATTAATGGTATATCAGTTCTGAGTTCCTACACTCGTCGAGTTATGATTTACGTGATTCTCGAGTACTGTTTGGATTGGCAAACATGTTTATAAATTCGTTTAAATGAGATAGCCTGGAAAAGGTAAGTACGCGATTATTTGATTCATCTTTTGTTGAGAAAACTAATAGTGTACTATAATGAACAACTATTTGGTTTTGTTTTGCTCTGGCATTTGTGCTTTACACTCTGAATGAAGATACATTTCCGCAACGAACAAGGTACTGCTGGAACTCTCTCGGTCTCTCTCGCTCGAATTGATCTCGTGAATTATATATTAAGGGAAGTTATGATCAACTCTTTCTATACAGGATGTCTGATATCGATCAGCATAAGAAGTATTGATCTTGTCGCGGTTATTGGTATAGGAAACTAAGAAACAAAGGGAAGGCTATTCTATGAGAGGCTGGTATAACCCTGTTTTTGGCCAATTTAAGTATTAACTCCAACTCAATCTTGTAACGCAATAACAAAGATCACTACACTGAAGTGTCTAATATGTTGTAAGAAGATGTGAATTTGGGGCTGATAGCTTGAACTTTAAAACAATGGATATTTTGGGATATGGAATTTGTGATTGATGGTTTTTCGAGAATATCAAGTGTTGCGATATGCACCAAGCGGGACACTTTTCTGTGTCCCAATAGTTATTTTTTCATTTTTGTAGTGACCTTATTTTCTTGTAGGGATAGTTACATCTTACACTGTCTGAAGTTTGGTCTAATTACAGAAGCATCCTGAAGGTCTAAAACATACCTTGTGACTGTTTTTGATGCCAACTGTCGGGATTCTTGAAGAGAAGTAGCCAAAAACTGGAGCTAGCTTGCTCTCGAACTTGGGTAACTAAAGTATGCCTCTGGAGAAACCTGGATGGATAATTTTAGTGGAATAGGCTATTTTTCAATAGAGGGCACATCCTTCATTTCCATAAGTCTGTTAAAAACAAAACAATTCATGTATTTTCATAAAATCTTATCATGGATCTTACCAGTTTAAGTGCTCAGTATTAACTCCCGAAAACTGGATCTTACCAGTTCCAGTGGTTCATCTATGCGCACTGTATATATTGATGTGCTTCTCGTTTGATGTACACTTTTGTTTCAGTTAAATTTTTGTGCTGTTTATTTGACTGACAAAAGCATATTTCCCTCTGTTAAACTACTTGCCAAGTAGAAGTGAGATCAATTACCAAATCTTTACTGCAAGGAACTGTCAGGTCGGCTCCTCATTGGATGAACAAATCCCAAACTCTTCTCCAGCTTGACATAGCAAATCTTGAGATAAAGGTTCATTCAAGTACGATACTGGAATCAACAGAAAAATGCCTCTTCGGAACTCTAGTTCTAGTTGAAGTTGATGCAGACCGCCTTAGAATTTTGCTAATGACCATGGCTGTATTAGAGATGATCTCACTGAATTAGAAGTTGATAATGAAAGAACTTTTGCAGCTTATATGAACAAATTAAGTGAAATTGCATGAGACTTGTCTTTTGATATCCAATAGATACTCTATGTCACATAATGAAGCATTTGTCTTCTCAAAAACATTATGTCCCAACCAGTTCCAGAAACAAAGCCTCATATATATATATATATATATATATGCTCATGAACTTTATGTATAACCATATCGGATGCCTCCTTTAAACATGATTTTTTTTTTTTTGTAATTCCTTTGATGGGCCTGTTTTTACAGCTCATCAGCAGACGTTGAATCTGTATGAACAAATATATTGACTAATGATTTCTGCCAAGGTTTTGGGCCGTCTGCTTATCCATCAGGTGAGATGTACATAGGACGAAACAGGTACAGAATTCGATTTTTCATTTGGAATGGATGGTTTTCCCATTGATCACTAGTACATATACAAAAGTACTACAAAGCTAAGTTAGGTTGTCATTGCCAAAGTGTGGTTTGGTTCTACTTTCAGTACAGACTGATTGTCGGGAAAAACGACACAATCTTCTTTCAAATCTTGGCCATGATCATAAAGAGAAATTTGCTATAAGAATCTTATTGCACTTTTACACCATCAATTCACTCAAATGAAATAAGAGCAATGATGAATCTTGACTAGGAGCAGACTGCACAATCAGATGCTGCAAACATGTCCACGAAGAAAAAGAAATTCTTTCCAACTGCCATGCAGAGAACTAACGAGTGGTTTGCTGATCCCTTTTGTTTTTCAGTGCAAGAACTTGTTCTGAACAACGAAAAAATGGAAAAAAGATTGAACTGTTTTCATATTTTACAGGGGTCTTTTCCTTGGAAATACCAACTGATGTAATCGTAAATGCTTGATCGTATAATCTTTCAACTATAATAACATGACTAGGGAACTCATGTACATTAGCCTTTTGCCAACAGTCTCTGAAAGAACATTAATTATGGTGTCTGCAAATTTTTTTGTTCTCTCTTTCTCTATTAAGTTAGTAATGTTACTAGCTTGGGTGAACTTCATCTGTAGTAATAAGATTTCAGTTGCTAAATGTTTAACTGTTTTATTTTATTTCTTTGATGAACTTGGTTAAGGCCTGCTATCACCTTTATTTCTGCAATAAAAACCAAGATGTATAATATAAAATAAATGAACCTTGTAAATGAATATTCAGTTCTAAATTTAAATAGTATTTTGATGATTTAAACAAATTGCACTAATATTGCAACTAACAAACAATTGACAAGTTAAAAGTTAGATCTGTATAACTGCTGTTAACATATCACATTTGCTGCATTCTTTACTCCATTTTATTCACAAACTTTTTTTGTTACTCAGACAAACTACCCATTTCCTTAATTCCTTTACAAGCTTTCTAGTTAAGTATTGCTGACAACAAATGGACTCCGAACTGTATACTTCTCGTTGGACCATGTAACTGATCCAAACAAGTCCTTTTTAGAAGAACTAATCAGCTTAAAAGTCACTTGATATGTTAGTTTCTTAGCATCCTTCGTGAATTGTAATTTATTTGGCACCACTTCAACAGTCACACCAGCAGGCGCATCTATGGTGGCGGTGTAGACTGATTCTTCTTCACCTACATTAGTTACAGTTCTGCTCACTTTCTTGCTTTCATTTTCCTTCAACTCTGAAATGGCTATTGAGGGGTAGTTCATGTTGGATATTGAGTCAGAATTCGATGTTGTCGAGCAAGAAAAGTTGTTAGGAAGAGTCGTTACTATCATTTTTATCTTGGTCGTGTCGTAGCCAAAACTGCACAGATATTGGATATAGTCGATGGTATCTGTCTCAAACACGAGCCCCGGCTGCACTGGCCCTGACAGACTAATCACTCCGGCTCCTATATCATATGGGGTGGCGCTTGATCCTGTATTTGTGGTGACCGGGGCGTGTAAGTTATTTGTTTGGATTGCTGCAAATAAGATATAACAAACTCTCTTTAAATGCCAACTTTGGATACAAAGAATGGTTCAAAAGTAAGTTTGAAGATTATCTACCACCTGTTGTCATGATGGCTGATCGAATGGCCGAGTGACTCCACGTGGGGTGCTGAGATTTGATAGTAGCTGCGAGACCAGAAACGTGGGGACAAGCCATGGATGTGCCCGAGAGTATGTTGAAGACTGGCGATTCACGTCCAGAGATAGTTACATCTGTGTCATTTGAGGGCCATGCTGCAAGAATGGCTACCCCTGGTGCTGCAATATCTGGCTGCAAAAACAAACCAGACCAAAATTTGCAGTTTCTCTATCAACCACCTTATTGTGTCATAGGGATAATTACATCTTACACTCCCTCCCTGAAGTTTGGTCTAATTATAGAAGCCACCTTTAAAGTTCAAATTCCTTACCTTGAGAACGTTTTTGATACCGATTGTTGGCCCCCTTGAAGAGAAGTAGCCAACAACTGGAGCTGGCTTGTAGTTTTGTACCACTGCAGTTGGCAAAATTGTTCCAACTGGATTGCTTTTGCAAAGTCAAACAAAAGAATTAATCATGGTTAAAGTATAGTTATTATGCTTATTTGCATGTTAAAATGTGGTTGGGGGGTTACCTGTTTGTTTTGATGTAAGATAGTATTTCAGCACCATCTTCTTCTGTGACAGCAGCAATAGGTAAAATCCCGTAATCTGATGGCACTTGCCTTTGGTCATTATCAATCAAAATCATTCCAATGGCTCCTTGTTTCTTCAATTCATCAAACTTTTCTTTTGCTAGATATACGTCATCCTTGGTTTCACACAATAATATCTTCCCCTTAACTTTGGTATCATCTAGTGAACCTGGATAACAATTTCTGAAACCATGCCACACGCGGTCATTACATAAACTAATGTAAATAGATATTGATCAGACACATGAACGTATCCTGATGTTATACCTTGCTTCGGCTTCACTAACTTTACTGGAACTCGATTTTGCTGAGAGTCCGTCTGTTAAAGGATAACTTGAAGAGTTCTTGAGATCAGAAAAGTTGATGCCGCCACCCTAAGACAAAATTCCACATGAAAATGATTATTGATCGTAATGTCAAAGATTAATACAACCTTGAATCTTCTTTGCAAGTATTTTGGTAAGAAGTTCACTAACATATTACCTTAATCAGCTTATTTCCACCTAAAATGATATCTGCCTGAAAATCGCGATCTATGGTGGTTGCAGCAACAGTCATGATCCAAGGGGCGACATTCACGACAGTTTCAGAAGAAGGGCCGCTATTCCCCGCAGAGCATACAACAATAATGCCCTTCTCTACGGCGTGAAATGCCCCAATGGCAATAGGATCAGTGATAAAGTCTGGCTCTCCAGGCGAGGAGCCTAATGAGAGGGACAGAACATCAACACCATCGACAATTGCATCATCAAACGCTTTTAGTATGGCGGATCCCGTGCACCCCCCATCACCACAAACACGATACATTGCAATTCTTGTGTCCAAAGATCCACCTTCCGCGGTCCCATTGGCTAGGCCATAGAATGACGCACCTGATACCGACCTCCCCGCTGCAGTAGATGCCACGTGTGTTCCATGACCAGTCATGTCCCTTGGTGTGCCAAAGTATAGTCCAGGAGCATCATAATACCTTGCTCCAATCACTTTCCTATTGCAGATATGACCATTATTGGAAGCTTCATACAGTTTTAGCTATTAAGAAGTAGAAGAAACTGCATCACAATTCACAAATTTGGAGAGAAGAAATTCACCTGTTACAATTTGAGGTAGTGAAATTTTGTCCTTCCATGCATGTTCCCTTCCAGTGTGATGGGATTGGACCCATACCGTCATCGAGGAAACTCTCAGACTCCGGCCAAATTCCTGAAGTAGTAAGTCGAATGTTACTCTTATGATATAAAGACATTAAATGTGTAACAAAATCTAACATGTTTTCGGAAAATCACCTGTATCTAAGATGCCAATGATAGTGTCTGCTCTAGTTGAAGAGGAATCAGAAGGTGAAGTTGGTTTGGAATCGATTTTCAAAGAAGTTTGGTACTTCAAGAATTCCCAAGAACGAGTCGTGTGAAGTTGTAAAACAGGATCAGGGAAAACCGACACAACTCCGGGTCTTTGTGCTATTGATTTCGCTTCTTCCTTCGATAAACGAGCAGCAAATCCAGAGAAACCATGGCTGTAGCTTTGTACCACAGCTTTTTTATTCCTGAAAATATGAACAAGTATTTAAATCTAATGCATATAAGTTCATGATAAATTACATAAGAAATAAGATCTGCGTGCTGAATCGTATATTATAAGAGCTAGAGTAGCAAATCTATCTCTTTCAAGATATACCAAACACTGAAAAAAAGCCAATGCAAATAGGACAGTATGTTGTTACAACAACTTGGAATGAGAAAATGAAAAAAGACCGATCGCTATACTTATCAGCTGAGCAAGAGTTTACAGATAAGATTTCGAATACTTTCATTCATACTACAATGATCAACAGAGCACAAACCTTTTGATCAGGGAGTTCATAAGCTCAGCATGATCGTTTCTCGGGGCACCATTAGGCGAAAGCGAGTTTCCCATGTACACAATATAAACACCATTGTTCTGTGATTGAGCTGATGCCTTATTTTCTCTCAAAAATAAGATGACCAAAAGATTGGAAAAGAAGAAAATATAAGTTCCTTTCATCACTAAAAACTGAAAAAAAATACTTAGACGTGTAATGATTCCACACTGTCACATTCTTGAGAAGAAGCTCAATTTATAGTGTTATGCAGTAGTCACAAATGGTAAGTTTGTAAATAATAAATACAAGGATATCTTGATAATATGATCGTAAGCTAATGGAATCATGCGTGTTCCCACTGCAAACTATATTATTTTCAGCCATTATAGTGCTTTTTTTTTTTTTTTTTTTACTTAGCGAGGTATAGTGCTTAAGTATACACTATACACACAAAGTGCGGTAGATTTAATCTAGAAATACTAGTGGACATTTAAGGTGGTGGGAATTGTGGATACAGATATTGGCAAAATAAGATCTTTTTTCTAGTACTGGTGTTGTTTGAAAATGTTGGTGAAAAGATATTATAAGTTTTTATCTTAGAATGTACAGAGATTTAGGTAACTAATAAGCTCAATGGTTATTGTCATGATTTGAATGGGAAGTGTCCCAAGAAACACAAAGAGTGTTCAATTGTATCTCTTTGCATTTAGAATAAGCACTTAAGACTTAGTATTTTTCTTTTTCTTTTACACGTAGTGGGAACCTGCAGCTACTACTTTGAGTTCGATCGAGTAAATTATCGGGTTAGACATAGTATCTTGCAGACAACGTTAATCGGACAAAAGACACTGAATAATCTTGGTGTGATAGACACATGCCTAAAAGTCACGTAATCAAATTACTCTTCCTAGGGAATTGAACTTGAGAGCAAGTTCTCCTCATACTTAAAAATCACATTTTTTTTTCTAACTAGTTTGATGATACTAATAAAAAGGGATAATTGTTTTCATGTAACAGTCAGTTGGCCAGGTCTTTTTCTTTATTATACTTTAGGCTGCCACAGTTGCTTCATGTGACGATGCCTATTAGGCTCACTTTTTTTAAAATGAAACTCATTAACTAGTTTTCTGTAGATGAACCTTTAGAGGGGTTCTTAAATTTGGTCCGTTGAATTATGAGTAAATTGCGTCAAATTATTTAAACTCCAATATCTCACCAGGCATCATGTGTGGTACTGCTACCAAACCTGATAATGTTGGTCTATATACAAATATGCCTTTATTAGCTTCTAAAAATTGCTAATGAACAAATCATAATTTCATTTATTGGCAATGTATTCTGTTTATAGTGGAATAGGATAGTTTCCAAATGATAGGTACACCCTTTCACTTCACATGTCTGTAAGGAAAATAGTTAAAAAAAAGAAAATATTACTGTTCATATATCTTTATAAAATCATACCACTTTTTACGATGGTATCCTTCTGTTGTCTTCAATTGGATTTAATAAACAGTTTTCTGTCATTTTCAAATATTGTTTACCAATTTGACAATCTTTGTAGTACGGAAATTTGTGAAGACTGTGGAGAAAGTTATTTTTTCAATTCATTTGCTCACAATTTTCATGGAATAATTGCCATAATTTTGATCTACTAATATATATAATCTTTTTATTTGAACAAATTTATATGTATATCTATAATCTTTTTAATTAGTAAATAAAAATTGTTAGAGGACGAGAAGCTCTCACATCACCTAGTGCGCCACCGGCCTCAGTCACCATGATATAGTGGTTCTCAATTCTATATAGCTCCACAAAACCAATTTTTGACATCTGCCCACTTAAGTCAAATCTGTTAGGGGCCTAATTTGGCCTCCTACTTATACTTTATTTTGTCTAATTTAGTGACAAACCAATTGGTAAAACAATTATTAAACGCACTTAATCAGATATAAGTTCCAAGTCTTGGCACATATTATGACAGCGAAACGTAACGGCATAACTATTCTCTGAAGATTATAGGAAATTTGAACAAGTTACTTATATGTCTATAGAACTGAATGGTCTCGAAATAATGTAGCAGTTATTTACCAAACTTGCTTGTGCTTACAAGTTACAACATGGGAACATGCCAATCAAGTGAAAATTAATCATGCATGATGAAAACATGGTCATGCTGTCAACTTATGGAAAAAATAAGTAGAATATTCCAAATTCAGCCTAATATTGACCAACAGTAGACGTTCCTAGACGTCTCATTAACCAGGCTAGGAGATAATGTGGAAATTGAATCGTTGAAGGAAGAGGAGAAGTTAGTTAAGCATAAAAGTTCAGATCTCCAAGAAATGATGTAATCTGATCAACACGTTTCCTCGTGTATGGTCAGAATAAACTTCGGTCTCATCATAGAGGTAGATCGAAACTCATCATTTATCTTGAAGACGTTAGGATTACCGTACTCATATAGAGAGGGGAACAGGAAATTTTGCAGACAAGCAACGCTGAATAATCTCAACACCCAACGCATTGTTAGCATTGGTGGTTTGATTCAAAATCCAAACAGTATCTAAATCAATCGAGGTAAGAGTTGGACTATTTGGTCGTTAAGATGATGTTGGCCCGCACCAGCGCTAATTGTTTTTGCAATCGTTCGTCGCTAATCATCCCTCCAGATTCGACTTACAATCTTAACTCTCTGGTTCTACATTTGAAGCACTTAAAACCAAACGTCAAATAATAATGAGATCTTAATTAGATGATTCATGCATTGAAATAATTAGACTATCAGGAAAGACGAAAACCAATAATGCAGCCAAATTATGGAAAAAGGTAGATTACAAGAAACCAACCTATTATTCAGGTATACCAGTTTTTAGTTCCTATTATTCTGCCCTCTACTTCTCCTTAAATGCATTATTAAGGGAAGAGGGGAAGTTTGTACATGTAAAGATTTTCAGATTCAGATACTAATTTCAATCGACACGCTCACACACACGTGAGCCAGAATAAACTTCAGTCGCATCATGCGGTAAGTCTGAAAGCGATCATTTGTCTAGAAGATGTTTGGATTTCGAAATTTATAGAGGGAAGAGGGGAAGTTCATGTAAATACAAAAGTTCAGATTCATTCCAAACAACGTGGGATAAGGAGAGGGAAAGTTTGTATATATACAATATACATAAGTTCAAATTCATTCTCAAGGAACATTGGATAATCTCAACCCAACACCCCCCATCAACCCCAACACTGATCATTGTCGCGTAAATAGTGGCATTTGCAGAAGAAGAAACAACTCAAGTAGTCCAAAATTTTACGGTCATAATTGAGAAATAGTGTCATCGACGATTCATACATTAACAAAATCAACATAAAAACTCCAATATGATGCTAAACATGGGAAAATGGTTAAACTGAACCTATTCAAATGCAGCTTTCTTAGCGGCAGCATCTTCCGCTTTCATCTTCTCCACCCACCTTCTCTTCCTATACTCCGCCAACTTCTCGGGCATCTTTTCCATCAGTTCAGCCGTACGTTCTCTCTTCTCCGCAGCTAATCTATCAACCTTATGCCCTTTTCTCTTCGTCTTCATCTCTTTCCTCTCAGGATCATATGGCCAATCTGCCCCAGATAAAAGGACTTCCTTGCGAAGTCTAGCCCGGTGACGTGCACTGATTCCTAGAGGCTTCCACGCCCCGAGCTCCCAGTAACCCCACACCCCTTTTGACAGCTCGTCCTTGTGCTTCGCCAACTTCTCTCGCCACAGATATTGGTACCCTCCCACCGCCTTTGCCACTGATTTTACTACTTTTCCAGCCATTGCTCTATCAAAAATCTGATCATGTTCGCGTATTCAGATAAACCAAGAGAACGTATAATCATAGAATCCAAAAGGGGTGAAAGAAAACACAAGGGAATGTCGAACACAGACGTATTTCAAGATTCGAGTGAAATGGATCATTCATGCTTGAGTTATGATGCAAGTTTTATCACCAAATTATGCAAAATCCTCTGTTGTCATCTAATGATCACCAACATATAGCTCATACCAAAATGCTCAAAGAGATTGTAGTAATGGGATTTGATCAAAAACACTTGAATTGCGTCTAGTATCCAATAAATGGTTTAAAAAAGTCAACTTTTCCGTTTAGACATTTTAACAAACAGCTAAGCTACAGAACTATTACAGCTCCAAAGGACCAGTGAACGAACAAATTATACCGTCTGAGAGATCTGAGCCCAATCAAAACAGCGTACAATTACAAAGAATGAACGCAATATGTAAGAAAATCAGAAAAAGACGGACCTTTTTTGGATCGAAAGAGCTTGAGTCGCCACGAGTACACTATTAAAGCGACCAATTTTAGTTGATCCTTCTTTTTAAGCGATAAAAGCGTCAAACCCCTTATACTATACCCCCTGTTCCACTTTGTCCTCTAAACTTTTTTTTTGACAACAAGCCCCATGTACTACGGATAAATAAGCACTTTACCCCCTGAGTCCAAATCCAACGGCAAAAAGTGTTGACTCGTATTCAAATCCAATGGTGAAAAAGCGACTCAGGGGGCAAAGTGCTTATTTATCCATAGTACAGGAGGCTTGTTGCTAAAAAAAAAAGTTCAGGGGGCAAATCGCTACACCCCTATAGTATAGGGAGTTTGACGCTTTTATCCCTTAATTTAATTGAAAGTTCTTTTTTTTTTTTTTTTGTCACTATGAAATTAATTTATTATCTCACAGTGTTTATTTTGTGACTTGTGTCTATAGTTGACTTTAGAACTATCTATGACAAATTAAGAATAATTAAATTATTTGAACCAAAAGAATACCATCTCAAAGGGTGAATGTGACTTGATTTTCCTTGATGGACTGAAATAATATTTCGATCTTTCGTCGTAAGATAACACAGTAAAAAACGAATCAATTGAAATGATCGATACTAATGAAGTGTTTGCAAGAGTTATAATGATGAATTGTTCACTACTTTTGACTACGGTATTTTGACCAAAAAATCATAGAATGCTAGCAAATAATTTAAAAAAAAAAAAAGAAATACTTAAGCATTAGTTACGTTTTTGCAATATTTAATAAAAAATAGTGTCTCAATTTCACAATTTTTTAGAATATGTTTATAATAGTACTTTGAGAAATACTAAATCATAGATTTACGTCTAATCTTTCACTTGAATCCTCTATGACGATAACACTTTATTGAATTTAAAATTTTATAACATGATGTGGTGGTTATTATATACTTATACATGAGGGTGAATGGCAATATGGCGCAAAAAGTGACTTAAGGTATCCTTTTATCCAATTTGCTCTTTTTCTACATCCCCATGTTTTTCTAATTTCTCATTTCTCTACTTCTATATTTGGGCTTCACATTCGCAATGTGTTACTTATAAGGCCAACATAAAATTATAAATGAGCTATGCCCAGTTTTAAGAAAAAAAATATGTTTATTATTTGGGCTGAAATAAGCAGTGAAGCCTTCTTACAAAAGTAAAAACTTACGAACGAAAATAAAAAGAGTTCCATTGCCGGGAATCGAACCCGGGTCTCCTGGGTGAAAGCCAGATATCCTAACCGCTGGACGACAATGGAATTATAGTAGAGCAACAAATAGAATTTTATACTAATTATTTGTTTTAAGACACAAGAATTGTTTAAACAGTTGCACTTACACCTTGTATTCTGCTTTTCATGTGAAAAATCCCCTTTTTCGTTTTCCCAAATCTCTTGATTTTCGCGATTTAGCAGATCTCCTCATGTATGGGGTCGTATTCTGAATATTTAAAGCATTAATAGTCGGAAAATGCGTGGCTCATTAATTTTTAACATAACAAGGAAATAATGTCTCTATTGTGAATGTGCGTAACTTTTCACTTAAGATCACGTGGTTCAAGAATATCAAACTCTTGCATCTATTAAGGAAGTCAATGGGCGTTAAACGGGGATTGATTGTTATAACACTCTATGGCGCTATATTGTGGATCATTTAGCACGGATAATGATATAAATCTGAATATATAGAGAGTAGATAGTTATATGGCTTTGACTATCTATCTTGTGTTTAAACTATATTCCAACAAACTAATTAATGAATATTGCCCTCTTCCCGGTCCGGTTCTGGCTGTAAACTGAGCTAGCTAACTACATACTAACTTATAAACCAATGAAATTAGCTTATAATTAACAAAATAAGGAGGCAAATTCGAACTTTTGTTTGGTTTTCTTGTTAAGTAACCAATTACTTTAAATTAAATTAAATTAAATTATTCTTTTTCAATTTTCACGTTCATTTCACATGAGATTGAAATTACCTCCCTTGGCATTACCCATGTCATGTTAAGGGTCATGGTGAAAGATGTCATGCTGCATGTCCAAAGAAACATAATCATAAGGAAAATATCACAAACAGTAGTGTGCACCATAAGAAGATACGATTTATCTATTTACTGAGCCCCCCACACGTTGAGATCAAATTCATAATTTGCCTAAAGAGAAACCAAGACTAAGAAATGTTTGGGGCCTATTTCTAGAATTGTTTGTGGCGCGATAAGGTTTTGGGAAAGTTACGTCTTGTCACATTAGATTTTTAATCATATGGTTGATGAAGATAAAAATAAGATGTAATTGGTTTGTATGCATCCAATTGAAGAACAACCTAGAACATATAATTACATCCACCTAATTTAGCATATAATTGAAATTCTTTGTAGAGGTTAAAATTTTATAGCCACAATTTTGTCTTACTCTCGTAGTCAAAATTCTTCCTCAAACACTTTGATCATCTCACTAGTAGGTTTGGTATTAAAATCGATTTAATCATGTGAGTGCGTTCTAAGTCAAGCATCAATCTTGACTTTAATTTGAGCAACCTCTCAAACTATGATAGAATAAATTACCCAAAAAAAAAAAACTATGATAGAATAAGTAAACTTTAATTATCCATTTTCTCGAGGGACCTTATTAAAAAAATGAACTCTCTTCATATATACTATAATAACTAAAATTCTTTTGGTAGATCGTGAGATACTTCTTAATAGAAAACGATAGTTAAGCCGTGGAGAATTTTCAGGGGTGGTCCCATACATGGTATAATCGATATGAAGCTTCATTAGATACACATTCTTCGAACAAAATGCACATAATAGATATGATGCGCATGCAAATATACTATGGTCATTGACTTTCAGTTTCTTTCTTATACTCGTATCAAGCATTCCACGAAAATGAGATCTATGTAAACCCACAGAGAGATTCCCGTGATATTACTCTTTTCACTGTACAATTATTATTTTCTTTTAGGTTTTTGGCAAATAACTCTGTTTGTTGTGCTGATTTGGCTTGTTATCCTCCTGCAAATATATATGGCAAGATACTCTTTTATGATATCAAACAATAGCAAACTATCTCATGTTCATTTTTATTATATTTGTTATAATTAGTCCACAAATGCATTTGATGTTTCTAATATTTTCTTTAATGTAATTTCAGCTAGTTTACTTATAATGATTATGAAAAGAAAATAGAAGTAAAATTATAAATAAAAAAAAAGAATATGTAAAATTATACCTTAATACATATTTAAATTTACTTTGTATTTCATTTGTAATTTCAAGCAAATTAAAAGAAAGAAAATATATCTCTACTCTTAAGATTGAGCAAGTTAACCACATCTTCATATATAGAGACGTAATTTGCTACTTTTTAAATCATGAGGATATATAATTCACCAATGTGTATTCCACCTTATATAGCTTATGCTACTTTCAAAATTACAAGACTGCACAAAGCACCCAACTTTTGTAAGAAGAAAACGACATTCTTTCCCATTGATCAACATGACAACGGGAAAGTCAAATATTGGGCCAGTAATGGACAAAAGAATTTGAACGACTAATGTGCCATTAATGGCCAAACACAAGGCCCCAATCTCCGTACACCAAAAAATATATGGTTAACTATTGAAACGCACGCTCAACTTGCATTGCACGTTCTTTTCAATGGTCCCATTTTCAGATATTTTACTTTATCATTTGTTTCGACCAACGAGGAGAATTGTTATCATTAAATCTTAATATAGATACAAAATGCATTAAGGACAAACGTTAAACATGCTTAAAAAGCATAGGACAAACAAAAAAAAAGGCTAGTACATGTAACATGTTGCCTCAAGTTGACACTGGGCTTGTTGTTAACATTTTGCAGTTGTCGTTTTCTTTCTCTTTTTTTCCTACTTTAAACAGCACCAAACACAGCTAGCTTTTTCTTGCATAGACAATCTCATTGATTTACCCTAAAATGGGTTTGATAAGGTTCTGTGGAGTTTCAGGTTCTTTGGGTTATGATCTAGGCCAGGAGCTTCAACACTGAGCTGCAAATGAACAAATAAGGAATCTCACTAGTTTGAGAAATAATTGTTGAATTAATTAATAAATAAATGATAGGATTAATGTGCAATAAATACTAAGAATTGCGTAAAACCCCTCGTGTTCTAAACAACTTGCACAAAAACTATTCAATTTTTGTTATTTATTTCTTGTAGAATAACTTGTGTAATTTAAACCCTCCACAAGTTTTTCAAACCCCCTCTAAGAAGGGTAAAATTGACAATTCTTATTTTCTTTAAGTATTAGTGTTAAGAAGAGATTGGTAAAGGGGTTTTGAAAACACGAGTTTCGTGCAAAAAAAAAAAAATTTAACAAAGAGTTGTTGCAAGTTTTCTAAGACACTAAAAGGGTTTTTATGCACTTTCCACCACTATGATATATCAATATATATATAATCCTTCGTATCAATTTTTTTTTTTTTTTGACAATAATTAAGTAGCAACATACTCAAAGAAATAAAAGTCAAAAGGCTTTAATAAAAGAGGGATATATTTTGAAGTAGGCCAACGATTTTGCGACTTACATACCTTTTCCACTTGTTTGCGGAGCTTAGCATTCTCTTCCATCAAATGTGCAACTTCAGCTTCTAACTCATATGTGTAAGCCTGCAGTTAGAAAAGGCAAGACAAGTTCACAATTTTAAAAAATAAAAATAAGGAAGAAAAAAAGAACAAGAAAAGATAAGTGATTATTAACTAGAAAAAGGCCTAAAAAAAGTTCAAAATGAGATTATTAATTATTATTTTTTTTGAAAAAAGAATGTAACAAGAAAAGGTAATTGACTATTGACTAGAAAAGACAGAACAAGTTCAAAAAGAGATAAGTCCTTTTCTTTTTTTACCTAACCAAGAAAAGATGCATGACTATAGAAAAAAAAAGAAGTCTATGAATAATACTAAAAAACAAAAGATAACAATTAATAAATAAAATGGTGATTTAACAAATGCAAAAACACACTTGTCTCCTAGCTCTTGACCGAGCTGCTGACTCTCTATTCTTCATCAACCTCTTCCTTTTTCGATCAACAACGTTCTCATGGTCACTTCCTCTTTTACCACCATAATGAGGACACAAACAAGTGTTTGGTGACAAAGAGTTCAAGGGTGTTTTAGTCATTTCACCGGAGTTGGCAATGGTCATGTTCTCTTGTTGTGAATGGTTGCTAGGGAAGAATTGTTGGACAAGAGGCGGCGGCGGCGCGGCGGTGGTGGGGTGGTGGAGGAGGAGAGAGGAGAGGCTGAGGTCTTTCCACACTTCGTCCATGTTTTTTATTTGATGGGACAAGTGAGTGAGTGAGTGGGTGGGATATTTTTGGGTAGGTGATTTAGTGAACTTTACTCATTATTATTGCTCTTTCCTTGTATTTATATATATAAGTACATGTACACACTATTTTGATCAAACAAAAAAAAAGTACACACACTATTTTTTTTAAAGGAATAAAAGTGTAAAACAAAAAGAATGACCATAATGGGCTATGAGTACAAAGACATTATCCAAAAGCCAATTATATTGGATTAGTGATGTGATTGTAGTCAACAACTTTATTTTAGAGGAAATTGTGGTAGCTAGATGTGGTGGTTTTTTTTTTTTTTTTTTTTTTTTTTTGCATGAGTTTGAGTTATGGGGTGTTTGGAAGTATCTTGAGCTAATTAGTTAGTAGGATGACAACACCAAATAGTTTTTGCGCTAAAATAATGTGTAATTTATGGGTTACTGTAATATTATTTTTTATATCTCTTATCGTCTATTAATGTGTGCATTAAGATCTCACTACGAGTTATGTACACGTGTTTTAAATTTAACGGTGACACAAAGAATGACATATGATTTGACACATAGGATTCGAACCCGTGTAATAAATGTGCTTTGAAGGTGAAATTTGTTTTATGTTCAATTTTCTCCACACAATAAAGGCAAACGGTATATGAAAAAAAGTTCAAATATGATAACTTAATTAAATACTACTAATGTTAATTACATTAAACACTAGTAATGCGAGGAGAAAACACTAGTATAAAGATTTAAGGCTAAATTACAAATTTCTAAGAGGTGTTTTATTTGACATATATGAGGGGTTTCGTTAATTTTGTAGGTGTAAAAATTTAATAAATGAAAATCAATCTCTCATGTAATGTGAAACGCTCTTCCTCAAGAGTTAGATGGAGAGTGGGCCTGGTGCAGTTTTTTTGATGATAGAATGGAGTCTTGTACCATAAATATTACGACTGATTTGGTGCAATATAATATGTATTCAATAAGGCATTGAAGATTTATACGTTTTGCCCTTAACACGAGATAGCTGGCAGAAGAATCTTGGACTTGAAGCCTTTTTATTTATTTATAAAGAAGTATCATAAAGCTGATTGATTAATAGCTAGGATGTGTCTTGAAGATGAAATTTGTTTAATTTTTAACTTGATGTGTTTGAGTTTAATATCTTAATTAAATACCACTGTGTCCCATATGCAGTTTATGTCTAACTCGGATTACAATTTACTGATCAATTGAATGTGAAGATATATGGTATTTGTGGTGGTTGTGAAAATTCAGGAACAATACAATATGAAACGGAAGTTTATATGATACGCCACTTTCACAAAAAAAAAAAAAAAACAAGTGGAATCTATCTCCAAGACGATTCTGTGGTAAGAATCTCTATGAGAATCCAACCTTGGACTTTAGTATCTGTAAGTATTGTGCAACATGGCACGAACATAGTACCATCAACAATAAATATTTGAAAAATTTTATATACCAATGTGGTCAGTCCACAATTATTAGCCTTCTGGCACAACATCTCCTCCTATTTATTTAACTTTTATTTTTCTACTATCTGACTTAATTTTCATTTTCTTAAATAACGTCCAAAATGAATTTACGGTACAACTGATTTGAAATTGTCAGGATAAAACTTAAAAGGTTCTCCCGTTCTTCTGAAATAAAATCCTATGAGAAACTGAACAATCAACTCAGGATCTTTTGTCAAGTTGCTATTAGATACGTTGATGTCAGAATAAATAATAAAGTTTATTTTAGATAATTAAAAGGAATAAAGCTGCTAAGAATGAGGTTTGAGGCAGAAACCTGGAAAATGAATATTTTTGGTGGAATAGTTTAAAATAATCAAAGTAAATATTTAAAAAAGAGGAGCTAAACAAACGAAATTATATTGAAGATAAAGTTTGTAATAATTTAAACAAAGAAATCTCTCGGATATTTAGAGGCTTTAACATAATTTAGAAAAATAATGGGGCAGACTTGTAATTCTCATGACTTACCTTCTCTACTTGTTTCCGGAGCTAATGAGCACTCTCTCTTCAAATGTGCAACTTCATCTTGTAACTCATATTACAGACTCTATTTAGCACTAAATATACGATTACAATATCTTCTCAAAAAGTTCATACACTGACTTGTAACGAAGGGTAATATAATAATATGTTGCACAAATACGAACGTGCTCGCGAATACATATAGGTTGAGTGCGCCGTTATAGAATATAATTCGATGTGAATACAACTATTTACTTTAATATTAATATCGATATATATATATATTATACACTAATATAAACAATTTAGCTTATGACACTGAATATTTCATTTATAATCTAATAGTAAAAGTCTAAACATCAAATTTATCTAAGATATTCATAAAAAAAATGCAGGTGCAACATAAAAATCATAAAAGTATCCGAATATCAAAAGTATCGAAATATCGAAGTATTTGTGTGTAATACATTAAGAAAAGTACTCGTACAACAATAATAGTCGAAATATTCGTACAACATGCACTATCAATTTTCTACTATCTATAACCAATTGACTATCATTAGCATGTTGAAGCCATATTAACTGAAGCACAGCTCTGATTCGCCATTCCTTTAATTAATTGCTACTAACAACTCTTGGGCCAATCAATTAATATAATATATATGCCAGGTTCATACGTAAAAAATATTGCTCTAGAGCTTTATTATGATTGATTATTTTGTAGGAGGCAAGACTAGAGACAGGAAAAGCCGCCTGCCTATAGCTGCGATAAGAAAAGCTATAATCCGTTCCAATTGAGTTGTGCACACTTTAAGTAATTGTCGACTTTTTTAGTTGAATTGATATCTACACAACACAACGTTGATCGTTCTGGTAGATTGTTAGTGTTTCAAGTATTTTTACTTTGCGATGTAGGAGTGGAAGCTCCAGGAAAGATGAGAAACGCATGAAATCCAAAGACTTGTTGACTCAAATTCTCGTTGATTCACGTAAAATCAAGAACTCATTGATTCATAAAGCATACGGAGAAATTGAGATAAATCTCAAAAAGCTCTTATAATAATGAAAAACGAGCTATCTTTAGCTCTCACGGATAAAATAACTCGAAAAAGGAAATAGAAAAAAATATGAATATGCCATCTTGAAAGCAGAAACTTTCGAATTTGGCAAAAATCAAGGAGGCAGGCACAAAGATGTAAATCTTTGCAAGTCTTGCTCAGGTGGCCATTTCCACTTGGAAAAGTGGTATATATCTTTTTGTCGAAATCGAGTTTTATTCACTTTCTGGTCAAAATCCGACTAATTTTAACTTTGAGTTGCGTATTTGGTGGTCTACCGCATCACTTTGAAAGTCCAATCATGATTTGTTTGAAGAAGCATTGATCTAAATTTTGACATCCTGCCAATTCTTTGAATCTGCCTGTATTTTTCTTTTCAGTTAAAAAAGACTTGTGGAGGAGGTTCGCAATAACGATGTACTTATTATTGCTGGTGAAACTGGGAGTGGAAATGCAACATGTAAGTCTTTTGTTATATTGAGTTTTTAACTGCTACTTTCCTCTTAGTCAGATTGTTGCTTATAAATGGTTTACTGGCACATCCATTTTGATGTTGGTTTCAGAGGTAAACATTAGATATACTTCTTAGTGATGTTTCTTGCTTTTCCTCCTCTATGCATTGAGAGATATGTAAATTTGATGCTTCTCCAGAGGTTCTTGTTGTGCTGTGAATATGCAGTCATTATTTAAAAGTTCTTATTTCCTATCTTTCTTATACAATTCGGAATTGTCTCGGTCCAATATGTACCAAACTGAGATATCCGACAACCTTGATTTTGTGTGTGGCTTCCCTTATTCGGTAAATGGCTCATTGTTGATTTATGTTCTTGTCATTTACAAGCGCTTATGGATTGGACTGGAATTGTTTCAGCTGGTCGGGGTGTCTTACCAAAGTCGGCTTAAGCTAGAAGTATATGATAAATGATAAATATGATGATTGTAGAAGTATGGTGCAGGTCTAAAACTGATGGTAGATCTCTGATTTGTGTTATAGTCATACAAAGTTCTTTTTTACTGTTTTGAGTTTATCGAGGAAATGAACCAAGAACAACATATGGGACTTTTAGGAAATAGTAGCAACTGCCAAATAACGCTACGATGGAGTTGCCTTGGGGCTTATTTACCTGTCAAGGACCAAGAACTCGTATGCTTGTCAGGACTTCTGACTTACTTGAATATATGATATTTTGACAGAGTTGCCCCAGTATTTATTTAATGGAGGATTTTATCGCAACGGAAGAATCATTGGCATAACTCAACCTACGGTGTTGCTGCAGTTACTGTTGCACAAAGGGTTGCCGAGGAGTGTGGAGTCACATTTGGTCAAAAAGTCGGATATGCCGTTAGGTTTTAGGAATTGACAACCAACTTAACAAGGATCAAATACATGACCGACTGATTGCTCTTGAGGTAACATGAACATGCCTGAATGCTCGTTTTTTCGTCCTTTTATGCTAATCAATGTTGCACCAAAGAGTTATCCTATTCTTTTTATTAACTTGTGCACTTAGCTGCATAGAGTTTCTACTGTGATTTTGTATTACTGCGTAAAGCTAGTTAATCTACGACAAGCATCCCTCCAACTTATGAAGATATGAATATGATTGCAGGGAAGCATTACTGGATCCATATCTATCCAAATATTCAGTTAGTATTGTTGATGAGGCTCACAAAAGAACCATTCACACTGATTTATTGCTTGGCTTGTTGAAGACTGTACAGAGAACGAGGTCTCGAGGTGCCATTAACACTGTAAGTAGTGATCATACAAAAGTTGAGAATGGCTCGGTAACGGAAAAGGAAAATGATGTCCAACATACCAGTGTTCTCAAGCACTGCCAAAGCGGTAAGGTGTCCCGTTAATTATTATGTCTGCAAGTTTGGATGCACAAGGTTTTTTCTGATTACTTTGGTGGTGCAAGAGCTCTGCACGTCCAGGGCCGACAGTATCCTGTTGATATACTATAAACCCGTCAACCTGAGACTGATTATGTGCATGCAACCTTGATCACTATATTTCAGGTTCTTTCTATGGCTTCTCTATAACGCTGATTAGATGCATCGTACTGCTGCTGTTTAAATTTGTTCTTGGGGACATCAATCTTATGCTAAGTTTAATATATCTGGGTAAAGTCAAATGTGCAAACACCAAGAGCTCCCTTCCCATTCCATGGAGTTCATATTATCAGCAAAAATATTTCAAAATAAGATTTCTGTACATCAAACAAAAGGTTAAATTATGGGTTCGTGTAGGCATGTCATACTAATGTGCTTATACGCTTCTTTTTCTTTCCAACAGATCTTTGCTTGCATCGAAGTTTAGTTTTGAATTTTCGTTTTTCCTGGATAATTACATTATTGTCCACCTCATCCCTCTCATACTTATTTGCTTAGTTCAGATACATTTTCAGGTGATGTTAATATTTCAAGTTGAGAAAATGTTGAAAGCACACTTTTTTGGGTCTATATGCCTGGTTGGATGACTGTTGTTTTGAGATAGGTCCTCATTTTTTACTTTATTCTTCTAGATACATTTTGAGGAAGGGCCAGGTGACATACTTGTGTTCTTGACAGGCCAAGAACAAAGCAAGAGGAGAGAATCATGAACCACACTTTACTACAATTTATTTGTATGAAACTACATACAATGACTAAAGTTTATTTTGAATATGAGACTGTTAACCCTCCAAATTGCTGCTACAGTGACAATGAACAACCTCATTGCCCCCTTTGTATGAATTAAACAAACATACAATGACTAAAGTTTATTTTCAATTTATTATGTATTTTACGGACAATTTTCTATTTTTTCTATCTGTGGCTCTGAAACGAGTGATGGCTAAGATAGCATTTTCCTGAAGTAATTTTACTAAGTGAAGATCACTGGAGTTTGATATATTGAGTGCCAAGAAGTTAGATCATGTTCTCTTTTCCTGAGCGTAAGAGTTGAATATCTTTAGAGGCTTAGAGATTACACATTCACATGAATATCATGAACTGATGTGTATAATGTTACTATATACTCATACATGCACACATTTCCTATTGTGTTGATATTGATTGTTGTGTTGATTTGCATGGTAATTTTAGTTCTTTACTAAAATTGTTTGATCTTCTTTATGAAGTGGTCAATATTTTTTTTGAAGTATTACTTTGCCGTTACCAATTAGGCCAGTTCTTATTTCTTTATTTATTATTTCAGAATGGCCGTCATCAAGTGAATGGAGCTGTTATATATTCTTGTTAGATCTTACAGAAAACCGGTAAATTTTCTGATCCGGTTGGCCATCAAAATGGTCAGGCTTCAGCTGGATCCAATTTAACAAAGGCTCTCATTGTTGCCAGTCAATTAACTGTCTGGAAGAAATGTTGATAGTAGTTGCAATGCTCTCGGTTGATTCTATCTTCTATGCTCCCCGTGAAAAGTTGGTAGATGTACGACTTTAGCCTCTTGCTTGATCCATGTTCCTTTCCTCAACGATATTTCCCTTCAAACAAGCTGTATTGGTTGAAGTTCTTATGCATAAACAAAATCAAAGAGACAAGTACAATGTCTTCTTAATTCCGAAGAAATCATGTGTACTTTATGAGCAATAAACGAGAAACAAACGCCCTTCAATTTTTCGTTTTGGCTGTCAGTAGCCTTGATCCTTCCAAAAACCAAGTCCACTGTAGTTCCAGTAACAAATGGTGAGAGTGAAGTATATGCTTTATGTTTCACGAATCGGAGACCTATCAGGGGACTAGGAAAGGACACTGGATTTTTGAATCGAATCTCTTAGGTTCTCAGTTTCTTCTATGAACATTAATTCAACCATCTCTAACTCCTCTTCCATGTGAAATCCGATTAGTTGCTTCTATAACAAAGACATTCCATGCAGCTTCCATATATTGGTGCTGTCCTTATCATCACGTTCTTATGTTATTCGATCTCCTACCTTCTGTTTGCATATTGGTCACCATCGGCCACAGTTACCCATTTATTATTCACAAGAAGCTAAGTCAAGTAACTAGCATATATGTAGCACAGTGCTACTCGAACAAATTTTCAGTTAGCTTGAGCCTTGACACCAGCTATAAATATAGCTAGAGCTTATTTGATACGTAGTTTGCAGTAGGCAATCTGTTATGAATTAGTGATAAGATTGTGAGATGATACTTACATGTTTGCTGCTACCCATATATGTGAATGAGCATTGAAGGTGTGATGGTAATTTGACATCCTAAGAATGGATGAAGTTTCAATATTATCTCAGACTTGGTGCTGATAAAGTCATTTTCTTCTTGTTATGTTGGTCCTGGTGCTGCTTCACATTACTGGCTCCTTTAATTGGTTCCTAGTTCCTCGAGCTACGATTTAGCCTTTCTCATAAGCTGATATTCTGAATTACTTCTATTATGCAGTCTAAAACTTCTCTGAAAAGCTTCTCGAGCTCAGATGGCGATCATTTGACATTTTTGAATGTATATCGTGCCTCTACTGAGTTCTTGGAGAAGATCAAGCTAGTAAGCAGTGTCGAAAAAGCTGAAAAGAATCTCAGAGTATGGTGCAAGGATAATTTTATTGACATGCTAGTGATATCCACAGGTTGCTATGATCTCTGCAACGTAGATATATGTTCTTTGGGTGTAATTAAAAGAAAACTATGTGATTATGCTCAATTACTCTTTGGTTCTCCTTAAACAATTATTTCGATTGTAGATGAGTGCATCCATGGTCACCGTCTTCGATATCTACTTTTAACGTTTTCTGCCTTTGGTACAGATAATACATTGATCTTTTTGTATTTTGGAGAAGGCGTGAAACTTGTTTAAAATTTCTCTAGAGATAACCTCTAATCTATACATCTTTTCTGTGGAAAAAAGGAGGAATGTTGAAGATGCAACATAAAACATTCGTCGAGTGCAAAGGAATGTTGAACAAATGGGGTTTGTGTGAGTTCATGTGGCGATGACATGCTTCCTTTCAGAAGCTGCTTCCTTTTTTCTTAGTGCAGCTCTGAAGCAGCCAAATGGTACTTACAGGTGATTGTTATCGTATTGTTGTATTTCGATGTTATTGACATGTCAAGATGCTCAAGTTGATTAAATCAAGAGGTTTTCTTACCAAGTTTTGGGATTTTTCAATCTACAGGGCTCTATCGGGTGGTCAGACTGTGCAATTTCATCCTTCGTCTGTGTTGTTCCTGATGAAACCAGAGTGCCTAATCTTTGACGAAATAGTCCAAACTGATCAGAATTACATCCGCAAACGTTTCTAGTATAGATTACTTGTGGTTAGCTAAGTCGGCTCCTCAGTTTTTTGCCTTGGAGGAATAGAAGTTTCCCATGGCGATATGAAGTAATCTGGTATATGTCTATTATGTTTGCACATACACGCAAAAACTTGATAAGAGTCTTGCGTGGAAGAAATGGCTCCGCCTTCCTGAACAAGAACACACTGATGCTCGGAGAAGAAGCGTACAATGAGTAGCCCCTTCTCACTCTTCCTTGGTGCAGTTGTAACCAGCAAATGATGAACTATGCTTTTGATATAAAATGCACATTAGCGGACGGGCATGGTTCACGGGGTTCTTTCGTTGGTTCATCATCGTGGTAAACTCGAGCATCAGAACCATTGTTATTTTGTAAGGACATGTCTTCTAGGGGACTTATATTATTTATAGCAACACGTATTCTGGCGAATATATAGGTCCTGTGGCTTATACTTTTTCAAGTGTTTGTACTACATGAGATTTGATTGTCACCACACGTATTCTTGCATTGTCATTTTACGTTTGTGTAGTGACGCTTTCATCGAAACTGTGGGAACTCTTTGCAAAGGAATAAGAACAGGGCCATGCTGTGTTTATGGAGTTATGATCACTATGTCACACATCATTAGCTGCAACAACATCTATTGTAACAAATATTCAGACAGAATCTGAAGATAATTTCGACTCAAATGATGTTGATGAGGTAACAAACCCAAAAAAGTCCTACAAAGAACTTATGTGAACGAACTTGGCTTCATTGAGGAAAATCATTTTAATGTAGTATAACTTGTAGAAATCAACGATCTTATGGTTAGATTTCATAAAATAAATATGCTATTTCATTTGAAAGGATGCCGTTTCACTCACCACTTTGGAAGAATTTATTTGTTTCTATTACCATCACTTTTAGAGTCAAGGGTGATATTGAATCTAACTGCAATTTGGTACTGGATAAATCGATCATTCATGTTATAACAGCACATGAACCATGACGAGTTAAATATAAATGTAATGTTAGGATTTTTTTTCAAAATAAAATTTAAAATTAAACTAAACCAATGTTTTACAGGTTGCACACTTTTAAATAGCTGTGGCTTTTTCACATTAAAACTTGTTTTCTCTCAAGATATTCACACATGCATATGTACAAAATTTTATTATTTTATTCATAAAGTTGAAGAAGGTTGATGAGTATCAATTCTTCAGAGTGGGGTTGCTCTTAAAAATGGGGTCATGTTCCTAAAAGGAGAATCTTGATTCTTGAGTGGTACGTCTGCCTAATTTTAATTTATCGTCAAACTTTTCATTATTAAATTTTCGGAAACATTTTTGCCGACATGTAAACCATGTAATGAAGTCAAGCTGATATTTTAGAGGTTGAGTGGATCTCTCTCTAGTCAAATTTGCTAATAATATGGCGAGCTTTACCCGTGTAAATTAAAAAACCAGATCTACAACCAGTAAAAATTATTTACCTAACCATATCTTATACCACTAGGTTTACGTAACGTCTTCGTTCTCCGTATGGATAACTAACGTTAATGTAAAATTTTAATGCTACGTCGATTTCGTATTTATGCCCTCTAGAAAATTGCACCAGTGTTTTCTGAAAATTGCACCAAACTCCTTATATTTTCTAAGACTTACACCAAACCACCTTATGTGATAGAAACTCTGCACCAAAACCCCTTAAAATACAAAACCAGATTCAAAGATGGCTAGTATAATGCAATCGCCCAGCAATATGCAAATCTTTTGATAAAAAAGAGTAGATTTTATACAAAATATACAACACAAGGGGGTTTGGTGCACGTATTGAATAGCACCCTTTATGCACTTTCCCCTGCATCAACATGAAAAAAGAAGCTACACCCACCTTTGGCAGATCAAAGTAAAAATGGAAGAAAAGAAAAATCTCAGACCGATGTAACTGAACTGGATGCACGAATAACGCCCTTATAAAATAGAACAACACAACAAGATAAGAAATAAAAGAATTCAAAAATCAGAGGGTATATGATAAATGTAACAAGTATTAACACAGTCAAGCTGAGCTTCACCCTCTCTCATGTTGGCCACACAATCAATCCCACTTCCCATTTTTCACAATGCCATGTATACCTAGGAAAATTCACCTTAAAACAGTTTCCCCTGGATGTTTCCAAAAATCAAGTACCCGACCGTTTAATACAAAAAACCACCGTTCGTCCACGTAGCAATTACAATGGCCATCTTGGTGGGAAAAAAATTTAAGTCAGTTCTTGTATTCTCGTCAAAGATTCTTCCTTTTCTTGATAACTTACAATAGTTATTATCTTTGAACTACTCCAGCAGCCTCCTGAAACATAAAGCAGGTCGTGTAAGTAAAGTACTGATTTGGTGTCATCATTTTAGCACACATGTGAAAGAGAAGTGAACTAACCTTTACTGAATGTGCAAAACTTTCTTCATGATATAATTATCATACTCCAGATGGAAGACTTTCTTCAGCAGTGTCTTCACCATTAACCAACTTCGACTGACCAATCGACTCCTCAGGCATGGAGATATTTGCAGTCACCTCCGTGCGATCTTCTTTTACCTCCATATCTCCATTTGCGATAGTCGAGGAACCATCCAGGGAAACCTGCTGTAAAGATGTTGCCAGGGAATTTTCAGGTTCTGCACTACGCGAGCCAGAATTGTTGTTTTGCAAATCAGCAGCTGGTAGCCATCTGTTCCACTCATTACGCCTCCTCACCTTGTCACCCTGCAGAAGAACAACCAAAAGATGAAGCAGATATTCAAGCATAGGTTATTTGAAATCCCAGAATAATGAGATAGCAATAGGAAATAGCTGTTAGTAACATGAACCGTTGATTCCCCCATTTGGATTAATAGCACAGCACGTGTTATCAACCAAAAATGTTGTGGACCATTGAATATATATATATATATATATATATATATATATATATATATATATATATATACACACACACACATATATACTCAAAAGTGAATTACAGCACATAGCTGAAGGGGCATTTGATATAAAGTCTTGCAAGCTTACCTGTACTTCCACATCGGTCGAATATCTCAAGGCCTCCAAAATCACTGTGATATCGTTTGTCAAGTGCTGAACCTGAAAAATAAGAGAAAAAGGCAACCTTGATTCATATAAAAAGTACTTCAGTTTCCACAAAGCAACATTCCGAACTTAAAACAAAGAGTAGACAACTATTTCCTTAGTTCAACTTAGTTATAGTAAGATAGCAAAAAGCACCATAGATGTCAGAAACTATAGAGGTCTTCCCCCTGAGATACATAGAGGAGAAACTCCTTAAACTCAGATATACTTTACAGATCCTCTGTAAGGTATCATCCATCAAACATGCTGCAGTGTGATGGAAAGTGGTACAAAAGAGAAAAAGAACACTCGTTACTGAGAAGTTTTATGCAGGGAATGCAGAAAAAGTTTACATATTGAACTGGACCACTAAAACAGCATAGTCACAAGAAGTACAAGGCGCATCCAATAATCAACCACATATATTAGATGGCTTGTGTTGATAAATATTATTTCCTGGTGCTACCATTCACATGATTTTAAGTGCACTTTTCGAAACCTTAGAAAATAGTTTTGCCCTACACCAAGAGCAGCAAATCAGCACTAAATAACAGCGAATCTGTCTATCATCTATTGAACAAAATAACTCATAAACCATATCAACAGAAATAAGCTACTTACCCGACGGAAGGATGCTATCACAGAAATAGGCACCCAGCCATGATTATCCATCTTTGACCTCAAAAAGTTATCTCTCGCCAAATTATCCTCACTGGTACAAGATAAATACTTGATTCAGCGAAAAAATATATTAGAGAGCTCAGCTAAAGCAAAACAGAATATTACCAGCACAACTTAGTTTTTGAGGACTAATTGTCCGGCAAATGTTACCTAAAATAATAGTTTATTTGATTAACAATTGAATTCGACAAGGTATTCTCATTAGCAGGAAGAAAAGGCACAGGTGGAGGTGTAGGACCCATCGCAATAGGCCTGAATGACTCCGGAGGCATTGGAATGAAATAGTGAGATGGCATATCTGAAAGATCAAATATAAATGTTATGTCCAAACAGTCGCATTTTAGCAAAATACTATTTCCTTACTTACCAAACCCCATGTGGCCTGGAAAAACTCTCATAGGCGGGGGTGCCATAAAGGGACCAGCACCAGGGGGCAGTGGGGATGGCATATATCCCATTGGAGGAGGCAAAAATGGAGGAGGAAGATGAACATCTCTGCGGTCTTGATCACGTCTGCCTCCGTGATTGTTCTGGTATTGTCCATCCCCACGAGGTCGGGGTCCAAAATTACCTCTTCTGGGAGCACTCCTTTGAGATGAATGGTCATTGCTTGTATGTGACTGAGAAACACCGAGTCCTCCAGCAGGTCTTGAGCCTCTCACTGGAGCATCCAGCATAGGGGGAACCAACCCATAAGGTACTTCAACAACTGGAAACGGGGGTGGCATCGGGGCAGAAGGCCTAGTAAAGGTATTTTGCATTGGTCCACTTCCAGAAGAGCTGCCTCCACCACCACCGCGGTTCCTCGACCTTGGTCTAGCATGTGTTGAATTGTTGGCATGAGAGTTAGCATGAGCATTGGGATTAGGTTGTCGCTGAGGTGGTTGAGATATTATCGGAGCCTATCAAGCCAAAAGAAACATACAATAACTTCATAAATTCCCTTCCACAAAACGAGGCAATAAAGCTTTTGTTTCATCCAACTAGTACATTAAATTCATTAAACACTCAGTTGATCGTTACAGGTCGAAAAGTTCCACGACAACATATGTAGTTCAACTTACAGAAAAGTTACATATTTTAGTTCGACAAACATACGTAGCACAAGATATCGAAACAAACAAAGCATCGAAAGAGAACACATACGGTCCTCAGTTCTATTTCAACACATTCACAACAAAGTCCAAAACCATTATAAACACGAATCCACACCAATGCAGCTACATATATCACGAATCACAACATGATCAATAGCCATACACTAAATTTAAACTCTTTAAACAAATTAACCTGAGTCGCAACCACTGATCCGTCACTAACCGGCCTGGTCGCATCCAACGACGCTCCTCTAGGTCCCGTTCGCGTCAATTCAGAAAGAGCAGGCCATACAGCAGCCCCACCCATAACATTAGCAGGCTCGACGACACCATTTACCGGCCTATTCCACGCAGGCCTCCTAGCAGGCCCACCCACATTGCTCTCACCGTTAACATCAGCGCTCTCCTCCACACCGCCCGAACTCTCGACGACAGAGCTCTCCACACCAGACTCCTGCTCCTGAGGCGGCGGCGGAGACGGAACCGTTGAGTGCTCCGAATCAACGGCAGAGATGATTTGTTCAGAATCGCCGCGCACGATTGAGGCCCACGGCGAGGGGAGATTGTTCCGCCGCCGCGATTGGGGGCTGTCGACGGCGCCGTTTGACGGCGAAGTTGGAGATTGGTCCGTCACCATAACTAGGGCAACGAATTGAAACAACGAAAAAAACGGTGAAATTTTTTTGATTTTTTTTTGTTTAATTAAATTAAATTAAAAAAAAAAAGAGAGAGAGAAAAAGTGAATGCGTGTTGTTGTGATTGGAATCGAACTGTTTTTGCGATTGTGATTGTAATCGAATTTGAGAGTGATGATCGGAGGTGGAAAAATTAGGGTTTGGGCCGTCAAAATAAGAGCAGCAGCGATCCCAAAGTGTTTGTGTTTTTGTTTGTGTGTGTGAGAATTGGAAAAAGAGCGGTGGCTGCACCGGTGTGTGTGTGTGTATTAAGGAAAAGATGCGATTTTTATTTTTTTACCTTATATTTTTTTTCTAGGAGAAGCCCTTGTGTTGGATTTATATGTAGTGTGACTATTATAGCCCTACTTATATAGTTTTAATTATGTTAATTTCTCACTAATTAAGGAAATTACATGAAAATTCATCGGATATAAAATTATATTACTTTTTTTCATTATTGTTTTCCTAAGAGTACTAGTAAATGTCAAAAGGGTGTGTTCATAGTTTGTGAATCTTCTCTAAGATTGCGTTGGGGTTGGTTTCGGGAGTTTGCATTAGGATTTTTCTTAACGTTTATAGGAAAGTACCTGAACACTTTTTTTTGTTTATTTTTGACATTGTGGAAAAGAAACATGAAAATTATTTATGCGTTCATTCCAATTATACTTTCATCAATTCCGAAATATTTCGAAAAGATTTCAAAATATTGAGTTGTTAATATTCGGTGAACTGAAAGATACACTTAAGTCGAAATTTACCTCCATGTTTAAAAGTGTATCAGAGAGTGAAAAGATAATAATGACTATACATTCTTAAAAAATGTATTTGGTTTTCTTTTCTTATATAGTTAATGTTAGAAAACAAATTTTAGGACTTTTGTAACGTTGTGAATGATATTTTTCCCCACACAAATTCAAAGACTTTTGAAGCCTGATTTTATATATATATATATATATATATATGGAGATGATATATACAGAGCAAAATCCCTCACAGAGCAATTTTTTTGTGTTTACTATAATACCCCTCTTTATATTAGTTAATCATTCATTTCCAGAAGCTTTGGAAACATAATTAAAACATTCATCTTTCCAAATTGTAAAATAGAAAGATTTTCTTCCTTTATTTAATAAGTTACATAATAAAAATATAATTATGTGTCCAGATTCATTTATGTTTTAAAAGTTTGTATTACATTTTAAGAATAAGATAAAGTTTAACAATATAATTTTTAAAATGTCCAGTTTACTCATTTATTATACAAAAATAATGGATTTTTTCTAATTCATGCTTATGTACATTGTGTACACGTCTTACGCTAAAAAAGATGTCTTGACAACAGTACTTATGGCAATTTTGTTAGAAACAAGTACCAGAAACAAATCGTATTCACTAAAGCCATACTTTTGCTTATCAAAAAGTAAATAAATAAATTAGAACTGACGTTTTTTATGATAAGTTTCATTGAAAAAGTTTGCTGGAAAAAGAATTCTTAAATAATTGGGTCATAATAGTAGTTAACTATATAAAATTAGAGCATTAAGTATATTTCTATTAAATAATTTATTTCAAATAATTTACTAACTATTGTTAAATAAAGGAAGAGAATCTTTCTATTTTACAGTTTGGGATGATGAATATTTTAGTTATGTTTTAAAGATTCTCCCGATCAGTGATATGTATTAAAAGGGAAATGGATAAGTAACTAATATAAAGAGGGGTATCATAGTAAACATTAAAAAAATGCTCTACGTCGAGGGATTTTGCTCTGCATATATCATCTCCCTATATATATATATATAGACTGTCTAATAAAAGTTCCAAACACGACCTTGAATTGCTAGTACTAATGAAAAATTGACACGTACTCCATATTCTTTTGTTTGGAAAGTAACGTACATCCTAGACTTTAGAATAAAAGAAAAGGAGAAGTGAATATATCTCTTAAGTGTAAGAATCTTGCACGAATAAAGTACCAAAGTTTAGAGATTATCGGTTTCAAAAAAAAAGTTTAGAGATTATTTAGTATTTTGATTCTTTGCCTTGAAAAAAATGAAATCCCAATTATCAATGTGTTTCAAAACACACCAATATCATTAATAAACGAAAGATATTGTATGCAGGTATCTATTTATTTATTGTTAAAAACAATGATATTTATTAATCTATAGAAGGACCTATAATTAGTTAGATGCATATCATAGCATACATTTAAGTAATTAAGAACAATATAGACAATAATTGTTTGTATAAAAATAATATTAAATTTCAATTTATTTAACTAGTAACTTATGAGTACACATAAATGGACTGATTGTTCCTTATAAAATATTTGTATATATATGCACGTGGACAACCCATTTAACATACAAACATTAATGTAATTATCGTTATAATTCTTTAATACAAAATGTTCCTGTTACTCAATACTTTATGTATATTGAAAATCGTTCAATATGCTCTCATCTCAAATCGTTGGCTTGGGGTTTTTTTTCAACTTTGGTCCCTTAATGAGTACTGACTCCATTTTTGGTCCATTATTGAACTTTTTTGCAACTTTGGTCCCCTAATTTGTCTCACAATTCATACTTGATCCCTTTTTCCACTGAAATCGTTCTTTTTGGCCAAAAAAAATCACGTGTTGTGCTCGTGGTCACATGAGGGTTGTTTTCATGTGGGAAACGCGATTTTGAAATCGCACCCCGCTTTTGTTGTTTTAACGCAACACTATTCCTATTATGGGACTAAAGTTACAAAAAAAATCAATAGGGGACCAAAGATGGAATCGGTACTCATTAAGGGACCAAAGTTGAAAAAAACCCGTTGGCTTGGTTCGAGGAAACTAAACTTAAGCTAGACATGTAAGTAGCTTGCCAATTGGGCTACGACTAAGACCATCCGCTGTTGTTGGTCCGTTGGTGGGCTTGGTACACTTTGATGGGCCTGAATGTAACACTAAAAGTTTGAACACATGTGTGATCTTGTAAGTTCGTGACACTATGACCTTGTAAGTCTATGACCTTGTAAGTCATGATCTTGTAGATATATGATATTGTAAATCCGCGACTTTGTAAACTCTGACTCGGTGACCTTGTAATTGTGACTATGCGACCTTGTATTTTATATTACTAGAATACTTTATCTTACTATATTTGTTTTTCAACGTTCATGGATAAAAAGAATCGGTATTGACAAAATTATAGACTAAATCTCAAAACATATTGTTAAGTGATACAGTTAAGAAAAAACTACATAAAACTTAAAATGAATTTGGTATTCTCGTGAAACTCATTACACAGTTAAAAAATATTTTAATAAGAGTATTGACAATATATATATATTGTCAATACTCTATATATAAATATATATATATATATATATATATATATATATATATATGCATGCATTTAAAGAAAAGCACTTGTGAAAAAGGAAGAACAGAAATACCTCGTGTATTATATGTAACTAAAAAACAAGTGAAAGAGAAAAAAAAACCAAAAATATCCTTCTATTAGAGAAAAAGGAGACAATGGAGGTTTGATTATATTTATTTTACAGAAAGCCTCATTGAAATTGTTTTTTCTTTTTTGAGTAATTATATTTTCATGATCAACTATAGTTTTTGTACGTATTGAAATGAATTATTTATAAGATCAATAATCTTAACCAAAAAAAAAAAAAAAGAAAAACCAATCAACGTTATTTTGCCCCATATAGGCCAAATTCACGAAAATTATTAGGTGCAGCGGTTGTACGATGACGTGGTACAGCATGTGGTGGAGATTAAATACTATTCCTAAATTATAGGGAAGTAACTTCTTCACACCTCATCCCAACCATGCATTTATATAAATAACCGACTTGCTGCACCACCTCATCGTACAACCGCTGCAACTAATAATCTGGCTCTCCTCCGCTCACTCTCTTTGTGCAATTTTCCACAAATTTGAGGATATGTTAGTAAATCATGATTGATAAAGCCAATCTTCAAAGTAGAAGCACTAAAAGCTTGAAGTCAAAGGTAGCTTGCTCAGTTGCTCCTATCCATATCTCTTATTCATCAATTCATATTGCTTTTAAATATCTAGCTAATATTGTTTGAACCTTTGTGCGATATTGGCATAACACGGATTTGGTTTTGAACAAAAATTTATATATATTCATAACTACCCTCTTTTTATATATGCATACAAAATTTTAATCAACTCTACTTTCATTTCATTCCAAAGTTAAGTTTCTAATGATTATCAAACTAACAAAGTTTACTTCCTAATGGTTATTTTTTAATAACAAAAAGTATTAGCAATAACATTCTTCATTAAGTTCAACATTTATGGGCTAATGGTTATTTTTTAATATTGTTTGTACGTTTCCATACCTATGTATTACTTGAGTTTTCCTTGACTATTTTGTTTGAGAGACATAATTTAATTTTTCCATAAGTAACAAAATGATCAAAACTTGCAAGAATTCGAGAGAAGCGAGTACTCTTCCCAACAGACAAATTTCAACCAGAAAAGCAAAATCACATATAATTTATACAACATTATACGTTTTATATGCACCTTTGAAAAAGAATAAAAATAGAAACTATACGTGTTTCATCAAAATTAGAATCGCACGACACGCGGCAATCGGACAGAAAAAAACGTGACATTAACCAGCGTAGACTCCAAGAAACAACACAAACTCTTCCCAGCCTTAAATTCCCTACGACTTCATATGATTCACAAAACCGTGTAGCACTATAACTAACTTTATTATTGCTTTACATCCGGACTAATTTTCCAATAATAGGAAGTCTTATAATTGTGAAATCTCACATTATAGTTGTCATTAACAATAAATAAACCCTAAAACATGATTGACATATGACATGTAAAATTTTCTCTACACCACTTTTAGGTTTACATTATGTATAATAAACAAAAAATAAAGATATTTCTCATTTTTCTTTTTAATCATCCACGGCATGTATTAAGATCCCATTACAAATTATATTCATGTACATTAAATCTAGTTCGCAGTTTAATTTGGTACGAGATATGAACACTTGATTACTTAGAATTTAACAAAAGGTTACTTCATTAATATCTTAAGCTAAAAGCCTTATCCACATTTATTAATTCTCTCTTATTTTCTTCATGCAACAAACTAAATCTGGATTCATATTTTCCTCTGAGGTTAGAGAGATTATAACGTGCAAGGAACGCTAACTACTGTGCGAGATGATCATAATTAAAGCCACAACTTAGTGAATGAGGCGGTGTAAAATAACCATAAGCTGCCAGCTATTTCTTTTTTCCTTTTGGATTAGATCATTAGACTAGCTTCTTCCTTCAAGTCATCACATGAACCTTATATATAGGGGTGTTTTGCGTGGGAGCCAGTTTTCTTTTCCAATAATCTCTTGACATGTCTCAAATGAAAAAGAATTTATGGTCGAAATTTGGATTGATCAGCTTCACAAAGAAAGGTGTGTTTGAATCAATTATTTACATATTTTAGTCTCATATTGGAAAAACCCTGAAGGGTTTTAGCCATGTTCGTCCCAAGCTTTTATTAATCGCACGTTTTATGTGTAAACACATGTTTCTTATGAGATTTAAGTAGGGCTTTTCGTGATCTTAGATGGAATTAATATCATGAGAAAGTTAATTTTTGATGTTTTTATTAACTTCTATTGCAGGTAGACATGGGAAAGAAGAACATGTGAATAGCTTAATGGACAAGTCAAATGTGAATGAAGAGTATAAGGAAGCCTTTAGAACAAAGTCCTACATTGAAATGTGCAACAAATTTCAAGGCGAACTTGAAATTAGATCAAGTATTGATCAAGAAAAGTCGCCATCCTCGTCCTCGTCCTTGTCCTTCTCTTCTTCCTCCTCCTCATCATCGCCATTGTTACCTTCTTCTCCTCCCACACGTCACGTCCATCTATCCGATTATTTGCTTGAAGCCCGGCACGAAACCCTAATTGAAAACTCAAAACTCCATCAATATCTTGTTAATTACTTCAAGATTAGCCTAGAAGCATGCCAAATTTGTGAATCCCTTCTCACGAGCGTGTATCAGACACGTGTAAGTTATCGATCAATAAAGAATGTTATAAAGTTGATCCAACAAGTACCCGACAACACAAATTGGACGCACAACCACTACCACACGGCCTACAAAAACCTTGCCTCTTTTGCCTTGCATCATAACCCCTTCTCAACCATGACACCGGAGAAATTCCATGATTTACACGATGTCCACCTACATTTGCTTCAAGAATTGACAACAAACTACCGAAAAACGAAGAGGAGATCGAAATTTATTAAGTTCGTCAAAAGGGCTTTGTCGACTGTTCTAGTGGTGGGTTGTGGAGCATTAGGCATTGCTTTGATAATCCTCACATTGCATAGCATGGTAGGAATTGCAGTAGCTGCTCCTGGACTGGCCTTTTGTAGTTTAGGGTTATTTATGATGAAGAAAATGAAGCGACCGGAGAAAAAGCTAGGGAAGAACTGGGTCGAAGGTCTAGAAGAACAACTTGATATCGCCGCAAGAGGCGTATATATATTGATCAATGATTTTGACACAATAAGTAGGGTGGTGCAAAGGGTGAATGATGAAATGGAGCATAGAAAGTTTGTGGCCGATATTTGTGTTAGGAAAGGGAAGAATGAGATGTTGAAGGAAGTTGTTAAGGAATTTCAAATGCATGAGTTTTCCTTTGTGGAACAGTTGGAGGAGCTTGAGAAGCAGATATACTTGTGTTTTCTTGATATAAATAGATCGAGAAGGCTAGTTTTGCAGGAAATGGCGAAGATCTAATATATATACCATGCTAATTAGTGTAATTGATACAAGTACTTGAGGAGAACCGGTTGGGACAATGTTGCTTCTTTGATTTTTATTTTTTCTTTTTTAGTTGCTAGGAGAAAAATCACTTGTCTACTTAGTCTTGAATTTAAAAATTTTGCTAGTTGTATCATGTGATGTTTTCAAAGAGATCGTTTGATTGATCATACTCGTTTTATGTTTCTCCGTGTACTATGTATAGCATTTTTGGGAATAAAAGGATGGCAATAGCACATTTTGATGTATTGAAATCAGTAATATTAGGAATAAAGGGAGTCAAGCAAATGTCATGGGAAAGTCCAAACTCCAAATGTACTCTTAACTATTGATAATGGTCTTTGACGAAATGCTGATTATTTGTAAGTTGTAACTATTCATTCTTTACATTTTTATTTTTGTTATAAGATGTTTATAAGTCCAAAAAGAAAAGATAATAAGTCCAAATATGATTTGATATATGTTGGTCGCGTGCTAAATTCTTTAATGTGGAGCATTAGCTCTTAAGGTGAAATTTAGCTATATACTGTTGTAATTATTGTACTTATAGCTATATATATACACGTGACATAATGAAACACCAAATTGCAAAAAGAATGATAATACTATTGTAGTTATTGATGTTATACTGTTCAAATTGATCTTGTATATATTTCAATAAAAAAATATTCTTAGAACTATAAAAGAAGAATAAGGTATAAATTAATTAGTTTTACAATGTTTTCAAAAGATTTCAAATAAATGAAGCCCAAGTAATAAAAAAATATAACTTTAAAAATTATAGAACTAGGAATTATTTGCCATGAAAATAATACAGGGATAGCATCACTCCACGTAATTCTTAATTAGTTTTGAAGGGACATTAAAGAAATTTTAGTTCCTGCAGTATTCATTTTTATATTTATTCTATTCAACTACAAGGATACTCTATTTAAGAACTTCCATTAATCGTCATTTTATTAATCGTTACCATAATTAAGGATGTTCTAATCGGCTTATAAAAGGAAAGAAACGTAACCCTTCAAATTTTCACAGTTTGTATACGGTAGATATAGAAGATACAGGAAGATAGTTAAGGAAACAAATATGTAGTAATCAATATTAACAATCATGAATATCTATCCACCCAAGAAACAAATAAGTCAACAAACTTATCTTTTCTTTGAGAAAAAAGGGGGCAGTATTTGCCTTATACGGATCAATGAACGTAATAAAAACACAAGGCGACATTTTTGTTATATTATTTGATAAAGAACATGCAATTATGCCTGTGAACTTGTTGAAAATATATATAATTTATAAGTACATTTTTCTAGAAAAAGGGTAATTCCTAAAAAGGAGACCTAGGAGAGTTTACCTTTGTTGGGGAATTATCCACGATAATCAAATTTCAAAGCAACACAATGTGCAAATTACTACTGTAGTACCTCTTGGCTTTTGCCAAGTGTTTTGATATACATTCTCTTTCGATATGAGCCATTATTGAAAGGATTAATGTTTTTACTATAAAAATCTAGTCTAACTAGAGAATCAACGCAACCACATAGCGTGTCTAATTACAGCAGCCTTATAGTTGGCCACTTAATCTTTCAGATTGCATGGTTAGCGTGAATTAAGAACGAATGTAACCTGACCAGAATTGGATATGAGTAAAAGATTTAACTTTCATCTAAAAACTTAAGGATAATATTAATATATAATAACACATTGACACACAGTGAGAAGTATAATAATAGCGCCATACAAAGTTTTGATTTACACGGTTAACAAAATCGTTAATTCAAATACAAAGTCACATTTAAGTAGATTCCTATAAATATTCCGGCAATGTGGCTTTAACTGAAGATCTTCTCGTTTCGGTTGGGTTTGTACTTGATTCATAATTGGGTTCAAATTCAAATTCAAAAATATGTTAAAAATTTCAGGTTTTGATTTAATATAGACGAGATCAAAACATGATGGATAACAAAAGTTATAACAAGTTTTCCAGTCTATTCTATTTTGTTTAATTATCTTATGCAAATGAACTTTTTCACGAAAATAATGAATATTTCCCTCATATTAGTCAAAGGAAAAAAAGATAGTTTCGTCTTCGTTCAATAACATATTACACTCCAAAATAGTTCTATACATTCATTAGATATACAATAGTAGAGAACATCATCTACTCGACAAACAAACCTCTTCCTCACCAAAATTTATACTCCAATTTTCACTATTTCACCAAAAATTCACAAGAAATCTTCTGTGCCAAAATGTTGCGCCAAAATGGTGTACTAATCTCTGTACCACCGATAGATTTCTGCCAAAAATCACTCGTGCCTAGGCAGATAAATCGAATCAGGCGACATTGATATCATTTGAAGAAGACTCGAATTCGAAAAAGTTTCTTCTAATCCAGGCCCCCTTCTACTACTTCCATTAACACAATCTCTCCTTATATGCCCCAATTCCTTAGCAACATCAACTATACCAAGTTTACCTTGACCACCAAACAACAAACACCTTGTAGCAAGATCAGCTATGATCTCAATCTGCTCTTTACAGAACACCGGTTGCTCGTGATAGTAAAGACTCGGATCAACAATCTCTTCTAGCTTCCCATTCTTAATCTTCTGCAAGAAAAAGTTGGCGTTCGTTTCCCCTGTTATGATCTCGATAAGGATTACTCCAAAGTTGGACACGTCGTTTTTCTTGAACTGCGAGGTTTCTAGCTTCTGACAGTTTTCCTCGTCGTGCATTTGGAATCCGGCTAGTTTAACGTTCAAGTCCGAGTCCAAGAAAAGGAAGCCTGACTGGAGATCGTTGTGGTAAATAGGAGGTGAGTTTTCGTGGAGATATGCTAAAATGTTTGCTGTCTCGACAACAATGTTTAGTCTTTTGTACCATAAAAATGTTGTCTGATGATGCCTGGCTCGATGTAGATGTTCCTTGAGAGTTCCATTTTCGGGATATTCGTAAACGACTAAAGGAGTGTAGCCAGAGTCGACGGACCAGCCTATAATTCGCGCCATGTTTTTGTGAAAGATAACTGACAGTGCCTCTACTTTGTACAAGACTTGAATTAGGCTTCTCTCGTTTTCGTATTGAATCTTTTGCACTGCGACCTGTGATCCATCTGTAAGTGTCCCGGCATAGAGTGTTGTCGTCGTGCCTTCGACTATTTTGTGGCGATCGTTGAATCCTTTGGTGGCTTCTTCGAGCTCGTGGTAGGTGAATAATCGAGATCTACTTGCTTTCTTGGATAATTTTGAACTTGGCAAATGGGACTGATTGGAGGGAAATTTGTCTGTGTTTAAAGGCCGGCGTTTTAGGAGGCAAAAGATTGCTGTTAAAGAGACAGCAGTAAAAACTGAGGTTATTACACCTGCATCACAAGGTTACATCATTAGAGCTTAATTTTTTTTGGTTACACAGATGAACTATCAGTAAAAGATACTATTTAGTGACATACCAGCTAAAATTGTTGTCTTCCTTTTACTATGATTCTTTGGATAACAATCAGGCCCTTGAACTTGTTTTCCATCCTTGAAGCAAGCTGTCAAAAACAAGTCATATTGTCAATCAAAGATAAGCCTTGTAATGCTGAATACACTACTTATGATTCCATATCTTCATGCTTCTATATGTATATATATAGAACAAATGGAACTTTCTTTGACAGAGAGAAGTCTCTGCAGGTGTTATGCGATAATACGATAATGAAATAATCTACAAACAAAAAGCAGTGAAAGGCACAGGTTAGTTTACTAGTTCGCAAAAAGACTACGTCTGGTGCGCTGTCAAGATAATTCTTCCAATTACACATAAGCACGTCATTAACTTTAGGGACACGACTATAATAACAAGTTTAAGTAGACTGTACCCTGCGTGATCTAGTGTCAAGTACTTTCGACTTCACAACCTATGAAGATGCACTCTCAAATTACAGCAGTATGAAGATAAATTCTTGAAAGAAAAATAGTCATTCTCAACATACATGCACACAAGCAAATAGATTTTAAACTACACACCAATCATTCGGCCATACTTACTTTACTAACATAAACTCTGTTGTTTTTCACATAGCATCATCATAAGTCACATGAATGTGCTCCCAACTACTATAACAAATGACAATGTCCCTCTTGCAAAGTACAAAATAACAAGAATAGTTATAGAATCAAATTGCATTTACCTAGCACTACATATCTGAAAAATGTCAGGACCAAAAAAAAAAAAAAAACTAACTATTAGAAAGATATTAATCAACAAGTCAAAGTAAAAACGTCTTAAAATACTTGACATCACGTTTTGACTCAAAACCCTTAAAATGTCACGCCTACGAGTCATTTTCATTAATATACTCCAAACTTTGCTTGGTTCTTTTTGTGAACACGACAAATTTTACGCTTAATTAATATTTCAACAAAAAATAAAGCAATATTTACTCACATTTGATGCATCCAACTCCAAGTCTATACCCATCGCCAACGAATCCATCACGACACTCGCACCTAACCCCCTCCACAACCGAACTAGCATTAACAACCTCACCATTCACATCACAAATCCCCTGATCACTCAAGTTCCTCGGAACACCCCACTCCAGCTTCACGCCACGTGTCCCGCTCCCACTCCCCGGCAAAACAACCCACGACGAGAATCCCCTGCACCCAAACTTCTCAAACTCCTCAAAACTCCCTCTTCCACCCCAAACACTCCTGTCGGAAAGCGGGTAGCAACACGACGGATAGCTCCCACGTTGTCCATCGCAGCTAGGGGCCAAATACGTCTTTTCGCAATCCGTCTTGCACAGCGAGGAGTCCTCGCAATCGTACAAATCGAGAACGTTGTCGGACGATATTCCAAAGTACTCGTCGTGCGAGAATGCAAACGACTTTAAGTCATTGTAACGACGACATAAGGTCGTGTTTGGGAAGTCTAGCAATAGGCCGTCGTCGAAGAAGTGGAGGACTTTGTAGGATTGGGATTGTATGTTTATGAAGAGGGATGATGAGTTTATGCATGAGAGTGAGAAGGCGGGGGAGAGTGTGGGGGTGGTGCATGAGTTAGTAGTGGAGTTGAGGTGAAATGGGAAGGGGATTTGAGTGGTTCCACATTTGTGTGTGCATGGATTTGTTGTAGTAGTGTTGTTTGATAGAGAATGAGTTGGTGTGAAGAAGAGTGAAGTGGAGAGTAACAAGAAATGGAGGAAAATGGACATTGTGGTATAGGTACATAGAAGAGTTTGTGAAGTGGTGATACTAAGAGGTAATGAAGAAGGGAAATGAGTGAAGAGTAAATTGCAAGAAACTACCCATGTTGGTTTTAATTGGCAAAAGAAATTGTGTGTAATTTTTATTAGCGAAAACCACCACGTAAAACTTGAAACTTAGCGAATACACCCCACCGTCGTAGTTTAAGTTGTCCGTATTGATAACAAACGATTTTTATCTATTATCTTTTTATATTAAGCGTACGTGCGTTTACTCAATTAAATATTATAAGTATTCTTTAATGATTTCTTGAATTTTTAAATCACTTAAAATAATTATAAAAATAATCACTACAGTACTTATGTTTTTACAGATTTAAAGGTAATGGTTTTTTCAATTCTTTTTTGGCAGAAAATGAATTTAATAGTAACCATTTATGCATCGAATGAGTATATTAAAAATCAATGTTTGCTATCACTTTTAGGTACGCGTGTACATGAATTAAGTGTAGCATGCAGTATTTACTAATTCTTAAATTTCACTGGGAGATATTTGGTAAGTTTTAAATTTCACAAGGAGGTATTTGCTACGCATGGGTTATTTCGCGAATTGAGAGTAATAGAGGGATGTTTTATACAATTACTCGAAAGAGTAATATGAATGAAAGAAAGGAAATATTTATATTGTTTTGTGCATTGAATTGTGAGAATGAGGAGACGATTGGTCTGTGGAATGGGATGCATTAGTACTATTTGGAGTTGTGCAATTTAAATTGGTGGGCGTGACGGAGTTGAAAGAAGAGCCACCAGCCCGTATATTACATCTGCCGACATGTGTATTATGTTTATATGTAACATTACTTATATGTGATTATATATTGTCATCGAGATACGATTATAGTTTTGGAAGTTGGAACTTTTAACTTTCGTTTCTGTTTTTGTTTTTTTTTTGTATTTTTCTCTTTGCTTTTTGTCTGTTTAGGACTGATATTATTTTTACAGTATTAGAAAAGATTCTATGTACGTACCATTAATGTAGTACTTAAAATATTATTATGTCATAAAAAGAACACATCTTCTTTACATATATGTGGTATAACACAAGTTCTTCGTTGACATGATAGAACACAGATTAAATAAATTGATCTATACTTGAAGAATTAATAGGAAACTGATTAATGTGTTATATATGTCTATCGAGCACACCTTTTTGTAGACAACAAAAGAAAAAAAAAACCTTAAACGATTATAAAAGAATTGCTCAGTGTCTTCCCCTTGGTTGTTTTCATTTAATTTGGCCTGTATATAGAAAGTACTCGCGAGTAACAATTAATACACTTACATATAATTTGGTATACTCCTCATAACACTACGAACATGGATAAATTAATGTTATCTATTTTCACAAGATAATTAATTATATCTCCACCATCAAAAGGAATTGGCTAAAAACCCCGTTAATTTTATGTCATCCAGCTTTATGTAACTTTTTGATTTCTATGCCTGGTTTGAAGAATTCAATTTCGTAAAAGTTGTTAGAATTATTTTATAATATTGCTGAAACTATTATAAGTATTTTTGGGAAATTGTTGCATTTGGAATTCAGATTGTTTCCCTTCTCGATGAATATTTTTATATGCCCAGTTAACTTGATTTCAAATTTCAATGCACATATTGCTTGGATAGTTAAATTAGATTCTACTCCACCGGAGTAGAATTGTTAATTCCAGCTGCTGAGATAGTTTTTCAACTCTTTGCCATCGCGAATAGTCATTTCTTAATCTGAGGTGGTATAAATTTAAGAATATTGAAGGATTAATTCATGTTTTGTTTTTCATTCACTTAATTATTAATTTATAATGTTCTTAGGAGTCAGAAATTTGTGACTCTTTTAACTAGTTTGTATCATAAGAGTTAAACATTGAGCTCGACGTACTTATAAATAAAATTATTATTCAAAGAATTTTGTAATTTAATACCAAATTAACTTTTTATATACATGGATTAGATACGAAGGTTATTAGTTGGACTATCTGATCCTAAGTTTGACCTTTTAGTTATAGATGGATTATTGATGGAGTAATTAGCTAAGAGTCAAGTCAGTTGGTACAATTGAACATTCTTCTAACTGACAGTCTTTAGAGAGGTGAAAAAAAAAAAATAGTTTTTGACCTTAGCAGGCGTTCGCAGTGCACCAATTGATACAAGTCAGATCTGTTCTCAATTCTCTACATCAAAGCGCAGCAAATAAGTCTTCTCTTTAGGTCTTAGCCAATCTGCGGGTTTTGACATGATAACGTCAATTTAAATATACTTCCATCAGTTCCATGTATGGCTACAACAATAGGCTTATAGAAGTATTGATCTCAACTGAAGTTAAAGAGATTAGACCCCTCTCTCTTTCTTTTTATGTTAGGCACATAATGTTGATAATAAATGAAGGGAAAAACACGTTAAACATCTTAATTTATGCATTGATTCTCAACTTGATTTTTAACATTTAAAAATGTGCGAATTACAACCTAACTTTAAAAAAAATATGAGAACTGCATCTTTAGGCCAAATTTAGAGGTCAAGAATGTAAAAACATGTTAAATTAAAGGATGATTAGCGAATGAGAGTGCAATTCGTACACTTTTTAATAGGATGGGGGTGCGCTTCACGGTTTGATACGTTAGGTAGTCAGTTGAGAAAGAGAGTATAAATTAGAGTGTTTGGCATGTTTTTAAGAAGAAGAAGAAAGATACAAATATCTTTTGCAGGCATGTCATCCCTACAACTTCCATGGCCGGGCTTTTACAAGTGAATATAGATTACAAAAGGGGGCCATTTGCATTTTCCACACGGGGTTACTAGTAAAATAACACAGATTCTTTATTAATGCTGAAAATACTTATAATAACTCTGCTTGATCATCCATAGAAGAAAAAAATACTTAGATTAAAAATGTAGCAACAATCAAGAATTATAATCACAATTAAATTAACATGACAAATACAATTATTTTGCTCCGAAATCCAACTAACAAAAGGAAACAAGCAAAGAATTAAACCAAACTCACTCACCACAAATACTCCCTAACACATTCAATGATTATAAATTAATTAACAACTCTACAATCCAGTCTAACTTCAGTTCCACCACCATTTATGCTGCTCATCTTGATCATAGACTTCACAAACTCGTGGAAAAATTTCTTTTCGGAGGCAGCAAATTTTGTAACCAATTTCTTAGTCCTTGAATTGGTGAGCAAAGCCTGGTCAGAGGAGAAAATGCTATTCCCTTGAAGAAGAGATTTGAAGTATGCATTGTCGAATACAGTTGGGGTAGTATCTAAATTGGCTCCTGCACTGTTCACCTTGTTGTGCATGGGGCAAACTTGCTTCAAGCTGGCTGCGAATGAAGGGTTCATCGACGGGTCGACGACGCCGGTTTTGTTGTTGAAGTTGTGGATTCTGTTTTGGAATGACGAACAATGGGAGAAACCAAGTGTGTGTCCTCCTGTGTGCGTCACAAGACAAGTTAAACGTCAATAAATGTATTTATTTTTTTGTTTGCTTCATATATGTTTGTCGAATTATCCTGTTGCCGATATATTGTCAAAGTTGTTAGTGAAGTTTCAACGAAGATTAGAATTCTGAATATTAAGTATGAATCAAGTGATCCATTCAGTTCACGTTCTGCCATAGACAATTAGCTGCAATAACAAATTGCCGATACAAAAAACTGCAATAATAAATTATGTAGCAACATTAAAGTGTAGGAAGGGAAATTTTATTGTTTCTTGGTATTTCTCACACATACATTTATAGCTACAAGATAAATTAACATGAATATTGATTGAGTTTTTCAAATTTAAGAAGATACCTTTGTAAATTATTAAAACCACAAGGAGGTCAATTTGCAATATTTTTTTAAGTTTATGAGATGATTCTATGATTATATATATCAAACTTCTAGGGTGTGAATGTTATTATTCCTAATATAAAATAGTTGTATATTGTGTGACTTTGCACTTAATAGTAATATTTACCTGAGAGAGCTACTAAATCATGCACTGAAAGGCCTCTCTGAGAGAAGCTTTGCTCCAATTGAGATATGTTAAAGGTGGGGAATGGTAACTTCAATGTTTCGTTTGCCTTCGAAATTCTTCCATCTTTTCTCCCATTTGGCACCTCCCAAGTAGGACCTCCAGACTAACATGGAATTTTACAGTTACTAAAAGTTCGAATGTAGTACTAAGTTATATACAAGATTGGACAATCTCACTTTATTAAGAGGAGTTTTAATGATAAAAGATCGTCTATGCCACTTTGAGTGTTCACTTGATATGTCAAGTCATCACAAATCGTCCATGTATTAAAATTCAGGATATGTGCCATCAACATAATTAGTGGTACACAAAGTGTTATAGACGATCTTCATTGATGAAAAGTTAGTATTCCACTTACGAGCGCGACTACATCTCTTGCAGCAAGAGCTAAAATGTCAGCACAAGAGACGATGCCAGGACACATTTTTTCCACCTCCTTCTTTGCATTTTCAATTACATAAAACGCATGCAATGAAATGTTTGGAGGTCCATCTTTCTCAGCTTTGCTCTTTCCCTTGGAATTAAGCAGCACCGAAGCATCACAACCCTACAAAAACAAGCACAAATTCGAGTTTAATCAAAGTGTAAAATGAACAAAAAAAGGTATAGAGAAAGTGTTAAGATGATAATAAATGTTGAAAATAGAAATTAAGTTATAGATATTGAATTTGGTTACTCTAATAAAACAATCATGGAAGTGCATCCTAAGTAGAGCTGCTGGAACTGTTTTGTCATTCATCATGCCCTTCTTCACAACTTTGGTTATCGTCGATTCGGCTTTGGGGCATGTTTGGTGATAGTAATTTACACTTAGTGCATTTGAAGAATGCAAATTAATCAAAGAAAAAATTGTAACTAGAGAAAGAAATATGGCTGCCATTGTATGAATAGTTCTACACTTAATTAACTCTTGTTTGCCTTAACTTATTGAGATACAACTGATCCAGCTCTATAGGGTATTTGTAGGAGAATTTTTTTGGGGTTCCTCTGTTCATATGTTAGGTTAGCTAGAACCACTATGACATGAGTTCGTTAAGAGTTGTTTGAGTGTTGTCACATGCAAACAAATTGTTATGCTCTTTTTGCTTATCAAGGCATTTGCTTAAAGGTGAAATGATATCCCGCTTTTGCTAAGTACTCATGCATGAACGTCGTGAAACGAATACAAAATCATCAAAAGTTGGTACCAGCATATTTGATTCTATAGTGGATTATGTAAATTAGGTCTTAATAAAAATAATATAGTTATAACTAACTCATTTGTACTTCAAAGCTAAACCATTTGCTGGTCGAGTAAAAAGATAATGAGAATCTATTCGTTTAGGTGAGAAATTCTAACTACTCATTGGATGAATCTAATTAGTGACCCTACTCGTGGATCTCTTTAAATAAGCTTACGAGTAAAAAAAGAATATTTGGTGGATAAGGTTCAACCGATAAAGTTATTTTACCATATTCTATATTATGATGCAATTGCATGTTTTAAAAGTCTAATTAGAATAATAGTAGCATTTAGTGATAATTTATCCTATGACAAAATCAAAAAATAGTTAAGGCGAAGAAGCTGATATTTTGAGTAATAAACACTAACTGGATTATCAGAAGCTTTAAGTTAAAGAAGCATTGCGTTATAATAACCACAAGATTCACTCTGTAAATTGTTGCTTTTCTTCTAGATACTTTTTCGTATGTCCAGTTTAAGTAACTCGAAAATCCAATGACCAACAAATGAATCAACGCAAACTACTCTGAATATTGAGCTTTTTCGTCGATAAGTATTTTTAGTTATAACTTACACTATACAATATGTTGCTACTATAAATATGATTAAAGGCCAATTTATATTCTCCAAGAATACTTTCATCATTAATGAAATAGTATGTCTACAGTTTGTCTAATTTCCCAGAAATACTTTTAATAACTTAAAAGTTCTGTTTCCAAAGTAATATAGTTATACGTACCAAACCTTTAAAAGATTAATCGTTTACATGAAAATTGCAACTTGAAATGTAGATCATGGGCACAATTATAGTACATAAATCTCTCTCCGGTCACATGTGAACATCCAATTTAATTCGATATAAGCAGAACTGTTCAATCTTTTGATTGATATAGTATGTTATTTTTTCAAAATACTTATATCAAAAGTCAAATCATAGTACGTATTTAGTATGATGTTATTCTTCTTAATAAATAATAATATTATTTTGTACTAAATTTACAAATATAGTAGTCTTTCATCTGTATCTTATAATGAACTTTTTTCCTTTGTTTATTGCGCAAGCTAGCCTGGCTTCATTTTACATTTCACTGGCTTGCTTTGAAGTAAAACAAGGTTCTGGTTTTCGAGCCAGATTGAGTTAGTTGGTAATCGTACTAGCTAATAGTTGTTAAAAAGTTGTTACAAATTAATGATGAGAGAAATGTGGTCGACATTTTTGCTTTCCTCACCGGTTTCTCTTTACTGGATATGCTATTAATACTTTTTAAATTTTCTGTTAATACTAAAAATTATTAAAGAGTCACAAATGCATAGGAACGAAGATACATCCTATAATGTTAAACTCTTTACTAGTCCAACTTATTGGCCCAAATTCTAAAATTGGACAAAGATTATGATTATTTTATACACATATGGCCACGATCAGATATGCTTTTGACAATTGTTTATTTAACTTTATAGTTTTCTAATTGACATTACACAATTTCATCAAATCCTCTTTTTGTTTTGACATTACACAATATTATAGGTTTGAAAATTTTGTGCACTTGGTTTTTAGGTAAGAATAGATGAATAATAGATATTCCTATTGGGGTTAAAGACTTTGTCAAAAAGAAAAACGCTTGTCGTGGTTAAAGACTTGGTCCAAAGAAAACGCATGTTGTGGTTGAAGACTTGGTCAAGAAAAACCGCTTTGTGCTTAATTCGTGGAATTTACATAATGTACCTTCTAAGTTCTAACAGAACAAATCAGCTTTTTGGTGAACTTGCATGAAGTTAAGGTAAAATCACATGGGAAATAGGTGTTTTCACAATGTTTGTTTTGATTAACATTGTCCTACAACACAAGCTCAAATTCCCAACGAGCCAGACAAACAAACCCCAGTTTACACATACTTGCATAGTTGCGTTCCTTTTAGTTCCTATGATTATTCTTTTGTGCAACGTAAACGGTTCGTCAACGACTTAAGGACAATTTGTACACTTTTCTAAAGGTTTGAGGGTATGTTGTAATTTTTCATAAGTTGAAGGCAACTCGCAGGTTGGGGGTTTGATGCATTTTACTCTAATTTATACATAATGATCCAGCGTAGAAGCGATATCATCACACATGTATTACTTGTGTTTTCAAAAACCATATTAGCTACGAAGTTTAGACAAGTGTTACCCTCCTCAGTAACATTAGAGGTGAGGTAAATTAGACTAATCACTTGACTCGAGCATTAGGTGTAAGGTTGTCCGGTTTGCAAAGCTAAAAAGCCCATAAGTCATTACACAAAGAAGTATAAAAGTTTAAGACGACGAAAATTCTACGTTGTCTCTCGTTGTATAATTACATCGTGTATGCAAAGCAGAAAACAAACTATTTGAAGCCATGCTTCTTATTCTTCGCCTATGTATATTTGAAATTCCAATATAGTCGAAATCGAGAACAATAGCTAAATAATTTTGGACTCGAGTTCGTGGGCCTCTTCCTCAAATATAACAATGTAGGATTTTGAATAATCCAAAATATATTTGGCGGGCTGCTTTCAATAAAATAGTAAGCACGCCGCGGCCTTTTTGACCAAAACAAGCCCAGAACTCGAAAGCCCATCTTCTAGAATTGAACTTTGCTTGAATATGTCTTGCCAAAACTCCAATTAGAAGGTACAACATCTGTGAAAGTTTTGGTTGTACCATCAGTAGTTGTGACCATAAATGAAAGAGATTGGCCATTGAGATAAGAATTGGATTGCCAATTAGCTCCCCAATTCCTAGACATAGCCAACCAATCAGTTTTTGGGCCTTTGATTTTCACTGATTGAATAGATCCTGCATTGCCCACATTGCCGATTGTCACTAGCTCAAAATAGTCTCTACCATTGATTGTGAATCTAACTCCACCATGCTTCTTGCAGGGCACCCTGCGTCATCATAAATAGAATGTAAATCATTAGATTTTTGTAGTTAATTTTTTGAAAGAGAGGAGACAATGTTATACGAATCTACTACATATGACGTGATGCAATCACTTCGGTTAATCTTTAATAATAAAAGTTATTTAGTATCCTAAGATTGAGTGACTGTATAGTTCTATAGGTTTGCTACACTAAAAATGTGCGGCATGAGCGCAAGGAGTTAGAACCTTTGGTAGAGGACGGGCACGATTCCACCACTATAGATGCCAATCTTTTCCCAAGCCGGCTGAGCCATGTCAAAATGTTGGCGGGGAGGATTGCACCACCCTCCGTTGTCGCTGGGAAGAGCGTTGTTTGGAGGACAAAAGTTCGTCGCGGTGATAGTGATAGACACCCCCTTCTTGCACCATTTGGGATCATTTTTGTAATCACAAATAATCTTGTAGCATTGTCCACATGCTGCTCCATCATTGAACAATGCAGTGCTCAATGCTGCAGTTCTAGTCCCATAGCCAGCTGAATACAAGTCTCCATATCCACAAGCACCTCCTGTCACATTATTAAAAAGAATATTAACATTAGTACTCAATTCTTGATCAAATTTAAAAGTTAAAGTAAAAATTCAAAATAAAATAAAACTCTACATACCCATTGTCCCAGATGCATCACTGCCTCCATAGAAGGTGGCATGAGCTTGAGTCCAACCCGAAGCTGTAAATGCATTGGCATTTATGATAAAACAAAATGGTACAATTATCAATACTATAGGTAAAATTGGTAAAATGCCATTCTTCAACATTTTTTCTCCTAGTAATACTAAATATAAGAAGGCGTACGTTATGAAGAAAGATGTGTTTTTTTGATGAGAATTTGTTGTTTGTTGCGATAGATTTTGCACCTCTTAAATAGTAGCAAGATCCTGTGCAAAACAACAACCTCACATGTGACAGATCCGGCACTAGCAAATAAGTCGCAACATTTTAAAATATGATTTTATCTTATAAGAATTCTGAATCTCATTCAATTATTCCCACGTTCTCCTCCCATTCTCCTTACAAACCCCACATGGATTTGCCGTGAATGGATCGAATTTCTACAGACAAATTATTCGTTTAATTAAATGCCTTAAAGGCTCTGTATGAGATAAAACACATTGGTGTGAATGAGTTTGGATATATAAAATATATTAGGCTAAGTCGACCTCACATGTGGGCTTGTTTGACCATATGTGACAGAGTTACAGAATTCTCATGTGGTGATGCACATGCATGCATTTGACATTAAATTGAAAGGTACCGTCACTGTCCGTGCTTAATGTAGTTATGAAGGATAAGTACACCCTTTTTGCAGTTTATTTTAGTTGGAATCTAGCACAAAACTTGCCTTAATTTATGGAGAAGAAAGCTGAAAATGAAGATTAAAAAGAATCCATTGGTCAACCTCGGGGTTTAACCGATTCATGTGGGTTTTAGTTAGCACTTAATCCAAAAAAGTAGTCAAAGAAATTACGTACCACGAGTGCGTCTCAAGTGATACTGCCAACAATATTTCATGTGGGACGATTTGTTAGATAGTGGCCACACAATTAATTAATGTTACATGTATCTAAGTTTCCAGTCTAAATTTTTATCATGGAGATAATTAGACAAGGCTAACTAATAAATCAATTAGACAAGGGATTTCTATATCCTTCCAGAAATGGACATTTGTTCGACATAGATACATCCGTTATTAACCTTTAGTCTTTCTACAGATGTGGAGCTAACCTTTATACTAAACTTGTTTCGATTTACTAAATAAATAACCAGTATATAGTTCATAAAACAAAAAATTAAAAAGAACTATAAATTAGATATGTGTATTCGCAGCTGTAAGTTTGTGAAGTATAAGTTGTCATAATTGATGTTGTTTTGCTGATTACCGTGTTTAGTTTGAAATTTACCTATTGCACACATTAATCATAGTGGTTGTGATTTCTTAAGACATTAGAAAAAAAATCTCAAATGATTTGCTACTGATTTTAGAGAAAGTCAAATTTGAAAACCGAGAACCATTCAGTTTTTTGTAAGCTTTCAGTGCCATAAATCACATACAAATCCAAGAGCAGTGTTTAATAATTTTATGAAATATTTGCTCATAATCTTGTCATTGCCTCCTTTTTTATTACCACTCCAAGTAGATTACTTTTGGTTAATAGACGATAATATGGCACCACCAAGTTATAAGGAAAAGACCCTTCACGTGCTATATGAGTCTATATCAAATAAACGTATTACCATTTTATGAAAAATAAATAAACAAATTAATTATCCATTGTGTTATGATAAAGTGACAATTAACCTTCTACGGAATATAAATAAACAAATCATACTTTATATATTTTATATTACGGTGTAAAACACCCACTCAAGTATTTAGCTTTGGCGTGTTGAAATTACAATGGTACTTTGCCTTGTTTTTTTTCTCGTGAGGAGTAATGTGTTTATTTCCTTAACATTGGAGGTAATTTGCTTTTTTTGTTGTCATTGTCGTGGACCAGTAACGTGCCAGTTTATTATCAACATATTAAGGTGAAATGCTACTAGCTATAAAAAATTGATCTCTTTAAATGAGGTTTACTTTCAAGTTTCAACTCCATATTGTTTATTGACCAATCATAGGCTTGGAAATTTGACATAATTGCTAACGCGTAGGAAGAAAGAAAACAGTAGCAAATTGAACAACTCGAATATAAGACAAATGATTATTAATAGCATGTGTACATCCAATTTTTATTACCTATACCATGTGAGAATACCAGCATCTAAGGTCATGAGACATACTTGTCATTATTATAATTGATGAGAATGAAAGAATTGTTATGTAGCAACTAGCAAATGCAGAATAACAAGTGGGCTATACAATCAACCTACCATAGCTACAAATTCTGCAATCATTGGAATATTATGTTAGGTGAAAAACGATTATTAAATCTTGTAACTAAAAAGGAGTTACGATTTTATTTTATGTTTGATGACTGAGTTACAACTTTTTTCAATCTTCAGAGACCTAAGCTATGATTTGCATAGCTGTTCAAAGAATATCTGAATGCAGAGGAATTTCGATTGCTAATTATTTAGCATCGATAATAGAGTGCTATAACATGATTAGGAGGGAGGTAGAATGACTATGTATGTCATGTACCATAAATTGAAAAAAAAATGTACTTATTTTGACTACAATATGAAATTCACTCGGAAGCAACATCATGTGGACGAGGTATCTCTGGTGATCTGTGCCTCAGTTATAAAATTTGATATTAAATAATAATCCAAAGAGGTTGAAGGGGCCCTAAGTTAAAGGAAGAGCCAATCAATCAAATTGGAAAGTTACACAAGCCTTATATTACAGCAAGTGTTTTTAGAGGTGTTAGACTTCTAATGTGAAGTTTAGAGGCGGGGATTTAGCCTCACAAATTTTCATTATCTTTTTCTAAAATTATATTTTATTATAAAAAATAAAAAGACAAAAGATTAGCTTATAAGTCCTTCAAAAAAACTAAAAACACTTATGTGGCAATGTAAAGTTATAAAAAACACATAAATATTATTCATTGATTTTTCCTTGCGCATTATGTAAGGTCATAAAAATATTATCAGCAATCCTCAATATATACTTACAAACTATTAAATTAATTGATAATTATACAAAATGAAACACAAAACACGAACAAAATAACTAGAAAGAATGATCATAATCTGATTTTGTATGATTGAAACATAAAAAGAAAAAGATGAGAATTTAGAAACACCTACTAAGAATAGTATACTTTTAATTATTGTCAAACATATTTTACACAAAAAGGATGAAAAATCATATCTCAATAACCACAATCAACATTATTCTGTTATTCTTTGTCTTTTAGGAACCGTATGCTCAAAAACTTGAAACACAAAACGTGAGCATTGCCCCTAAAATTATTTGTTGTAGTCTCCTAAAGGTCAAGCCCTAAGGAGCCGACTCGGAACATTTTGGGGTAAAATTTACTGAATAAGTTACGGCAAGTTTTTTCGAAACTCTAGTTGCGCGCAATAAGATCATAAGCGAAGCATATGTTTTTCGTTTTTTTTTTGGGTGGAAAATTAGTTAAAAGCGACACTTCTAGCACAAGAGAATATTCAATCAACCATATAAATGTTAAATGCATCAAATCCCCTGTAATCAGAGCTTCAAATCTACATTGCACTTTGCAAGAATGCCACCATATAATTCACTCCATCACATCCAATAAGAACACCACTCATTTAAAGAGAACGAGAATTTTCTGTTTTAGTACTGTCCTTCACCAACTATCACAATATCTTCATCAATTGCTATGTCCATTCTCTGAAAATTTATAGCTCCTAAAGTGATGCAATGAAATGGTTGTCTGCAATACTTCGACTGGGGAAAAGATCAGCTGACTTAGAACATACTTTGAATGTCGAAGCTACGGTTTGGAGGAACTTATGGGTTGAGACGTGAGAGTGTTCGAAAATTGAGGTAACCACTTCAACTATAGTCAGCACTTGGTAATTATAGGAGTATCAAACATAATATTCTTCAAACATACAAATAAAAGAATGTGCTTCTAACCAATCAAGTGATACTTGATTAAACCAACTAACCAACTTGCAAATATATTAGAGAGAAAAAGAAACAAAAAGGCTCACCACGCAAATGCGGCACAAGTTAGTCTACTAAATGATTACAATTAACATCCTATAGTTAATACTAGCAACTGCCAAAAAAAAGAAAAGAAAAAAAGAAAAGAAAAAAACATGAACACATTCAACAGCAACCAAGTTTGAATGATCTAAGCACCTCAAGCCGTGGCTTGGATCGCCACATCAGATCTGAATCCACGACCCCTGCCACGACTGCCCCTACCACGGCCACGACCTACAGAAGAAGAAATCGCCAGGTGTAGTAAATTCAGATAGACAAACATCACTATTTGGTGTATAAAGCAACACAAAATGGGATGGAGCAGACGCGGATTCAGATACAAAAGGCAAACAGTCTCCAGTCTTGAGATTGTCTCGTTTGTGTGTTTTTAAGAAGTAGAGCGAGACACTGGAGAATTAAGTAAAGGGAGACTACAGAGAAATGGGGGGGGGGGGGGGGGGGGTGTTGTAAAGGACTATAAAAAGATAACTATTAGATGAGGTAGAAGATCTAACTTGGAAGGAAAATGCTTTTAACAATTAGAATCGATCTATTGTAATGTGTCGAATACCAAAACCTTAGCAGTACCTCGAGGTGCTTCTTGATTGTAGCCTCCATCATCATGTTGAGTATCCATCGGAGGACCATTGTATCCTCCCCTCCCACGACCACGTGAATTGCGAACTCTAACACGGCCCCTAACCCTAACAAAGCCACGATTCTGCTCATAGTCTCCATCCTCGTGCTCGCCAGGTGCAAAATCATTCCCTACTGTAAACACATCAGATATATTTTTAGATGACATGAAAAACTGTTTTATCTTCTACAAATATACCATACAAATAAAACTTCCAGAGCCTATGTTAATCTTCAGGTCATTTGGATTAAAAAAGGTTCGTACCTGGTCGACCTCTAGGCCTACCCCTCCCTCTACCAACTCGGCCTCGTCCCCTGGCAGGAGATGCTCTCTCTACACAATTAAAAATGTAAAAACATAAGCACCACCAAATTTTTTAAGAATAATAAGCATACGAATCAGAAAATGTTTCTCCACCTCCTTCATAGTCAAGCTCCGCATACACCTTCACCTGATCAGCTGGTATGGGAGGTTGGTACCTAAATCACATCACAGAAAATCAACGTGATCACTAGCAGTAGAAAAGACACTTCAAGGAAAGCATCACAATACACTTGACATTTTTTCCCAAACAGTAGTTTCGGAGTAAATAGCAGTAATTTGTACTATGAGATTATCTTAATTTCTACATACTGTAACGAGATAATCCAAGAGCAATGCTAAATGATAACAGTTAATATCTATTATGCTAATTTATCATAAACAAGCATAGCATGTGAACTTTGCAAAGAGAAGTTTATCTTCAACAACTTACCCGACATTCTTAGTATCCAATTCCTTCTTTGAGAGAGTGATTGTGACCATTGAAACTTTCCTTGTAGTTTCCAGACTGTAACAAGAAGACACAATGTCACACAAGCCAGCCATATTGTCACACTCAAGCATACATTACAAGCATAAAATCCTTGTTTCTTTTTCATTATTAATTTGAAGTTCCCTTACGTCTGGAGACCTTCTTCCAGGGGTTCCCATGTGTCGGTAATGTCAGTAGATTGAATTGCTGTAATTTGGTGAAGACCAACAATTCTCCTCTGAATGATAAAAATATAAATCTTCAGATTACCACCAGAAGTGAGAACAGCACTAAAATGAGAAACTATACGGATCACAAAAGCCAAAAGACCTTGATTAACTCCACCATTGTTACAGTTTTGTTGATGGCTCTGCCCATTGCCTTAAAGACAATTTCATCTGAACCTTTTTCCTACAAACCATCACATGATAAGTTTAAAAATAATTGACCAAAACACAGGAGAATGTGAGATCAATTGCATGTAGTATGAGACAGAGTAAATACTCATGTTATCTTTTATAACTACCCTTGGACAAAAACGAAAAGACCATATAAGCATATGAATATTTGGGACAAGAGGCTTAATTTTTTTTTAAAGCGTAGCTTCGGTGCAAATTAATGAGCTATTTGAATAGTAAAAACACAATTCAAACAAACTTCAAAACTGGACAGCTCAATCAAAAAGCAATCCAAGTATCATACAGCAGTACAGCACAGTACAGCCCTTCTTCCCAATTTTATTAATAGGTTGAATAATTTCTCCAAATGGACTTCCTCAAGTATTTCTCCCCCAACCCTCCAGATTGCAAAAAATGGGCATAAAGCTTCGAAAAATAGCAGTTACACAAACTCAACCCGTAGAGAGTGCCGAGTTCCAAGTCATAAAGGCATAATTATCAAATCAAACCCTGTAATGAAGATAAATATGAATTCCGTCACATTTATAACCCCCGATAAATTGAACTCACCAGAGCCCCCTTCATACTAAAAGTCGTCTCATATATATCTATACAAGTTTTAGTGCAGCACACGATTCAAAGTATAATAAATCTATTGTAGAACAAATTATGATATTGTCTCCACATCGTATTCTCAAAAGAGAATCTAGTCTTTTTGTGCTACAACATCAACAAATGCAAAATAGTTCTGCCATCAATACACATATCAACGGCGGAGATAAAATCTATAAATTGTTCATGGATAAATTAGCAAAATAATGTGAGTTCTGCCACGAATAATTAGTGCCTCAAGAGAAAAATCATGTGCAACTTTAGTCTTTAGAGACCATATCTAGAGAGTTGTTAATAATGAGGTTGACAATAATAAATTTAGTTTAATTTATCGTATTCTGAAATATATTAGTAGATTACAAATAATTGATAATGGTATTATATAAAACAATATTTTGCACTGCACCCTGTTGACAGGTGATATAATACCATTGTCAAATATGAACAATCCATTAATATAACAAAAAAAGAACGCAAATTAACTAATTTCAATTTGTCAACCTCAATTGCTTTACGACTCCGTATCAATGGTCTCTAAAGACTTGAGTTGCACATGATTGGCTAGTGGGCCACCAATCCTCGTGGCCAAAGTCATACTTTTTTGGTAATATATCCAATAACTGTCTTCATAATTGCTAGATTTGTTAAGACGTGAAGAGCAGAGAATGCTGACGTAAAAGAAATGCTGAAAAGGTATCTTCGTAATTACCTTATTTTGAAACAAAATTCACCGGGAAACAACATCACGTTAATGAGGTATTTCTCGTAATCTGTGCCTCATTTATATAATTATAACTATATAAAACTCCAAAGAGATACCATTTTTTTCAACGTATGCTACATGACAGATTCATTCCACCTCCCTACCAATCATGTTTCCTCACTCCGCATTCAAATATACTTTGAACAGCTTTGCAGATTATGCCTAGGTCTACGAAGATTGAACAAATTTAAACTCCCCTTTTTTAACAATATTTAGTAGTTATTTCACCTAACATCATATTCCAATGATTGATAGACATTTCTTCTGCACCAGATTAGGCAATGGTTGCAGAATTTGCGGCTATGGTAGGTGGATCAATAGCTCACTTGTTTTTCTTCTCATTATTCTGTCCAATTCTTTCCATACAACCCATTGCATGATAAGTCCCAAACTATTTGTCTGAAACAAAGGAGAACGCGGGATTGGTAGCAACTGCACGCGGTAGAAGACAGAATTAATACTCATGTTATCTTTTATTCCTATCCTTGGGGATAATAAGCCTAATTGTTGTCTTGTTGTGACTGAGCTATTTCGATAATAGAAACGCAATTCAAACAAACTTCAAAAGTAGACAGCTCAATCAAAAAGCAATCCAAGTATCAGACTACACATGCACCATTCTCCTAAGTTTTACCAATACGTTTGAATGACTTCTCAAGTGCCCTTCTAAGTATTTCTCACCCTAGCCTCCAGATTCCAAGCAATGGGCATAAATGTCTTAAAAAGGAGCAGTTACATAAACCAACCCAAAAAGAGAGCCACGTTCCAGGTCATAAAGTCATAATACCAAAGCAACACCTATGATGAAGATAAATAAAGAATTCTTTAACCAATATAACTCAAAAATACTCAACTCAAAAAGTTGTTTTATACACCCATTCACAAGTTTTCGTGCAGCACATCATTCAAAATTTTATATATGCATTATGGAACAAGTAACCCTTCAAAATCTCCTCCTCACCTCATATCCTCAAAAGAATCTTAACTTCTTGCGTCGCATCATAAGCAACGGATACATGAAAACAATTCCTCCATCCATACACATATCAACGTCGGAGATAAACGCAAGAAATATAAAATCATTACAGAAACACCCCCAATTTGATCAAATAAACTTCTCCAGACAGACAACCGCCATTGACCAGAGCTAACAACCAACGTAGTAGCATTCAGAAACTCAACTAATCAAAAGTACATTTACGCAAAAGATTTAAACGTGTCCAACAAACATTTCCATTTCGAGTTAACGGAAACCAAACTTAACGACAATTTCCACGTTTCGTCGCCACACTTATTCCGAATGTACCTTAAAAATAATTTCGCTCTCGATAATTTACGAGACGCTAAATCGAAACACACACACCGAAATCGAAACTTTAATGCATGCTTATACAAATCAAAAACTAATAATAATAGTATCACCTGAAGCAGAGTCATCGCATAGGTTATATAACTCCTCATCCTGCCTTGACTCGTAATCCGAACCTCATTCTCGTTGATCGCTGTCTCAATCTTAGGTTTTTCCACCTTCTGGTACCGATCCATGCTCTATACAATCAATAACACCAAAAAAACGCCGAAAAAATGAATAAACAGATCTACAATTACAATTTTTCTTTTTTTTTTTCTCCAAAATTGAACAATCAAAATCGATATTAATTAATCATTTACCTTTTTGCGGTGTGATTAAGCACGTTTTGCAGTAGGTGTATGCTCGTTAAATTTTTTTGCCCTCTTCTTCTTCGGCTTCGTTTTTATGTTTATGTGCCCTGTTATTTACAGAGTGATTTTTCGATTATATATAAAATAATAAACCCGGTTCAAGGAGGTGTGCTTTGACCCGGTTCGACCGGTTTGTTTGTTAATTTGGGATAAGATTCTTGTTTAGATTTATTTGCATATGCCAGGTGGGTTATAGAAGTAGGGGACATGTTTGTACAAATGGAAACAATATATCGTAAGTGTACAAGATCTATAAGTGAACACGTACAACATTTTTTTTATTATTATGTTTCTATTAAATTAGAAAATTGATCTTATCGGAGTTATTAAAGTTGGATCCTAATGAAACTAGACTTTGTTTCTTATTGATCAATTGATCAATAAGAATGGCAATATCGAATCTAGATTGAATGTATTGATCATCAAAAAATAGTATCTAGAATGAATCTGGATCTAGGTAATTGTTCTTTGCATTTTTATTTTGTTACTAAATAAAATTCTTAATGTTATATTACCCATTCATGCACTTTCATCGATAAGCAAAAATAAACGATGACGCGATGCATACAATTTAGTGGCTGATTTTGCACCATGAAGTAAAACGCACGGCGATGATAAAAATTATATGATGATTAGTGCTTTGTAATATAAGAAAATGGATCTGATAATGCACATTTTGCACCCAATGATCATATCAACCCCATCAGTGAAAATATAATTAATTAGTACAGATTAACTTAATTTTTAAAATTAAAAAATTAATCCTATGTGAATCTAGGATCGAAATGAAGTTGTCATCCAATATACGAGTCACAAATGAACTTTATCAAAAAACAAACAACTTTTGTGGAAACGACTTTTGTTCATGGAATTACCATTGATGTGGAATTAACATAGATTCAAACACAGCAAGCAGCAAAAAAAAAAAGAAAAAAAGAAAAAGGAGTACATTAACCACAGTGATTTTTCTAAATATGATTTTTTATTTATTATAAGAACTTATGAACAACATGAGGAAACTATCATCTTTAAACACAAACTTGGTCCAACAGTTGCACATAGCAAATTAAAGTATCACAGGTTTATTCATCAAAAGAAATGCCCAGTTTGCTTCATGCTTGTCTCTTCAGTTTTAACCAAAGGATCAATGATTTTTCTCCATCCTTCATAGTTCAGAGGAGATCCAGCATCTGGTAACGGAAACCCGTTCACAAAGAAGTACGGCGTGCCATAAACTCCTCGTAAGCAACCATACTACATACACAAGATATTTTACAAGTGTTATAAAAGTTAACCTCGGATTAGAGTCAGAACACAGCTAATATTTTGAGACGAAAAATATAAACAGCACACAGATTTACGTGGTTAAAGATTAAAGTATAGCTTAAAAGGTAAACAAAAAGAAAGGCCTTTGTGTTGTAAACTGCTATAGTACAGAGGAACTTGGATTCTTACCTTGAAAGAAACTCTGGTTGCATGATCCGTTTTGGAGTCGGTGAAGCCAGATTTAATTGCAGAAAGATACGAAGTCCCAAGTTTCTCTGTTACGAACTTCACTATCTGGTTTGTAACAGCTGCTTTCGACATGTTAAATGTGAAAACGCCATAAAACCGTTCCTGTTCAACAAACCACCAGTTTCAGCAATTGCCAAATCACAAGTACTAAAAACTTACTTCGCTACCTCATAATCTAGTCAGTAACAAGTTTGTGAATGAAAAAAGGAAAAAAGAAACGCTTGATCAGAGTCGAAACTTGCAACTTAAAAGAGTGAGACATTGCCATATGGGGTCCTATTTGATGGAGGTATATAAGGGATTTTCCTCAGCTTTTGCCAGTTAAATGCTTGCTAATAAAGAACACAAATAGCAACGAAATTGAAAACAGATAGATAGGAACAACAACAATCTACACTCATTTCGTTAGGCATATAATTTAATCTGACCTGCTGCTCAAAAAACGCCTCCAGTAGATCATACGTGGCTGAAGCGTTGAGCTTATCGACTATATGCAGTGCCCGAGAAGTCGAAAAAGCATGGTCATGGTAACTGCGTGTTAACCAAGAAAAAGAATGAGCACACCGATATCTCATTATTCATCTGAACATGATCGATGGATAGTAAACTAGATCAATTGATTGAGTGAAGTGCATTGCTATTTAAACAATAAGTGACATAATGTGTACATGAATTAGAATAAGTATGCATTTGTCTCTTGAAGACAATCATGTATTTAGATAAGTGAGTGTCACGCAATTTAGTAATTACACATCTGAAGTACTAGACTAAGTTCATGTTAGGAGAATCATGTAATAAGCTCGTGTCTATTCAATTAGAGAGTTCAGTAATAGAAACCATAGTCTCCGATCCTCCTCTCGTCTCGTACGTGTCAGAGTCACGAATGTTTACCTTTTCTGCCAATTTCCAACATAGGCGTAGCTAAAATTGGAAAATAATAATAATAATAATAATAATAATAATAATAATAATAACAACGATAACAAAAAATACACTAAATTTCCCACAAGAAATTACATTCCAATTATAGCTCAAACTAATTAACCATTTAAAAATAGTTTTACTAGAAAGCATGCATATGACCAAATAAAAACATGAAAGTCTATTTCTTATAACAATTAAGACATAAAAACAACTAATATGAATTGAAAGATTATCCTAACTCACCAATTAATTGATCAAAAATTCAAAAGGAAATCTTTAAAATTTTATAACACGAAAAAATAAAATCAAATGCAAAACTTACGGCAAGGGGAAAGTGTGGACAACAAGTGTCACCCTCGGACCATATTGCTGGAGAATCTTTTTGATAGGTGGCCATGAATCTCTAGAATCGGGGCAAACCGGGTCGAAGAACGCTTCGATCAATACGGACTCCTTCAAACCGGGTTTTCCACCGTACCAGAATCCGTCTTGCCGGGTCGGAATTATGGACTGACTCTGTGTCGGATCAAAGAAGAGGAAAATAACAAGTAGTATTAAGATATTAGAACTCTTGTGATCCATTTTTTTTCAGTTTCAAATGAGAATTATAATATGAATAATAATATAGTGAAGAGTGATCAAGAGTGAGTAGCAATGAGGCAAGCGGTGGTAGTTAACAAAACTTGGCGGGGGAGGTGGCAACTAGAATAAAATAGTGGGGAAATAGTTTTATTTTTTGTTTTTTTAGGGAGAGTTGCACAAAGACCCCCGAGGTATAGAGTAATTAAAGAGACACCTCCTCGTACTTAGAAATTACACGAACAACCCTTATTTTTAATATTCGGTTAAAATTGGTCGAAATTTTACTAAATGGTATATATGTGTCCTTCCTTAAATGAAAACAACTAATATTGTCGAAAGAATATAAAATAAGTCTCATTTATTCTGTTTATGAAAAAAAAAAGACGAATGGTATTTTCAAAAGTTCTGGTAAATTATTTACCACACGGTTTAGGTTTTAATGTCGTTATCTTATTTGTATAGTTAGATATACAGTATAAAAGTGTGTGACATGACTGAGTATGTGTTTGTATAATTTTCTAAATATGAGGAGTGTCTATGTTATGGCTCATACCTCAAGAGGTGTTTATGTAATTCTTTCTTTTTTTCTTGGAAAAGGTTATGTCTCTATCGAGTTCGACGGAGTCTACAATTAATTTCAGGAAAAATTTATGCTTATGTTAATAACATTTTTAATGATTTGTATAAATTAGAATTTTTGTTTTTCAAACTCTGAAACTTATCAAAATTGGGGATCTGTCCGCAATACCTTCCAAACCATTGCATCCAGCTTGCGAGTATTTTTACGATTTATCAACTCATAAAAAGATCTATTTATAACATTTCGTCTAGTTTTAAAGAACTTTTTCTACGTGTAAAGAATGTTTCCGTAATTATTCACAAAATAGAAAAAGTTTTTGTAAATAAAATAAATGTTAAGGATTTTAAACTGTTAATATCCGCTGATTTTGTACTTACTTATTGTAGGTAAAATACGTCTACAGAATGCTGCGCAAAACATTATTTAATCTACATAATGAAATTGTCGAAAGGAATTCGTTTATTAAAGTTAAAATATAATGAACCGAAACTAATTTTATAATTTCGACCTCAATGGTGATACTACATCATAATTTTTGTCCCTGAATTCAAAAAAATAAATAAATTCTTGTGTCTAACCGTTTATTATTTTGCTAATTTATCCAGTAACTGATGCACGTCACAGTTGCTAGATTTCTCATCATTTTATGAAAGAAAGGAACTTTTGACGTACAAGAAAAGATGACAAAAGTATCTTCAAGATTAGCGTCTAAGCAAAGCAACGGAAAGATAGAGATTTTCCATTTATGGAATATTGTGACGAGGATGTGACTGAAATATATATGGATAAAGGTTTTTGTAATTATTCTTATTCCAAGGAAAGTTCAAAAAATTATTGTTGAAAAATATAACGAAATCAGATGATACGACTAACTTAGGAGTAGTCCAATTCTTCAACTAGGCCCAATCAGGTCAAGAGTAAACCCATCTTAGTAATTGGGCCTAGCTTAGGCGTAATTGTGGCAGATCACTGCTAGTTTCTTGATTTGAAGAATGGATCAAAATTTCTTTTCTTTTCTTCGAAAATTACTTAATTTTTTTATTTTCAATTCTATGAAAATGAAACATAAAACTATTTTTTTACGTTTACTGTAACAATAATTTTCATGAATTTTTCGAAACATTCGAAAAAATCTCTGAACATTGCGCAAAGTTTCTAATATTTTACGAATCGAAACATATACTTTGATCCATGATCCCATCTTAAGTTTTATTTGTAATGACACTTATAATTCAGTTAATTGATAAATATTCTATTTAGCCGGTTCGAAATCTCAGTTTAAATGCATGTTAGAACTTTCTTGTAATCCAATCCCTACCACTTTTACACTTGAATATCCACCTGACTCACGTAGTGATTCCTACCACCTTTTTTAAGAAGCGTGTTCTTGATAAAAAAAAGTCTTTATTTTATTTATCGAGGGTGAATAATGTGCCTTGGGGGTGTATTTAGGATTTATTTTTCCATGGAATACAACAAACTTAATAAATATAACTTTCATAAAATTTTAATTATAACATCTTATCTATAATGAGAAATGTCTACTTTTCATGAAGAAATAATAAAAATTTTATTCTATTGTTTTTATTTTCCTTGTAATGGAACTGAAAGAACGGGTACATGTTGGGTATCAGAAAGATAGCATGTCTTCTTAGGCTATACAAGATGTAGTATTCCATTCTGGTAGTACTATTCCATTTTAGTTGAAATACCAAGCCCCAGCATAACATGGATCTTCTTTCAAGAGAGAGGTGCCTTCAGGAACTTAGACACAAGTAGTGCATGAATGTCGTCAGGCCGTATTCTAAGGTGTTTGAGTAAGTCCCACAATGAGCTCAACCATCGTGTTTAGTTTCTATTATTAAGTTTGGAGCTTTAAACAAGTTGCCGATGATAAGCTGGATGAAGGTGACGATGGCTTCATGTCATCACGCCTCTTATCCCATGGGCAACACACCTCCTACAAGAGCCAGGGACAATAGGTCGCAATCCAGTGAGGATGAGTTGATAATGGGTCGCAATCCTGTAAGGATGAATTAACCTCGGGACAAATGAAAATATTATTGAAGTTTAATATTTCGACTCTTCAAAAAGTAGAATTAATCAGTCATCGAATAAACATTCAACCTTGTGTTACTCTCTTTTAATGTTGGTAATCAGAGCATCTGCTAATACTTTATTTCATTATATCACCGAGCACCTTTTCATGATGTCTGTAATCCAAAATGCAAAAAAAAATAGTGTATTGATTTATAACATATATATTAAGATAATATTAAAAAAATTGAACATATTGTTTAAAAATTGAATCAAATTCTTGCTGCAAGTAATAATTTTCTTTACTAGACCTCTCATATTCAATAAATGACAAAATCACGAAAAAGTTAGCTAGTAAGAAACACTATATGATAAAGTACAAATACAAGATATTTTAATTGACAGATACAAACATAAATAATAAACTAATTAAAAGTATATAAAATCAGTTAACAACAAAAATGTGCTGAGTATGAGAAAGTACTTTAATTGCGATACTCAGAACACTGAACCCACCATCTTTTATATGTTCTCTTTGTATTGTAACAACGATGACGAAAATAAGATGTTTGCTTACTGAGCTTGGTGGTTTGGGGTCTTTTGGGGCGAAAATGAGTCTATAAAATGGGTCCAAATTAAACTTATCTCTCTGTATGATATAAAATTTTCAATTAAAGAAAATTAAATTTGCTAATTAAACTTAACAATAGTGGAATACTTTTAAAGACTTATTTTCATTTGTTTACACCTGAGTTATTGTTTACAAAAAGATATTGTTAAAATAGATATAAAAATACTTTCTTGTTTCGTTTTAATAGATTGAAAATAGAGCTTTCAGTATTTCTAGAGAAACGTTTAATTAGATTCTGAAAGCTCTATTTTCAGTCTATTGAAACGAAACAAGAAAGTATTTTTATATCTATTTTACAATATCTTTTTGTAATTTTCCAAAATATATCAACAAACTCTCAAATCTCAATACATTTTTTAGGGATAATTATGGCTACACCCCCTGAGGTTTGGTGTAATTACACATACCATCCCTGAGGTTTGAGAAATTACAGAGACCACCCCTGAGGTTTGCATCAACCTTACAATAAAGTCCCTCTATTGAATATATGGATGAAAACTTCCAATTTTACCCTTGTTCCATTTCAATTGATATTATACAAAGTTTGAGTAGGTTTTATTATATAAAGTAAATAGTATTTTTTAAAATTCTACAAATACCTTTATAAATATCAACATAAATATTATATTATTAAAAAATACTAAAAATAAAAAGTATATTTTTTAAAAGAAACACACATCTATTAAATTAATTCATTTATTTAAATTTAGTTATAAATGTTTAAAAAATTATTATATTATTTTAATGTTTACTAATTATAGTTTCTTCTAATAATGTAAAATAAAATAATACAATATGCTTAGAACTCCTCGTTCATCTCAATAAAAAATGCACAAAAGAATGAAGCAAACATAGGTTTCTTGATTTGCAAATTTAATAATATTTTAGTATCAAATTTATTACAAAACTAAAAGAAAAAAGAAAGGAGAAAAAATGAGAGCTCATCAAACCAAAAGGAAAAAAAATAAAAACCAATTAGCCTTTTGTAATTAATTTAGATTCTCTAACAAAATTAATGAAGGGCATTATTGTCTTTTACATGGCGTAAGTTAGTTATAGGGGAGGTGAGTGTAATTTTCCAAACCTCAGGGGTGGTGTCTGTAATTACACCAAACTCAGGGGGTGTGGCTGTAATTTTCCTTTTTTTTAATGCGTAGTGTATTGCATATATAATACCCAGAAATCGATACTTGTACATGCAAACAAGAACAAATTGCAATAAAAGTAGCAAATAAAGGCACATGACACCTATATCCCGTGATGGAAGAGGACAAACAAATTTTTTGACTTGAATCAATTATAATACAGCTAGTATTTTCCCAAATAAAATCAATTACAAGCACCCATCAATGCAGTTCGACCAACATAGAGAGATAGTAAAGAGATCATTTACTAAAATCACGATCTAATAGACTCCATTAAATTTGCTTATGCATTGCCACGTATTCGTATTTATGCAAAGCCAGCTAAGCATTACCAGGGTACAAGTAATTACTTATCTTATTAATTTATTGCTATTAAAGTGTTAATATATATACTCAATAACAATATGATTTTCGTCCATTAGATACACTTCTTATTTCATTGAAGCACACAATTCTTGGAAAGTATAGTCTATTAACGGGACACGTGTTTTATTGTATTACACAGGGACACTCATGCATAGATTTGGCGTGTAATTGTCTAAATCATCACAAAATTTTACGTAATTAGGTTTCAAACAAGTAAATTGAAAACCACTCCGCTATCATTTCTAATTGACAAAATAACACTTGTATAACTTTTATTAACAAGAAAATCCTTACGGTATTTAAAAAAGTAGCAAAAATCCCCTACGTATTGAACTTAATTAATCTGCACGCAGTACTAAACCGGGTAAAACAAATGATGTTTATTATATATATTTGACGCATAATGAGTTAATGTGGTTCAACCGAATATATATATATATATATATATATATATATATATATATATATATATATATATATATATATATATATATATATATATTTCATAATTTTTTTTAAATAATTCCACTAATTCTCAAAAAATTACGAGAAAACTTATTATCTTAGTTAAATAAATATAAATTTCATATGAAATTGAAATTCATACAAATGAGTAATTATTAATACAGTCGATTCAAAATATAACGGTAAGGTTTCTTTCTCTAATTTCCAATTTTCACATGGTGATCATTCTCTAATAATTTTTTACAGTTGTGTTACTTGCTAATTATAAATAAGATATGAGTACTTTTTGCTATCAATTATAACCCAACTTCTAAATTAATAGAGAATCTCGTGTTTTTAATTTGTAATGATCTCACGTACCACCAAAACTCTAGAAAGACCCAACCCCAATAAATTTCATTGTCACATCGTTTCCTCTTCAATTTTTTTTTTGCGTTTCCTTGAATTTCCTAAAACGCGTCACATTGATATGTCCTTAATTACATTGAATTAATACTATATACATAACCTGAAATAAATAATCGTAATTAAATCCCCTATCTCACTCCACGTCAACATTACCAGGACCCAGCTCACACCCCCCACCCACCCCACGCTACCCCCACTATATAACCCCCTCAAAATTTACTCATTTCATCACACACTGCCACCAACCATGGTGTTCATTACAATAGAGCCTCCTTATATTTAACACCCTCCACTAAAAAAAAAAATTCTTGAATATTAATCAATATCAAGAAATTTATATAAATATTTTTTTATATATAAAGAAATGCCGGGGTCTATGTATATAGCCCTGATTCTACCTTGTGCCGGCATGAGCGCGGTGTTCATAGTCTACATATGTTTCATGTGCTATGTAGCAAGTGTGAACCTACGTGACACCGGTAACCGGGAGTTCCAGTCGTCGGTCAAGCCTCAACAGGGAAAAGGCCTCTCGGCCGCTGATCTCGAGAAGCTGCCGAGATTGAACGGTCACGATTTGGTGTTGGGGACGGATTGTGCGGTTTGTTTGGACGAGATTGAGAGTGAGCAACCGGCTAGGATGATGCCCGGTTGCAACCACGGGTTTCATTTAAAATGTGCGGATGCATGGTTGTTGAAAAATCCGAATTGTCCGATTTGTCGTGCCAAAATTGGACCGGAGTTCTTTAATCCGCCGGAAAATAATCCATGTTGAATGAATTGAGGAGGAGTTATGGTGGTATGGGATTCTTTTTTTGTTGGTAAATTAAGGGTGATTAATTTTTTTGTTTATAGAAGGTTTTGATGTGTAGACTGTAACAATATTCGATTCATTTGGTATATGATTTATATTCTTTTTCTTCATACTTGATCATATTCAATTCTTCATATTTTGGAGGTATAGACACAATTTTGCTTCTTGTTTTCAACATCGCATAAAGTGTCATGTTTGTTTCTAAGGATTTACATATAAGAAATAATGACAGACTATAATTTTATATACTATTTGGTTTTATGTTTTCTCAAAACATTACTTGAAAAACTCTAAATTGTCGCCTAATTGAGAGGGACGCTGAGCTTTGAGATAATTAGGTGTAGCTGCACGAATTAAGAAGTGGTATAAATACATGTTTAAGATGAGGTGTGGTGAAGTTATTGACCTATAATTTAGAATTAAGTTTAATTTCAACTTTTAGTTTTACCACGTCATCATGCGTCATCATGCATTGGGCATGGTTTTCCGAAAAAAGCAGTTAAACCTCAATAACTACAAATTTTTTTGACACATATGCTATTTTCTTTTGATTTTTATATTTTTTGAAGAAAAATATACATTTTCCATGTGAAGAATTTGATCTTACAGTTGTGTAGGTCAATTATCACTCTATGTGAAAGTGAAAAAAGGTATAGATAACAATGTACATAAAATTATAAACAAACAAAAATTTTGAATTCGAAGAGTGCACCTAATTCGGGAAAAATCTTGAAAAGGCGTGATGTGTTGGTACATAATGTGACAAATGCCGTCATTAAAGATGATACCCGTGAATGAGTTGTATTTTACTAATTTATGGAAAATAGTAATTTATCATATGCATTATGAATAATTTTCTTACCATCTTTACAAAATATATAATTTTTCTTTTTTGGTACAATTTCATGCATACCACTGTCACTTTCTTTATTGATAGTCAGCAAATACAAACGTAGTGAATTCGCTTCTATAAAAGCTTAGTATGCAAATTTCTCCGTGAATTAGTTTCACATGCAACATGTAAGATTATTTTTTGGCCAAAAAGTTCAAGATATAGTAAAATATTATAATACAATGCAGCAAAATGAATTTTCTCTTTAACAGTATTGATAATGATGACAAGCAAATTAAAAGAACTTACGCATGGTATTAAATTACTTATTTTGTTTAATTAATTAACTAGCATATAGTTGTTTTTCACGTGATCCGACATCAAAACTAGATCAATTCTATGAATTTTAGATTGCATTTATAATATTATATGCACCCCGAGTTACCGATCATACCTGCCAATTATTTTAATATATTAAATTAGTGTAAAAGATATATTTTCGTGAGCTATTGCAAATTGAAATAAGTAAAAACTGATAAAAGGAATTGTCTGTATGTTATATTGTTATCGATTATTAATTTTATTGGTTAATGAGAATAGACAATTCCTTCATTAGTCGCTAAAAGACCGTTGTGTTTACAAATTTGAATATATTGCGGAATGAATATTTTTGTCGATTTTTGATTGAGTATCGATTATAGGAAATATACAGATCATTGGTGGCTAGAAGACCGTTGTGCTTACAAAATTAAATATTACGCATACACTGTATTTATATCGTTAATTGATTCTATTGGTAAAATGGCATTACCATTAGCGGCTAGAAGACCGTTTTTTTTTAGAATTTCTTTAAATTATCATAGGAATTTTAAAAAAGAAATAACGATAGAACTTTATTAGGGGAAAATGCATAAATCCCTTGTGATTTCAAAAATATGCACAAAATCACCTTTTGATTGAAAATTGTCTAAAACCTCTTTGTAGTTTCATGAAAAAGGAATTTTTTGTTGAGTTATGAAACTACAAGTGAGTTTTAGACAATTTACAAACCACAGTAGATTTCGTGTATGTTTTCAAAACTATAAAGAAATTTTACTTTGATTCTGCTTTTATTATATATGCAGGGGCGGAGCAAGCAAACCAAATACTATATATACCAGAGTAAAATTAGCAGTTTACCAAGGTAACTAAAGATATTACCAACAAAGAACAATCTTCTTTGAATCAAAAGACATTTTGATCTACTCATGATTGAGCTTTATGAATCCTTGATTTCTTGATTAACTAACTTTGTGGTGAGGGAATGCAATGCTTTTTGACTCTTCTATTGTACCTTTACGGCCACACTAAGTACCAACTAAATTCAAACTGTGGCGGAGCGTACGAATATCATCTAGGGGGAAATAGTGTAGAATTTTGTTTATTTATTATTATTCATTAAAATGTGTAATTTATAACATTAATTTTTAAAATTAATTGCAAAATTTACGACTCATCATCAAAATATTGAAAAAGAAGAACTAAACTACCACGTGAGTTTTCAAAATATGACCAAAACCTTCCCTCTTATTCTTTTTTGGACACATGAAAGGTTTTTTTGCCTTCCATTCAAATAAATTTTTTTTTTTTTTGCTTTTTTATTTGAAGATACGTGCTTTAATAAATGTTGTAAGAGTCTATTAGCTAACTATTTAAATTTATAATGTATTATGTACGTACAGGGTGACATGCTGGGGGGAGGGTCGTTGCCGCTATACACCTCCCCTTTGTTGCGCCTCTGAATCTAAAGGAATATAAGGTCACACAATGACATCATTCAACTCCAAAAGCCGTCCGGTCTTAGCCCTAGGCTAACCATTTTATTTTGTTACGATCGATATTTCGAGTTGGAACGTATGTTGTAACTCTTTTTTAAGAGGTTGTGGCGAATATTATAACTTTCTAAAATTGGTTAAGCTAGCACGTTGCACATGAACAATATAGGTTGGAGGTTTTGACACTTTTTACCCTAACATGAAAATCATGTTACTTTAACTCCTCACGTTCTATGTTTGGGGAGTATTTCTTATATCTAAATAAAATAAAAATAAATCCAACTATTTTTTTATCTGCAAAAGCCAATATTATTTATTAATGAAGCGCAGATTGCAAGATGAACTCGACCCCCAACTAATTTATTTGTTGACATTTTATTCCTTCAATACATTATCTAAAAGCACTAACAAAATATTTTTTTTGTCCTCACTTTTTCAATGAAGTTTATGAACATAATGTTCAATTATGTTATCAGTAAGTACATCCATTTCAATTGAGAAGTTTTAAAATGTAAATTCGTGAGCATGGTCCGCATATTTTATTATTTAAGTCAATAATAAACTATAACCCAATTATGGAGTATCAATTATTTAATTAACTTGTTTAAAAATTTTAACCCACCCATATCCTAATTTCTGTAATTCTATATCCACTCAACCCCGAAACACCCGTAATTTGTTTATCTCTATGTTCTGATTGGCAAAGTGCACCGTACGCAATAAAGTAGAAGACAACAATTAGGCAAACACCAAAGCAAAGCACCTCAAAAAGATAGAACACCCCTACCCTACCCTCGCTCCCACCCTACCACAAACAAAGTATATCACACGCAATACTAGTCCATTTCATACCCTAGCAACTTCATAAAACATTCCTTGCTCTAACATCAATAGTTTCTTCATACTAAAAATTACACAAATTAAACATCTATTCTCCAAATGGGATTATGTTTCTCAGAGTTGTGCAACAAATCCAAGGAGGTTCCAATATCCTCCTCCTCTTTTTCTTCGGGCCCAAAATCCAGGAACGTTCCAATATCATCCAACACCTTCCCTCAACCTGATTACGAAACTCCGCCGCCTTCGCCACCACCTCTGCCTCCTCCAACCATAGGCTCGATTCTCGGTAAGCCATACGTCGACATAACGACACTATACGCTCAACACAAAGAACTCGGTAGAGGCCAATTCGGAATCACTTATCTATGCACTGAAAAAGCCACAGGACTAAAGTATGCATGCAAGTCTATTTCAAGAAAAAAGCTTGTGAGTGAGAAGGACATACGAGATGTTAGAAGGGAAATTATGATCTTGCAGCATTTGACGGGACAACCGAATATTGTGGAGTTTAAAGGGGCTTATGAGGATAAGAAGAATCTTTATTTGGTCATGGAATTGTGCTCCGGTGGTGAGCTTTTCGATAGGATTACTGCTAAGGGAAGTTATTCTGAAAAAGAGGCTGCTAGAATTGGAAGGCAGATTGTGAATGTGGTTCATGTTTGTCATTTTATGGGAGTTATGCATAGGGATCTTAAGCCTGAGAACTTTTTGATGGTGAGCAGAGATGATGATTCTCCATTGAAGGCTACTGATTTTGGGCTCTCTGTTTTCATTGAAGAAGGTTAGTTTTCATAAATGGATGTTTGTGATTTTTCATTTTTTAATTTTTTTAGATTCCTTGGTGAGTTTATAAGTTTTGGCAGAATGCAATAGTTTTTTATTCCACTTTTGTGTAACACAAGTTTAGAATCTCTCCTCGTTACAAAATAGTTGCCTGAGGCACCATCTTTGAAATGGATATATGGGTATTTAGTCAAGAAAGGATAAGTTGTGAAATATAAAAATTATAAATTATAATATGAACCATTTGTTTGATTACATAGTTTTTTGGTAATGTAGCTTATATCCTACTATAATATTTTTTTTCCTAACAAATTATGATTCACCTATGAGAGTGGAAGTATTACCTATGTACTATCGGATGGACAGATCGTATCCAACCTACCTAATACTATAATAGTCCTATCAAATGCATTAATAGCATGTCTCTTAGAGTGATTTAGTTTTGCTAAAAGTGTATCGCTTGCTACTAATTGGTCCCTACTTTTGAGAGTTAGTTTAGTTAGTTTATGAATTAAATGAGTTTTGATTGAATGCAATAGATTCAGATATCACTTTTGTTTTTTACAAGTTTAGAACCTTGAATGGCATTGCAAAGGTGATTGATGAGATACTTATTACAACTATCTAAACCTCACAATTATGTCATCAGAAAGGGTGGATAAAAAGAGGATGGCTCGCATGAAAATCTAAGGAATTAAAGAATTTAAAAGAATCTATTGTAGTATAGCGTGACAGATTAGTAATGGACCTGATACGGTGGGAACCTAAGTTGTATAGGTTGAATATATTGGATCTCACTTTTTAAGTCAAGAAGACCAAGTCATTAGATAATGACAGGTCAACCATGATAGCTCCAAGAGAAGATGGAAAATGAGGTGGTGTTTTTAAATCTTCTCTAACACGTATATGCTCATAATTGAAGTTATGTTTGCAAAGTAGTTTTAACAAATTGGTTTTGTTTGAAAAGTAATGTAGAAGTTGGAAATATTAAAACTATTTATTCGAAAAATTCTACCATAAGTTGAAACTAGATCCTTAACAATTTTGAGATGGTGGATTATAGTATGAAAAAAGTTTTGTATCCGAAAAAAAAGTCTATTTGCAACACCAAAAAAACATATTCAAAAAAATAATCGATTTTAATTTTGTATGTACGTTACCGACACCAACTATATAAGTCATATAACATTATGATTGAGTAGTGAAAAGCAAGATCTAATGTCAAATAACACCCTATCATATGCTGAACGGCACAAGTTAATTTTATACTATATATAAGTAGCATGCATAATAACCGGCATTGTGAAATCATCTTTGAACAATTTTTTTTTCTTAATATCTTAATGAAATCATTAATTTCAACATTTCAGCTCTGGTTCAACTTCACAGTGTAGAAAAACTTTATTATTTCCGCTTTCAGAAATGCCATTTGTCATGTTATAAGATTCCAAGAGAGTCATAAAAAAGAAGAAATGGAAGTAGAATCGTGGCAGTAATTATATGTAGATAAACATATAATTTAGTGTTAGGTAATTTTAGTATTGTAGCATAAGATTTGTTTTTTTTTTTTTCATTTCTGCAATGTCATTTAATTAAATAGATATTTTTCAGGAAAAATATATAAAGATATTGTTGGGAGTGCATATTATGTGGCACCAGAAGTACTGCGAGAAAAATATGGAAAGGAGATAGATGTTTGGAGTGCTGGAGTCATACTGTACATACTTCTAAGTGGATTTCCTCCTTTTTGGGCTGGTAAGTAAATTATATTATATATATGTTTGGGCTTTTATATGAGACGAAACTTTAATATCATATTAAGTTCACACCAAAAAAGAGGTTTTGAGTTTGAATCTCACTGCCGCCTATTTATTAATAAAATTATCGTGTGCTGACATAAAAAAGAAATATTAAAAAAGCTTGCATGTAAGAAAGAGTATATAAAACAAATGAATGCATATAATCTCTCCACAAGCATGAGCGCCAATTCAATATATATATCAAATACACGGCACCAAAATTGTGAATTTAATTATGGGCTATAATCATATGAAGATTATTTATTTGACCAAATCTTGTGGGAACTGTATCAAATCATTTGAAATCTCTCCTTTTGAAGCCTAATAACTGTTTATAGTATATATTTACATAAATTTACTGATCTATGGGCTATTTTAATTTCTAACTCAGAGACAGAGAAAGGAATATTTGAAGCAATTTTGGAAGGTTATTTAGATCTTCAATCCGCACCCTGGCCTTCTATATCAAATGGTGCAAAGGATCTCATAAGGAAAATGTTGACCATCAATCCTAAGAGGAGAATTACTGCTGCCGAAGCCCTTGGTAATTAGTACATTAAGTTATAAGTTCAAATTAATTAAATTTATTTTTAACACTTATATATATCGATTGGCTTATTAATCAGAGCATCCGTGGCTAAAGGAAGATGGTGAAGCATCAGATAAGCCAATTGATAGTGCTGTTCTAATCAGGATGAAGCAGTTCAGGGTGATGAACAAACTTAAAAAGCTTGCACTAATGGTATGAGTTTTACGAGTTCTAATTACAAATATGACCTAATGGCATTTTACTTACATGCTATATGAAATAGACATGTTACTCCTAGTAAATAGACAAATTATTTGGATGTGTTTATACTTAATGCACATTACCCACGATGGTTAACAAAAGGCAAATAATTATCCCATTATAATTTAAAAGAGTTGCACCCTCTTAACACTTGGAAATAAAAGGGTAGTATTTTGCAACATCTAAAGAAATACCGCGATACGATGTGCTGATTTAGTACAACTTAGGGGTAGTTTCTCGATTTATTTTTTACATGGAAAATAATTCATATAATATTGAGTGGTGTCATGCCAAAAACCCGAAGAATATTTATATGTACAACTCCAACCAAATAACAGCTTTATAGTACTTCCGTTTGCTTATTATTAGTTTTTGTGGTCCTAAAGTTCATTTTTAGTGAAATATTTATGATTTCAAGTTCTCTTGAAATAGAAAGGCAATATGTAGGAATTTACATCATTCGCATCATATTGATTTTTCCGGTCCTTGATCATATATGAAATTGGAAATTTATTCTGAAGGTTATTGCACAAAACATGGCTGAAGAAGATATTAAAGGACTCACACAAATGTTCAACAACATCGACACCGACGGAAGTGGTAGCATCACGGTTGAAGAACTTCGGACTGGATTAACTAAGCTAGGATCGAAGCTCAACGAATCAGAATTACAACAACTCATGGACGCTGTAAGAATATTTATTTACTCTCATTTTTTACATTAGAGCTAGGTACGTTTTATCCCATTTCTCGTGGTAAATAAGCGCATAACCTTCTATGTATAACAATAGGCAAATTATCTGTCTGTTTTGTTATGTAGATACATTACTTTTTGGAGAAAAAAATAGGCAAACTATTTATATGGTTTTAAAGAATTGCATACCTCCCAGTGTTTTTAAACCGGATCGGACCGACCGGTTGAAACAGACATGGTACGTTTTATCCCATGCATGTCTCGTGGTAAATAAGCGCATAACCTTCTATGTATAACAATAGGCAAATTATCTGTCTGTTTTGTTATGTAGATACATTACTTTTTGGAGAAAAAAATAGGCAAACTATTTATATGGTTTTAAAGAATTGCATACCTCCCAGTGTTTTTAAACCGGACCGGACCGACCGGTTGAACCGGTTGGATCGGGCCCGGTCCCTTGTCCAGACACTGATCGAACCGGTTGAACCGATTCAATTGATAAAACTAATAAACCGGTGGTCTCACCGGTTCGATGTCCGGTCCGGTTGTAAAGGGAGTAAAAACACTAATACCTACCCTCTTAATACTATGTAAAAGAAAATATTTTGCAACTTAGAAAAATACACCTAGATGTATCTATTTATTTTTCAAAGGAAGTAATGTACTTATTTAACGTCTCATAAGAGAATAATTTGCATATTGTATTTTACTAGTGTGTTGTGCCAAAACACCCTTATATATACTATATCTTTTATTACTATCGATTAAGTTCTGTGCAAAAGTTCAAGAAACACAATTCACATTTATCACAATAGCTTACTATACAGACCATGATAGCATAAAGGTTTCTTTTTTTCTTGGCTCAGGCGGATGTTGACAAAAATGGTACGATAGACTACGTTGAATTCATCACTGCAACCATGCATCGGCATAGACTCGACAAAGAAGAGAATTTGTACAAGGCTTTTCAATATTTTGATAAGGACAATAATGGGTAATATTCCTTTTAATTTATTTAGTCCTCGTGATTTATCTCATTTCTCAAGCATTTAATCTCATTAGTATTAAAGTGGCATTTGCAAATTTATTACTGGTTTTTGCAGTATAAACACATATTAGTGCTTGTAATACTAACTTTTGCTTCTATTTATCTTAAAAAGGTAAAAAAGAAAAAAAACACAAACCACAAAAGCAGGGTCTGAGATGATTCTCCAACTGCTTTGAATATATGCTATTTTAAAAATAAATCACATCTCATTAGTTATTGCAAGCACTTAATCAATGCTTTAAGTAACTTTTTAAAAAGATTAGCAGACACTCCGATTTTTTGTCAAAAACCACCTAAAGTAATTTTAAGCGAAAATAGTGAACAAGCTCTTTTATAAGCTCTTGTAAACACCCCTAAGTAATTTTTTGCAATTTTCATCTTTCAGGTATATTACAAGAGATGAGCTTAGACAAGCTATGACACAATATAAGATGGGGGATGAGGCTACAATCGACGAGGTTCTTAATGATGTAGATACTAATAAAGTAAGTCTACGTCATCTCTATAAATTTTTTTTCATTGAAAATTAATCTTCTTTTTGGCAGAATTTTGTGTATTGAAAAGTGTAAATCTGTAAATACTCTAATTTTGATTTATTGCTCAGGATGGGAGAATAACCTATGATGAATTTGTTGCCATGATGAGAAAAGGGACAACAGAAGTTGATGAGCAACGGAAACAAGACTAGCTACTGCTTTTGTTGCAATAACATGTATAATATCCTCAAATGAGAAAATACTAAATTATTATAGTCAATTTGTTCAAATGATATAGTTTTGAATAATTGTTTGTCTGAAATATTTTCTCTTTGCTTTCTAATCTTCTGTATGACTCTTAATTGTCCTCGCGAGTCACGAGTGCATCATGCTCTCCTTCACAAAACATGACAACTACATGGCAAGAAGAGTACTCTCGTACTGACTTCGCCAATAATGAAGAAAATTGTGGAGAGAGGGGGAGCTCGCAAAAGATCTTATGTGTCAAAATGGTTTCTCAATTCTTATTTCATTGTTATTTTATTAAGTAAGAATATAAATCCTTGTTTCTGTAATCATCTACTACCGCATGTACTAAAATTTCACAACGAGTTATAATATGTGTTATAAATTTAATAGGAATGCACACTGGTTGAGACATAATGATTGGTTCAGAGAGAGTGTGACACCCACCGAATGGAACAAGTGCAACATAATTAGGATTGGAATAATGTAAGGTTCTACTCATTCAATGTTCTTAATTATAGAAAATAGGATCTCAAATTTTTGGCAGGCAATATTGTCAAAGAAATAATTGTTTTTGTTAGAGAAATGACTCTCTAAAAGCTAGATAGGTTAGAAAACCATAATTATCAAATATTTTGGTTGGTGTACTAAAGTAATGATCATGATTATGACATCAAATTATGATTATTACAACTTGTTCTTGTATGATAAAGCTAAGAGAAACGTTCTAGAAGGCTCGTTTCGCACTCAGCCCGCCAACATGGGCGCCAACCATGCAGACGGGCACACAACGTGGCACATGGGGGACACCTGGCCAACCTGAGGAAAGTACAAGCGCAACTCTATAACTTTTTGTGAATATATAAGGATTATCATGTAAATACCTTAGTGTAGAGCTCCAAAAAATTCTATAGAGATTGAAATTTTTGATATTTTAGAGATTCTTGTAGAAGTCTCTATAACTTAATTTCTATTTGATCAAAATGATCGCCACCGTCCACTGAGAATGTGGATTAGTTAGTGGAAGGATCCCACAATACTATCTAACATAACAAAATTAGTTGGTGGAAGGAGAAAATATTTGTAAGACTTTTTTATTGACACCACAAAGATCCATTTGCTCCAAGCCAAAACTATAGCAATAAATAATTTCCATTTAAAAGTATTTAACTTCTAATTACGTTTATATTGTAAGAGGGAAAATATATGGGGATACTTTTTAGGAGAGTGTCGTTGAATAAAGATAAATATTAATTTAATGATTTTTTTTCATAGTGAAATTAATAAACAAAGTTGCCATTTGTCCAATAAGAAATACTATATGAATTATTTAAAAGTTATTATTATATAAATATTATTTTTAAACAAGTAATATAAAAATAAAACATGTATGTATTTTAGTTGTAATTTTATATATATATATATATATATATATATATATATATATATATATATATATATATATATATATATATATTATGCTAATTAAAGTCTTAATAGGATTAGAATACGACCTAAAAATTTGTTCAATTGTGAACAAAACATATTTTGGTTAAATTACTAAAACAGAGATGAGTCATGAGTTGACAAGGAGAAATATGTCATGTTCAATACAAATGGAGTTTCAATACACATGATGTAATGTATTAACACGACTAAGAATTTATTATAACAGAAAGACACTATTACACATAACTAGTAGACAAACCTCATTAATTAGGACTTTCACAACTCACACTAACGGACATCCACACTTACACAAAGGCGACAACGTAAGACCACAATCACATGGCTGTTTATAAACCAAACAATAATTGATAAACAAACCAACAAAAGTCGAGGATGCAATCACGCTTTCATCGTGTTCCCAATGTCAAGCACAAACCGATACTTTACATCTCCTTTCTCAAGCCTCTCAAACGCCTTGTTCACATAATCCATTGGAACAACCTCAACATCTGGCATAATATTATGCTCCGCCGCAAAATCAATCATCTCTTGAGTCTCCTTCATACCACCGATCATACTCCCGCCAACCATCTTCCTCCCGCTAATCAACGGCATTGCAGGCAATGCAAGCGGCTTTTCAGGTAATCCGACCATCACAAGCTTTCCGCTCGTCTTTAACAAGCTCAACAATGGCTGCATAGGATGAGTTGCGCTAACCGTATCAATTATCGCATCTAAACTTCCTTTCGCCGCTTCCATCTCAGAAGTGTCGCGGCTATTAAGAAACCCGTGAGCCCCAAAATGCTCGAGGGCTTCATTCTTTTTGTGTGAAGAAGAGCTGATCACAGTGACTTTGGTGCCGAAAGCTTTGGCAAATCGGACGGCGACATGGCCTAAGCCACCGAGGCCAACTACACCGACTTTGAGACCTGGTTGATTGAGTCCATAGTATTTCATTGCACCGTAAGTTGTGATACCAGCACAGAGTAAAGGAGCACCGGTGAGAGGGAGACTTTCAGGCCATTTGACAATCATGTGCTCGTTTGCTACCATGATGTTAGAGTATCCGCCATAGGTGTTGGTTCCGTCAACGTCGTTGCTGTTGTACGTGAACACCTGCCCACCACAACCATAATTAATCACTAAATTGTAAAAATTACTTACAAAATTCTAATACAATAAGTATTTTTAGTTATCGACATATATAGTTAACTAAAAATATAATTAATGCATGTATATATATAATTTTCTAATTACTTAGATAATTGATAGGAAATAAGTAAAATTAGGCGACAGAAGAAACGTGCAGGCGTACCGCGTTGGGACAATAGTTCTCAAGATCATCTGAGCAATTGTGGCATTTCCTGCAAGAATTGACCATGCATCCCACGCCAACTTTGTCCCCAACCTTCACTTTGGTGACTTGGGGTCCGACCTCGGTGACAATCCCGACAACTTCGTGCCCGGGTACAATCGGGTAAATAGTTTGAGCCCATTCGTTTTTCAAGAAGTGAAGATCCGAGTGACAGATGCCGCAGTACATAACTTTGAACTGCACATCATAAGGTCCAGTTTCACGTCGTGAGAATTTGAATGGCGAGAGGACGCCCGTGGTGTCCCATGCAGCCCACCCGGCAGCCTTAATTGGGAGTTCAGTGTCTTCTACTACCGCATCCTCAACTGCTCCTGCCACCGCTGCAGCCTTAACTGGGAGACGAGTTTCTGCCACTATAGCTAGTTGTTGTCTTTTCTTCTGTTTGTCTAAACAAAAGAATGAAAGAAAAATGAAATAGTACGTATAACACCAAAGGCGAAAATGAAAGTTAAGGTTGCAACATATACTTTTGGAAAAATTAGTTTGCAACATATACTTCTGGAAAAATTAGTTTATACAAAGCCATAGATTGTTAACAATAACATAGTTGGTGAGGGGATTTAGGAATAAGGAAATTTTGCGAGTTCTATGAATTTTTTAGATTATTTATTCCTGAAATGTGGGAGGAATCTCATGTTTTTCTTGTTGATACTACTAAAACTTTATATGAGAATCTGGAGATACAAAATCAACTAGAGTTTCTGATTCTTGTTCAAGATCGACAATAAATTCCGGGCTGAAATTACCATAGTAACGATTAAAGAATAGATTAAAGTTTCTTTGCAATATTTTTACATGAACGTGTCTAATTAGGTACGAAGCATGTTAGTATTCATTAGCATTTCATACGTTATTAAACGTATGGTTGCATATGTGTGTAGCATCTTAGTTGTTATTTTTAGATCACCGTCACATGTGCACTTTTGTAAAATTGGCAGCTGATCAAGTAACGCGGTGCCATAGCAACTAACAGATTTCTTTATTATTTTGTTTCTTATGATCATGATAAAAATAATCCATACAATTTTTGTGTACGTAAATGTACCACTTGGGTGTAAGGACAATGATCCACAAATCCTCAATTTTGATTGTAGAAAATAAATAATAGGAGTAGGACAAAGCCATAATATTTGATGGTTGTCGCCTGATTTCAACAGAGAATTCACCATTTATTTAAGGCCTCAGATAATTTATTTTGTTTCTAATGAAGATATTATTTTCAGAAACTTGTGAAAGTTGACTACAACATAAGTCCAGATTAAGTTATTAGTCAAGAGATCGAGGTACATATTTTACCATTTAGGCACCAAAATCGAAAATATGTGAAACCCGCGGCGATATTCTATATTCATAGTAACTAAAAAAATCTGGTGCCATTTAGTTAAATATTTCACTAATATAATATGGTTTTCGTGTGGAAATTAAAAAATCAAACTCTTCTGTCATTTATATTAGGGATGATTAATTAACACCTCAAAAAAATATATTATAAGTTATTGATTCTTTCTCTTAAATATAAATCAGGAAATAGTTACAGACACCTTTTGTCAACTTCCAAAAAGATTTCCTAAAATTTGCACAAACATCACAGAAATAATGACATATATCTGCAATGCTAGTGCAAACTTTAATTGAGTCTCTATAATTATTTAAACTTCAAGCAAAAAAATACTATAATTAAACTAATGTAGATGAAAAAAACTTGACTAAACCTGAGATCATCGGATTTTTCAAGCTGGTGGTGTTTCTTGAGAATGCAAAAGGAGAGACTAAACCGGAGCAATCTCTAGCTACCCATCTCAATGCCTTAACTGATTCTGTTGCCATCTCTTTTTTTGGTGTAAGAAAAAAAACAAAAGTATTTCAAAATCTAGTAGATATTTCTTCTGTTGTAGTAGATAATGTAGAAGTGTGTTTGTGGGAAACTTATTGAAGATTGTGGTGGTTTATATAGCAAGCTGTTGTAGATGCTGTCACTTTACATGCATCGTCAGCGACACATTTGCAATTTCCTTATACCAATTGCAACAATTGTTGAATTGACGATCTTGTGATATTTCTTTCCGTGATTGTGTCCACCTTTATTTAGAAACAAAATGATTATTATCGGGTAAAATCCACGAGGCAGTAATTTTAAGGGATAATGTGTTAAAATTACAAACAACGCGTGATGTTTCTGTCCGGTTGTAGAGTCTCAATGTGCTATAAATCAAGGACCACCTCCTCATAGGTGGTTCATGTAAAATTGTTATGAGATTGTTCCTCATATAAATAGTATTGTCATATGTAAATATAATTCTAACACGTCATAGTAGTGAAAAAAACTATGGTTTTGTACGTCTTTAGACGTAGTATTTCTAACGAACTAAGTAATATTTTGTTAATGATTGAGGTTTTTGGCAAACCCTTAGTTTAGTTACAAGTTGCAGGAAAAGAAACTATGCATAAAGGCAAAAACCTATTTGTAAATTGCTGAAAAACACCCTTGTAATTTTAGAAAAGCGGCGAAGATCTTCCATTATTTTTCTGTACCTACTAGCAAGTGGTTTAATGCCTATTTGTCTTTCATATGAGGGGTTCCTTTGCCATTTAGCAAAATACAGGTGGTGGTCATTAATTTGTCTCTCTTTTTTGTCACAGTTTTTTTTTTTTTTTTTGAATAACAAAATCTTCAGTATGACATTATTATCAAGAATGATTTAATTGTCCCTGGAAAATATTTATTATCACGAATAGTTAACTTGTTCCTAGTTTTTCCTGTGTGATAAAATTTTAACAACCACCCTATGAGAGACAACTTTATTATCTCTAATACGTGTTTTCAGAGTCAACTTTTGTTAGTGACCCTAATAATGACTAATGAGACTCTAATATGCATTTTCGTTGTAGTGCGAGTTTATTTTTACCCTTTTCTCATTACATGATGGTTTTTTCTTTCTTTCTATTACCTCTAAAGAATCTAACTTATAAGATTGGAGTTATTTTTCTTACAAAGGTTCATGCAAAAATTCTACAATTGACAACTATAATCTTATCATATTGAAATAAACATTAATAAAACTACAAATGACAAGTTGAAACAAGAAATTTTACGCCTCCACTAGACCTACTAAACCAAAAATTATAATTGAGAAAAAGTGGGACCAGACAGGTTGCTACGTACTGATAAGACAGATGAAAATGAATTCTACTTGGCTACGACAGCTTGAAGCCTATCAAGATTGCAATTTGAGTTGCGTACAAAATCCTCTCTTGCACTTCCGAGCAATTATCTCACTTCTTTCCATTCGTTCCGTGTACCTTCTTTTTCTTCTTATTCTTCCCATTTTATCTATGAAAACTTTCTCAAATAACACCTATTTTTGGTAAGATTTTCTTGATTGCGAAATCCAAAATTGACATTTTTGCATGTTTCTTTTATTAATGTATACAGCAGCTTAGGACGAGGGGCTATTGTTTTAATAATTAAATTAACCATTGTTCATATTAAAGTCTGCATGCAATTAATTTAGACTCATCATATAATTGTTTAGATACATTTATCATCATCCGAGTTTCATATGTTCTAAAACATAATTTTCAAACTGAAATGTACAACTTTATGCATAAAAATCAATCTGAAGAATGGTAAAAACTTTATGCATTAATAAATATAATGACGAAAACTCAAAAGGAATGTCTCTAGCTTTTATATCAATCTCTCAAGAACTAACGATTAAAATAGTGAATACTATAAGTTGAGATAAGATCACCAGATCATCTATACGCAATTCATCTACGTTTAGTCAAAAAACTAGTAGGTAAGTTGACATTACAGGTACAAATGGACCCATCAGTACGGAAGGGAACGACCAAAAATTCTATCAAACGTTAAAATGCACTGTTTTTAAAGAATAGAACAGTGAATTCTCACGATCAAAACCAAACTCTGCGTTATTACAGATAATTGAATTAGATGCATGAATTATCATACGACTCCATGAAATGATCGATCAAAATCTAGTTTGGACTACTACACATCAACAATTATGATGAGGAGACCGCCAATTAGTGTTTTTTTTTAAGACAGGACGTTTGCCCTAAGATTGTGTGAGACCAAGTATTATATTTAGTTTCTTGAGACCTAATCTTGGGTTACGACCGGTAATTATTTGATGCATTTTTTGACAATGCCCGATTCAAGTAGAATAATCGAGTATTCAGCGATTTATAATTTAGAAATATATTATATATATATGTACATATAATATAATATATATATGTACATATAATATAATATATATAGGTATATAAATATATATATATATATATATATATATATTTATATTTGCTTTTCAAGATTCATTTATATTAAATTGTGTACGTGGCTAGACTATAGAATAAAAAATTAGTCCTTCCGCACACGTTCCCAACATTTGGACCATGTAACACCAAAAGAACTCTATTATATCATTTCTGGAGATAACGAGATCCACTTTGTGATCTCTTTCTAGTGTTTAGGCATGCGAAGTGCATCGTACGTGTTGGATTGTCAATGGAAAAATGGAATGGTGGATATCTGAACTTTAAAGTACGAAAAGGAGAGAATTATATATGGAGAGATTAATGGAAAGTCCAATACCACAACAAGAAAAACACGAAATCATACTTCATTGAATAATTCTATAAAATTTCATACAAAATCATAGCGAAAACAATAACGACGTCACTCAAAGTTTTACTTCTTTAAGGTAACTTGCTTATAGCGTACTGCGTACTAGCCTCTAGAAACCACAAATTTTGAGGATGAGACTATTATTTCTCTAGAAACCAAAAATATAGTGAAAATGTAAATAAAAATATTCATATTTGATAATGATAAAAATATTCACGTGATAAAAGAAAAAAAAGAAAATTAGAGTATAAGGCGTTATTGAAAATCTTTAATATTAATAACTATAAAAAGAAATATTTTATAAATTAGAGGATAAAGAGAAAATCTTCACGTGATAAAAGAAAATTTTCATATTTGGTAATGAAAAAAAATTTAACGTGATATTAGGAATTAGGTTCGGTAAAAAGGAAAAAAAAATTGGGGAGGGAAAGGGAGGGCGCCCTAATTTTGGAGAGAGAAGAGAGGTGGAAGTTGAATTGTGTGTGTTTTTTGTATGCTAAAAAGAACACGGGTAATCATCCAGGTATTGTAGGAGAAGATGTAGGATATTATGTAGGAGATGATTCTAAAATATAGAAATATAGAATTAGCTCTATAGTAACACAACTATAGCTACTTATACACGCAATTAACAGGACGTTGTTCTTGACAGAATTTCCTAAACTTTTAGAACTTAGATATAGCATTAATGGACTACTTATAAACTATTAACATATCTAAGTTTTGCAAATATAAAATTATAGATACAAAAAAAACTGAAACTATAATTCTGTATTTTTCTTTATATATTTGTTAATTGAGTAAATTTACTAAAGTTGAAAGTAAGAGACAAGCATAGTAAATTATACTAATTAAAGAAACTCATAGTTTCACTGAATTTATGTTTGAAAACTGTGAACAAAATTGTAACAAGATTTAAAATAACTAAACAAAATTTTAGAATTATCTGATAAAAGTTAAGTGTTTCTACTATTTTGCATTATCAAGGATAAAATACTTGCGCCTAATAAGTTGTCACAGAGAAGGTAGTTTTCAATAGCACGAACTAGTTAAAATCAAAATGAGATCAGTTGAGAAGAGCAATATTATTATTGAGTACAAACACACATCCTCCGTTAAATACACAATCAACTATTATTATTGAAGTACAATCACATTATTATTGCATGTATAGACAATATTATTATAGATCAAACAACCGAACCTCACTAGGACTCTCGTAATGCACGTAAACCAACATCCACACACTTACGCTAACTACAATTTAATACAACACTCACATGTTTCTTCTCAACCAAACTGTAATTGATAAACAAACATCATAAGCCAACGATTAATAATTTAAATCACGCTTTCATCGTGTTTCCAATGTCAAGCACAAACCGATACTTAACATCACCTTTCTCAAGCCTTTCAAGCGCCTTGTTCACATAATCCATCGGAACAACCTCAACATCCGGCATAATATTATGCTCCGCGGCAAAATCTATCATCTCCTGTGTCTCCTTCATACCACCAATCATACTCCCACCAATCATCTTCCTCCCGGTTACCAACGGCATAGCGGGCAACGCAAGCGGCTTTTCAGGTATTCCAACCATAACAAGCTTTCCACTCGTCTTTAATAAACTCAACAATGGCTGCAAAGGATGAATTGCACTAACTGTATCAAGTATCGCGTCTAAACTTCCAGCGGCCGCTTCCATCTCAGCCTGATCGTGGCTGTTGAGAAACCCGTCAGCCCCAAAATGTTCGATCGCTTCATTTTTTTTGCGTGTAGAAGTGCTGATTACCGTTACTTTAGTACCAAAAGCTTTGGCGAAGCGGACAGCAACGTGGCCTAAGCCACCAAGACCTACTATGCCGATTTTGAGGCCTGGCTCGTCAAGTCCGTAGTATTTCATTGCGCCGTAGGTGGTAATTCCCGCGCAGAGTAGAGGAGCGCCGGTGAGCGGGAGGTTTTTTGGCCATTTTATGATCATGTGCTCGTTTGCTACCATGATGTCGGAGTAGCCGCCGTAGGTGTTGGTACCGTCGACGTCCTGGCTGTTGTAAGTGTACACCTATATATTCACCATACTACTAGTTATTAGTTAATCTCGGACAAAATAAGTAAACTAATAAGTAAATTGAAAAAACCACTTAGCTAGGTATTATTTCTGATATGCAGGTAACGTTTATATAATACTTATTAGCAGCAAATATTTGTATAATTATCATATTTATTGGCAATTAACATGGTGGAATTTTGAATTAGCCAAAATATCTGAATAATTTTTATTTCTTCAACGCATACTAAGTAATCCTAAAGTGATTTTGATGCATAATGAGTTAACATTGGTAATAGAGGTTAGTTTATGCACGTTCAAGAAGTTTGAGAAAACAAGTAGGTTTTGGATATGTAAATATAAGATTTATCTACTGATTATGTTCATACTGTTTTCAAATAAAAACCTCGAAAATATTTAAAAGGTTTAAAATATTTAGCTTAATAAATTCACATTTAAATACTTTTTTAAAGACATGAAATTCTTTAGCTATCAGTAATGGGAAAATGCATAAAACACCCTTTTGGTTTCAAAAACCTGCACAAAGTCCTATCATGTGCAGAGTTTATGAAACCACGAGCGAGTTTTAGACAATTAACAAAACACAATAGGGTTTCGTGTATGTTTTTGAAACCACATGGAGTTTTAGGTTGATTCCCCTGATTAGACTGTCTCTAAAGATATATAGCGCTAGTTTGTTGATTACTTGATTTCAATATTTCACAGGGGTCTTTGCTAATAAAAATTATATTTAAAAGGTTTCGGCCAATTTAATATACCAAAAGAGTATTTGATACAAAAGTAAAATTGTTAGACCAAGGAAAATATGTCATACCGCTTTAGGACAATAATTCTCGAGATCCTCGGAACAACTCTCACATTTTTTGCATGAGTTGACCACACATCCGACGCCAACTTTATCTCCGACCTTGACTTTCCTGACCCGGGAACCCACCTCAGTGACGATCCCGACAATTTCGTGCCCGGGTACAATCGGGTAAATGGTATGTCCCCACTCGTTTTTCAAGTAGTGAAGATCCGAATGACAAATACCACAATACATTACCTTGAACTGCACATCGTACGGTCCAGTTTCACGTCTTGAGAATTTGAACGGCTCAAGAACGCCAGTGGTATCCCAAGCGGCCCACCCGGCAACCTTAACCGGGAGCTGAGTTTCCGCGGCTATAGCGAGTTGTTGTCTTTTCTTCCTTTTGTCCGAACAAAAGAATGAAGGGAAAATGAAATAATATACGCCGAAGGCGAAAAGGATAGTTAAGGCTGCTACATATACTTTGGGAGAATTTGTTTGAACAACGTCGGAGATTGTTAGCAGTATCATCGTTGGTGATTGTTGAATAAGAAGTTTTGTTAGTTTATATACAAATTATAAGGGATGAGTTGAAGAGATGGATATGAGGCAATTTATAGGGTGCTTGATTCCTGAAATGTGGGGGGAATCTTGAGTTTCTTTGTTGATACTCAATGAACTTTTTATGAGAATCTCGAAATTTTAATTCATTGGAGCTTCTGATTCTTGTTCACAATCTACAATTAAAGGATATGTTCCAGGTTGCATTTGTTAATGATTATTACGTGCTTTTTACTTTGATTAAATAATAGATTAGAATCACTACTTTGGATTGTTAGAGCAGCATGGAATGACTCCTTGTATAATTTATTCATAAGCTTCGCGTCAACGTGGCTAATTAGCCATTCTTTAAACTTTCAAGTATGCTTGTAAGGGTTAGTACTTCATACGTTTTTCTACATCTTGTAACATACTAGTGTAACATTTTAGTTATTAGCTTTAGAACCTTCACATGTGCAATACTGTATTATTTACTTATTAAGGGGCAACTGATTAAGTACGTGGTGTCTATGTTGCATGGAAACAAATACGGGATATGGTACGATACAGTTATGGTGACACAAATTTTTATAAAAATATAAGCCTGAATACGTATATTTATTTATTAATATAATTAGAATGGGAAAAGTTACGATTTTAGCATTATATTTTAATAATTAAATAAAAATAAATAATTATGTATGACTCCTAATATATATGAAGGAACATTATAAAAGAATAATGTAATAAGTTTTTTTGTTTAAACATGAAAAAATTATCTCAACCTAAATTAAGAGAATTATATCTAATATAGAAGGATTGCAAGTCCCGTCTTTTCTACATTCTTTGTTATTCTAATTTTATATTAGTAAATTTTTTTTAAAAAAAAATAGGTGTTGATGTTGTGTCAATAATGGTTGGATTAGCCACTGATAGATATCCAACACGATCTTCCATAATTGGATATCCAACACGGTCATCCATAATTCTCATTTATTTTAATTATAGGATACACCACGTGGTGCCTTCGACACGTATCGAGGAGTACTCGAGGAGTACTGATATTTGATAAGTATCGGCACTGAATTATGTAATTTTTTGAAATATTCACGCAACATAGTGTGGTGCCATACAAATATACAACTAACATATTTCTAGTTTATTTCAAATAAATATGATAAAGAATAATACATTAATCCTTGCGTGCCTAATTACTGCTGCACTTGGACTCACGGTTGACGATATGGGTCCTCAAATCCTCTATTTTGTTCTTAGAAAATAATACAAGTTATCTTTTAGCTAGTCAGATGATATATGTAGACCGTGTGGCTCTTGGACTAGAAGATCCCTCCAAATAATCATTTAATTTAGCCTGCTTAGGAGTAGGACAAAAGACATTTTATTTAAATCGTGTTGCCTGATTTCAGCATTGGGCTAATGAATAGAAAACTCACCACTTATTTCCTTGTGGCGGGGATTTAAGGCCTCAGATGATTCCTTTTTTGTTTCAACAGCGATCGAAGAGACATGTAATCCAACGTGAAGTTCTGTATTACAAAATGGCTAGCGATATTGTCAGAGCGAGCATTGTTGGAACCAGAGCGAAATCTAAAAAATCTCTAATTTACCCTCTTTAATTAAAGAATATAAAAATTAAATTTTTTATATTTCATAATCATGTTACTTTTGCTTAATCATACCTTACTTATAGCAATCAGAATCTCTCTCTTACTTAATCAGATACCTTAATTATAGCAATCAAAGTCTATCTATCTATCTCTCTCTCTCTCTAACTAAGTATATTTTTTGTTTTAAAATAAATTATTTATATGGAAAAACATATAAATTAGCACCTAATCATTTGATAAGATTTAATTATTTGTAGTACTCCATCTTATATTCAGAAATTAACATTGATAACTAATAAATTAGTACTCATTTCAAATCGTAGGCCAAGTTTTCTAAAAAAATTAAGTACTTTTAAAATTACTGTTTTCTACTAATATTTTAGATTCAAACTTCACAACATAAGAAAAGATAAATAATTGGGGCTTGAATAATTTATAAAACTGCTCACATAAGTTTTAATATTAAAAAACGATGTAACAGATGTTCACAAAAAAATTAGAAATCATTAAGTCTATTGTATGCAAAATTCCAAATAATCATTTTTATTAAGGTATATATGATATGCCTCATGATATATTGTAAAACATGCATGAAAAACCCTATATTATTTTAGTTAAATAAAAACTTTAAATATATATTATATTAGCTATATATATATATATATATATATAAGAAAGATACTGTGGGATTTAGGAGCTTGATTGATTGCATTCCTTAATTAATAGGGGCAAATTAGGGATCTTAAAAGAATTGCTTTGACAGCAACACTTATTGCTCTGGCAATATCACCGGCCTTACAAAATAACCAAAATTTGGCGCTATATAGTTTCTACGTGTCATGACATCATATCCGTTATTTAAAAAATATGGTGTTCATACTGAGATTTATATGTTAAAAATAACACTAAATATTCTCATATACTACTAATTCCAGGTACAAGTCATCAGATTTTAACCTTACATGTATCCGATCAATATATAGTCGAGATCAGATAATGCCTCAATTCGGAAAGTTGAATTGATTAGAATTTCATGCGACTCATAGAACAAACGTACTTTAGAAAAGGCAAAGAAGCGAATCCATCTTCAGGCAGGGTAGCATAGAAGCCCTTGAAAGCAGGCGATTATTTACCCGAATCAATTCCTGATTTTTAAAGTTTGTGGCGGTTGTTTCGAAATATCATTAGAAATATGAAAGACGCATAAACATTTATAGAAAAATATGTAAAAAAAAATGTAATTGCGAAGTGGTATTTACTCTATTGCGTCTAACTCGAAAATTACCTAATGCGCATCTCGAAGGTAGGGTAGTAGCTGCAACTTTCCATGTCATTAGAAAAAAAGGGAAAAAAAAAATAAAATCAAAGTTTTTTTTTTCATTTTTTTTTATCAGCAAAGTGAAAAAATAAAATCAAAGTTGAACACTTGTATTGCATACTTCACTCCAGTTAATTCATTTGCAGTGAGTGAGTATTTCTCGGTCCTAAGCGTCGGCAAGAATATTTTAGACAGAACTAGAATTAGGAGCAATCCCTTCAACTCCAACTGAATTACACTCCTCTTTTCATCTTCATTTGTATATGAAGTGGGTTGAGTTATGAAATGCTTGTCTAAAATGTAACTACGTTCCTAAAATTTAGGGATAGTTAACATTTGTATCTCCATGTGCCACTCCATGTACCCGTTTAGTTGTGATACCGCCACGTTTTTAAATCTTCATAATTAAAGAATGTTTTGTTATTTGGGATGTGGAATGACATGCACACAAAGAGTCTACTAAATTCTTTTTGCCAAAAAGTCAGTTAATTAATTTCTTATATATAAATCCGTATTAAAATAATTGCCGACACACGTTTTGCTTTCCAAAAAAATTACCTAAAACTTATGCAAACGTCACAGAAACAGTAACACATCTGTATTGCTAGGGCACATGTTAAAAGAGTCTCCATAATTGTCAAAAAAAAAAAAAAAAAAAAATAGTCTCCATAGTTGTGGTGGTACATACAGCAAGCATGCTTTCGATTCTGTCACTTCACATTCATCGTCAGCGACACGTTTGCAATTTCTCTCTACCAATTGTTAGAATCGTTAAATAGATGGTCTTGTGATATTTCTTCCCGCAGTGGTGTCCAGCTATTTTTAGGAAAAAACTATTATTATTAGGTAGAATTCAGAAGCTGGCAGTAATTCCAAATGAATATTTTACCTTATCTAAAGAAATAATTATGTAAAACTAGAATATATTTATTGAGATATATATATGTATATATATAGCAAATATTTTGGTGTGGAATTACTTATATATACTAATTGATATGTACATGCTGTGACAAAATTATACAAAGTTTATAAATCTGATGTAAATTATAAAATAAAACTAGCTTGTAAGACTGGGGTTGCTCTTTTTAGCAAAAACTCGTGCAGAATTAATATTTTTATACTTAATACTTGTTATCTTATCATTGTGACTACAACTTTATAAAATTACAAGAGATAAAACCGTCAAACCCCCCATACTATACCGCTTGTTGCGCTTTGTCCTTTGAACTTTTTTTTTTGGTAACAAGCCCCTGTACTATGGATAAATAAGCACTTTGCCCCCTGAGTCCAAATCCAACAGCAAAAAGTGTTGACACGTATTCAAATCCAATGGTGAAAAAGCGACTCAGGGGGCTAAGTGCTTATTTATCCATAATACAGGGGGCTTGTTGCCAAAAAAAAAAGTTCAGGGGGCAAATCGTTACACCCTATAGTATAGGGAGTTTGACGCTTTTATCCCAAATTACAAAGACAACTCGTTTAATTAAATCAATCCCTCAAGAAAAACAATCTACATGCAAAAACAATCTTATGAAGTAAATCCAAAAACATTATCTCTATCGTTTAATTAAATCAATCCCTCAAGAAAGTAACTAAATAAGTATATAGTAATTTATTCGATCAAGTTGAGAAAATATCGTCAGGTAATCTACATGCTATTTATAACCATTTAGTCAAAAGAAATTGGAAGTTAAATAGATATTAATACAGGCCAAATATACATCCAACTGTTTTGCTGCCTCATACGAGTTATATATATATATATATATATATGGGAGATGATATATACAGAGCAAAATCCATAATTATTTTGTTCCATAATTACAGAGCAATTTTTCATTGTTTACTATAGTACCCTTCCTAAATCAATAAACTTATTTATTTCCTTTTTAGATTTCTTTAAAAGTTTCAATGTAGAACAACCATAAAATACAATCAATTCTATATATTAATGATTGAGATTCTCTTACCTAAAAAGCAAAATTAAATTATCTATTTCTGATTTTCCCAAGATTAAAATATCCTATGAAACTTTCCATTAAAATATTATGGTGCATAATATCCTTTTTTATTTGTGGTTAACTAACGCAGCTTTTCTTTTTCCTTGGACCGTGATTAAAATTAATTCAGTTCTTTTTTTTTTTTTTTTTTTGATCGGCAAGTTCAGTTCATTTAGTTATTACAATTTTTTTTTAAAGTCTTGGTTTATGTTTTAGAACTTAATAATTCGCAAAACATAAAATTGACTATGGGTTTTTTTTTCTTACCTAATTTATCAGTAATTATTTGATTGTCACATATGTTGTCTGTTATCCTAAATATTATTTTGTGTTGTATTTTACAGTACAAGTTGAGGACTTTTCGTCTTCCTATAAGTTTTTTTTTTTAAAGCATTTGAATTGGACTTAAAAAAGTGGCCTTTGTATTTAGCTTCATTAATTGAAAAATCTTGCAAGACTATTTCCTGTGAAGTAATAAACTATTGAAAATAAATTAATTCCTACAAAGAAGGGGAACACAAAGACATCTTTTCTAGATTATTTTTATTATTTAAATCAATAGGTTGTGCGGTGAAATTAAATTATTTACTTAGCTTTCTAACAAATAACTTGTTCTTATAGTTTATCTACTATATTTTAGATTAAGAATACAATCTTTCCTAATCACAAATAGGTAAGAAGAATGTTTTAGAAAGTCTCTTAAAATTCTGTAAATCATTGATAGGTTTTAAAAAGAAAAATGAATCTACAACTAATTTAGAAGGGGTAAAGTAGTAAATAACAAGAAATTGCTCTGTATTTAGGGATTTTGCTCTATATATATTATCTCCATATATATATATATATATATATTCCATGCAGGAGAGCGCATTATAAACAACCATGCATTAGCGTGGAGTATTTCTTCAATAATGGAAACACTGAGTTCCCATGAACAAAATTAGACTTAATTTGCATTATCACAAATAAATGAATTAGATGCATGATCATTTTTCATGCAACTGCATGAAATTAACTTAGTGAAAATCTAGTTTCGTGTTGAACTGAAATAATTGATTCAAAATCTAGTACCTCTGCATATCAACGAAGATGATGATGAGCAATTAGTTAAAAATCACTTTCGAAAAACGACGTGTGTCCTAAGATTGTATAAGTTTACTTCATTATAAGGTCATACTAATCTTGAGTTACAAACTTACAATGAGTATGACTAACTATTTTATGCATTTTTGTTGATGCCCGATTCCGATAGAGTACTAGATTATACAGCGACTTATAATTTTAAATTATATCTGCTTTTAATGCTTTTTTATAATAAAAATGTGTATGTGGCTGCATGTTATGATTGCTGAGAAAACCGTGGATAGACTATAAATTATAATATAAATCCGCGCTCACACGTAACACAACATTTGGAACATATAACACCAAAAAAAATTCTATTATATTCTAAGTGTGGATAACAAGATCCAATTTCTGATATATCTTTCTAATTAGAATTTGCAGTGCATGCACCATACGTGGAAACTATAGTAAGATAAAGGCGAAACACAAACACGTATGTGTTTGGGAAAGAAATTAAGGACCGTGTGAAGCGTTATAACGCGGCCTAAATAAACATCACTCACTTGTCTACGAGAAATTGTTCTTGTTTTCGTCCTCTTCATCATGGGGACGACGAAGAAATAGAGAAAAAGAGTTGTCCTTGAAAACAAGTTTATCTCTTGTTCGTTTTACGTCCATAATTCGTGCCACTAGCTCAGATATTTCATTTGGAGTTGAATATGAGCTGATATATATTAGGCTATGTGCTCTAAACAACCCTTCATTGATCTTGTAACTTGTTTGGCATAAACTAATGTTTTGTTTGCTATGTACAAAAATCTATACTATAGATTATATATAATTAGGGAAGCAATTTTTAGTCCGATGGTCCATTTTTCTTTTATCTTTATTTGTAAATACAGAAAATTGTCACTTCAATTACTCGTCTGAACTTCTGAAAATTCACAATATGCCTCTAAAGTATTATAAGTTCTTTTATTGTAAATCAAAATTTTCACTTTAGTCTCAAGATTTTTCAGCAATATCTAGCTCAATGATATCCAAAAAATTTATAAAATTATATTCTAGTCCAAAATAAAAAATATAATATTAATCAACAAACGGCGAAAACTCAATAATTCTTTACAATTATAAAATTGCACGCGGCCCCACGTGCATCTGTGTTCTAGTGTATTATGAAGGAACACAAGTTATGGCGAAACCTAAGTCCGCGTGCATCGATGGTTTTGCATTTTTTCATTCATTCCCATCTAATCATGATAACTTTTGAGGTAATTTGGTCGACTGATCTTTAGATAAAAAGAGAGTATCAGGAAACTAGGTCCAGAATTACTTCTGAAGAGTCATATGAGTTGTTTCAGGAAAGCAAGTAACTCTAAAAGTGATTGGCGAAAATTCATCAAGAAACAAATAGAAACTTCAAGTAGTTTGTTTCAGTAAGTACTTTATACTAACAATGTAACACTTTAAAGTTGACGTCTTTCTATTGAAATATTTTTGTACTTTTATATGGAACATCAATCAGAGGGAACATATTTTTGTTTCTTATACCAAAATGTTACTGGACTCAAATTTATCAGCGATGTCTAACTTGTCTCTAAAAATAATTATATAAACACAAAATTATCTAATTAATTTCACTCGAATTTATGATATAAATAATTATTTGGCTGAATATCGATAAATGAGAACATAAATAATTAAAGAGACGATGTTGCATTAACTTTAATTGGCTAAAATTATTATACATACTAAAATAAAGCATGGATATACAGATAATTTCAAAACTAATGATCCGCCAATTCCATAATCCTCACTTTTAATTATCTGAAAATAAACACCCATACATTTCTTTGTTGATGTAAAGACAACAATGATACAGAGACCAACATTTAGTTCCATAATCCACACTTTTAATTATCGGAAAAATAAACATCCACACATTTCTTTTTTGATGTAAAGACAACAACGATACAGACACCAACATTTTTCTTGTGCACTAGATAATAATATATGTAAGAAAAGCGAAAAACAATTAGGCCTTCAACGTGTTCCCAATGTCGAGCACAAAACGATACTTGACATCACCCTTCTCAAGTCTCTCAAACGCCTTGTTCACATAATCCATCGGAACAACCTCAACATCCGGCATTATATTATGTTCGGCCGCAAAATCAATCATCTCTTGAGTTTCCTTCATTCCACCGATCATACTTCCTCCCAACATTTTCCTCCCGCTAATCAACGGCATAGCAGGCAACGAAAGTGGCTTTTCGGGTAATCCGACCATCACAAGCTTTCCACTAGTCTTTAACAAGCTCAACAAAGGCTGCATAGGATGAGTTGCACTCACCGTATCAATTATCGCGTCTAGACTTCCAGCAGCCGCTTCCATCTCAGCTGTATCGCGGCTATTAAGGAACCCATGAGCCCCAAAATGCTCGAGGGATTCATCCTTTTTGTGTGAAGAAGAGCTTATAACGGTAACTTTCATGCCAAATGCCTTGGCAAAGCGGACGGCCACATGGCCTAATCCACCAAGGCCGACTACGCCGACTTTGAGGCCTGGTTTGTTGACTCCATAATATTTCATAGCGCTGTAAGTTGTGATGCCGGCGCATAGTAGAGGAGCGCCTGTGAGAGGGAGACTCTCCGGCCATTTGACAATCATATGCTCATTTGCTACCATGATGTTGGAGTAGCCGCCGTAGGTGTTGGTGCCATCGACGTCTTTGCTGTTGTAAGTGAACACCTGCTCACCATAGCCATAATTAATGAGAAAATTGATCCATTTTACATTATTATACACTACAAAATTTTGATACATAAGAAAGATTTAATTATTCTATATAGTCAACTAAAAATATAATGCCTTGTGTTTTTTGTAATATTATTAAAATTTCACATGAAATATTTGTTCTAAAAAGTTATATGTAAATCAAAACAATACAGGGATGATTGATAGAAATTATTAGACACGAGAAAATGTGAAGGCGTACCGCATTGGGACAATAGTTCTCAAGATCATCTGAGCAATTGTGGCATTTCCTGCAAGAATTGACCATGCATCCCACGCCAACTTTGTCCCCAACCTTCACTTTGGTGACTTGGGGTCCGACCTCGGTGACAATCCCGACAACTTCGTGCCCGGGTACAATCGGGTAAATAGTTTGAGCCCATTCGTTTTTCAAGAAGTGAAGATCCGAGTGACAGATGCCGCAGTACATAACTTTGAACTGCACATCGTATGGTCCAGTTTCGCGTCGCGAGAATTTGAATGGCGAGAGAACGCCCGTGGTATCCCACGCAGCCCAACCAGCGGCCTTAACTGGGAGCTCAGTTTGTCCCTCATCCTCAACTGGGAGCAAAGTTTCCGCTACTGCGGCGACCTTAACCGGGAGGCGAGTTTCTGCTACTATAGCTAGTTGTTGTCTTTTCTTCGTTTTGTCTAAACAAATAATGAAGGAAAAAAATGAAAGTGTGTTTTAGGAATTGTAACACTTGCTGGATTTTTGGGTTTGGAGGACCCCTTGTCCTCTCTTGAATAAAGTTTTATTTGCTCGATAAAAAATATAAAAAAAAAATAGTGTTGCATGAAATGTTTCTTTTGGATAACTTTTACAATATAATGTGCGTAATTAGCTATTTAAGGCGTGCTTGTAAATTGTAGTCGTTAGCACTTCATTCGTTATTTGACGTTTTGTTACATATTTTTTGTAACGATTTTATTATTATTATTATTATTATTATTATTGTTATTATTCTTATTATTATTATTATTATTATTATTATTATTATTATTTTGTGATTAGTTACCGTCACATGTGCAATATTGTAAAATTATTGACCGATGAAGCTGATAAAGTATCATGGTGCTATAGCAACCAACCAGTTTCTATGTTATTATTCTTCTAATTATTATGATTTAAAAAAAAAAAACTTTACATTTTTGGTGTTCTTAAATGTGCCGCTTGGTTGGACGATTGACGGTGGTCCTGAAGTCCTTGATTTTATTGTATAAAATAATACACGTTATCCTTTAATCAGGTGATTTTTGTTGCATAGAAGATCCGTCCAAATTATCATTTAATGCGGTATGGTGTAGGACAAAGGACATATGTTTTGAATCATTTCATGCATGTCGTCTGATTTTGAACATTGGGCTCATTCATAGATATCTCACTTATGAAGGTTTTAGTTTAATGAGAAAAAATGTGAGAGTTTAGACTTTATTACAAATTCGGATTTAAGTTATTTTACGAGAGATCGTTTGATTCAGATACGACCAGTCTAAAATTTAGGGATACTTAAACTAGTACCTCCTAAAACTTAGTAAAATTAATGCTAGTGCAAATTTAGATATGTAATGTCTTTGTAATTATTTTAAAATCAAGAAAAATTTATAATTAGACTAAAATTAAAGAAATGTAGTTACTAGAACAACCTATACCTGAAATCACTGGATTTTTCAAGCTGATTGCGTTTCTTGAGAATGCAAAAGGAGAGACTAATCCAGAGCAATCTCTCGCAGCCCATCTCAATGCCTTCACTGATTCTGTTGCCATTTTTTGTTGTAGTTAAATGTAATAAAAGTAGTTCAAAAGCACAAATATTTTTTTTTCTGTTGTAGTAGAGTGTGTGTAGAATGATGGAAATTAATTGAAGATTATGGAGGTTTATATAGCAAGCTGTTGTAGATGCTGTCGCTTTACATGCATCGTCAGCGACACATTTGCAATTTCTTTCTACCAATTGCAACAATTGTTGAATTGACGATCTTGTGATATTTCTTTCCGTGTTTGTGTCCAGCTATTTTTAGGATTAAATGATTATTATTAGGTAAAATCCAGAAGGCAGTAATTTCAAATGAATATTTCACTCTAGTGAAGTAATAACAGTTCATGTGAAAGCAGAAAATGATACTTTGGGTCATAACAAATTATATATTATCATTACTTTTTTAAACGGTGGGACAAAATTATAACCACAAAGTTTGTAGACATTATTTGAGTTTAGTTATTAGATATATTTTTATGCGAAACACCACTATGTGTTATGTGGGATCTGTGCAACAAAACCTCCTCGTTGCAAAAGAGAAAAAGAAGAACAAAAGAAAAGGAAAAAGCACTTGTGCTTTGTTATAAGTTGAGATCCTCATAGAAAAAGAGGCAAAAAATCCTCTGTATTTTTCCTTAAATCACAAAAGGACTCCCTCTATTTATACACACAAATGGGGATTTTATTCATGTTTATCTTTCACATGCGTTTATTTTTGTTGTTTATGTAAATCATAGAGGGGTCTATTGCCTCTTAGTTCATATGGATTTTATTTGTTAAACCAAAACAAAAGAGGCATTCTTTTGTCTATCTTTCTTAGAAGGTATTTTTTTACCTCTTTCCCATGATAAAGAGAGTTCCTTGTTATTAGCTCTATAAAATCTAACTCGTAAGACAGGAAATATTGTTTTCATGAAAAGAATATTTATGTCAAATTTTTATGCTTAATAATCATTATCTTATCCTTTTGAAGAAAAATTTATAACATTACAAATGACAAGTTGTAAACGAGGAATTTGCCTCCACTAGACCTACTAAACCAAAAATTATGATTGGAAAATAGTGGGACCTCCCAAGCTGTAACTGATAACAACGGATGAAAATGAGTTCTACTTGCCTACGACAATTTGAAGCCTATCAAGATTGCAATTTGTGTTACGTACAGTATCCTCTCTTGCACTTTCGAGCAAGTATCTCACTTCTTTCCATCCATTCCATAAAGCTTCCTGTTCTCCTAATTATTTCCATTTTATCGATAAAAACTTTCTCATATAGCACCTATATATTTGTGTCGAGATTTATTGATTGCGAACATAGAAAATAAATGAGATCTATAATTTTACACATTAAAATAATTCTCAAGAATACGAAAAACTTTGTGCATTACTTCTTGTAACGAAAACCCAAAAGCAAATACCGAGAATAGTAACTAATAGCATGTATCAAGTTGATCAGATAAGATCACCAGATCATCTACACGCAATTTATATCCATTTAGACAAAAAATTAATTATTTGTAAAATGCACACTTATACAGGGAACGGATCAACTTATCCTATTACCGGGAAAAATGATTCATGCAATTGGTACGAAAGCGTGCTATAACCAACCGAACTATTAAAATGCATGTGCAGTGTTTCTAAAATTATAGAGACAAGTTCTCATGATCAAATTTCAACTTTGCATTATATCAAATAATTGAATTAGATGCATGAATTATTCTATCATGCATCTGCATGAAACAATCCATTCAAAATTTAGTTTGGACTATTGCATATCAACGATGATGAGGAGCCCGCCAATAATTAGTTAAACAAACAATATAAAAGAAGGACGTGTGCCCGAAGATTGCGTAAGACCAAGTATTATACTATTTCCATAAACATAAGATCTTGAGTCACAATTATAAGTAATTATTTCATGATTTTTTCGACAATGCCCGACTCAGATAGATATTTGATTATACCGCGATTTATATTTTAAACAAACATATGATATTTTACAAAAACAAATTGTGTACGTGGCTGCATGGCCCTGCATGTAATGAATGCTGAAAAAACCGTGAATAGACTACATATCACAATATTAGTCATCGCGCAAACGTATCCAACATTTCAAACATATAACACCTAAAGAAAGTCTATTATATCATTCTTGTGGATATAACAAGATCCAACTTCTGACATTTTTCCAGAATTCTAGAATTTTGTGTGCATCGTGTTGGATTGCCAACGGAATTATGGAGTGATAAGGATCTAGAGAAAATAAAGTCAATATATTAAGCACCACAATCGACTATTCGAGATAACTAGACCAGTTAATTAATTGTTTGACAATTCTAAGTATGGAATAATAGAAGTAGTACCCCAAGAATAGGAGGTAATAGCAAAAACTACCAGTGTTATTCTTAGTCGGTTAATAATCCCATGCGTTATTAAAAAATTAGGAAAAAGAACCCCTAATATTATTTAAATGTCACATACTTAAGCTCTAGTACCAAAAATTATTTTTTATTGCAATTATTTGATGTATAAAGAATTAAAGTTGTTCAAATTGAAATTCATTTATCAAAATTTTTGAAAGGAACATTATACTTTGTAAATCTTTATAAACAAAATATCGTATAGATTATTTTTTTGTTATGTTTGTAAATAATTATAAAAAATCTCGAAAAGTTATTAGGAAGCTTATAATATTTATTTGTAAAACTTTAATAAATATAGATTGGTTGATTATTGGTATAGTCAACTAAAACTGTGATGATAGGGTTTTTTTGCAATTTTTAAATAACACGAGAGGGTTTTTACTAATAACAATAATACATGGAGTTATTTTCTAATTAAAAATAATACAGGGGTAGTTTTTGCTAGTACCCCTAGAATAGGGGTGAACAGCAAGTCCCCTAATGCCAGAGGATTCTTAAGCTAGTAATATTTTTTTCTAGTAATTCTGAGTTTTTGCATATACCCACTTCACAAAGTAAATACACTTATCTTTAGCAAGATGCCAAAAATCCATGGAGTGTTTGTCTAGACAACCCCCCCTCCCCCAATGCTTCACTCCATGGAGTTGTTATAAAACTTGGACATTGTCATGTTCAGGGTACGAAAAGTCTCGTCCATATTTTGCTCGAAAAGCTCATGGAAAGATAAAGTGCTATTAATTAAGTTCCCAATAAATATTATTTATACAGTATAAAGTATATAAACCTTTAATAAAAATAAAGTTTGAATAAGAAAACATGTAAAATAATAATATAATGCACACTCGTTTTGCTTTGGTACATGCATAGCTCCTGTGTCTTGATTCACCTTATGAGTTGGATCATATACCTCAATTTTTGTTGTTAAACATTTAACAAAAAAATCATCATTTTCTCCATGTCAGTGACACATGGAATTGATCCCCAATCTGAGTTAGAATCACGCCATCTTTTGAGGGCCGGGTCATCCTATTATGTTTTTTTTTTTTCTTAATCATAGTCCATAGAGATTTTTTCCGCTAATCCTTATATGACCACAATTCATTGATCAGCCAATCGATTCACCAATCTCCCTCCAATCCACTCAATATTGTGGCTCATCCGACTTAATGGGTCCTTCGATTTAGACTTTTTAGAAGTTTCCTTGTGGGCTTCAAATAGCACAGTTGAACCGGCCTACACAAGTTTTGTTCCATGCTTAATGACATTAGCTTTAGATGGTTCCCATCAAAGAGTTAAATTTTACAAAGGATACTTTATTAGTAGAATCGAGCTTCACACCATAGAATATGGAAAGTACCAGAAAATGATGAACAATGACGTTTGTGTTTTTGAAAGCTCAGTTGGCGACGTCACAATAGATGTAGATATATCTGCTATTTTTTTTTTTGTAATTTGTTAAAATTTGCTTTATTATATTTTCTACTTACTCTTTTGTATACTACTATATTATTCATCTAGATTATAATAAAAGTCAAAGAATGTAGGGAGTGGAAAGGAAATTTCCTATGATCACAAACCAAAATACATGTTAGAATAATATATAAGACCAAATTTATCGAGTAAATAAACAAACGATGCTTCAAACTTTTGGAAATAAAACAAACACCCTTTGTGATTTTGGGGATAAGAGAAAGATTTATTACAAGAGCAGAAGGGGTGCTCAACCCTTACACAAATCATTACAATACTCCCAGTAAACAAACCGTGGTCTTGCACAAACATTCTCACAACGGTTTCGTCTAAAACATATATATTATAAAACGGTTATTCACCAATTACGTACCACTCTCATATATTATATAGAAATCATATTTAAAAACTAACATGGACTTAATTCATCGGTCATTTCCATAATCATTATAGGGATATTGAACAACTAGTTGTTTCTTCCTTGACCACATCATCATCCATTGTGTTCCCAATGTCGAGTACAAAACGATACTTAACATCACCTTTCTCAAGCCTCTCGAACGCCTTATTCACATAGTTCATCGGAACAACCTCAACATCCGGCATTATATTATGCTCCGCCGCAAAATCAATCATCTCTTGAGTCTCCTTCATACCACCAATCATACTTCCTCCCAACATTTTCCTCCCGCTAATCAACGGCATAGCAGGCAACGAAAGTGGCTTTTCGGGTAATCCGACCATCACAAGCTTTCCGCTCGTCTTTAACAAGCTCAACAATGGCTGCATTGGATGAGTTGCACTAACTGTATCGACTATTGCATCCAAACTGCCTGCGGCCGCTGCCATCTCATCGGTGTCACGGCTGTTGAGAAATCCGTGGGCCCCGAAATGTTCGAGTGCTTCATCTTTTTTGTGTGAAGAAGAGCTTATAACGGTAACTTTCATGCCAAATGCCTTGGCAAAGCGGACAGCCACATGGCCTAATCCACCAAGGCCGACAACACCGACTTTGAGGCCTGGTTTGTTGACTCCATAGTATTTCATTGCGCTGTAAGTTGTGATGCCGGCGCATAGTAGAGGAGCGCCTGTGAGAGGAAGACTTTCGGGCCATTTGACGATCATGTGCTCATTTGCTACCATGATGTTGGAGTAGCCACCGTAAGTGTTGGTGCCATCGACGTCGGTGCTGTTGTAGGTGAACACCTGCTCACCATAGCCACCATAAAAAAGCAAATTGTGAAAACCATTTTTATGTTACTATATAACAAAATAATTGATCAATGAACAAAAAAATTAGTTATTAGTCAACTAAAAATACAAAGTCAATGTGTTATTTACTAATTTAGATGAGTTATCTATCAATTAAAACAACACACGGATAAGTGATTAAAATTAAGGAAATATTAATGTAGACGTACGTACCGCGTTGGGACAATAGTTCTCAAGATCATCTGAGCAATTGTGGCATTTCCTGCAAGAATTGACCATGCATCCCACGCCAACTTTGTCCCCAACCTTCACTTTGGTGACTTGGGGTCCGACCTCGGTGACAATCCCGACAACTTCGTGCCCGGGTACAATCGGGTAAATAGTTTGAGCCCATTCGTTTTTCAAGAAGTGAAGATCCGAATGGCAAATACCGCAGTACATAACTTTGAATTGCACATCGTATGGTCCAGTTTCGCGTCGCGAGAATTTGAATGGCGAGAGAACGCCCGTGGTATCCCACGCAGCCCAACCAGCGGCCTTAACTGGGAGCTGGGTTTCCGCCAGGACGCCATCCTCGACTGGTAGCAGAGTTTCCGCCACTGCGGACGCCTTAACCGGGAGCCGAGTTTCCGCCACTATAGCTAGTTGTTGTCTTTTCTTCATTTTGTCTAAATGGAGAATGAAAAAGAAAAATGAAAGAGACAACACCAATGGTGAAAATGAAAGTTAATGGATATAAGTTTGTATATCGTCATATACAAACTTGTGATGATTTCTATGAATATTAATTTAACGGAATGTCGGGCAATTTGTTGCAGAATTCCTGAGAATCTGGAAATATATACTGAATCTTGTTCTCAATCGACACAATTTATATATGTGTTATTCTATATTTTATCACATATTTGTGTAACATTTGAATTATTACTTTTAGATTTGCCGTCACATTTGAGATATTGTAAAATGATTAACTAACGAATTGACGAAAGATTATTAAGTAACGCGCGGGGTGCTATACAACTATTTCTAGTTTTTTTTTTTTTTTTTTTGTTTCTTTGTAGTCCTGATATACACAATCCATATAATTTTTGTGTACATAAATGTACCACTTGGGTGTACGGTCGACGATGGGTCCTTAAATCTTCTGATTTATTCAAGAAATAATGCAAGTTAAATTATAGCCAGTTGATATAGACCGTGACTTTTGTATATACGAAATCCGTCTAATTAAAAATCATTTGACTTTGTCTGGTAGGACAAAGAACATAGGATTTGATGTCTTTCGCCTGGATGCGACATTGGGCTCATTAAAAGATAATTTCTATTCGGCTTCAAAATGAAGGTTTTAATATTAGAAATTTTGTTAAAGTTTACGTCAATATATAGGAGTCCAGATTAAGTCCCGTCGATGTTTAGAAAACGTGCCTTAAAGCGATCATTGAGAAACCTTTTTATTTCATTTTCTGATAGAGATATCATAATGAGTAATTACATTAACACCTTCTTTAGTCAAATTACTTATATGTTAAATAGAGTTTGTATTACATAACTTCAAAGACACCTCCTCCCATTTTAAAAAATATATCTTAAACTTTACAAAAACATCACATAAACTTTTAACATATCTGTAATTTTAGTGCAAATATATTATTCATTAATTAATTGAAATTCAAGAAAGTTTATGATCAAACTAAACTTAAAATGTAGTTGAAAAAAAAAAAGCCTAGTCACTTAATTACATGAATGACAAACCTATACCTGAATTAATCATCGGGTTTTTCAAGCTGGTGACATTTCTAGAGAATGCGAAAGGAGAGAGTAAACCTGAGCAATCTCTAGCTGCCCATCTCAATGCATTAACTGATTCTACTGCCATTTTTTTTGTTTGTTGGTGTAAGTAAAAAAACAAAAGCTAGACAGAGATATTTCTTCTGTTGTACTAGATAAAGTTGAAAGTGTGTGTAGAATGATAGAAACTTATTGAAGATTGTGGAGGTTTATATAGCAAGCTGCTTTCGATCCTGTCGCTTTACATGCATCGTCAGCGACACATTTGCATTTTCCCTCTACCAATTGCAACAAACGTTGCATTGACGATCTTGTGATATTTCTTTCCGTGTTTGTGTCCACCTTTATCTAGAAACTAATGATTAATGCGGGGTAAAATCGGGATATCAACCTAAAACCTCCACGCGGTTTCAGAAATCTGCAATAATCCCGTTGTGGTTTGTTAGCTGTCTAAATTAAACTTCTATCTAATTACATTAACTCTGTACATAATCTCCTTTTTATGAAACTACGAGGTCTTAATGTGCATAGTTTCATGAAACCAGGATAGTGGTTCTATGCAAGTTAGGGGATTTTGTGCATAGTTTATGAAATTACGATTGAGTTCTAGACAACTATAAAATTACAAGGAAGTTTCGTGTAGGTTTTTGAAACCACAAAGAAGTTTTTATGCATATTCCCTGGTAGAATCGGATAATATTTACAAAGAATAAGTCTATTAATGATAAAGTTGTGATTGCTGCACATCATCATAGTTTTACAATATTAAGTATCTGAAATTATGATAATCACAATTTAAATACGCGCATAAAAAAATTGCTGCCATAAAATCAACAAAAAAATGTGATTTAAGTATTTGTTTTTGGATAAAATCTAGAAGGCGGTAATTCCAAATTAATAATTTATTGTATCAAAGTGAAAGTTCATGTAAAATTGAGATATGAACCTAAAACTTTATTGTAATTTCTCAAACCTACCCAAAACCCTCATTTGGTTTCTCAAATCTTCACAAAACTCTGACGTGGTTTCTTAACTGTCTAACTCGTGATTCGAAGCAAAAACTCTCTTCCGTGAAGTTTCAAGTCTCTTGGTTTTTTTTATTAAAAGACTAATTTATCCTTACTTCAATATTTATCATATTTTGATATATTTTAAAAAATAATTTATTTCAAGATTTCCTAAAATAAGATTTTTATTAATATATAAGAGATAATAAAATAAATTCTATTGTATTGTATTATATTATATTATATTATAAAAAATGGGGGATTTTGTACAGATCTCAATACCACAAGGGAGTTTTATGTTAAAGTCCGAAAAGTATAAAAGATCTTTCAAACAAAAAAAAAATTACATAAAATTAAGTTATGTAAGTTACAGAGAGAATGCATAAAATGCCCACGTCGATTCAAAAATCAGAACTCCTCTTTGAGTGGATAATTATCTAAAACTTCTTATGATTCTAGAAACTCTGCATATAAAATTCTTTGACCTTGCATATACGTACTCTGCACTTAATTCTCTCTCCATCAAACTCCTCTAATTACATTCTTAGTTTGTTTTTGGCCATAACTATTTCAATAATACCATTGCGACAAACTCATAAAACAAGAAAGTTGATGAATCGGATTAAAATTGTAGATGCCTAGATATTGGGGTGTTTTTTCTTTCTTTTTTTTAATAAATGTTCATGTAGAATTTCCTCAATAATTTGAGTCTTATCATTTTGAATAGAAATTTGTAAAATTACAAATGACAAGTTGTGAATGTGGAATTTTACACTTAATCCACTAGACCTACTAAACCAAAAATTATGATTGAAAAAGAGTGGGACCTTACAAGCTGTCACTGACTCACTGATAAACAACGGCGGAAATGAGTTCCACTTGGCTACGACAGCCTGAATCCTATCAAGATTACAATTTGGCTTACGTACAATATCCTCTGTTGCAGCTTCCTTTTATTCTGATACTTTATTTAATAGATGAAAACTCTCTCATATAACACCTATTTCGGTGGAGATATTTTTATTGAAAGAAAAAAAAAAAAAAAACCAACATTCTTGTTTCTTTTATTTATGTATATAGCAATTTAGGTCCAGCAGCTATTTTTTTTTTTTTTTTAAATGTTCACACATCCTTATGAAACTCTGCATGCAATTATTTGAGACTTTAGATGAATGCATGCATCGGATAAATGAATGGATTGTTTATTTCTCAAATAACACCTATTTCGGTGGAGATTTCTTGATTGGAGTCAAAACCAACGTTCTTGTTTCTTTTATTTATGGATATAGCAATTTAGGTCGAGCATTTTTTTGTAATAATTAAACCACTTTCGTATCAAAGTCTGCATGCAATTATTTGAGAATTTAGATGCATGCATCAAGTAAGGTATGAATTGTTAAGTAGCCATCCGATTTTCATATATTCTAAAAGTAATTGTCACACTGGAATGTATAGTTTTATGCATTAACACTTTCTAAAAACATTATGCATTAATAATTTTGACGAAAACCCAAGAGCAATATCTATAGCCTTTATGTCCATCTCTCAAGTCTCAAGAATAGTACGTGATAATACCGTGAATAAGATCAAAGTCGAGATAAGATCACCAGATCATATACACGCAAGTCATACATGCACATTTAGTCATTACAGGTAAAAATGAATACAATTGTAAAGAAGGGAACAACTACTCGTGACCTCGTACCCACACCCGAATCCCGTCACCATGGAGACCTGTTTCATGTAAAATTGCGGCGTACTATAACCGAATTAATACTAAAATCCAGGTTTCTTTAAGGTTTATATATAAAGTACTCTGAAATCTTCAAATATCAACTTTGTATTGTTACAAATATTTAAAGTATATGCATCAAATTATTATATAACGATCTCCTAAAATAATTGATTCAAAATCTCGTTTCGGTATACCACATATCAACGATATGATGGTGATGGCCATTTAGTTATAAGAAAAACATTATATAAAAACATGGACGTGTCCCCTAAGATTTTGAAAGACCAAGTATTATATTTAAGTCCTATAAGTAATCTTGATTCACAATGTACAACATAGGAGTAATTAATATGCATTTGTCGACACTTCCCGATTCAGATAGAATAATATATTATAGCGTGATTAATAATTTAAAAATATACATTTTTTTTTATTAATTGTGCACGTGGCTGCATGTTTAGATTGCTGAGCAAACCGTGACTAGACTATAGACTATAATACTAGTCCTAATGCACACGTAACCCAATATTTGGAACATGTAACAACAAACGAAACAAGATCTAGTTCCTGCTGATATATTTCTAATTGGAATTCGAAGTGCACCGTGTTGGATTGCCAACGGAATTATTAAGTTGAGAAGATTTAAGTAAGATCAACGCGAAAGGATGTATTGAGAGAAAAATGAATAAAGTAATTAAATTGTCTAACGGCTTAATTTTTATGGTTAAAGTTCCATTATAGCAGAAGCAACTAATTTCCACTATCGTTTATTTGGCATTAGATGAGTTTAAGATTTAGGGTTTAGGGTCTTGGTCGATTTGGCTGGAGAGGAACAGATTACTAGCTGAATGACGGAGGTCGACATAATGAAGGTTGTAGAACTAGTAAAGATTTGAATGTGGGTACTGTGGTTAAGTCTAGTGTTAAGAGGTTTTTTATTTTTATTTTTTTAATGGCACTCGAAACCTATGGATTGTTTGAGGTAGATTTTGGTTTGATTTTTGGCTCTTCTTGTAAGGTTAAGCACCACTTGTGCTTTGTTCCTTGTCTTATCAAAAAAAAAAAATTACATAGGTATTTATCGGATTGTCCTAACATAAATCTAGTCTATAGTTTACGTACCATCACTTAATTGCATACAACTCACATAACTTAGTACATGAATCTCACCAAGACAAATACATACTTATTCTAATATATGTACTACATAATTCAAGATACTTATAACTATTCATGCATTTTGGTAATCAATTAATCAAATTCAAAAAAATCAACAATACTCCTCTGTTAATCATTACTTAGTATTTTGTTAGGCCCATGATTTACGGACTCTTATGATAACTATTGGGCTTCAAAATTAAAAGTATTAATCTATAAATGTTTAGTCCACTAGTCAAGATTCTCTGTTATGCAACAAATCTAACAGAAAGTTAAGACAAAATTCGGAATATAATGCGTGGTCGTCAATTTACATGGGCCACTACACCACAGGCAGAGTCGAGATTAAAATATAAGCTCATAGAGCAAGTCCTTCTCCAGTTATATGAAATATCAAACATGCATTAGTTACTACTTCTCTTGTATACAAACATGTGTCGTTAATAAAGATTTAAAGCATTCGAGTCAACTTACAACAATCAATTACAAGCTGCTTAGTTCAGTGCATTCCTTTTTAGACTTGCCACCAGTTTAACTTTAAGCTTGAAATCATGCCAATGAAACAATATGTGTATAAATAATTCAAAGCAATAGAACAGAAAAACACAAACACCATTCACACATTAGAAAAGATGGATACCAAATTCATGAGAATGGTTGGAGGTACCAAAGATCCATTATAAGCTTTTGGTTATTTTTATAGCTTAAGATTATTCAATCTAACAAAGGAGAGACAAAAAAAAAACGCACGGTCTACTTCGGCCCTCTTGTTCTCCACATTCGTCTTATTTTCCACCTTCCCCATCAACAGCAATAAGATCACCTATTTCGGTGGTCATGGATATTTCTTTATTGGAAATAAAAAATCCACATTCTCTTTTCTTTTATTCAATGTATGTATATAGTATTATAGGACGAGCAGCTATCTTTTTAATAACAGCTAGCGTTAATTGTTTTAGACTTTAGATTCATGCATCAAACAAAAGAATGAATTTTTTAGATGCGTTCATCGTTACCCGTTCTTAGTATATTCTATAATTTCATGCATTAAAATCAATCCTTCAAGAATACTCAACTTAATGCATTAATAATTTTGACGATAGCAATTTCTATAGCATCGATGTGTATCCCTAAGAGTAGTAAAACTAAATAGTAAGTACGATCAAAGTCGAAACTAGATAGGTAGCATCTAGGACAATCAGTTAAATTCAATTCCCACAGTTCTAAAAATAGAATAATTTAATTCTTAAGAGCAACTTCCCCAATGCTAGAGCATACTTAGGCTGTTTGCCTATAATTTTCTCAATTGATTGTTTACTTCTCTTTAAATTCTTCACATAATTCTCTTGATAAAAAAAGTAACAATTAACTGTTTTGTGGCTTCCTTTCTAGATATATATATCACTCCTGAGATTTAAGATAAAGTAATATATATACTTAATAAATACAAAAACATTCTGTTTTTTTTTTTTTATAAATATAATGGCATAATTACCCTCTCTTACAAAAATACATTTCAAATAAATTGCTCTGTTTTATTGAAAATCAACTCACTCTTCACCATATATATCACGACAATTTGGATAAAAAGACTACCATGATCGTGCTACTCGAGGGTTGAAATTAGGACTTTTATTTCGTTAATATAATAAGATACAAGCAACAAGAGTAATTCCTCAAATTCTAACTTTAAATTACAAAATCAAAATCTCCTCTGTTCCACTTCTTTTATCCATGAACATTGAAAAACAACAACATTTTCATTACCTAAACTCACTCAGATTTGAGAGTACTACTCCCAATATCAATCACAAACCGGTACCTAACATCAGATCTCTCAAGCCGTTCAATCGCCTTATTCACATAATCCATAGATATAATCTCCACTTCAGGCAATATATTGTGCTTTGCCGAAAATTCAATCATCTCTTGCGTCTCTTTCACACCACTTATCATGCTCCCGGACACCGTTTTCCGCCCTACAATCATCGGGAAAACCGGCAGCTCAACCGGCTCCTTGCCAGCTCCCGCGAGCATCACCAGGTTCTTGTGTGGTTTTAAAAGAGATAATAATGGAAGAATCGAATGAGATGGGGGCACGGTATCAATAACGCCGTCTAATGTTTCAGCCGCGGATTTCATTGCCTCTGCGTCGTTGATCAGAAGAAATGAATCGACACCGAAGCGTTCGATTGCTTCTGTTTTTTTACCGATGGATGAACTTATCACTGTGACCTGTTGAGAATAACACATCAAATCTTCAGTTAAATTGTGCAGACAAAGCATTCAATAATGATAGCCCGTTTTAATATTTAGATTTGCAAATTCAACACTAGATATTGAATTTAAGTTTTTTCATATTATGTTATCACTATAAATATGTGTACAACATTACCTTTCGTGAAGATTAACGAACAAAGTATATTGATATTAACGACTAATTTTTTAATGTTTGCATTTGCAATTGCAATGCTAGATATTGATATAAAGTTTTATTCACTATAAATATGTCTACCAATGTTACCTTCATGCCGAAAGCTTTGGCGTATTTGACCGCCACGTGGCCGAGTCCACCAAGGCCGAAAACGCCAACATGGAGGCCTGGTTTGTCGAGTTTGTAGTATTTCATTGCGCTGTAAGTGGTGGACCCGGCGCAGAGTAATGGAGCACCAACATCTTGGGGGAAATTTTCGGGCCAGCTGATGACGAAGTGCTCGTTAACCACCATGACGTCGGAGTAACCGCCATAGGTCTTGGTGCCATCGGTGTCGATGCTGTTGTAAGTAAATATCTGTGGATTTAAATCTAAAATTAATCATCAATTAATTTCAAAAACTTAAGGATTAAATTGATAACTATAGCTACATTACATTAAACCAAAATTTAACTCAAGAGCTAATGTCATCTAATTATTGAGTTATATCGGGTAGATAAATTATTCCTCGCAAAAAAAAAAGTAAATTACCCGGTGAATACGTTATCTTCATGTGAGAAAGGAAGTAAACAAACTATCCCGTGTGTTGTCATGAAGTGATAACATACCTCTAAACTCAAAAATTGACAAATATCCCTTGACATTCTTAATTGGAAGGCCTTGATAGCCAAACTTTATTTTTTATTGCTCTAATTTGATGTTTTATGGATTAATATTGTTCAAATTTATGCTTATATGTATTCGGTCTATAAAAATTTACTGCATAAAATCGATAACTATGGCTACATTAAACCAAAATTGTAAAAGCACATTATTTGTTAACTTTTCATAGGATTTAGCTAATGAAAAACTCATAAAGATCAACCTATGTACTTATTTGCTAACGATAATTACACACAAATTTGTAAAGGTAGATTCTGCAATTTACCAAAAAGTAAATAAAACGTAACAAACCGCTTTGCTGCAAAGATTCTCAGCGTCAACGGCACAGTGTTCGCACTTCCGACACGATCCAACCATACAACTAACGGCAATTTTGTCCCCAACTTTAAACCTCTCAACCTTTGATCCAACTTCAGTCGCAACTCCGGTGATCTCGTGACCTGGCACTGCAGGGTACGTTTGGTTGCCGGATAAATTCTTCAATGCGCTAAGATCGGAATAGCAAATACCGCAGTAGAGTACTTTTACTTTCACGTCGTGTTCGCCTACCGCCCGTCTGGTGAAGGGCAAAGGGGAGACGACGCCCGAAGAGTCTCTGGCCGCTAGGCCTATTGCATTAACTAGTTCTGGTGCCATTTTTGTTTAGCTAAGTAGAAAAAAATGAGAGTTCACTTGGAAATTGTAGTGATTTATAAGCTAGGTGCTATGTTTTATTTATATAAAGAATTTTAGGGAATATTAGTACTAGTGTAACGTGTGATGTTAGGCGTGAGGTCATGGCGGCGGATCCCACTTTTCTGGACTATGGAATATGAAACGTGGGACGAGTGAGAGAGCTATAGAGTGTCAAGTGTGGTAGGGGAATTTTCTTTACTGGTTTGTGTGGCTTGTCTTGTGAAGCATTATATGTAAAAGATTCTTGATAGATTGGTACCGAAAGGGAATATAATTGATTAAAGGAAGAACGAAATTCTAATGGTTAAAGACTAGATATGTAGTCTCGACACTTTACTATTCAAGATTGTCCTATTTGTGTCAACAAAGTTTTTTTTTTTTTAATTAGTGTCAAGTTCAATTCTTGGGAGTAGTAGTTTGATTCTATGGGTTTTAGATCTAAATACGTCACATTAAACTTGTTTAGTGAAATTTAATCTAATTGATATATTTGATAGTCATGGTTTATAGGCTTTTGAGTTTAGTGTGAGGGCTTACTTAAAATGGATCCTCATGAGTTGCAACTTGCAACTGCAAACCACGGCAGTTAATCGGATTGCAATTTCCACCTAGCTCGTAAAAAAAAAAAAAATTTGCAATTCATCTTCCAAAAATTCTAGAATTAGGATTGAAGGAATCCAATTTCGACTTGATAATTAGTATTCCGACATAAATCTAGGACTGTCGTAAATTACAAATTCACCATAAGTCATTATTTAATTTCATAAGTTGATCCAATATGGCAAGTGAAGACCAGAACATGTCAAGCTTTTATGTAGGAGTCGTGGAAGAGAAGTATATATCATGTGATCACGCCACATGGACGTGTACGACTCTCTATACAAGTTGAGATTTCTAAAAATATTTACTTTCTTCCCAACACCTCTTTAAGATCACATTTTATATATCCATTCCAAGTTTCATTAATGTACTTATTTATAATTTTTCGCGACTAAATTATTTATTTCGAGCCCCTTTTTTTTTTTGATAAAGCAAAAAACCGTGATACTTTTTAGCAATCTGCTTCCAATTACTTGACATTAAATAATATAAGCCAGTAATGTTATCAATAATATTCTGATTGCAATATAGTATGCCGTAATTAGTTTCTTTTTGATCTGCTTAACAATTTCCCTAGTTTATTTCTTCAATTATTAACAACTTTTTCTCCCAAATCTTTAGAAATTCTTCTAGGATGAAAAGATATTAGCAATATTTTGTACACTGAAAAACAGGTTTGAGACTATATTGAAAAGAAACTGAACGAGGGTAGAGAACTGTCTGGCCTTGTACTCAATCGGGCGCCTTTCATTAAGTCAGGCCTTGTGTGTTTATTATCAAGTATCTCAAAAACTCCTAACCGCAAACTCTTATATATTTAGGGGCCGTTTGATAGGCCGTGAGAGATTAATGCTAGATTAGAAACTCTAAAGATTATAATTGGTCAATCGAATGATTACGAGGACATTTGGTAACACAATTTGTTAAATTCTCATCATGGATAATTCATTTGGTATGACTTAAATAAACTCCACAATGACATATTAACTTTGTAAATTTCACAAATACCCTGAGTCATTTTCTTTCTCCCATTATCTATCTTCCTCCGTAGGATTCCACCATGAGAATCCTTACGAATTTATTACAATATTTTTTCCGTGCAACGAGATTAAATAATAATAATGAAAAAGACTCATGGTAATTCCATTTATAACTCCAACTAGACAAGGATCTAATATTTTACAACACATATAGCAGATACCTAAGTTAAAAAATTTGCTCCTTTCCTATGTGCAATCAATATAGCAATGCCAAATTGCAAGACTTGCATTGTGCACCTCTTCATTTCTTAATTTCTTTGAGAATCTCGTATGGACAAAATTTTGCTGCTCGAAATGGGGAGGGGTGAATTTGCAGATTTGAGATAATTTGGTCTGGGTTAATTTGCAGATTTCATATAAGGATAACTAGGTAAATTTAATTGTGAATTTAAGGGATAGTTTAGGAAATTCAATATCCATGTAATAGTCTGTATATTGGCGGATTAGTTAATCTGTCCAAAGATGAGAGATTATAATATGGGGCTATGCACGGGCTTGCCCTATTCAATCCATTAAGCCCGCATTTTGAAAATGCCCATCAAATGCCATATTAATGATTGATGAGGTGCATAATATGTCTTATTAAGGCAGTAGTAAACTCTATCAAGCGGCCTAAATAACAAATGTCTTTAAAAACAAAACAACAAACCCCGAATAAGGTAATTAAATTATTATTTGATATCTCCAAGTAAATGAAGAATATAATCGAAATTATTTAACATACATATATAACAACAAAAAATTTGCTATTTAATATTTATCATAACTTTTGATCAATACCAAACTATGAATCAAAGTACCTATCTCCTACAAATCACATCTTTGTACAAATTCAAGATTAAAATCAAAATGAACACATATAAAGAGCCAAAATTTAAAATAAAAAAAAAAAAAAAAAAAAACTCATATAACTTTTTTAGAGTTTTTTCACGACATTTAACTCTAGAGGCTTTGGCTTCTTCGCCATAGTTCGCCTCTTCCACAGATTAATCTCCTTCCTCGGCTCCAAATCCCGCAAATTAGGCGCCGAATGATGAACCCTAAAATCTTCATCATCGTCATCATCATCATCATCGTCTTGAGGCGCAATTTGCGCATGTGTCGTCGTCCAATCAAAATTCGCAAAAGCGTCACGACTACTCGCGAACCTCCTCATCTGGCCCAAACTCGGGGCTGCTCGTTCGGATCCATTCGATTTGACCCGATCCGCATCGGATGATCTTCTTCCGAACGACAGGATATTCTTAAACGAGCTCGATTTCAGCGTTTTCTTCTTATTCTTATTCTTCTTCTCCTGATCAGGCTTAATCTCAACGATTTTGATGAGATCTTTTGACGACACAGAGTTGTTGCTGCTGCTCTGTTGTTTCTTCGTCTTCTTTTTGTGCTTGATTTGGCCGATACACGATATTTTGGGCGATGTAGGTTCTGATTCGAAGTTGTTTCTCGATTTTCTTCGAGCTTCGATAGGGATCATCATCGGACCCGAGAATCCTCTGTTGTTGAAGTGAGACTTGAGTTTGTCGCGGCACGGGCTGAACGGCGGGTTTTGGAATGAAACGACGGCGTTTGCTACTTTGGGGAGAAACTTCATGAGTTTGATCTTTGATTTGGTTGTGTGGTTTTCCATTTGTGAGCTTTTGGATATGAAATTTTTGTTTGCGAGGGGTTATATATGTTTGAAAACACACACACACATACGTGTGGGTGTGTGTGTGTGTGTGCTGTGTTACGTACGTGTGATATTATTTTATGTTTATGATTTGAGTAAATTGCAAAAAAACTAACCTTGTATTGTTTCTAAATGGCAAATAACTCTCTGTGAAATTCAGAAAATTTAGCAAATAGCACAACTTAAATTTTGTTGTACTATTTTAGTGTGTAAGTGGTCACTATTATTTAAATGACGCCTTGTAGAATTCGAAAATTAGCAAATACCTCTATTAGTCTTAAATGATACGCAATTATAGAATTGACGGGAAAACTTAATTTTTTTAGTACTACGTTACATAAAGGGTTAATATTATTTGTTTGAAGTTTGTACATTTATGTTTTACTAATTTGAGAAAATAATTTACCTTTTAGATCTATAAAAAATAATGTAGAATGCTACTAATTGTTTTCATAATGTTTTAAAACATTTTATAGAACACATATTGTTAAAGCTTATACTCTATGGTTGAATAAATGCGCATTTCATACAAAATTTTAATAAGTGAAAGTGGTTAGTTATTGGTATAGTCAATTGAAAATATAGTTATTTGGTGGTTTTGGAATTACACATGAAGTTAATTAGGAATAGTTTTGGGATCGTTTTGCAATTTACTCGTTTAAAATTTCATAATCAGGCTGAACAAGAAATACAAACAAAAGAATCAGAATTGGGTTGCGAATTTGACTTTTTCAAGAACTTTTTTTGAAAGTAATGAAACGGTGAGTCTGAGGTCAAATGAGAAAATACGACTTAGCAAAACAATGTGTACCTGCTGGTATTAAATAATACAGCTCGGCTTGCGTAATAGTTGTTACAAATTAAATTTTTCAGTCAATGGTCCGAATATCAGGGCTAAATCAACTCGAAATGTGTAAGTTTTTCTAATAAGTGATAACAATGAAAGTTCTCAGAAATCTAGGGGGATTATAATCTAAAGGATATAATATGCCACGTAACGTACGAGAATTAAACAAAGTTGTGTTTTGTCAGTTGTTGAATATTTTTATCATGGTAGTATATTGAAAAACGTGGTCACATGACGCGGAAAAGAGATTAGAATATTACGTGGATTAATGTTGATAATAATGACAAAAATATAGTAGATTCATGAATTATTGCGTCTTTTCTATTCACATGTGTGTATATATAATCGTAGATAAACGTTGAAACTTACAAGATATACAAGATTAATTGCCATTTTTTATCAATTGATTAGCTACCAATCAAACTTTGGGTGCATATATTGACTATGAGTAATCGGGCAAGATTAGTTTATGACAATGATACACAGACGGAAGTTACTCAGTATTTGGACTCTGTGGCGAAGTAGGATATTCTAATGAGAAACCTATAGGGGCTCGACTCATTTGGTATAAGAAAAAGCGGTGGTTGTTTTTATAATTATAGACCAACAAAATTTTGGTCTTGTCTTTTCAGATCATATTTGACTCCGACTTTTGATTCCATGCTATGAATTGCTACAAAATGATGGTTTTTTTTTAAATTTTGGTCCCTTAACGAGTAATGATTTCATCTTTGGTCTCCTATTAATTTTTTTGCAACTTTGGTCTTCTAATTTGTCTCACAATTCAGACTTGATCCCTTTTTTCAACGAAATCGTCCCTTTTGGCCAAAAAAATTCACGTGTCATGCGCGTGGTCACGTGAGGTTTATTTTCATGCTGAAAAGAAGTCGCGATTCTGAAATCGCACCCCTCTTTTGTTCGTTTAAGGAAGCACTTTTTTCTATTAGGGGACTAAAGTTGCGAAAAAATTCAATAGGGGACCAAATATAAAATCAGTACTCATTAAGGGACCAAAGTTGAAAAAAAACCCCAAAATGATAGATAGATCAATTAAAAGGGAAAGTGTATACTTTTTGCGCATGCATGTGATAGGTAACATTTTAGTGTTATAGACTGAAGTTTAAAATAATAACTAAATGACAATTAAATATGCAAGTAACTCACTGATAAGTAAAACTAATTTTTTCATCCCCCCAAAAAAAGGTCGAGTTCTATTTTTTTTATTTAGAAAAGATCGAAGTTTTGTTGCCTTTCAAAAATTAATCAAAATATATATATATATATATATATATATATATATATATATATATATATATATATATATATATATATATATATATATATATATCATGTGTAATTAAAGAACACACTCACATTATCATAAATTTTTAAAAGACTTACATGTGTTAGTTAAGGAAGCTAATAAAGCCATTGTCCTTTCCAATGGCAAGAAATAATGTCGCAGAAATATATTTCTTAGTCCTTTTATTTGTTGTTTGAATAAAAACATGAAAAGCCGAGGGCTTAATTCTATAATTCAAAGTATTTTAATTTTTATTATTAGTAACTAAATTCCTTCACGCAAAATAAAAAAGAAAGTTCCCCGAAGTTATCATCAAGACCTAAAAGTATCTTCTCTCTATATATTTGCGATTCTCTTGTTTTCCTTTTCACATTTTTCGAAACAAATGGTTTTTATTACTACAAAATAATTTGGCCTTCGGTGGTTACAAGTTACGACAGATTTTCCACTATCCCAAAGAAACAAATACTAAGTTTTGCAGGATCCCACGTATCTTCCTAGTTTATGTCCACTTTAAAAAACTTGAGGATTTGTATTCAACTTATTACAAAATATAAATCGATCCACTCGTAGATAGCTTTACGTATGTGCACAAATTGACCGTGCTGAAGCACACAACTAGACCAATTATTGAATGCAGGGTCCAAAAAACTCATATTTAAAAAGTCAATACGGACAACTTCAAACAATTACTTTTAATAGTAATGACGTCGAGATAGAAAAACCAACCATCTTTGACAATGGACCATAAAAATTAATTGATACATATTTAATGCCGTCCGGCTCTTGTCATCAAGTGCATGAATTGAAAGGAAAGAGATAAAACTATGGACTAATTCCATACTGGATAACGATTAATTAGCATGTTGCTCCATTTCGGCCTTCCATCAATTTTCCTTTTCACATTTGTTTTTAGTTTTTCTCTGTTATTTAGTAATCAATTTGGGGTTGTTTAAAATATTATTTAAACAAGTTGTATAGTTTAAGCACTAAAATTTCATTAATATGCCATGCAATGATCATATTTTTAAGAAATAATATCAATAACATCTCATCAGATTAAGAGTGATATCGACGACAACCCTTGATAATTCAATAATATCAACAGCGCTGCTTCTCGATCAAAATTGATAAATCGTTAGATTGAAAAAATTACTAATTTTGTCAGTTCTATCACTAAAAAAAATTCAAATTTATAAAGACAATATTTTTTTCAATGTAAACTTATATATTAAACAAACTATTTATAGTAAATTAAACTATTTTAGTTGTTACTTTATGTCTTTATCTAAATATAAAATATATCTGTCCTTTTTCTACGAAACCTCTCAAACAACATCATTGAAATAATTTTTTTGCTCTAGTTATTAATATACTAGTATTCTTATTTATTAATATAACTTAGAAATCAATGTATTAAATTATTAAGGGATAAAAGCATTAAACTCCTTATACTTTATCCCATGTTGCACTTTATGCCCTATCCTTTTATTTTTTGCAATTTGCTCCCAGTACTATGGATTAATAAGCACTTTACCCCCGAGTCATTTTTTCATTATTGGATATGGACACTTGTCAGCATTTTTGCCGTTTGTTTTGGACTCGGGGGCAAATTGTTTATTCCATAGTATAAGGGGCGAGTCTCAAAAAAAAAAAAAAAAAAAATAGGGGACAAGCTGCAATCGGGCATAGTATAAGGGATTAATGTGGTTTTATCTCAATTATTAGTTATGTATGAACTATGAATTTACTGTACAATATTAACCAATTGGTCCATGAGGTCCACCAATTGTCTTCACGTCAACAATTCGATTATTAAAAATTAGATTAATACTAAACAGAAAATGTCTAAATTATCAATTTTCCCCAAAATCGAGTATACTCCTCAAATGCATGTAAACAAACGAAAATTTAATTTTCTGTAGAAAATCTCCTTGAAAATCTGATTTTTCCTTTTCTTTTTTTCCTTTTCCCCGATTTTTGTTGGCACCAAAACTTAGCCTTTAGGTTTTGGGCCTACGCCACAAGAACTGCTCTAGGGTGTTTCGAGGTCAATTTCACCTGAAGCAAGCCTTATTGCACATCTTTCAAAATATAGTTTGCCACGATCTACAATCAGTGCAACAATATATACCACAAGCGCTCCGCGCTAGAATACAAGGCACTGAAATCGGTACACCGGACGGAAATGACACAATTACTTGGGCATGGAGTCCAAACGGCAAATTCACACTGGCATCGGCATACGAAACGCTCACCGAACAAAAAGAAACTGTCGTCGGCCCACACCAGCCCTGGGACATCGTGTGGAAACTTCGCACCATCCCAAGGATTAGGTTTTTTTGTTGGTTACTATGCCATGAAGCCCTACCCACGAACGCTACTCTTCACAGGCAAAATGTTGTGCACTCGCCCACGTGCCCTCTGTGCCAGGAAGAAGAGGAATCACAGGAGCACCTTTTCACTAAGTGTCGTTCCACACGACTTGCACGCATCCAAATTTGCCCATACATTGACGGTGTAAGCCTCCAAAACCCCCTCAATTTCCTCTACAACCTGAGTGGAAGCAAAAAAGGCCCATGTATCACACTCCTATGGACCATATGGCAAGTGCGGAACAAGTTCGTCTTTCAGCAACAAGCTGTTCACACCGATAAGATCCGTCAGCTATATCAGACCCATATGGAGAGCAACATGACACTATTCCCTCCAACAGGGACCGGAAGGACAACCCAATACTCCCATACTCTATTCTGGACCCCACCGCCAGTTGACTATGTTCAGTTAAACATCGATGGCTCGGCTCTAGGAAACCCAGGCCCTGCGGGCGTGGGGGGTATCTTTAGAACTGACGCGGGGACTTTCTTAGCAGCTTATGCAGGCTCCATAGGACACACTACTAACAATCATGCTGAATTTAGAGCACTTAGGAATGGTCTTTATATAGCTAAAAGTTTGCATATCTCGCATTTGATTATCCATACAGATTCGTTACTCCTCTTACATTGCTTGAGCAGGACCCAGGCCCCTCCAGGCCGGCTGGGAGGGCTTATCCAGGAGATCGAGACCCTCTTTTCTAGTTTCACGGCAGTTACGGGGACTTTTTGCTACCGGGAGTTGAATGCGGTGGCGGATGGTTTGGCAAAATTGGGATCAGCTTGGCAGGTTCAGGCACAGGACCAGCAGATTTTGGAGGGCAGTGCAGAGTCTACTCTTTTTCATGTTTGGGACACATGCCCTGATTGGCTAATCCCTGTTTTGTATTATGATATGTACTCTATCACCAAACGCATTACCCGTTCCCCGTACCCATGTACTAAGACTGTTTGTTTCCGTTGATGCTTTATAATATTACTAAGTTTGTCTCAAAAAAAAAAATATAGTTTGCCACCGTGTGTCGTCTCTTTCCTTATTTTCATATAATCGTTTCTTTTTTATTGTAAAATTATTATGGTCTTATTATTAAAAAGATTAAAATAATGCCATAATGATAATGGTAACATTTGATACTCAAGAAATAAGTTGCTTTTTATTTAGCTATTCTCTAAATTCCATTTTAACTGCTAATGTATATGAAATAACGAATGTTAAAGAATATCCCACTGATAATTAATTCAAAGTTAGTACATATAAAATATTTTAGCACACATATTCTCAAATTTTGCAAAATATTAATTACAGGCTTACAGCCCCTCCCTGTAACAGCCCCAACTTTTCAAATCTAAATAGAGACAACCGGTCGGAGCAAAAACATTCAATTCAATATCAAAACTTCTCTATAGTGCCAAAAAGGAGCCTACCTCAATAGAATCTTACAATCATCCATATTCTCTATAATAAACAATCTACCATCTAAAAGCCTATACGAAGAATCTAACTAAAATATCAATAAAATTAGACTTTACACATAACTCACTCTCACCAGCTAACTCACACCAACAATGCCCCAAAGTCTCGCCGCAATGGTACCTAGGTCTGAAAGGAATGAGGAAAAAGAAAACATTTTTTGTGAGATAAAAATCTCAGCGAGTTCTCATGAGGTGTGTGAAGTGTAATTTTTCTTTAAAATAAACCTTTTGGAATGCAGAGGCACAACACAATAATAATTCACATACAATGACACACAATATAGAGTAGACACAAAGTGGCGTTCATTTACAAATATCAATATCTAATTTCAATTTCAATTTTCAATATCGCCCCTCTTTACTGCCAATTCAAATTATCCTTATCTCCATGTCCAAGGAGCAACCCTGGAAACTATCTGCATGTCATGGTACATGCTCGGTGATCCCAAAAGAGACTGACGAACCTCCCGCAGTGTCTAGAGGGAAGGGGCAAGGGGAACACGAAGCTTAACCGACAGCCCTCTGCTGCCCAGCGCCACTCCGTGCTACCCAAGCCAAATGGATCCACTAACTAAACAAACATATTCAAACAGCTTGATTAAAAACAATTAAATTTAGTTATCTTTAATATTTACTTTTCTTACAGAACAAATCACATAAAGTGCCACAGTTCAACTCAATGTGTCTGAATCTTTTTAAAGGCATGGATGACAATCAATTAGAATAATTCCACAAACAAAACAAACTTGCTGATGACCATAATGCATGTAACCTTGAAACATTTCACACATATATAATAATATAACGTACATATCTATACATACATGCTTCCAGTTTTGGAAATAATACGGTTTAGGAGAACTCGCCTTATTAGCGACCACAACGATAATATACCATCAAGAGCTAGACCCAATAACCTATTAGAACATAAATATTCAACTTTATCACTTTCCACAATATATTCACAGTTCAAGATAAATAACCCATGATGCAAACCCGCAATCTCACTTGCTCAGACACGTAACCAAAACTATAATCAAACTATCTAATTTTTGAACTTTATCGAGTATACTAATTTAAATGTGCAATTTATTATAACTTAGCTTAGCTAATGCACCATATTACGTAAAATTACATATTATTCATGCAACTCAAATTTATAATTTACCTAATTATATGTAGTATAGCACAGAAGCGACGGAATTATTTAGAGAAGTACTAATATAAAATATATTTACGTGTCATGGCCTAATTTGGTAGATTCTAGATTACAAAATCTGTTTTTATTCTCACGGCGTATCCAGACTATATTACCCATGGTGCTTAATTTTTCCTTACACAATTTCTTAAATTATAATATAATAATAATAATGACATGGTAAACAATTAGGTGCTGACAAGATTTGGCTTGAATTCTCCTCACAATTACAAACACACGCATGGGCTTAGTACATAAATACAAATAAATCCCTTTTTCCTTTTTTCAAAAGTTTCCATACACGGTTCCCCAAAAGCTTAATGTGAAAGAAGTGGTATATGATGATTACATAGTTTTGAAATAACATGGAGGTAAGGAACATTAATTAAGAAGGAAAGAAGGTAAGGAATTAATTACCTTGGTGTGCCGGGGATAGAAGAACGAAGGAGAAGAAACTAAAAAAAAAAAAAACGAACGGCGTTGCGGCGTGTGTGTGTCGTCGGTCCTCACGAATTAGAAAGTAACTAATCCCTAAACCTGTTATGATATCATTATAAAGGCTTAAAATAAATATACGTTTTATTAAAGTTATAAGTTAACTTATGGGCTTTAATATTTTTACCGTTTCTTTTAACATTAGAACTTAAACAAGTTATGTTGTAAATCTGGAAGTCGCCCAATTTCCAATAATAAGTAACATATTAACCTTCTTATATGACCAAAGTTCATAGAATCTTATTAGGAGTGTTTTAAAAGATTTTCTATTAAATCAAACATGATGAGAAAAAGTTAGGATATTACACTCCCCCCATTGTAATGGGAGAACTTGGTTCCAGAATGGGATTTATTCATTTTTTGTGTCTCAAATTGACACGATTACAAACTTGGTGCCTTATTGAGAAAGCCACCAAAATTGGTGTCTTAACTCGGAATTTTCATCAACTTTGGTGCCATGTCGCCGTAAAATTTGAAATGTGGCTGAAATTGCTTACGTGGACGTGATATGGCAATATATTTGGGGATTTTGACAATAGTCAAAGACACGTGGTCAAAAATCGCCACGTCAACCGCCACGTGTTTTGCCACGTAAGCAAACTCGTTTAAAAAAAAAAGATCTTCTTCTACTTCATCGATCTTCACCTTCCCCACCCTCACCTAAACACACACCATGACACCACCACTACCACCCAATCCGCAACCTCTTCAGATTGCGGACATTCATCATAATCAACAACAACAGCAACAATTTTCTTATCGGCTGATTAGTTTTAATCTCGCCATCTGCTTTAATCAACAGCAACAACAATTTTCAACAACTTTGAGTAACCCACAATCTGCTTGACCCCAAAAATTGATTACTCAACTCCAAAACCCAGAAAAATAACAACAAAAAGTTCCCAATTTTCTTATCGGCTGAATTTAGTTTTAATCTCAGCAACCCGATAAATGCCCAAAATCAAACCTTTTTCACATGGGTACCAATATTTAACGATCAATCGAAAACCCACCAAAATTATAATCATAAATGGCAAAATTGATAGGGCAAAAAAAAAAAAAAAAAACAAAATACCAGGTGGGTTGTGCTTCAAAACTATCAGCAGCAGTACAACCCCGCCGCCACTACTCAAAATCATCCTCTCAAACCCCAAATTATTCCACCCCTATGTCCAGCCCACAACGCTCCTACGGCTTCTCCTCCAACGCCGTTTGATCTATTTATAAAAACCTCCCATTTTTGGGCTGATTGGGGGAAGCATGATGAGTTTTTGTCTGACTTGAGTAATTTTAACGAAGAGATGAAGAGGTGGCAGATTGGGTGGTAACGGTGGTGTGTGTTCAGGTGGGGGTGGGGAAGGTGAAGAGGTGAAGGAGAGGTGGTAGATATGTGTGCAGCCTTAATAATTTTTTTATTATTATTAAATCATATTTTCTTTTTAAATGCATTATAAAACTAAATTTATATAAATAAATATGGATTTCAATAAAAATAAATTTGTGGATTTAATTTTTTTTTTTTTTAACTGAACATGCATGTAGAAGTATACGTGGCGGATTTTGGCCACGAGTCTTTGGCTATTGTCAAAATCCCCAAATATATTGCTACGCCACGTCCACGTAAGCAATTCCGACCACATTTCAAATTTTCCGGCGACATGGCACCAAAATTGATGGAAATTTCGAGTTAAGGCACCAATTTTGATGGCTGCCTCAATAAGGCACCAAGTTTGAAATCGTGCCAATTTGAGGCACCAAAAATGAATAAATACCGTTCCAGAATACTGGTCAAAGTTGTCCAAAGCCAAAATTCATGTTAACATTTTTAAGCCGTGTTACGTTATTTGATGTCAAATTATAAAGCATTTTGCGTATAGTATTAAAATCGTATTAAAAGTTTGCGCTGTTATACAAAATCTTGATGTGCCGATGATACTATAATAAAATTGAATTCCTAGTCTGTTTATATAAATCTTAACTAACCATTTTCCCGTCTCACTATAACAAACTAAAAAACTTAGATTAAGAACAGAAGTTAAAATTTAATTATAATTAAATCAGGTTAGAAAGTATAATTAAAAACAAACTAATTCTCAGTTGTCCTCTATAACCAACTAAGTTTTTTTCCGTCCAACTTATTTTACGATAAATAATTGGGGGCCCAACATATATAATCTAAACAACAGCTTTCTTAATATTTTTATACTCTAAGAAATTTCTTGTTGGCAAAATTAGTAAGGTTCATAGAGTTAGGAATATCACAATTGACATTTGTCCAACACACAATCGCTTGAAAAATATTTAAACTAGATTTGTAGATTCAATGCTAAAAATAAACATAAGTTTTTTAACTAACAATATGACATCCATAGTTTTTCTCATATGGAACACTCAACATAACTTTGAACCATAAACATCCATCTAAGACAAACACAACATATATATGTATATGTCAAGATAAGAACTAAGAAGGAATTCATTACGCGAGCATATTCATTTTCTATGACCACGAATAGTAAAATTTTCCATTTAAATAAATGCCGTCACTTTTTGCTGCCCAGAAGCATTTTTCGACGTGACCAGCGCACCTATTGTCCGTCCACTTTGCATTGTAAGATTCGAAACCGGTGCTCTTGTTCCCCCAAGTAAGGCGACAAAAGAAAAGAGTGGATAAAGGAATCGCACAAAAACTAAAGCTATAATCTTGATTCACGCCTATTGTATGGTAACCAAGATCATCATTTTTAGATCCGCAATGCACCAATAGGTTAGAGTTTGGAGGAAGATTATTTGTTACATGAACCTGAGCTGGGGGTTTAAGGAAACAACCCATTCCTCCATAGAAAGTATTTGAAAAAAGAACGAAAACTAATAAAATGTACTTTATCATGGTATCTATAACTCTCGTTTTGTGTCAACAAATTTTGTATTATGTTTTGCACTGTTAGCTAGACATATCTATATATATATATATACACACATATGAATGCATATCATGTAATTATAAAGATTAAACTCAGTCCATGAAATTATTGCTATTTTAATCAAGATTTTACCAAAGTCGTCATCAAATTTTAATGTTTATGATATTATGGATTGTAAGTATATGTAGAAGGACAATAGTGTAACCATATACGAGATGATGATTTTATGACTCAAATTTGTATCAGTTTACTCACTTTCCATATCAGTTTAATATTTAATTGTTATAGAAACTTATTAAAGAATTTCTGAAAGTAAATTATTCAACTGATGGATGGATGCTACGTATATTGATTATTCACCAACTTTATGTTCCTTTAAGGCTCCGATTGTTTCCAAGGAAAATGAGAGAAAGGGAAAAAAAATTAGGAAAATGAGGATTTTCAGGAAAACTTCCATGTAAAAAAAGATTTTCCTCTCTTTTCCATGTGATTTGCATGCCATTAGTTTTCCGAGAAAATTTTATACTTAATTTGCTTACTCATCATATTAAACAATGTAAAAACTGTTATTCTTCTTTAAAACTTAATATTTTCAATAAAACTCATATGAAGTTTATATTTTTTCTTAAAATTGATTTATGTTTTATTTTATTTTTTCTGAAAAATCATTTATAACTTCTTGAAGAGTAAAGTTTGTTTATTTTAATATATTTAAAATTGCAACTACTATTAATATATTTGAAACGAAACAACCGAAACAAAACAAGACTATACATTAAATTTAAATAATAATAATTTATTAAAGATGAAAAATGACTAGAATAAAATATATAAAATAAATAAAGAAGTATTTTCTGAAAGTTGAAGAAGATGTGTTGGTGAAAAACATTGATCTTACAAGTGTTTATATAGATTCTAAATTGGTAGGAATATGAAATTTTGAGAACTAGAAATTTTTTCAAAAAGGATTTAATTTTTTCACCTTTTGTGTTGGAGGGAAATCTGAAAATTTTGAGTCTGATATTCTTTATTACATTTGCTTCCACAAAGAAATCCGTGGGTGAATTAAAATAGGTTTTAGATAATTTTTAGAGTGAAATCAAATGTTAGATAAAGATTAAATAAGATTTTCCCATCTTTTCCTATATTTTCCAAAATTTTCTTGGTACCAATCACTTGGAAAATAAAAGTTTCCAATATTTTTTTTCCTTTTCCCTCATTTTCCTTGGAAACAATTGGACCCTAAAAGAAGCATCCATAATTACCAAAAAATTTAATTCGTTGATCATATTGAATTCCAAATATAATCAGAGATTTCAATTACCAAAGGATAAAATGACCGGGATAAAAATTGGTAAGTAACTTTATGAACCAAATAACTAAACTTAGATAACAAAAGTGTAATGGCTTTGATATTTATAAATAAAGTTTGTAAACAATAAAGAAAATAATTTTTCAAAATCAAATTCCAAAATTTTAATAAGTATATAAAATTCCATATACTAGTTGTTACTGATATAAAATAAAAGTTAATGACAATATATAGACAGATATTGTAATAACAAAAACAAAATCCATTTTCTTTTGCACATTTGTCTCAGTTTAGTTCCCAGGAACATGAGGGGAACAAAAAAATAAAAAAGATAATGGAAAACTAAATTTTCCTTTTTGGCAATGCAAGAACTTCCTGAAAAATAAATAAATTCTTAGGAAAATATAGAAAAATGATTAAATTTTTTCTTTTATATAATAGGTAGGAGATATTAAGAAAACCTCACGATACTTAAACTTCTTATCTTCTTCTTAAAAAATAGGTGGAGATAATTCATCGTATTTTGACTATTTTCGTAAAATTTTCATATTTCATCTTCCCACCAATATGGAAAGGATAGATTTCCTTAAATTCAAAGTTAGTACCTATAAAATATTTTAGCACACATATTCTCAAATTTTGCAAAAAATTAATTACAGCCCCTCCCCCCATTGTAACGGGAGAACATGGTTCCAGAATGGGATTTTTTTTCATTTTTTGTGTCTCAAATTGGCACGATTTCAAACTTGGTGCCTTATTGATGCAGCCATCAAAATTGGTGCCTTAACTCAGAATTTTCATCAATTTTGGTGCCATGTCGCCGTAAAATTTGAAATGTGGCCGAAATGGCTTACGTGGACGTGACATGGCAATATATTTGGGAATTTTGACCATAGTCAAAGACACGTGTTCAAAAATCGCCACGTCAACCGCCACATGTTTTGCCACGTATGCAAACTCGTTTAAAAAAAAATCTTCTTCTCCTTCACCGATCTTCACCTTCCCCACCCTCACCTAAACACACACCATGACACCACCACTACCACCTAATCCGCCACCTCTTCAGATTGCGGACATTCATCATAATCAACAACCACAACAATTTTCTTATCGGCTCATTAGTTTTAATCTCGCCATCTAATTTAATCAACAACAACAACAATTTTCAAAAACTTTGAGTAACCCACCATCTGCTTGACCCCAAAAATTGATTACTCAACTCCAAAACCCAGAAGAAGAACAACAAAAAGTTCGCAATTTTCTTATCGGCTGAATTTAGTTTTAATCTCAGCAGCATGATAAATGCCCAAAATCAAACCTTTTTCACATGGGTACCAATATTTAACAATCAAACGAGAGAGCCACCAAAATTATAATCATAAATGGCAAAATTGATAGGGAAAAAAAATATCAGGTGGGTTGTGCTTCAAAACTATCAGCAGCAGTACAACCCCGCCGCCACTACTCAAAATCATCCTCTCAAACCCCAAATTATTCCACCCCCATCTCCAGCCCACAATGCTCCTATGGCTTCTCCTCCAACGCCGTTCGATCTATTTATAAAAACCTTCCATTTTTGGGCTGATTGGGGACAGCATGACGAGTTTTTGTCTGACTTGAGTAATTTTAACGAAGAGATGAAGAGCTGGGAGACTGGGTGGTAAAGGTGGTGTGTGTTTAGGTGGGGGTGGGGAAGGTGAAGAGGTGAAGGAGAAGTGGTAGAGGTGGTGGATGTGTGTTCAGCCTCAATTTTTTTTATTATTATTAAATCATATTTTCTTTTTAAATGCATGATAAAACTAAATTTATATAAATAAATATGGATTTCAATAAAAATAAATTTGTGGATTTAAGTTTTTTTTAACTGAACATGCATGTAGGAGTATACGTGGCGGATTTTGGCCACGTGTCTTTGGCTATGGTCAAAATTCTCAAATATATTGCTACGTCACGTCCACGTAAGCAATTCCTGCCACATTTTAAATTTTCCGGCGACGTGACACCAAATCTGATGGAAATTCCGAGTTAAGGCACCAATTTTGATGGTTGCCTCAATAAGGCACCAAGTTTGAAATCGTTCCAATTTGAGGCATCAAAAATAAATAAATACCGTTCCAGAATATTGGTCAAAGTTGTCCAAAGCCAAAATTCACATTACACTGTAATAGGTCTGCTCACATAACCCATTCATGTTAACATTTTTAAGCCGTGTTACGTTATTCGATGTCAAATTATAACTCATTTTGCGTATAGTATTAAAATCGTATTAAAAGTTTGCGATGTTATACAAAATCTTGATGTGCCGATGATACTATAATAAAATTGAATTCCTAGTCTGTTTATATAAATCTTAACTAACCATTTTCCCGTCTCACTATAACAAACTAAAAAACTTAGATTAAGAACATAAGTTAAAATTTAATTATAATTAAAGCTGGTTAGAAAGTATAATTAAAAACAAACTAATTCTAAGTTGTCCTCTATAACCAACTAAGTTTTTTTCCGTCCAACTTATTTTTTGATAGATAATTGGGGGCCCAACATATACAATCTAAACAACAGCTTTCTTAATATTTTTATGCTCTAAGAAATTTCTTGTTGGCAAAATTAGTAAGGTTCATAGAGTTATGAATATCACAATTGACATTTGTCCAACACACAATCGCTTGAAAAGTATTCAAACTAGATTTGTAGATTCAATGCTAAAAAGAAACATAAGTTTTTCAACTAACAATATGATATCCATAGTTCTTCTCATATGGAACACTGAACATAACTTTCAACCATAAACATCCATCTAAGACAAACACAACATATATATGTATATGTCAAGATAAGAACTAATAAGGAATTCATTACGCGAGCATATTCATTTTCTATGACCACGAATAGTAAAATTTTCCATTTAAATAAATGCCGTCACTTTTTGCTGCCCAGAAGCATTTTTCGACGTGACCAGCGCACCTATTGTCCGTCCACTTTGCATTGTAAGATTCGAAACCGGTGCTCTTGTTCCCCCAAGTAAGGCGACAAAAGAAAAGAGTGGATAAAGGAATCGCACAAAAACTAAAGCTATAATCTTGATTCACGCCTATTGTATGGTAACCAAGATCATCATTTTTAGATCCGCAATGCACCAATAGGTTAGAGTTTGGAGGAAGATTATTTGTTACATGAACCTGAGCTGGGGGTTTAAGGAAACAACCCATTCCTCCATAAAAAGTATTTGAAAAAAGAACGAAAACTAGTAAAATGTACTTTATCATGGTATCTATAACTCGTGTTTTGTGTCAACAAACTTTGTATTATGTTTTGCACTGTTAGCTAGGCATATCTATATATATATATATATATATATATATATATATATATATATATATATATATATATATATATACAGATGAATGCATATCATGTAATTATAAATATTAAACTCAGGCCATGAAATTATTGCTATTTTAATCTTGATTTTACCAAAGTCGTCATCAAATTTTAATATTTATGATATTATGGATTGTAAGTATATGTAGAAGGACAATAGTGTAACCATATACGAGATGCTGATTTTATGACTCAAATTTGTATCAGTTTACTCACATTCCATATCAGTTTAATATTTAATTATTATAGAAACTTATTAAAGAATTTCTGAAAGTAAATGATTCAACTGATGGATGGGTGCTACGTACATTGATTATTCACCAACTTTATGTTCCTTTAAAGCTCCGATTGTTTCCAAGGAAAATGAGAGAAAGGGAAAAAAAATTTGGAAATGAGGATTTTCAGGAAAACTTCCATGTAAAATAAGATTTTCCTCTCTTTTCCATGTGATTGGCATGCCATTAGTTTTCCGAGAAATTTTTATACTTAATTTGCTTACTCATCGTATTAAACAATGTAAAAACTGTTATTCTTCTTTAGAACTTAATGTTTTCAATAAAACTCATATGAAGTTTATATTGTTTCTTAAAATGAATTTATGCTTTATTTTATTTTTTCTGAAAAGTCGTTTATAAGTTCTTGAAGAGTAAAGTTTGTTTATTTTAATATAATTAAAATTTGCACCTACTATTAATATATTTGAAACGAAACAACCGAAACAAAACAAGATTATACATTAAATTAAAATAATAATAATAATTTATTAAAGATGAAAAATAACTAGAATAAAAAATATAAAATAAATAAAGAAGTATTTTCTGAAAGTTGAAGAAGATGTGTTGGTGAAAAACATTGATCTTACAAGTGTTTATATAGATTCTAAATTGGTAGGAATATGACATTTTGAGAACTAGAATTTTTTTCAAAAAAGATTTAATATTTCCACCTTTTGTGTTGGAGGGAAATCTGAATTTTGAGGCTGATATTCTTTAATTACATTTGCTTCCACAAAGAAATCCGTTGGTGAATTAAAATAAGTTTTAGATAATTTTTAGAGTGAAATCAAATGTTAGATAAAGATTAAATAAGATTTTCCCATCTTTTCCTATATTTTCCAAAATTTTCTTGGTACCAATCACTTGGAAAATAAAAGTTTCCAATATTTTTTTTTCCTTTTCCCTCATTTTCCTTGGAAACAATTGGACCCTAAAAGAAGCATCCATAATTACCAAAAAATTTAATTCGTTGATCATATTGAATTCCAAATATAATCATAGATTTCAATTACCAAAGGATAAAATGACCGGGATAAAAATTGTTAAGTAAATTTATGAACCAAACAACTAATATTAGATAACAAAAGTGTAATGGCTTTGATATTTATAAATAAAGTTTGTAAACAATAAAGACAATAATTTTTCAAAATCAAATTCCAAAATTTTAATAAGTATATAAAATTCCATGTACTAGTTGTTACTGATATAAAATAAAAGTTAATGACAATATATAGATAGATATTGTAATAACAAAAACAAAATCCATTTTCTTTTGCACATTTGTCTCAGTTTAGTTCCCAGGAACATGAGGGGAACAAAAAAAAAAATAATGGAAAACTATATTTTCCTTTTTGGCAATGCAAGAACTTCCTGAAAAATAAAGAAATTCTTAGGAAAATATAGAAAAATGATTAAATTTTTTCTTTTATATAATAGGTAGGAGATATTAATAAAACCTCACGATACTTAAACTTCTTATCTTCTTCTTAAAAAATAGGTGGAGATAATTCATCGTATTTTGACTATTTTCGTAAAATTTCCATATTTCATCTTCCCACCAATATGGAAAGGATAGATTTCCTTAAATTCAAAGTTAGTACCTATAAAATATTTTAGCACACATATTCTCAAATTTTGCAAAATATTAATCACAGCCCCTCCCCCCATTGTAACGGGAGAACATGGTTCCAGAATGGGATTTTTTCATTTTTTGTGTCTCTAATTGGCACGATTTCAAACTTGGTGCCTTATTGATGCAGCCATCAAAATTGGTACCTTAACTCGAAATTTTCATCAATTTTGGTGCCATGTCGCCGGAAAATTTGAAATGTGGCCGAAATTGCCTACGTGGACGTGACATGGCAATATATTTGGAGATTTTGATCATAGTCAAAGACACGTGGTCAAAAATCGCCACGTCAACCGCCACGTGTTTTGCCACGTAAGCAAACACGTTTAAAAAAAACGATCTTCTTCTCCTTCACCGATCTTCACCTTCCCCACACTCACCTAAACACACACCATTACACCACCACTACCACCCAATCTGCCACCTCTTCAGAGTGCAGACATTCATCATAATCAACAACAACAACAATTTTCTTATCGACTGATTAGTTTTAATTTCGCCATCTGCTTTAATCAACAACAACAACAATTTTCAACAACTTTGAGTAACCAATCATCTGCTTGACCCTAAAAATTGATTACTCAACTCCAAAACCCAGAAAAAGTACAACAAAAAGTTCCCAATTTTCTTATCGGCTGAATTTAGTTTTAATCTCAGCAACCCGATAAATGCCCAAAATCAAACCTTTTTCACATGGGTACCAATATTTAACAATCAATCGAAAAACCCACCAAAATTATAATCATAAATGGCAAAATTGATAGGAAAAAATAAACAAAATACCAGGTGGGTTGTGCTTCAAAACTATCAGCAGCAGTACAACCCCGCTGCCACTACTCAAAATCAACCGCTCAAACCCCAAATTATTCCACCCCCATCTCCAGCCCACAACGCTCCTACGGCTTCTCCTCCAACGCCGTTTGATCTATTTATAAAAACCTCCCCTTTTTGGGCTGATTGGGGAGAAGCATGATGAGTTTTGTCTGACTTGAGTAATTTTAACGAAGAGGTGAAGTGGTAGCAGATTGGGTGGTAGCAGTGGTGTGTGTTCAGGTGGGGGTGGGGAAGGTGAAGAGGTGAAGGAGAGGTGGTGGTTGTGTGTTCAGCCTCAATTTTTATTTTTATTTTATTTATCATTAAATCAGACTTTTCTTTTTAAATGCATTCTAAAACTAAATTTATATAAATAAATATGGATTTCAATAAAAATAAATTTGTGGATTTAAGTTTTTTTTTTAACTGTACATGTAGCAGTATACGTGGCGGATTTTGGCCACGTGTCTTTGACTATGGTCAAAATTCTCAAATATATTGCCACGTCACGTCCACGTAAGCTATTCCGGCCACATTTCAAATTTTCCGGCGACATGGCATCAAAATTAACGAAAATTTCGAGTTAAGGCACAAATTTTGATGGCTGCCTCAATAATGCACCGAATTTGAAATCATGCCAATTTGAGGCACCAAAAATGAATAAATCCCGTTCCAGAATACTGGTCAGAGTTGTCCAAAGCCAAAATTCACATTACATTGTAATAGGTCCTCTCACATAACCCATTCATGTTAACGTTTTTAAGCCGTGTTACATTATTCGATGTCAAATTATAAAGCATTTCGCGTATAGTATTAAAATCGTATTAAAAGTTTGCGATGTTATACAAAATCTTGATGTGCCGATGATACTATAGTAAAATTGAATTCCTAGTGTGTTTATATAAATCTTAACTAACCATTTTCCCGTCTCACTATAAGAAACTAAAAAACTTAGATTAAGAACAGAAGTTAAAATTGAATTATAATTAAATCAGGTTAGAAAGTATAATTAAAACAAAACTAATTCTCAGTTCTCCTCTATAACCAACGAAGTTTTTTCCCTCCAACTTATTTTACGATAGATAATTGGGAGCCCAACATATATAATCTAATAACAACAGCTTTCTTAATATTTTTATGCTCTAAGAAGTTTCTTGTTGGCGAAATTAGTAAGGTTCATAGAGTTTTGTATATCACAATTGACATTTGTTCAACACACAATCGCTTGAAAAGTATTTAAAATAGATTTGTAGATTCAATGCTCAAAAGAAACATAAGTTTTTCAACTAACAATATGACATCCATAGTTTTTCTCGTATGGAACACTGAACATAACTTTCAACCATAAACATCCATCTAAGACAAACACAACATATATATGTATATTTCAAGATAAGAACTAAGAAGGAATTCATTACGCGAGCATATTCATTTTCTATGACCACGAATAGTAAAATTTCCCATTTAAATAAATGCCGTCACTTTTTGCAGCCCAGAAGCATTTTTTGACGTGACCAGCGCACCTATTGTCCGTCCACTTTGCATTGTAAGATTCGAAACCGGTGCTCTTGTTCCCCCAAGTAAGGCGACAAAAGAAAAGAGTGGATAAAGTAATCGCACAAAAACTAAAGCTATAATCTTGATTCACGCCTATTGTATGGTAACCAAGATCATCATTTTTAGATCCGCAATGCACCAATAGGTTAGAGTTTGGAGGAAGATTATTTGTTACATGAACCTGAGCTGGGGGTTTAAGGAAACAACCCATTCCTCCATAGAAAGTATTTGAAAAAAGAACGGAAACTAATAAAATGTACTTTATCATGGTATCTATAACTCGCGTTTTGTGTCAACAAACTTTGTATTATGTTTTGCAATGTTAGCTAGACATATCTATATATATATATATATATATATATATATATATATATATATATATATATATATATATATATATATATATATATATATACACACACACATATGAATGCATATCATGTAATTATAAAGATTAAACTCAGGCCATGAAATTATTGCTATTTTAATCTAGATTTTCCCAAAGTCGTCATCAAATTTTAATATTTATGATATTATGGATTGTAAGTATATGTAGAAGGACAATAGTGTAACCATATACGAGATGATGATTTTATGACTCAAATTTGTATCAGTTTACTGACATTCCATACCAGTTTAATATTTAATTATTATAGAAACTTATTAAAGAATTTCTGAAAGTAAATGAATCAACTGATGGATGGATGCTACGTACATTGATTATTCACCAACTTTATGTTCCTTTAAAAGAAACATCCATAATTACCAAAAAAATTAATTCGTTGATCATATTGAATTCCAAATATAATCAGAGATTTCTTACCAAAGGATAAAATTACCGGGATAAAAATTGTTAAGTAGATTTATGAACCAAACAACTAAAATTAGATAACCAAAGTGTAATGGCTTTGATATTTATAAATAAAGTTTGTAAACATTAAAGACAATAATTTTTTAAAATCAAATTCCAAAATTTTAATAAGTATATAAAATTCCATATACTAGTTGTTACTGATATAAAATAAAAGTTAATGGCAATATATAGATAGATATTGTAATAACAAAAACAAAATCCATTTTCTTTTGCACTTGTCTTAGTTTAGTTCCCAGGAACATGAGGGGAACAAAAAAGAACAAAGATGATGGAAAACTTTATTTTCCTTTTTGGCAATGCAAGAACTTCCTGAAAAATAAAGAAATTCTTAGGAAAATATAGAAAAATGATTAAATTTTTTCTTTTATATAATAGGTCGGAGATATTAATAAACCTCAAGATACTTAAACTTCTTATCTTCTTCTTAAAAAATAGGTGGAGATAATTCACCGTATTTTGACTATTTTCGTGAAATTTCCATATTTCATCTTCCCACCAATATGGAAATGGTAAATTTCCTTAAATTCAAACTTTCTATTTATACTCTTCAAACTTCCTATTTATACTCTTCATAAAAAATAAAATTCACTTTGTCCCATGTCTTCTTCATGTCGTATTAGAAATTATTATTTATCTATCTGAAATTTTGTTTAAATCATCATTCCTAATAAGGCAACATTATTGTGTTTAAATCTATCTGAAAGCTTATTGTGTATTAATTACTTATTTGGTCAACATTATTTTTTTACTATGGGATTTTTGGGGTGCTTGTATAAATTTTAGACTATAATTTGGCAATATCTGAATGCATGAATGAAATCTTAAACACTGCGTACTTTCTTTTCTTTTATTCCTTTTTTTTGGTAGATATTTGGGAATTTTATTTTTCGAACTCTTTTCTTCTAATAGAACTCGAAATCGGAGAAATATTACTCGAAACAAATATTGAAGCGGAGATTCGAAAAATGATATGTATGACTCTGGTGCCAAATTGATAGAGATCAAGAAATTAGAAGAAAGAGAGACAAGAGAATTAGAGAGAAGAGATTAGAGTTTAGAGAAATAAGAGAGATAATTAGAAGAACAAGACTAGTACTAGAACAAAGAGAGAAGAGAAATCGAAATTAGGAGAGAAAATTGCAAACAACAGTTAATAATTCATATTCATCGTAACTTGTTCCACAATAGAACCCTAATCCTCTATTTATAAGCTAAGAAAATAAAACATACCATACTAAAAATCTTAAATAAAGTAACAAGATAACTATGATATAAATAACTACTTTCAAGCTGAAAATTTTAACAACCGTTGCTAACTTTTATATGCTGAATAATCGTAAACTGATTAGTTGACGTTTATTCATATGAACTTATAAACAATGAAATAGGATAACTTACGAATGGAAAACAAATAATTATTTGTTTCATGCATGAACTTACAAAGATACTAGCCAAGGAATGAGTTCATATAGTATATTGGAATAAGTGAACATGATTTTTTTATAAAATGGTTGTTTCAATTTCCTAATTCATTAAAATGAGAACATATCACTAATTATTCAAGTGATGACTCAAAATAATATTCAGATGTATTCTCAAGTTTTTCAAGTAATGAATTATAAAATCCACCCAAGTATACTGATCCAATTCCCATAAGAAGCCTACGTTGCACGGATACAAAATACATATACAATAATACGAGTATTATACAGTATGGGTGCAGGGGCAACAATATATTTTACAATAAACTTTCTTAAGGATCTCAATTCTAAAATGACAATAAATTTGTTACAAACTAAAAAAAATTAATGAATGTTCAAAATTCTAAATTGGGCTTTTCACAGGGCCTAAAAGCCCATTAGACTCTGATCATCATCATTTTCTCAAAAACACTTCACAGCTGAAAAATTGTAATAACTGAAGCAAAATCAACAATGGTGCATTTTTTCAACACTTTGAGATGGTGAACTAAAATCAGCATGGTTGTCACCTTAAATCTGCAGGATTTTCTTCTCCGAGCTAGGGTTCTTAAGCTCTACAGACAAGCTCTCAGAATTTCACTGAGAGCTCCTGCTGATTCTAAAGGTCAGATTTTTAGGGCTTTTTTTTTTTTGAAAAATTTGGGGATTTTTGGATCATGTGCTAATTTTTTAATTGTGTACTGTAATTTTGATGATAATGTGCTTAGTGATTGAATCTAGTCTTATTGCATTGGATTTATTGTTGTTGTCAGCAGATGAGTTGAGGAAGATTGTTAGACAAGAGATGGAGAATAATAGAAATTGTGATGACAAACAGAGGGTTAGGTTTTTGATTAGTGATGGATTAGAGAGGTTGAAGCGGCTGGACGAGACGTTGGACATGCAAGGTCGTTGATTCGTTGTTGTAACGGTAATGTACGTGTGTTGTATGTCGTGTTGCTTATGTATGCGGGCATTGCTAGAGATTTGAATTATATATGTTGGTTAAGATGAGTATAGGAGATTGAAAACGGGAAGTTGTTGAGTTGCTTTGTCGCGTTCGTGTTTTTTGAAAATGAAGTATTGGCGAGGCGATTGGCATTTGTTATATGATTTCTTGATGTGAATGTTCGATTCACTGCTATACTGAATTGGTGATGGAAATTTGCTTTATTTTGTGCATTAAGAATTGAAAATAAGAATTCTTGGCAAGAATTTCAATAGTCGCTGTATGAATCTGTTTCTTCCTCTAGGTGTATTCAGGATATTTGTAGGTACATAGACGAACTTATTCTCCGTTCTATTGGAGTTGGTAGTTCGTTTGGATGGATTCTAGAATTACATTATGTTCCAGTTATGATTTGAGCCATTGTGATGAGTTAACTCTTGTAGAAGTTGCTTGAGTCTGTCCCAATCCTAATCATGCTCATTGTAGGGCTCTGTGTTGGCCGTAATACATTGAAATGATGCTCAACCTTTACGTGGTAAGTGAAGCGTCAATGTTTTGATCTGGCTCTGTATATGGATAGTCTTTTAGGGGCATATTCATTAAAGTAACTGATTCAAAGAGCTTGAGTTGGATCAAGAAACTAGTTCTTTGGAGATATCAGCACGATCATCCAATCTTGTGGTAACCCCCATGATTGATGAAAGCATAGAAGAATATACTTCCGTCAAAATTCAAATCAAACCATGCTCTACACAGTTAGGAGACAATTGAGAGGCCCTACGCCTCAAAACTATAAGTAGAAGCACTCTTAGAACCCAGAAAATATAAAATACTCTGAATTCTCCACCTAAGTCTGAAACTCGAAATAGAAATTCATTATTATTTGGAAAAATTTAAGCCCATTTATGTTCCTCATAAAAGGCATTATTAAAGGGTGATGCTGATTCTCTTTTTATATACTAGCCGAAATACTTTCCCAAGCGGTGTGGGAAACTTTTCAACATTATCTTTATGCAATAAGGATAGAGATTCCATGAAATTGATCATTTTCCTGTGTAATGATAGGAAAATAGCTCTGATTTCTTGTGTATGGATCAGAGGTTATTTCCTCTATCCCAATGGTGCTCCAACTTTCCAAGTGTGGTTCAAAATTATATTTAGATGTCTGGTTTTGCTTTGCTTTTTAACTTTTTATCTCGAGGAACTGGACTAGAAAAACAGGCTACAAGAACTTTTCAACATGGAAGGAAACATGAAACTGAGAACTCGTACAAGATAATCACAAAAGAGAAAAGGAGTGCATAAAATCTAAGAGTTCAAGCAAGGAAAAAAAAAAATTGTTCATAGTTGCGAGCCGAAGTATTAATCTTCAGTTTCGTATCATCTAAACGAGTGTTCTAGACTTAGTTATTTCTCTTTTCGTGTCAAGAGTTTCTTGTTCACTATATAATTTTTGTATTACGAAAACTGCCCTGCTGCCGGATTTGGAAATGCTCGTTCTGTTAATTATATTTGGTTGTTGAGGTTTAGCCACTTCCAGACTAGACCCAAAGCTTTTGCACTCAAGATGACACTGCTCTAAATCTAAAACTGGTCAAACTGTAACAACATTATACTTAAAGATTATACGTAGTTGCACATGTTCTTCAGTTACTGCAATGACTCGAACGTAAACTTGAAATACAAAATAACCTTTAAAAACAAACTTCAAGGAAATGAGTGTATGAAACTTATACATAAATCTCTATATGTGAATTAGTATTGGTTGACAGTTTTAAATTTTGGTACGTTATACCAACTTCTTGGAGCTAGCAACCAAATCTTTTTTCTTTTTAAGAAAAAGCCAAAATTCTTGTCCTTAGGAGCCTGGCTCTCTGTTCTTTTCCATCTTTTTTACCTTGAATTTTTTGTACCAGGTGATACAGATGTATAAAACCTTGAAAAAGTGCAACGAGAGACATGGGCCTCGCATCAAAATTACATCATCGCATAACAGGAAAGCCCAAACAAAAAGAAGTCTAAACTATGTCAGCCCATTAGATTCTTACACCATCACTTCGAAAAAATACCAATAAATATAAAATAATTATGGCGATCCCCTCTCTCAGTTTTCATTTAGAAAATGGAGAAAAGGTATATCTTTTTCTGCTGTATATTGCTGCTGACATGAGTGAGGTGTTGCTTGAATTTAAAGCTACTCGCATACAGAATCATTCTTTTAATACAGTATGGGTGCTTGTAAAGGGTTGTTGTTCTTGAATATCGACGAGTCGCAGTCTTAAATGAATTGATAAGGATCGAGTTAATGATTAAAAATATATGTTCGTATATATATATATATATATATATATATATATATATATATATATATATATATATATATATATATATATATATTTGAGATGTTTGAATTCGGGGAACTTTCTAAAAAAAAAAAAAAATCGGGGAAACAAAACAAGAATTATGTTGGTACAAGTAAAATAGAATGAGACAAAAATAAGAATAAGCATAAATCCAAGGCATAGAATTTTTGTGCTTGACCTCAATCTATCATAATTATTACTCCCTCGACGTCTTTGTCATCACATTATACTGCAAAATCCATCTATAAGTTTTAAACAAAGAATAGTTATGCATTGTTTTAATCTACGTCTTGTATTAGTTTTTCTGGATCTCTACAATTTTTATTGCCTTAGCCAATAAGTGAAGCTTATGTTACTCAGATCCGTCTCGTTGTCCTTTTCAAAAATTCTCTAATCATTTATTTCATGTAAAATTTGTAAATAATTTCCTTAGATTAAGGTGATATGGCACAAAATCCCTTTTTTTGTATTCCTAATCAATGGTGTTTATTTTTTACATGATTTTACATGAACAAAAATAAATTTATATAAGTAATCGATAGCAAGTAAAAATTACGAGTTAAATACACAACTTTTTGTCATACATATATCTGTCACATAGGGTGTGCAAATTTAAAAGCATCGTAAGAACTAGAAAGTGTTGCACAAATTCGAAATAAAAGATTTGAATTGAAGTTCAGATTATGTTGCGATAGTAGCTCAATTGTTTGTATTAGCTCCGAACCTTAAACCAAACAGTTGAAAAGTGTTTACTTTCATTTCTGAGTTCTCATCTAATGTGAAACATTACACCAAATCCAACCTAACACATTGTTAGTCCAAATGTCAACTAAAGCATATCACGTGTACTTAAACACAGGCCACAAGTTTTAATCTGAGTTATGACCACTTTTGTGAAGCTAGGCCACCAACTTAAATTCACTCATGAAATTTCTTGTCCCAATACGAGTAATTTATTTTTGACTTCGAAGGTTATATAGTTCAGACACACGCAAATTTGCCTGAAATGTGGACATCAACATAAAATTGATACGCCTAAAAGTTGCAACTTGCACGTCACTATTAAGAAAAGGTTATACTTCACAAGATTCTTTATTCCTAATTTTCAACCCTTTGTGGCTTAAATAATGTTAAAAAGTACAAAACCGATCTTAAGTAACAAGCTTCTTCCAGATATACATGCTGGCAGCCAGCCTTGAATTAATCAGACAATTATTAATTAGCATACCTGTATTTTGAATAATAGCGATAATAATGACGCCTTACTTAGTTAGTTACTAGCTGAAATTCTTCTATTTTGTCAACTTTGATCTTTACAAAAAAAAAACATTAATTTGACTATATATCTTCTATATATCTGCATGTCTTACCAAGTTTGTCTAGTATAATTTGTTGTGACCGCGAGTTTTCATGACAATAAAAAAAATTGATAATATATCTTCCAAAGTTGCGTATGTGGCACCAGGTTTGTATAATATAATTTGATAAATTAACGTTTTTTTAAGGCTATATTGTGTGCGAATGGAAGCGAGATCCCCACGATAATAATAAAAACAAATATGAATAATTTATGACTTATATTATTCAAGACTTATTGATGCATCAACCGCAAAGTAATGAACTCCACGTATAAAGTCCTTAAAACTCACGCTTTCAAATTGGTCAAAACTTACTTCTGATCTAACCGTTATTCAATCATCCTCACATACATACATAAATGTGTTTAAAATATATCTGACACAAAAATATTTCTCAACTTGTTAAATAAATTAACAAAAAAAAGTTCACAAACTTTTTATAATAAAAGTGTACACTTCCTCCACGTGTCCCCATTTCAAATAAATATATAGCCCGTAACTGCACATAATATTCGTCACCACTGTTTTCATCCGCCACCTCCTCCGTTGGCTACGGCGGAGGTCAACCAAACACCCGCACCACACACGATCAAATCCCACATTCTTAATTTTCCATACAAAATAAATAAATAAATAAATATGACAGAAGAAGTAGTTTCGGACAATAACAACGAGATAGTGTACCTTCATGGTGACTTGGACCTTAAGATCATCGAGGCACGATGTCTGCCGAACATGGACATGGTGTCGGAGAGATTCCGGCGATGTTTTGCGGCGCTGGATTGTCGGAAGCCGTTTACGCCGAAGCGTGGCGATGGTGATGGTGATCATCATAAGCATAAGATAATTACCAGTGATCCGTATGTTATCGTGTGTCTCACTGGCGCACGTGTCTCACGCACGCGCGTTATATCGAATTCGCAGAACCCGGTGTGGGACGAGCATTTCAAGATCCCCGTAGCTCATCCGGTTTCTCAGGTCATTAAATTTGTTAGCTTTAGCAGTCGTGGACATTGATCAAAGTTTCGATTTTGATGTATACTTTAATATGTTATAATTTTTTTTTGTAAGTTTTCGAGCTTTTCGAGTTTTATGGAAGAAAACAATTTTTTTGTTGGAAGCTTGCAGCATAGTCCAACAATGGAATGGAATGGATTGAAATTTGATTTTGACGTATATTTTACAATATTAGAGTTTTTTGTAAACTTTTCCGAAGTTTTTCGAGATTTTTGGAAAAATCAAGAATATAGTGCAGCTGTTGCAGCAGAGTCGAAAATAGAAACATTTCAGTATTTTTTAGCGGATAGGTTTAGGAATTTTGATCCGTGCTGGTTTAACTGAAATCTCTTTTTTTTTTCAAAAGAACAGGTTGAATTCGAAGTGAAAGACAATGACATGTTTGGTGCTGATCTAATCGGCGTTGCCAGAGTATCAGCGAAGAGGATTGCCTCTGGTGAGCTGATTGACGAGTGGTTTCCGGTTATTGGGCCATACGGGAAGCCTCCCAAGCCCGATACAGCTATCCGATTGCAGATGAAGTTCCTTCCATGTTACAAAAATCCAGTTTACTTAAATGGGATTGGTGAAGACTATGGATTGAAACAAAGCTATTTTCCTATGAGGCATGGAGGGAAGCTGACGCTCTATCAAGACGCGCATATTATTGATGGGATGTTGCCGGAAATTGGATTGGACGAGAGGCGGCATTTTGAGCACGAGAAGTGTTGGGAGGACATATGCCACGCGATATTGGAGGCACACCATTTGGTGTATATAACGGGATGGTCCATCTTTCATAAGGTGAAGTTGGTGCGGGAGCCGACTAAGCCGTTGCCGAGTGGTGGGGATTTGACGCTGGGGGATTTGTTGAAGTATAAGTCGCAAGAAGGGGTGAGAGTTTTGTTGTTGGTTTGGGACGATAAAACTTCACACGACAAGTTCTTCATTAACACGGTATGAATGTTCTTTGAGATTGTTTAGTCATTGTTGGTATATAGAAAAGAATAGAAAGAAGTAGCTAGTACTATGGAATGTTTGGTGATGGTTTAGACGTTTCTTTGTTAACATAAACTTTCTTATTATAGGAAGGAGTTATGCAAACGCATGACGAAGAGACTCGCAAGTTTTTCAAGCACTCCTCTGTTACTTGTGTACTTGCCCCTCGATATGCCAGCAGTAAACTTAGCATTTTTAAGCAACAGGTATGGTTTATTCCCTTTTCGCATTCCTAGTTTTACTTATAACTGAATCTATTTAACTCCAGTTTACCTACAGCTATAGATTGGTTCAGATTCCTAAATATATATCTTAGTTGTTGAAGTTAGGAGTTACTAAATTTAACTATATTTCTGGTCTAATTTTGTATGGCTTGCTTCCCTAACTTACTAGTTTTTTCGACATTGTCCAAATTCCATTTTACTGCCAATTGCAAGAATATATGAACTTCTGTCGATTCCAAGTAGCAAAGAACCTTTTCTCACAATGAGTTTTCCAAGTTTTTTATATGCAACCTGTAATAGGTCTTGTGATATGCAGTCATGCTTCTATCAGATTTTTGCTTATTTGAAAATCCAATGTATGACAAAGCTTATCTCCATAATCTATTCAAATGAAACGTGGAAACTTATATTTCTTGCATCTATTCAGGTAGTCGGAACTCTTTACACTCACCATCAGAAATGTGTGATTGTGGATTCCCAAGGCCATGGTAATAACCGGAAGATAACTTCATTCCTTGGTGGACTAGATCTCTGTGATGGGCGCTATGATACACCTGAGCATCGAATATTTCGTGATCTCGACACTGTCTTTAAGGATGATTATCATAATCCAACTTTTGCAGTAAGCAACTCCATATGCTATCTCCCTCACTGGGTTCCTATTTTTCACCTGTCATCAATGCTTAAGAGTAGTGGAAGTTAATGAATCCAGTCGACGATCAGCAATGCTGAGGAGCGTAGTTGGTTAATATACCTCGCAAATTGTAGACTTGTATTAAAATTCAGGTTGATAGGTCAATGGACTTCTCCACTATGATCCTTGCACTCAACCTCCGAAGGAAAAGAAATCTGTTTATGATATAGTATCCTGTAAAAAGAAGTTGCTTTATCCATTTAGCTTGATATGCATATTTTCCTAAAAGACTTCCAAGAAGAAATTGAGCTAGAAAAAAATGGTGCGTTGAGTCCCAAAACCATTGATTTTAAGATTAAGGAATTTCATTACTTAGTCCTTTTGATGTGTGTTTATTTAGCATTTTCATTATTTTGCACATTTCCTAAGATCTGCAAAATGAAAAAGTTCCTAACTTTTTCTTATGAAAAAAGTTCCGCAAAGTAATATCATTCATCTTTTGTTTTATAGCCAGGAACAAAGGGTCCCAGACAACCATGGCACGATCTACACTGCAAAATAGAAGGCCCAGCTGCTTATGATGTGCTCACAAATTTTGAGCAACGGTGGAGAAAAGCCACTAAATGGTCAGAGTTCGGACAACGTTTTAAGAGAATATCACGCTGGCATGATGATGCCTTGATTAAGATTGAGCGTATTTCATGGATTGCTAGTCCTTCCAAAGATCTTCCAAATGACCATCCTTCGTTGTGGGTTTCTAAAGAAGACGATCCCGAAAACTGGCATGTTCAGGTTATGAACGTCTCACTTAAGGATAGAAGTTTCTGCTTGAATTGTGAGAGCGCTAAAGTTTTGATCTTTACTTGTTAACAGGTTTTCCGATCTATAGATTCAGGTTCGCTGAAAGGATTTCCAAAAGATGTCCGCGCAGTTGAGGAAAAAGTATTTGCTCAAACTCCTAAATATTTTTTCAGAACACCATTGACTAAGCTTATTTACCAACTACTCTATGACAAGTAAGCTAATGAAAGATTGTTTATTGCAGAACCTAGTCATGGCGAAGAATCTGGTAATAGACCGGAGCATCCAAATGGCTTACATCCAAGCAATAAGAGCTGCTCAACACTTTATTTACATTGAGAATCAGTATTTCCTCGGTTCATCTTATGCTTGGCCCTCCTACAAAAATGCAGGTTAGCTATTCGCAAAATTTTTCTCTTTGACCTCGGATAACCATATATTCTGCTGCATTAATGTTATCTGATGTCAATATATTAATAAGAAGCATCCAAAAAATTGTTTATGCCATAGTCCATATTTGTCCACTTGTTTGGTGAACATAGCATAAACTAAACTTAGTTAAATACACGCTCTTCTGGTTGAAACTTATTATATAACATTGCTTTTAAATTTAGGTGCGGACAATCTAATCCCAATGGAACTCGCGTTAAAGATTGCCAGTAAAATAAGAGCAAAGGAGCGATTCACTGTCTATGTTGTTATCCCAATGTGGCCAGAAGGTGTTCCTAGTTCTGCTTCTGTACAAGAAATCCTTTATTGGCAGGTATGCAGCAGATAGTTTTCGATTTTTTGGACTTGTGAAGTTCTGGAAATTAATCAACACATTTCCTGTTATAACGCTAGGACAGGAAGATATAGGCCATGAATTGATATGTTTATTCAAAACCTTTCTTTACTCTTGGAAATTTTGATGTTCCAGGGGCAGACAATGCAAATGATGTATGAAATTGTTGCTCGAGAAATCAAGGCAGCGCAACTTGAGAATGCACACCCAACTGACTATCTCAATTTCTACTGTCTTGGCAATAGAGAGGAACTGCATCAAGAAATATCAAATGGAAATGGCCACTCCGCCTCCAACGGACATACAGTAATTATTTCTCAACTCAGCGTGTTATGCATAAATAACGCCAAATATCATCAGTAGTCTGCTGACTCTTGTTTCAATTGATATAATAAAGTTTTTCTAACAAAAGAATATCTGATAGATTGCATGGCTAATTTTAGCATAATTTTCCGATAAACATCTGCACATAGGTATGCAAAGCAATTTTGAGCAAACACAGCCCATCTCTCTAGCAGTGAATGCTAAAGCCTTAAGGTTGTTTGTTAGCTCAAAGAAGACAACATGTGGATGCTGTTCGATTATTATGTCAGACGCAATCTACTCCTGTCATTGTTTTGTTCTTGAGAAACAGAAAATCCAGGATTTTAGATAAAATAAACCTTTTTCATAACATATTACATAGGCATTTCATTGGCTGTCTAGTTCTTTTTTTTTTTCTGGTTGTTTTCGAATTGAAAGCAACCTTGATACTATTCAAGAAACTCAGGCGGCTGTGTTAATTTTAAAATGAATTCTTTCCAGGAATCACCATCACAAAAGTCTGGGCGTTTCATGATCTACGTACATGCCAAGGGAATGATCGTGGACGATGAATATGTGATAGTGGGTTCCGCCAACATTAACCAACGATCTATGGCTGGTACGAGAGATACAGAGATTGCCATGGGTGCTTATCAACCCCATTACACCTGGTCCAAGAAAAACGGACACCCCCACGGCCAGGTTAGCCTCGTTTCATCCAACTTTTTCCACATGAATTCAAGAATGTTTATAACGTTCAAAATTTGTAACTTTTTAGCCAATAAAACGAAACAATATTAATTGAACATGATATCCAACTGCAGGTATATGGCTATCGAACTTCACTTTGGGCAGAGCATTTAGGAATTGTCGATGATTGCTTCAAGGGCCCTGAGAGTTTAGAATGTGTGAAAAAAGTGAATAGCGTAGCAGAAGATAACTGGAAAAGATTCACGGCCGATCAGTTCACTCCATTACAAGGACATATTCTCAAGTACCCTTTGCAGGTCGAAGCTGATGGTAAGGTGAACGCTTTGCCTGGTTTTGAAACATTTCCTGATGTTGGAGGTAAAATTATAGGGGCTCCGACAAATTTGCCCGATGCGTTGACAACATAGACCCAAACTAGATTTCTTGACCTTACTTATACAAGTCTTTTATACCCCAAAGAGGATTCGGAAAATAGATCATTATAAAGCATATAAGCAATACTTTTGAGGAGATACTTCATATAGATACTTATACAAGCTCTCTGCCATGTAATATTAGGTGGATTTTCCTATTTGTAAGTGTCTATATACGTGTATTTCATGTATTCACCATTCTTTGTATAAACATTTCATCAAAAGCAATAATATTTTTGTTCAATATGTATATTCTTTCCCCTTCACAGTTGTGCCGTTCTCAACAATTTTAGGCTCTATATGGAATTTGTTCAGTTGATGAAAATGGCAGCAATAAATTTCAAATACATACAAGCATCTGATACATGTAACAGTTTCACTTACCTCTCATCAACTCAATAATAGAATACAAAAATGAGATGACTATCAACATTCAGATACATAGCTATTCCACAAGCAAACAATCTATTTGACAGTCAGTTTCCCAGTCATACCAGCTCCTTGGTGAGGAGCGCAGTAGAAAGAGTACGTGCCTTTCTCCGTCAAAGTCACCGCGTAAACTTCGTCTTTGGCGTTAAGATAATCCTCCTCCGCCATTGAAATCTTGGAAGCATCCACCCCAGCTGGTATCTCATCCTCGTCGAACACGACATTGTGTGGGAATCCGGCATTGTTCTTGAAGGTGATTTTCTCGCCCGCCGCAACCTCGAAGCTCGAGGGGATGAAAGCAAGAGAACCGTCATCACCACCAAGCAACACATCAATCGCCAACGCGTTGCTGGCAAGCATTGCGCTGGCTGCGGTAGCGGCAACCGCCACGCCAAAATCCTTCAACGAGGCCTTCACCGCGAGCTTAGGGGTGCATGCGGTGGCGGTGACTTTGGCGACGGTGGGCTTTGAGGCTGAGACACCAGCCTTGAGGCCAGTGAACGATGGGATTGTGACAGAAGCAGAGGTAACAGTGGCCATTATTGAGTAGTTTGTGATGGTGAGGCTAAAGATGAGATTTGGAAATCAAGAAATATATAACAAGGAATTGACTTTAAAATATGTGAGGGGAAAGAGTTAATATTTGAGTGGTTTTCAGTGTGTGTGGAGTGTGTTTGATCAGATAATGCATGGATGGAGCGATGGAGTTATCCACTAGGACTTTTTGGATTGGCTAGAATGGATATAGTTGGCAATGTGGGATTGGTTGTTTGTGATGTGAGGTCGAGAATGTATGAAGCACTAGACAAAGTTACTAATAAAAGTATGACATTTGAAGGTGGAAAAATCAGGTTGAGGCATCAGATTTTGTTTAGTTTCTTGTACATTTTCTTCCGCTAAATTACTTACTATTTGACATCTGAAAAGATAAAGTTACTTGCTTGTTTACTGACCATTTTCAAGGATATACGGTGAAGAACCTTTCATTTTTTTACCAGAATAAGCATGCCCATCAATTAGATTATCATTAATCACGTTATGAAGCAAAATTGCAGCAGTTCGTACAAGAATCAATGTTGTTTGAGGAGGGCGGTAGAACCAAGTTAATCTGAGAGTTACCAACTAAAACTGGATGCGGGCGTATCAAGTTACATATGACTGAGGTTTGTTGGAAGAGACTTGTAACATGTTTTAGTCGAACCTAACGTTTCGAAGCTGTAACCAAGTATATTCAAGGTTATTGATTTTCTCCAATGAACAATATTAACAGGCAACAGTCCATGGAAGATACTTAAAGCACAAAATTTGTTGCTGCTGGTTGTTCATATCCGCGACAAAATCATATCCCCAACATCATAGGACCAACTCTGGGCAAGACCGATGATCCACAGATTATAAACTACCAAAACATTGCTTACGGGAAGCATGGGTAAGGAGGGTTATGAAAGTTAATTACGAATAGGAAGGAGGGAATGAGTTGCTTAAGGGAAGCAAACGAAGGAACGACACCCTGTTTTGATCAGAACGAAAACGTATTTTTGAGGAGAAAATATAGACACAACTTTCCAACCATTTCTCTCTTCATTCATTAACATGACTTACTAAAATGCAAGACACATGAACAAAAATGATTCAGGCTTCTCAAGCAAAACAAAGCCTAATGGGTAAAATATGGATTATACAGCTATCAGGTGTAAACAACACTCAAAGAAAAACATGAGATACTCAATTCTGAAAGAGAACAGCTTCTGCTAATGCCACATTATTCCTCTTGCTCTCTTATCAATAAACTTTTAACTTTTATTTAGAAGGGGAGGGAACAAATCGTGCCATGTACAGATACAGAAATTTCTAGAAAGTTAAGAGTTTCCCTTCCAACATCCGAGTTATCTACAATAATTTTACCTTTGTAGAGCCATCACTTTCAATTTTCAGAACCTCTCATCAGCGAAAAGCACAATAAGAGTAACCCCCCTATCGGTAGAAACTAGAAAGCCTCAGATAATAGTAATTTTTTATATTCCTTGACAATCAAATGGTTTGAACATCGACACATTTCGCTACAAGCATTGCAGAACATAGGATACAGCCAAAGCACACATCGCTCATTAATAACGTTGATAACTCATTTACATGCCATCAGTTAAAAAGAGTACGACTTTATTAAGAATATATCTCTGTACAAATCGCTGATATTAGTTACTCAACCATAATAACAGTTATATGTCTATTTACACGCCCCAGAAATTACATTCCCCTAAATAAGACAAATTCAATGTACATCATGTGCATACCATATTCGCTATCTTCACAGCACTCCTCACCTTTTATAGAAGTGGAAAAATATCATTATTGTTGTCCTCATCCAAGTCAAAATACTTGATGTTCATGTTATCATTTGCATTCGGATTAAAGCTCGAATTCACATAGCACTTCATCTCATGGAATAGATTCAAATTGTCCACCAGCTTATGAAATATATTGCACCCACAACACTGCACAGAGAAAACCAAATATGTTCCATCAGATAAGCATACACCAGCAAAATTACTCCTTCTATCAAGGAAACTCATATATTCACTCTTATTTCTAAATTATAATACTCTCTCCGATTCGAATACATACATATAAAATTGAGATATCTGAATAATGTCAAGCTGACAGATCAGAACTCTACCTGCACGAACACGGTGCCATCAGTATAAGCATGTGGATTAATCGCACGAGTCGTGCGTTGGCCGCACACCTTGCACGTGAAAGCCACACGCATCCTCCGCCTTGGCGATTTCGTAAATAGCGACCACGGGAATGTGGAAACTTGCTGCGTCCCTGAATCAGAATCGGATCCAATTGGAACAGGTGGACCTTCCATACCCGACCCGGTCGTCCACCCTCTCACATTCGCGGCACTCAATACCAACCCCATAGCAGCATCCTGAAAAAAAACAAATTCCTCGAAACCTCAATCACAACTCACAAAAATTGTCAAAATTAAAACTTCATCGAAACGAGCCTAAAAAATTCCTCGACACACTATCACAGCTTACAAAATCCGTCAAAACTAAAACTAAATTATCGAAAAACGAACCTAACAATTTCCTCAAAAACTCAATCGCAGCTCACAAAAATCGTCAAAATTAAAACTTAAATCGAAACCAACCTAGCAAATTCCTCAAAAAACTCAACCGCAGCTCACAAAATTCGTCAAAACTAAAACTAAATTATCGAAAAACAAACCTTGGAGAGAGTATGCTTGATGAGATCGGGCTTGACGTCGTGCTCACCGCTATTATTGCCATTACCTGAGAAAAAAATGAAGCAATTACAGATTACAAAATGAATTATCAATAGATTAGGGCAAAATGGGAATTGAGCTAACCTTTGGGGGAATTTGAGAATCGCACGAAGCGCCTTGAAGCAGATTCCTTAGATTTGTTGGGGATGAAAATTGGAAGAGAAACTGTGGTGGTAGTTAGGGTTTCCATTGTTTTTCACAGATGATGATCAGTTTTGTGTGTGAGATTTGATGATTCTTGTTAGAGAAATGGAGATGAAAATAGAATAAAATGGAGATTAGAATATCTATAATTGTATATATATATATATATATATAGGTGGTAGTTATTCTATGCCGACTTTACTGACCAAGGAATCTGATTTTTTGTTGTGAGATATTTTCTATTATTGTTTTTTTTTTATTATTTTTTTGCAGGACTCTTGTGTTACTTTTAATTGGTAAATAATCTAGTTGTGTATTTCTTTTTATAGTTTAATTTTATTTGGGGAGGAAATGCAAATCAAAGCAGTCGTTAACCGTTAAGGGGGGACGAGTAGTTTTCCGGAGTCGTAAACAACTTCAAAAGAGGGGGACAAGGCCAATCAAGTTACAAGAGGCATCTCGTTTTGCAAGATTGTGAGCGAATCTGTTCCCAAAGCGAGGGATAAAGTTCAGCTTCCGCTTTGGATGAGCACGGGCTAAAGATCTCATAACACGGAGGTCTTCCTCAGCATGCCAAAAGCTTGAATCCTAGTGGTGAAAAAGGTGGATTGCTTCAAGAGACTCAAAGAGGATCTGAGCATGAGTCACGTCATTGATGAGGACAGAAGCGCGATTCAAACTATCATTTTTTCTTGAGAGGTTACGTCATAACAGACAAAAGAAACTGTAATCGCTTTGAAGACAAAGTTACAATGGTTTTGCTCGATCATAGTAATACAAGCTTTCTCATCTTTGAGCCGCATACTTTAAGCCAGTTAGATTCCAGAGGCAACCAATTAAGGACTACTTAAAGGTTGAGAGCAAATGTAAATTTGAGCGGAAGGGTGAGTCACTGCTTGTCTTTTGGGCAAAGAGGGAGAATTCAGCCTCGTTTCAGTAATTCGAACCATGCAAGATGGTGTTGGGCGCTCTCCAAATGGAACTCATGGTGCAAAGAATGAAAATGAGGAATGTCTTGTTACATAATATGCTCAGCAAATGATTGAAAAAAGAATCTGAGTAGATTGTTCATCTCCATCTAAAGATCAATACTCTAGTCTTTGAAAGGATGCAGACGGATACTAACCAAATTCTTTCAACAAAGTGCTCAATCAATTCATTATGGAACCATATCCACTTTGATAACTGTTAGTTCAACATCTCCCAAACTAGGGAAGTCATAAACCAAATCCAAAGCCTCAACCAAACCTTTTAAACCTTGGTGCGTGATAGTTACACATTGATGATTTTTCTAAATAAATAAAAAACCGCGGAGAAACTGGACTAAGCAGAAATGATTTAAACACGGTGCTCCGGATTCAAAATATTTTCCTCAAGCAAACACTATTAATTCATATTATATGTGACACTGTTATCATATTTAAGTTAATCGCATTAATACTAAGGATTTTTGAGTTATTAAATTTTAGTAAATGTGTTTTTATTCAACTAAATATATTAGTTTATTTTAAAAACCTTTGAGATTTTTTTGGAGCTATTTGAGAACATAATGAAAACTATAAGAACATTATTATTATTCTTATAGGTTTTACAAGTATTGTCTTGTCAAAAAATTGATAAAAGATACGTACAATTCATTTTAAACCATATTAACAATATGCGCATCAAATAAGTATAAAAAGAAATTCGCATCTCACGATCAGACGCAAATGAGCACTTTGAACTATCTATGTGACTGAGAGCCCTCACAGCCCAGACGCAATTATCAGGGGCGTGCTCTACCACTGAAGTTATAGCCCGTCGTGCGAGCCTCCCACTGGGGGCCCGCTATGCCAAAAGCGAGAGAAACCCCATCCCTCTCCTCCCTTTTTTCTCAAATTATGCTATCGATTCCAGTACATGAAAGTCAATTATCTGTTGTAGTAGTAGTAGTAGTAGTAGTAGTAGTAGTAATAATAATAGTAGTAGTAAGTATTTACTAATTTTAAACATTCAATGGGGCATTTACTAATGAAAATTATCTAAAGAATTATTTGTCAAATCAAAAATAACAGAGAGTAGTTTTTTGGAATTGGTTATTGGCTCTATATTTTGGGCTGGCTGCTGGACCTGTTTGTATACAAGTCCAGTAATGACCCTACTATGGGCTTCAATTGGGCTTGCAATCCGCGGTCTGAATTGGGCTCATTTGCTGAACTGGTCGGCTCCTATTTCTGCTGGGGCATTTCGGCTTTTTTCCTCGACCCATGAAATTAAAAAAAATGTGGGATTTCATAATAAAAAAAAGTGCATTAAACATTAGAGAATTTCATACAAACGCTTTAATTTACTCATCAGGGAATTAAAATAGGCCTTTTGGATGGATTCAACAATAAAGTAACATATTTCTATTTTATTGAAAAAACAAATGTAAGTCGATCCCAAAGTTTATACACTAACCATAAAGATATGAATCTATGATAAATTGATAATATACATGTGTACACACACTACTCGCCAGACCAGTTATCGACTTTTGCATTAATTAAGGTTTGGCGGAAGGTGGCTCTAGATACGGCATGCATGAAATAGTCTGATACAATTTGTCTGAAAATATACCTGTTTCAGCTGTTTGCACCAGAGACTTCCTAATCTAGTATATCATAAACTAAATTATATTCACCTTAATCTGAATTACTTGGGTATTCTAATGTAATTCTAGATTAAGGGCACCTTATGTAACTCATAAACAAAAACGTAATCATAATTTCTTTAACTCGTTTTAAAGCATCAACATAACTTGATTGCAAAGCCGCTACAAAATTACAATAATAAAAAATTGAGGTATCTTATAATTTATAATTTATTTATTTTATGCTTTGTAAAATATATACACAGTTTATTTTTACTCTGGCATTGAGTAAGCTCCAAGATGAGATACTGAAAATCCTTAGCATCTTGAATATTCTTAGAAAATTAAATATATATGCACTATTGTTCGTGATAACATGATAATCCGATAACCAAAGTTGTCCGCATAAAAAGATAAAGTACAAGAAAAATATAGACTGAGTAGTTATGATCAAAATAAAATGATATACATATTTCCCACGCAAGAAGGGTATATGCTTACGTTTAGGTCAAGATTTGACTTGAATAGTACCCGAATCGATCAGAGTCAAATCGACCGCACAGGCAGTTGGATGCCCATTATCAAGTGGGTCCATCTAAGAAAATCGACCCACAATTAATGATCGTCGTTGGTCTATGGAATTAATGGCATCAAATGTCGACCTATCGATGCATGTACAAATCCATCGATATCTCGTTGTGTAAAGATTATGTCCCCTCATATTTCCCCCATCGATATCTGGTTGTGTAAAGATTAGGTCCCCTCATATTTCCCCCTAAAAGGCCTTATTAGAGGGTGAGGGGGAACTCACTAATATACAAAAGCCCAGAAGAATTCCCAAGCAATGTGGGATAGATTTCAAGACGCCCCTCACGTGTAGGCCGAAATGAGCATCGGATCCTAACACGTGGGTTTTTAGGCAAGCCCAACATTGACTTGGACAGAAATGGCTTTGAAACCATGTAAAGATTAGATCCCCTCATATTCCCCCTAAAAGGCCTGGGTGAGGGGGAACTCACTAATATACAGAAGTCCAGAAGAATTCTCAAGCAATGTGGGATAGATTTCAAGATGTTGCCTCCAACTGATCGTCAGCTGCTTGATCTATAAATTGACAACACCGTCCCCTTGATGAATGTATGGACGATACGTGGTAATTGTGATTTATGTTCGTTACGACACGTCAGCCGTTCCTATTATTGGAGATAGCCAAGTTTGACATACCTAAATATGGTACATCATGTTGGTATAGTTTCTCCTAAGTAATTAAATTTCGAAATATGATTATAGTAAGCTACAAAGTAAAATAATCAGATAAAGATTCCACATAGAGAAATTTAATATAGTGTGTGCAGAATTCATCAGAAGAAGAAGAGGGGGCTAGCTCAGGGCTGTATAGTTATGGGTGTATGAATACTTTTATATGTATTGATTGCAATATGGAGTGAGAGAAATATAAAGAGAGAATATTGTTATGTCTTTATGATTCATCCGTAGACATTAATGGCCCTGGTCCTCTTTCTCTCCTTTTTGGGGTTCGGTAGTCGTGAATTTTAAATGCACCTCCTCTTCTTAAGTCTCCATATAATGCGAATGTTATTTTCACATACACACCCAATTCTTTTTCTTCTTCTTCAATGTCTCTATATTCACAAAAAATCTTCTTAATTTATGTTCTAGCTAGTTTTTTTTTTCATTCGTTTCGAGGAGAGTAATGTTGAAATAGTTACTATGATGTTGGCTCGACTCACTCAGAGGTGACTCATGAACTTTGTAAACTATGTGTGTTTAAAGTTTGGAGTTTTTTGATTGAGCCGTGCCAATATCTTAGTGCTTTTTTCATGTGCTGGAGACAAAAGGTATCAATCTAGCTAGTTTTAAGGTTTGAGTATTTGCTTTCATTTTTAGGATTTAACTGGAATGTTAAGGTATTATATATTGACATTTATCGATGGATGTTCTTCTAATCGTGTTTGTTAGAATTATATATGGGTGTGTTTTCGTAGTACTCTTGATCAAACTATGGATCAAAGTTCGTGAACTTGTCTTTTAGAAGAACTCAAAAGTTCCATTTTGAATGATGTGTGAATAAAATATCGAAGTATTAGTTCAGGTTTGTTAAAGCTATAAACTTTACAATTTTTTTAGAATATATATAAATATCAAAAATATCTTGAAACATTACAATTTTTTTAATATATAACAGATTGAAACAGAAACATTAGTTTTGTGATTATAATATTGTATGATGCAAAAGTATATATGTTGGTATCCAGTCTATATCCCAGCGTGCTGCAAACAGTTTCTACATTAAATTTTGGGGGTCCTCTTGTTGCAAAGCTATAGTGCACAACGATTAACTCAATCGTCGTGTAATTAGTAGTGTTGTAACTCCGCTGTATTTTGTGCACAAAGAAAAGACTTTTACAGTTTACTGTACGATATGTGTTGCGTTCGCGCTTTTATGAAGTTTGAACATTTTTGTTATGTGTGAAATGCAATTAGCTTTTATCATAATGATATTTTTTGCTACTTTTTATTTTTTTTATACATTGACATTTTGCTATGAGCTGTTTTTATTGAGAAATGGAGACGCTGGCCGGAGGTGAAAATTGTGTACATTAGTCTATAAAAGAACCTCGAACCGCTATTCCTTTCTAATTTAAAATATTTTCAAAATATGACATAATTCTTAACCATGATATATAGTTCTATTCATTCTAAATATTGTACAACAAACACAATTTTTATAGGGGTATTATGCACCCTTACCTTTACTAAAATAAATAACTTGAGTTGAACCGCAATTTGTCTCCTCGAAAATAATGAAAATTTTGGCTGGAAACAAAGAATATCTATGTATGTTTTTTATATTCTACGAGTATGCATGTTTGCCTGTCTTCGTGTTATTTACGTAGTATTTTAATTAAAAGCGGAGTTATGAAAGGGATTTGTCATCATTTAAATCCATTTTAACGTTACTCACAAAATTGGCCAATAAAGTTATAAAAAATAAAAAAAAAAAAAAAAAAAACAAGGCTACGGTAATAAAATATATAACCAATCGCCGTCCAATGTGACAAATGCTAAGAATGCAAAGTAATTTTTGAGGTCGGGGGATGTCATCAATCAGACTACGCAATTGCAATATACTGCAGAAAGAAAAGATAATAAGCAATTTTCGAAGATGTCCTGTACTTTCAAGTTGCATGCGAAAAATACTGAAATCAGCTTAATTACTGCATAATATTTAGAAATAATTATGTATACACCCCTTGAAGTTTAGTCTAATTACATAAATATCCATCAAAAATAACGGTGTAGCTTTAAAACATGAAAAAATTGGAGAATGTTTATAAGTGTTATGTTCTTTAATGTTTTAGGAGCTAATATATAGCAAGAAAACCTTGTCTTATGCGGCGAAAAGGAAAACTTATACTTCAGTAAGGGGAGAAGATATCCATGTGAAAGATAAATAGACAAAATTATTCAACGTGGTTGAAAATATAGGCAAAATCCTTGTTATACATTTTACACATGAGGGATTTTGCCTGTTTATTTATTTTGTACCAAATAAATCAAACCTCCATCGTGAAATATATTTTTTACAAGTTTAAGAGAGTCGTTTTGTAATTGTTCAAATTTTAGTGGGGTTTGTATATAGGTGTAAACGCTAATATATAGCAAACTAAATATATGTGTAATGTGTTATGGGTGTGACGCAAATGAGAAATCTCTTATATTTACTTTTACAAGAGGTTTTTACGGCACTTAAGAAAACACATGAGATTATTTTGTCTCATGTAGTTTCTTTTTCTACCCGGAAGTCGATGTATTGATACATATTTATTTTAATTATCCTCAAGCATTAAAAAATGTTTCCTAAATAAACCAAACCTATGGAGAATATTAAAGTCATCCCAAATAGTTATACTTAATCCATTATACAACTTTCTCATTTCTCCTTCTACTCTTTTCGTTCATTGTTTCCCTTTTCTTGTCTTTTTCTCCTACCAAAAAGTATTATTAGGATTTAGTCCAAGTAAGAAAATTTTGAATCAAACAAAAAATTATCAACCCCATGCCAATTTTCCTCGAAATTTATTTCATTTTCTTCTTTTTGGTGAACATTAATTTCACTTTCTGAAACATTTGATTCCCATTTCACCTTTTTGTAAGTAGCCACGATTCTTTGTTTGTGACAGAAGAGGGAGTTGGTCGAGAGAGTAAATGATAGAAGTGGGATTATTGGTAAAGTCATAAATATGAAGAGCAAGTAAACATTTATTAAGATAAAAAAAGAATCTCTGCAAAAATTGTTTTTGACAACAGAGGGAGGAAAAGGGTGTCGGCATTAATTTTTGCCGTCAGACAAAGATTCCTTGTAATTAACTACTTACTCAGTCCTCATCTACTTCTGCCCCCACCCACATTATTTTGAGTTCGTGGGCCAACGTGTGGGCTACAAAATTAATATACTAAACCTGAATTATTTTGTTCTTTTTCTTCTTAAATATCAATTTTAAAGTTTAAGTTTTATCAGTAATTTTTGTTTTTTTTTTTTGTGCTAACTTTGTCTTCTTACGGAGTTTTGAACTGACTTACAAGTTTCATGATCACCATTATGAGATTTTAACTAAGTCAATCGACCATCTTGTTAAACTAAAGCTTATAGATCTACACTATCACCGGATATGATACAAGTTGTAGAGCATTATATGTGGGAGACATGTCCAACTTTATATGCAATTACTTCCTCATCGTGTTTTTCGTGTGTTAAAAATGTTATTTTTGTTAAAAAAATGGCTTCGATCTTACTTAAAGTTAAGGTCCCTATACTATCAGAATGTTAAAAGTATTTTAATATGTTACCCTGTTAATTCTGAAATCTTGCTATTCAAGAAAAAATAAATGAAAGAGGAGAACTTTCGAAAGCCTTTAGTTTGTCGACAACCTGAACATTATAATTGACTTCACACATATTTTTCATATTTCAAGTCCTAACAAACAGAGGCTTTCAAGGTCATTTTCTTCGCTAATTTTGTCAATTGATTGTGATGTATAATATCTAGGTGAAGGGCATTGTTCTAACTTTTAAGTGTAAACTTCCAAAAAAAGAAAAGGTAATTAGCTCTTTTAGATATTTGGTTCGTGAATGTAAGTTGAAGGAGTGAACCTAGTAATTATTGTGTTATTATATAAAAATACCAACAATTCGTAAAATTCAACTACCTCTCCAAACCCTGAAATATTTGGAATCCTTGATTTAACTAGAAGCTTTCATATGCAGTTAAAGTTCTCTTTTTAGTTTCAACAATTCAATTTTTAATTTGAGATATAGTCTTACGATGTTTTCCCTTATGAAAAAACTCAACGCTTATCCTGTTGGAGATTATATACATAAATATATAAATGTCAATCCTCTCTACAAGCTTGAGCTTTTAGTGAGAACGACATTCAATATGATATCAGAGCTCAGGAAAAAGAGGAGGTCCTGGGTTCGAATTCCACCGCCACCCACCCTTAACAAAAAATTACGGCACACATTACGAAGTATGAAATTAATAAATAAAATTATTTATGTGGATATTGACATATTGTATACGCTCCGGTTAGCACTTAGAAGTGAGCCATCCTACCTCCTAAAGTTTCTCTAAGTTCTGTATCAAAAATATCATTCAACATTAGAAGTGTAACCATTAACCACAAAAAGGCACAATCTTATTGTAAATAGCTAGGTGATATTCAGCGTAATAAATATTACCAATTCATACTAATTATAGCCATCTTTAATATATTTGAACCTAAAAAGGGTCAGCAATACTTGTTTATAAAACTCATCAACATTTATTTCAATGATGAGAAGAATATGTAACTTAATTTATACAAGAATTTAGGAAAACTTCAAGTTCTAACTGTATTACATGTGAAAAAAACATTTTTTAGGATAATGCAACAAAAAGTCAAAAAGAAATCACACTTAAAGTTGAAAAGAAAGATAACAAAATAATAATTTTCCAAAAAAAGAAAAGGTAATTAGCTCTTTTAGATATTTGGTTCGTGAATGTAAGTTGAAGGAGTGAACCTAGTAATTATTGTGTTATTATATAAAAATACCAACAATTCGTAAAATTCAACTACCTCTCCAAACCCTGAAATATTTGGAATCCTTGATTTAACTAGAAGCTTTCATATGCAGTTAAAGTTCTCTTTTTAGTTTCAACAATTCAATTTTTAATTTGAGATATAGTCTTACGATGTTTTCCCTTATGAAAAAACTCAACGCTTATCCTGTTGGAGATTATATACATAAATATATAAATGTCAATCCTCTCTACAAGCTTGAGCTTTTAGTGAGAACGACATTCAATATGATATCAGAGCTCAGGAAAAAGAGGAGGTCCTGGGTTCGAATTCCACCGCCACCCACCCTTAACAAAAAATTACGGCACACATTACGAAGTATGAAATTAATAAATAAAATTATTTATGTGGATATTGACATATTGTATACGCTCCGGTTAGCACTTAGAAGTGAGCCATCCTACCTCCTAAAGTTTCTCTAAGTTCTGTATCAAAAATATCATTCAACATTAGAAGTGTAACCATTAACCACAAAAAGGCACAATCTTATTGTAAATAGCTAGGTGATATTCAGCGTAATAAATATTACCAATTCATACTAATTATAGCCATCTTTAATATATTTGAACCTAAAAAGGGTCAGCAATACTTGTTTATAAAACTCATCAACATTTATTTCAATGATGAGAAGAATATGTAACTTAATTTATACAAGAATTTAGGAAAACTTCAAGTTCTAACTGTATTACATGTGAAAAAAACATTTTTTAGGATAATGCAACAAAAAGTCAAAAAGAAATCACACTTAAAGTTGAAAAGAAAGATAACAAAATAATAATTATCGACTCTGCTGGGGATCGAACCCAGAATCTCTGGTTCCGTAGACCAGCGCCTTATCCATTGGGCCACAGAGTCTTGTTGGGAGCAAGAGTAACTTAAGTGAATCCTAACTTAGTTACGTGTTATTGATTCATTCAGAAACTTTAATAATCAAATTATATAAAAATCTGAAATGCTATTTTGAGATGACTTATGCTATTATGTATCTGTTGCTTAAACTTTCAATACATTAAAATGAAAATTGTTCATTGCATCACAAGTTTGCACAACAAGTCGCATTTTGCAATCAAGCTTCACGATAAAATTTATGTTAAATGAACCTCGCTGGATTATGCTTGTCCAAATTTGATCTAAAACATTGATATCAGTTGTTGTTTTTTGTTTTTTTTTTTTCTTTTCAAAAGTCAAAACACACCTCAAAGTATATACATGAAGAGAATTTCCCCTTAAAAACCATATGAAATTCTAGGATCCCTTCCTCGACGAATGTATCAACACTTTGTCATAATTTGGTCTTTAAATCCTTTAATTACTATACTCAAGTTTAAACTCTTGAAGATTGTGGTTACCTAACTACCTATTACTTCAAATTTTTGGATGGCATAGGCTAAACCTGGTATAAGGCTTGTTAATAAAACCTCGGCATGACGCAAGAGTATACTTGGTCACTTGTTGTTGATCTTCTAGTGTTTTTTTAAAAAAAACTCTTCATTAAACTCACTCTTCATGTATTTTAATCGAATGTGGATTATGCCTTGCTACATATGACTTGTTTTTGTCTTTTCAACCTATATTTCAACGCTCATAAAAAAACATATATTTCTACTATATTGACTAAAATACTCTCATGTAGAAAATTCATAAAATGCTTTGTGTTTTCTATGCACTAAATCTCCAAATAATATCAAAAATCTACACCAACCCCTTTATATTTGAACAAACTTACACTAAGTCTCATTTGTTATCAAAATGATTGATATATGTGTTCTAGTTCAAATTTACAACAAACTCCTAAAAGTTAGAGTTGCGACGGAAAATTGTAATGTTTCTTACTCATTATTAATATGCTTACAATACATCCCTATTTAAGATGATTCTACAATAATTTGATAAATTAAATTAGTCCATCCATAATTAATAGAAAATATTTATCGCCAACTAATAACCACTTAGTTTATTTTATCCTCTAATTATAATATGAGTAATAATGCCATTACATTATTTTGCAGATTGGTATATGGGCCTGATTAGAAGATCCATAGTCTGTCTTGGGCCCAAATCGATAGGCCTGCATCTTAGACTGTATCACAAATTATCAGAGGGGAAAATTGATAATCCAAATTTAATTAATCGTGCGATTAATTATTGTTGTTAAAAGAGAATTTGGTGACAAAGAAAAATCTAAAACACCATAGAAATTTTTACAATACAAAAGTTTGGTATAGAATTTACAAAACAAAAGGGGTGTTATACATTTCTCCCGATAATGTTATAAAGAAAATATGGCAAACACCAACAATTATTATAACTTATACAGTATCTTATAGTGTGTATAATACTCCCTCCAAGCACGACAGCACGCAAACGAAATGAAGTCACCCTCACGGTCCACTGGAACAATAATTCAACTAGTTAACTCCAGAATTGATTAAATATTTGTCAAAGAAAGTAATAATATAGAGAAATAACTCGTCGATTTAACAATTTCATATTGCATACTTCGGCTGCCCTAGCTGATTTTCTCTTTTAAAAATAATAATATAAGATCTCTAAAAGGCATTCGCCGTCAGCATAGCATATATTTATATGACCTATACATGGTGTACGGTTTGCCACGATATTTTGGCTAATAGAATAATTAACTTTACTATACAATATTCCGTAATTTTAAATCTTTTAAGTTGATTAGTGAGGTCTTCGTTTAACTATAATTCAGTTGTAATCAACCCCCATGCCACAATCAAAAAGATCCCCACCATCTTCTTTAGAATCAGCACTCGCGCTATGTATCGTCACTATTGATTAAACAATAAAATGAGTAAGATGTTGATTTAAAGGTAAAATGAGAGTAATTCTGGTCGAAAATGTATAAAGGAAGCATAGATTAAAGTTCCGTGTTCAACATATATTTTTGTTTGCTAAGTATACAAAAAAAATGCTATTTACAAGACATTTTGGACATGTTTTAGAAAAAAATTTACAAATTATTGTTGAATGGACTTGTATGTTTCGTTTCTACATGGTGAATAATTAAAATGTGTCGATAATTTTCGTGAAGACGTATAAAATTTTGATCCATGCTTACAACTTACGATTAGGAAAATATAAAATTGTAAAACTTTAGGACTGACGTGCAACTATATTCCTCTTTTTTTTTAGAATGTATTCAATATTGAATTCCTTTTCAAATCCGACTATTAATTTGGAAGATAAGTGCAGCATATAAGTTTCATCAAAATTTGGTTGCATCAAAATTTCTTAAAAAATTGAAAATATGTGTAAAAGATAGGAAAACCTGATCTAGCATGGTAGGTTCATAATTTTAATATTTTTCGTAAAGTCAAAATCTCTGTATTCATAAACAAGATGCGGAACAGTAAAAATAAATATTTAAGTTTCGTAATGAATCAAAATTTCATTTTCCCACCAACATAAGAATATTTTTTTCATCAGCTGTGTGATTATTCCTTAATCACATTTTATTAATGCTCCCCTTTTCCATCTGTTTGGCCAACAACCAAATATTCAAATACTCTATATCGATTAATTAAACTAATTAAAAGTTATTAAGATATTATTTTCTTAGTAATCATGTCTCAAGCGCACACATATAAATGCTTGTTGACCGTTGACAACCGAGATGAGTATTTCGATGAAATTGGCGAAGTTTATATTATATTCGACAACTTTATCATATGTTTTAGAATATTTAAAGCATATTAAACTTTCTCCCAAAACTATACTGAGTCACTGACCCAAGTAAATGCAGAACGAACAAAGGAAAAGAAAAGTAGTTTTTTCTATCCAAGTCCTCTTTGTTAAACCTTAAATTTTTCTCATTTTCATCGACTTCCTATATATTTTTTTAAAGTAATGAGGCTAAGTATATACCATGCATTTAATATACAACATATATTATGGTCTGAATATGATAAACATAATTTGCTTTTCAATTTAATGACTTTGTGTTATCAGAAAGTGAACTGTTAACAGCTAATCTGTCAAAATATTCATAACCATGCACATTGGATACATATGTCCCAACACTGACCATTGCCCAATCCCAATTCTTACGCATAGAATACCAAAATCAGAAAACAAAACAAAAAATAAAGAAAGTTGATTATCAGTAAATTAAAGCAACTTTTGCTAATTAACAATTAGTGCAATGCAATGTCACAACAGTAGGGAACCACCGTATCCAAATCTTAATCCAAATTAAGCTAATAAAATTATTCAAGCAATGAGGTATTATTAATCGCTGATCCAATTGCACATTCTTTAACATCTATCCAATCGTGTTTCTAAAATACGCGCTAGCTAGCTGCATGTCTAAAGTTTATTTAGTGTGATAGAATTGTTGTACATCATGAAGAACCAGGTTTAGACGTGTAGAGTATGAAATTTTAATCGTTAATCATGGATCTATGCCATTTAAATCACTTTGGCGTACACTTAGTGGCGTATTCTAAAATTGAATTTGCGTTGCGCTAGATTATATTCTCAACAAAAGTAAGAATAAATATTTTAATCTTAAAGTGGATGCAAATATTAATGACTAAATGTAGAATATTTTAACAGATAAACAGATATGAAATCAAAAAAATTAAATAATTTGCTTATGAAATATATTACAGCAATGGAATTGACTTAAAGAAAAATATCACACACAAAAAAAGAAAAAAAAAAAAAAAAACTTAAAAAGCGAAAGCGCCGTTTAGATTTTCATGAGAATTTTCTTGTCACAATTCAGTTTGATACTGTCAAATCCGTGCCATATGACGTTGGAAATTATTATACTCTTGTGTAAATGGTAATTAGATTCAACTTCCAAACCTAACTAAACGTATTACGGACGACAAGTTGACACTCTTCTCTCTTTTTCATTTTTTTTTTTGTTAAGACGCTCTTCTCTTCCAACTAAGGAAATAAGTTTTTTATTTTATTTTATATAAAGAAATTATACAACTGATCTGAAATATAAAATAATCACACATGATTCTGCAATCCATATTTTAATTAAGAAACTTCAGTAAGGAAGTCAATTAAATATCGGCATATACGTATAGCGTACTAGCAATTATTCTAACTTTATCTTCCTGCTTACTTGGTTAGAAGCATATGATATAGGAAAATTGCAAAATTAGTCCTTTAATTTTAAAGTGTTCATAAAAGTGACACATTATATATGGCTAGCATATTACTAAAGAAAAAGATTTTCCTAACAGAGCAATTATCTCAAATTCTCTAATTTGTCATTGTCAATTAAACAATATAAAAGCTAAGTATTTAAATTTCTTTCATACCATTGTTTCTTAATTAATTGCTCCTACATTATGGGAAGTCGATCAATGATGAGATAACTCATAACTCCACAATTTATTTATTTTTTCGACCTCTGTACACCAAAAAAAATTCAAAAAAGTACCGTTCATAATAAATAAATTCAGATTTTTAATAATCCGCTATTTACTTATGAATAGGTCTTTATTTATTAAAAATTAAGTACAAACAACTATTGTGTGTAAAACAGGAAACTATAACTAAAAAAAAAATATCATTATAGCCAAAGGAAAAATAATTAAATATGTTTTTCAAAAAGAGTAATATCGGTTATTATGAATTCTAATGATTTTTTTTGAATTTGTTTTCGGTTAAATGATTCATTTTTCATATTCATCATATTTGTATGCTTGAATTTACTTCAAGTATATATGTTCATATTCATGTAACGTATATAAGCTTAGCACGTAAATATATATATATATATATATATATATATATATATATATATATATATATATATATATATATATCTATGTCTATTAAATTTCTTTAACATAAAGGATGGGATGCCGAATTCCAAAATACTTTACATTTTATATTCTTTGAAAATATTATAAGGACCTTCCATGCAATCATACCTTTTCGTTATTTAAACAAAAATTACTTTTATATAATTTATGATTATAAATATAGATCTTATGTAATATTTATCAATAAAATTTAATTTATTATCCTCTGATTAATTCAATTATTCGTAAATTCTTTTTGTGATATTTGTATAAATGCCTATAATTATATTATTTCAATTTAAAGTCTTATGTATTATGATAGTTTAATCTTGTGTTCAATGTAAAGGTTCATTGAGAAGAAAATAAAGAATAACTCATTAAAAATCAGTATATTTCTTTATAAAATACTAACTTTATATTATATTTTTGTTTTATTTTTCAATGGATATGAAGAATATTAGATGGAGTGAGGAAATAAATAGATTGTATAAAAAAAGGTAGAGAATATTGAGTTTCCATTATATAAGGTTGGTTAATAAACAAAACATGGTATCTGCATTCTGCAAAATCTTTAAATTTATAATGATTGGTTGAAAGAGGAAATTAGAAACAATAAATTTATTGCTCTGGAGCGACAATTATTGCTTTGACAATATGACAAGTCATTATATATTTCATAAATTGCCAAATTAGTACTTTATCATCAGGTAGTCCGAAGGTTTAGACTTTTTTCTCTTATTTCTTGTAAACATAGTCCTTCATATTAAATTGCTAGAAATGCAGGTCATTGTTTTCAAATTTAGTCCTTAATTTATTCTAGTCAAATATCGTTAGTTATGAAACGGGCAATTATGTGAATCTTTCTCTATATATTTGTAAGTGGTCAATTAGTTTTTATTTTATAAGATTTAGGTAAAAAAAGACAACATTTGCTTACCTGGAGATTAAAATCAATATTTAAAAATAAAATTAAGGACTAAAATTGAAGAAAGATACACGTAAATTGCTAACACTAAAAGGCAAATGACTATGTTTGCTAATCATAAAAGAAAAGATAGAACTCAAATACTGGAAAACGAATAAAATTGTGGACTATCAGGAGATAAAGAACTAATTTTGCTAATTATCAAAGTAAGAGTAATCTTTGCTGTCATTCTAAAGTTAAAGGGCTAAAAATGCGATTTGCTTTATTATTTATATCTATATATTATAATATATAGTTCCACCAGGTTCTGCAGCACGCAAACGAATTGACATCATTAGGGTCCACTCTGAAACAATAATTCTACTATTCAATGTAAAAACAATTTAATATATTTATCAGATAGAAAAAAAATTTGAATTCAATAGTTTGCAAATTAAACAATACTATGTTGTACTTTGCCCACCTCGGTTGAATGTTTGGATCTAAGAATCTCTTTCAAGGCTTTTTGGCGCCTGCATAATATAGTATATGACCAGTTATATCGATCATATATGTGTGCACGGTTGCACACGATACTTGGGTATCATTGGGTTATTATAATAACTTTAATAATGTGATGGAGTTTAATCTTTAAATTGATTAGTGATAAGTGACTCTCTTTTTCTCTAATAGAGATATTCAATATATGATAAAGAAAGAAAAGCAAGACTATTTTTATTTTCTTTGGATATTTTTATCGTCTAATGATATATTAAATGTCTCTGAATAATTTCCCCCCTCTATTTTCACTTGATCCAGCATATAAATAAGTGGGAAAAATAACAACTATAATATTTGCCATATGATACGGCCGGTATGAATATAATAAACGCAAATTATTTTTCAATTAAGTAACTTTGTATACGCGAATTAGAAAGTGAACTGTCAACAACTATTCCCTCAAAATATTCATAACCACAGTTGAATCTTATATGTATGTCTCAACACCAAGCATTGTCCAATCCAAATTCTTACGCATAGAATAACCAAAAGATAAAACAATAAAGCAACTTTTGTTATACGATTAGTGCAATGTCACTACAGTGGGGAACCACCGTATCCAAATCTTAATGCTAATTAATCACTTTGTTTAAGCAAATTTACAAAAAAAATGATTCAAGCGATGAGGTATGCTGCACCCATTATTTGCTAATCCAGTTGCACATTCTTTAACCACATCTAAAGTGGAAATGGACAACCCGACAATTCTATTGGATAAACTTAAAAGGCGAGTTACATCACTCGTGTTTCTTTTAACATATCAAAACATTGAGTAAATTGCAACCACTACCCCTGTATTATTTACAATTATACCCTGATTTTTGTTGTTTTTTTTTTTGCTTCATAAAGGTCTAATACTGAATTTTATATACACGTCAATCAATTAATTTTAAATATAAACTACTCCTTAGATCTGTAAATATAAAAATACATTAATAATTATTTTCATAAAGATTTAAGAAATAACTCAAGAAATTATGAAAAATCTTATAATATTCGAGTGGATAACTAGCATTTGAAAAGAGAGACCACACCCTTACCCATTGAAAAATGTGCAAACTATCAATTGAAGTCAAATAAAAAGTACAAACATGTCCAGAACGACTGATCAGTGACCTAGGGAGAGTTCGCAAATTTTATCAATAGGTTAAGAAGGCGTTTCCTTTTCTTTTTTCAAAGGTTAGGGGCCACATTTTGATACGACCCCATGGGCCATGGGGAGTTTGATATTTTTTATCCAAGTTTTTTTATCTTAAAAATCGTTAGCTTTTGATATCGTCGACCAAAAGTATACCGCCAATTTATTTTCGCTAATTTTTGAATCGCACGGGAGTGGTACTTGTTGAAAAAATTTACATCGGATGTCGGGCTACTTGGTCAATTAAGAACAACACAAGGGGTAGCTTTTGCAATTTACTCCCAAAACCTTATTTTAATCGAAAGCTTTAAATCTTTGACATGGATATAATATAAACAATAAAAGAAATCCCAACTGTAAGAAACAGACAAGAAAGTGGTGATACAAGCAAAGTTAACCAGCCTCGTTTGAATCCACGTCGACACACAATAAATTAAACGGTGGCTTCGAATTCTTTTGTTTCATCTCATCTCATGCAAAATAAGATTATGCAAACAATTAAACTATACATACATGATACATACATACAAACTTACATCACACCCCACCAACTCTTGTTTTTTTAAATTCTAATTTACCTTTTTTTTTCCATTTAGTATAATTGTTGTTGTGTGTGTGTGAATGATTGGAATCTGAATCAAAGTGCATATTCTTTTGAGTTTGTGTGTATTTCTCTTTCTTTCACTTTTTATTTTTTTGTGTGTGTGTTGAATAGTTCTGGTCTTTTTTTTTTTTTTTTTTTTTTTTAATGGGAGATACTGAGAGCTGTAGTAGCAGAAAATCTGAATGGTCTCCTGTGCAGAGGCTGAAACAGAGGCAGAAAATTGAGGTTTTTCATGAAGTGTTGCATAGGTTGAGAGAATTGGATGTTAATGAAGCTGATGAACCTGGTTTTGAAGATGAATTGTGGAACCATTTTAGCATGCTCCCACATCGGTAAAGATTGTGTCTTTTTTTGAAATTGAGTTAAGCCATGTTTTTAGTTTTTATTCTTAATTTGCTTTGAGAGCGAGAATTCATGTGTTTGACTCGACGTGGTTAAGTTTTGGTTCAGTATAACCTGCCCCAATTAATTGCGATTACGGGTTTGGTTTTTGTCGTCGTTGTAGTCGAGTTTGTTGTTTTGTGGAGTGTGAGATGGTAAAGGGACTTTTGTTTGTGTGTGTGTGTGTGTGTGTGAATTTACTTGATATATCATCAATCAAGAAAAAGAGGAAGTGAAAAAGTTTGATGCTTTTTTAGTAGGTTTTGATGAAAAAGTAGGTGAATCTTTTAGTCTGGTGGTGTGATCAGAGTTTGTTGAGACTTAATGGAACAGAAGTTTTGGTCTGTTGTGTTTCTTACTTTCAAAAGTTGGTGCTTATGTTTGGACATTTATGATGTTGTCTTATTTCTTAACTAGGAAATAGTTTTGACTAGTTGTGACTTGTGAGTTCATGTGATTACTTGTTTTGGAGCAGTGATGGTACAGAGAGGAACTGTTATGTGTTAAAATAGAGCAGCCATCTTTTACAAAGTGATGAAAACCGTTGAATAAATTCTGGAACTTGTGTGATTCGAATCAAAACGATTAAGGTGTCAAAGATTAATCCACTATTTATTTTTTAGTTATGCATTGGATGTAAATCCTGAAGGGGCTGAGGATGTCCTGATGCACAAGACATTGTTGAATATGGCACGCGACCCTCTCACGAGACCTGCAGTCGACGTACGCCTTGTGCAGGTATACCGTCGAAATTTATTTTTCATGATGCATACATTTGTTTTGGGATTATCTATGTTATGATGTTGGTACATTGTTCGTAGAAATTCGTCATTGCACTACGAAAGTTACTAAGGAAGACAATTTATGCTAGATATGAGGAGAAAGTTTGGTTGTTTGATGTATCAGCACATGCTAAAGTTTCATATGGAGATTGAAAATATATCTAAGCAACTTGTGCATCGGTACCTGGAGTCTGGAGCGAACAATTTTGAAGCTAGATCAACTTTCGTGGTAATTTCAGCTCCGAGTCATGAGAATTTTCGGAGGAATTTTGCTATGCTGTGCCATTTTTGATGATAAGACACGAGTTGATTTTCTTGAATACGCGAATTCATACATGGTATCATCTTAAAATATGGCTGGTAGACAGGCGTTATTCTGGTCTATAAATTTGACAAGAGTTCAACTCCTGATGTGATAATTCTGAACTGATTATAACATTCATTAGTCATTGCTGACTAGAATCTTAATGTGCATATTGAATATAAATGATAGTTTTTTCAAGTGACACTGGTTCTATCAAATCTTAATCTGATGCATGATATGTATATATGTCACACTAAACAGCTTATGTAGTCCTTAAACCTTTTTCAGTTGCGGGTTTTTTAGTCTGAAACTTCAGTTAATAAATGAAAGTTTATACAATCTCTCTGGTTTAGGTTCGTCCTAACTCTGATGGAAATGTCGGCGCTTCAGTTCATTCAAGCTTCACTAGAGTAGGTGATGCCATCCAGACGAATCGGTATGAGAATACTGTTTCAAATACTTCTCGTTCACAGAGTAATCATGAACTTATCCTCTTCTCTGAAAAATATGATTCCTTGTTTTAATTTGCAGCGTTCATCCGCCACCTGCATTTGGCCTCTCATCACATTTTGAACTTGCAGTTGAAGCCGGTACATCTGATGCTCAAGACGGAAACGGCTCTGTGGGGAAATCACACTTTTCGCGGTAATATTCTGAAAGGTTTGAGCCAGATTGAGCTGTCTATACTTTATTTCATCTTCTTTTCTTTCCATTATTCTTATTCTGACGTGGTAAATTCTGGGGCTTTAAAGTGTGATTTTGTTAAATATGAGTTTAGCAGCTTATGTGTTCATTATTTCTCATTTTTGCAGGCCAATGCATGAAATTACAATTTCAACAAAAGATAAGCCCAAGCTCCTTAGTGGGGTAATGCCTATTCATCTTGGGCTTGTTAATATGTTACAGGCTTGTTGAATCCCTGAATCCCAAAATATAGCATGCAGCATCAGGCATTGTTATAATATTTTTAAACTTTCATATTAAGGTTATATCCTTAACTTTAAAGCCTCTCGTGTATCTAATCTCTGAAAAAGAGATGAAGTTGATGGAAATGAGTTGACCTATGAGTTTGTAGTTGCAGTAGTTGTTCTGCTTGGAAGTTGATTTCCGTTGATTTGCATGCTAAGCATGTAATCAAAACTGTCCGATTGTAATTTGCTTCCTAACCATCTAAGAAAGAGAGCAGTGTAATTGATTTCTCCTCCACTTGACTCAAAGATAAAATGGTCCTATTGTAATATTGCTTACTTTGACAGTCATTATTGTTTTCGCCTTTATGCAAAGCGCTTTCTGATATTAGCGTGAATCTCTTCTGACATGAATTTTCTATAATCTCCTTAGTTCTGGTTCGTGTTAAAAGATGAAGCATCTACAATCAGTTCTCGTCATGTAACCTTTTTGCGGTTATATTTGATTTCTTGTGATAATAAGTTTAAGTCTGGTAATTTTCAGTTGACTTGCTTGATGTCTGAGATTGGGTTGAACATTCAAGAAGCACATGCTTTTTGCACAATCGACGGTTATTCGCTGGACGTCTTCGTTGTTGATAGCTGGGAAAAGGTAATTCCTCATTCCTCTGATGGTTAATCACTACATTAAAACGAGTACAACATATTATTCGTGTTCTGACCTCAGAAGTGAACTTCTTTCACTTTATTGGTTTCATAAAGATCACAGTTGAGTGGCAATTGCAAATGAGGGCATGATCACACAATAACATTGATGTATGAAAAGATCAGATATCTCAACCTTATACAAACTAAAAAAATTGAATTTGAAGGTCTCATTCGTTAAGCATGATGATATTTCATTCTTGTCACTCGAGCAAGTTCTGAAGGTTTTCTGCTCTATCATGTAATTTGTGAACTTTGAGCGCTTCTCTCATTCATATTTACTTTAGTTGTTGTCCTGACGTCTGTTTGAGTCATGATTAATCAAGAGTTTATCTATCAATAAGTATGTGTTCTTCATACCTATAGAATAATATGGTTTTGTCCTTGCTCCTAATTTGCCTTGTACTGCAAATTCCTAGGGGATTGACCAACTCAAGAAAACATTGGAGAGGGAAATTCCCTATATGGAGGTATCAAACTACGTAAAATTGCTCATATAAGATGCATATCATCAATTTTGTCTTATTAATAGCTTTGTTGTAAACTTTACCGCAGAGGCAGTCAATTCTGAAACTAGAGGTCTCGTCTCCTGCTGGAGGGCTGGGTCAGAGTGGTGCTTTGTTATCACCAAGCCATGTGGAAATTCCTTTTGACGGAAATGATGTCTGGGAAATTGATGCGAACTTGTTGCGATTCGAATACAAGATCGCCACAGGGTCAAACGGAGACTTGTGAGTTGCCAGTTAATATAATTTTTCCATATCACTGAATCAAATTATATATGTGTACAAAATCAAACCAGGTACAAAGGTCTATTTCAAAGTCAAGATGTTGCCATCAAGAATTTTAAGACCGAGTCCATTACCGGAGACATGCAGCGGGAATTTGCCCAAGAAGTCTACATATTGAGGTTAAATTTCCTATGTTTGCTTAAATTGTTCTTTATTGAACTTGACGAGTAAACTCAAAAGGCTCTGATCCCAGGACTTAGAACTGTCAACTTATGACACTTCATTTATGTTCATGATACATGGTTTGCTTTGATACCTGGTGTTATATCCGAGTTTACAAGTATTGTCAAGGCTTAGACCAGCCATCAACTTAATCATGCAAGACTCACACTTCGATTGAACATTTTTGTCATGAATTTTTATTGAAGTTTATCTTCATGATCATCACTTAGTTCTGTCCTCGAAGATTTCAGTTTCTTGATCTTTACTACAGTTTTGTTTTCCTCTTTAAGTCGTACTTTTTTTGAGCTAAGAAAATTCTTCCCACTGTCTTTGCTCAGATAATACATCAAATACACTAGAGTGTAGTTGATTTTGTCAGAAAAACAATTCTAATATTTCCTGCTAAAGCCTTTGTTTTCTTTCTTCAATTTAGGAAAGTGCGACACAAAAATGTCGTGCAATTTATTGGTGCATGTACAAGACCTCCAGTCTTATGCATCGTTACTGGTAATACAACTTAGTTTTCTATGCAATTGTTCCGTTCCATTTAACTGTTTTTCCAGCTTCTGCCTTTCAAGGACCACACATTAATTTTATGAGATTCTTTCTTTCTTTCAGAATTTATGTCAGGTGGAAGTGTGTACGATTTCCTGCACAAAAAAAAAGGCTTTTTCAAGCTTCCGGCCATACTGAAGGTCGCAATTGACGTTTCAAAAGGAATGAGCTACTTGCATCAAAATAACATAATTCATAGGGATCTAAAGGCTGCTAATCTTTTGATGGATGAAAATGAAGTAAGAAACTTTGAGATTTTTAAACCGACTTCTCATTACTTGTGTTATGTTCTCTTTTGGAGAAAGAATGAAGTGTCTGCATTCTGTTACTACGGTGTGGTCATTAAGAAATCACATTGTGCAGGTAGTTAAAATAGCTGATTTTGGTGTTGCTCGGGTGCAACTTCAGTCCGGAATTATGACAGCAGAAACTGGAACATATCGCTGGATGGCGCCAGAGGTTTGTTCGTTCTTTTAGTCTTTTGCTTTTTCTTTGCGCAACTTAGCATAGGAAATTATTGATCTGTCATTTTGATTCTAGAATTGCAACCTCGCCATTTCTCGAAAATCCATATCCTCGAGTAACATATAAAGATTTTTCGCAGATCCATCCTTGTCCGTTTTTATACTAGAAGAGTCTTAAGTTAATTGAACCATGCATCGTCTTGGACGGTATTTGGCGTGCTCTAACGTGTAATCTTGTTTTATGGTTGGAAGGTTATTGAGCACAAGCCATATAATCATAAAGCTGATGTTTTCAGCTTTGGGATAGTGCTGTGGGAGCTCCTAACTGGAAAGGTTAAGTTTTTTTTCTAAAACAGACGCACATCTTCACTCTTTTTGAATATTAACATCCCATTTTCTTAATCTCGTATCGTTATTTAATTATTGTCAATTGAAATCTTCCAAGTTTCTGTTACTTGCCAGGTTCCGTACGCAAATCTGACTCCATTGCAAGCAGCAGTTGGCGTTGTCCAGCAGGTACATACTGTACTAACAACGTGATTCTTTTTTACTTCATTATTTATTATCTTATACTTTTAAAAGTTTATATAGTTGAAGAGTATCTGCTTAAAACTAAGTTGAGGAATAGAGGATACTGGATTAAATGTTGCTTTTGTTGAACATGAACTACAGGGTCTAAGGCCAACGATACCAAAGCACACTCATCCATTGGTAGTGGATTTGCTCGAAAAGTGTTGGCAACCAGAACCATCTTTGAGACCCGAATTTTCTGAACTTATTGATATCTTGCAATGCATGTCAAAAGAGGTACGCTGCTGCACTCGTTCTTTCCCCTTTTTCCATTTTCTTAATCGCTCAATTAGTGTTCAAACCGTACTCTAAAACAGATTTCTGAAGAAGAAAGGACGACCAAACGAAGGAATTTAGGAGAATCATGTCAACCCTTGAATGAAATGCCGCTTAATAGGCAAGAGAACGAAACTGCCGTAAGATCAACGGAAGGTAATTGATCTATGAGGTGGTTTCGACAAACTGGCGATAGCAAAAACTTATTTCTTTAGGATACACATGATTGTACAGTTCTTTTACTAAGGTTTTGTTGAAAATCCAGGATCTATTTGACCCATCCTATCCGTTTTTGTATGATAAATGTGGACTAGTTACTAATGGATTCTGGATACAAATATGTATACAAGTTCTATATATGCATAAGGTTAAGGTCTGGTATTTATGTTATCGTTTCTTTTATCCTCAATGTTTGTATAAAAATTTTGCATCATTTTAATCATCTCTCTTGGCAAATTCTGTGATAATATTGGATATTATGTTTTGTCTCACATATCCATTGATTGAGAGTACAGTGTATATATAGAAGCATAGAAGCTTCAGTTACAATCAATCAAATATCGAGTAACTTAATCCGGTGGGAACAAGTTAAATCAGTGGGATCTGCTATCAATCTAAGATAGTTACAATATCTATATGATTAACAAATTGATCACTTTTAACATTCCGGACCTACTAAGGACGAAAGTTTTTTGTCTATGAAAAATAATTTCGACTGATCCGATTGTTGTCATTTTCGTGTGAAAAATTATTCGATCCTTTCGATCGAATCGTTGAAAAGTGATGCAAACACTAATAATTCAAGTTTACAGTATTGTCTTTATTTTAAAATATTAAATTTCCTGTGATTTGATGTCAATGTTATATCAACACAAACACAAAATTAAAATCGAGCTATATTAACACAAATAATCGAATTAGCTACATAATGTCACAACGCGAGTGATTTCATGAAATATATCAGTAACTTAAACTCTATATTGAAAGTTATTATAAACCATCCACGAGAATTTCACAAAGCATGTTAAGCCGCAAGCGACATTAATTCCAAATTCTTTCAAAAATCAAAACATTATAACTTAAATTATAACCATAAAAACATGGTAAATCACAAGTTGATAGTGTTTGAAACGTACGTACTTGACTTGTAGTAGTGTGTTTGAGAAAGAAAAGAAGTAAATTTCAGATTCTCCTACAAATTGAATATTATGTCTTTTTAGTATTCCTGTTTAATTCCACAATCAACAACCTTATAACCCGATTTCTTTTAATAGTACACTATGAACTAAAAGTATTATTTCTATTCATGATTTTCTGTTAGGAATTTGTATTTTGTTTCTCTTATGATTACATGGGTGTGAGAGTTGTTGGGGCATTAAAATGGGTGTGAAAGTTCTTCAATCATTAAATATTTAGTAAGGAGAAAGATGCAAAATCATGTTTATATCCCCTTAAAAACAATCCTCACGAGCTAAAAACAACTACGTATACATTCTTAGTTTTATAGAAGCACTTGTGACATTAGCTTAAAAAGCTTAAACATAAAAAGCTTAAACAGGATACAATTAATGGAACAAAAATTAAATCTAGATTTGTGTTATATAATGGCAAACAAAATATTTGAATCTAACTATCTAAGCAAAAATAAGAAAATATCTTCCTAGTACCATGATTAATTAAATGTACGAAGCAAATGTCACCTTCATGTTAAGCTTTTCGTATTTGATGACACGTGACATGTACAACTAGAACATTCGCAAATTCAGTGAATGGAAGAAAAAAAGCATCAACGGGAGAAAAAGATCCAAACAGCTGCTGTTCTTTTGCGTGCGCACTTTCAATCTTTAAGTAATAATAATCATCATCAAATTACTCATTATGTGCAAATGCAATCTTCAAGGACAGTTGTCAAATTACTAATTAATTACGTGTAAATGGAAGCTTAACAGCCAAAAGATTAATGATTGTGGAGGTAAAATTAATCAACCACTAATTCTGTGCATTTGCAATCGAAATTGACCATCTGTGCAATAGTAAAATGGCTTGTGTGTTTATTCAAGTTGTCCTTAATATGTTTGTAGAAGTTCATGAATGAGTTTGGTTTCTTTCGATTGAGTTTTAATTTTTTTAATCCATCAAACCCTCCGGTTTATACTATTTTTATAAGTTGTCACGTTATTTATTTTTTATGATTAACAATCTAACCTATTAAAAAATATGCAAATTACTCCAGATGTCAAATCTAATGGGACATAAATGCAAAAACGTGTCCAAACCAACGGTTGATTAACGACTATGGGGGCAGTCTACATGTTTTTTAATAGGTTGGATTGTTAAGTCGTAAAAAAGAAAGCTACGGAGGCATTCTTGTTTTTTAAAAACGTGTATTTTTCGTTTTTTTAGATGAAAAGGTCATAGGCATATACTCAGTTTGTAGCTCATTAGTTCTTGATGATGTAGTCGACTTGTGAAATAGGAAACATGCAAGTAATAAATTAATAAGATATGTAAAATATCTTAGGTGGTACCATAATGAAACAAATGTCAGGTCCCGCCATACCATTCTAGCCAACGGCTCATTGTACGCTTGAGCCTCTAACTGGTTGCCACGTGAAGCGAATAAAACTCTCACAACCTCAAAACAAAATTGTACATAGTATCCTTTTGTCCAATCACAATTTTCCCTTCTAAGGCCAATAAAACAGTAATGTCCCACTGTGAAATATCGACTACTCCAATCATGCTAGTCACAAAATCTTGTTCAGACTTGAGTGTCACCACCTCATAGCAAATGCCACCATAAATACTTCAACAATCTTCACAATCACAGCAACAAGTTACATTCATGATGTCTTTGTCCTCCTCTTCTTCTTCTTGTTCTTCTTCTTCTTCCTATTCTACTTCTTCTTTCTCCGAAGACGTAACGATTGAGATCAAAGGCCAAGATTCGTCGATTAGTAACAATGTTACTAGTAGTACAAACTACGACACCGATGCCAATGTAATGTGGAGGGACTCCAGTTACGACTTCTCAAAGGACGCAGCCTTAGAAGGCTTCGGTTTCAGTGGCGAGGCTCCCATGGCTAGAATACCGGAGAGCGCCAGTAATTATGATCATGATGGACAACAAAGGGCCAAGGACGAGGTTCTGTCTCGCGGTGCCAACAATTCGTTTCGTAGGAATTCTAGTTTGATGAGAAGTAAGACTAAGTCCAGGTTACTTGACCCGCCGGAGGATAATAAAGTGAAACATCAGGCTAAAAGAACGAGCGAAATCGACGAGGATGATCCGTTTCTTGAAGAGGATATACCGGAGGAATACAAGAGAATCAAGTTCAGCGTGCTTTCGGTAATGCAGTTGGCGAGTTTGATTGCGATTGGCGCTATCTTCATCTGTAGCTTAACTATCGATGTGATGAAGAAAAGAACCGTGTTTGAGTTGGAGCTCTGGAGATGGGAGGTAATGGTTTTGATTTTGATTTCTGGCAGATTGGTTTCTGGATGGGGGGTTAGATTTGTTGTCTTTTTAATGGAAAGGAACTTTCTTTGGCGAAAGCGCGTTTTATATTTCGTTTACGGGTTGAGGGGTGCAGTGCAGAATTGCGTTTGGTTGGCGTTAGTCTTGGTTGCTTGGGAGAGTATTTTAAACAAAAAGGTGGAGAGGTTGACACATGGTAAGATTTTACCATATATCACTAGGATTTGGATCTGTCTTTTGGTGGGTACCATAATTTGGCTGCTCAAGACTTTGTTGGTTAAGGTTTTGGCATCATCGTTTCACGTTAGCACCTTTTTCGATCGAATTCAAGAATCATTATTCAATCAATATGTAATTGAAACACTTTCTGGACCTCCTTGGATTGAGATAGAATTTGAGCAGGAAGAGGAGGACAGGGTGACGGTTGAGGTTCAAAAGCTTCAAAAGGCAGGCAAAACTATTCCTGCTGATCTTAAGGCCAATGTATTTCCGAAGATTGGAAGATTAATTGGGACTCCAAGAACAAGCGCCATGTGCACAGGTCCCAAGGATCCTAAGTTTTGTAGAGTTCCATCGGAGAAGGAGCAACAAAAATGTATAACAATTGATGAGTTGCATAGGCTGAATCAGAAGAATGTATCTGCTTGGAATATGAAGAGATTGATCAGTATTGTCAAGAAAGGGGCGCTCACGACCCTGCACGAGGAAATACGGGGCACGGCTGGTCATGATGAGTCTGTGATGGAGATCACGAGTGAAAATGAAGCCAAAGCTGCTTCGAAGAAGATTTTTCTCGGTGTGGCCAAGCCAGGATCTAGGTAGATGAGATTTTTGATTTGGTTTCTAACTGCAATTTGGCGTTTGTGTCTTAAAGTATGAGTTATATCCAATTAATTGTGTTATTCTATTCTTTCGATGTTCAGTTTTCAGTTAGTATGTCGAATTCTATGTCTTAGCTTCATGAGTATTGCTGCCATTTCAAGATTTTCTTTCTAAGATCAATAAGAGGAAAGTAGTTCATAATATTTTAACTTGTATTTGTTAGTATGGTGTTCATAATTTAAGCTTTTCTTAAATGCTAACATGTCTTTTATGATCAGGTACATTTACGAGGAGGATTTAACGCGCTATATGGAACCTGATGAAATTTCGAAGACTATGGGGCTCTTTAAAGGTGTGACTGAACGACAAGGGATCAGCAAACAAACTCTTAGAAATTGGGTGGTAAGCAAAACTTCTGTGTAGTTCACTTCTAGTCTTGTATTTTAGTGTTGGTACTAATACATATCTTCATAATTCTTTAGTTTATATCACTGTTAATTTCTCTGTCATGTTTTGAGTTTTTATTTCCAATACATTATCTAGTCCATAAGTCTTCAATGTCTTCCTTCATATATGTAATATTAACATCGAAAGAATTTCGAATCTCTTTGTCTGCAGGTGAATGCATTTAGAGAGCGACGGGGTCTCGCTTTGTCTCTAAACGACACAAACACTGCTGTTAAGAAACTACACAAAATGATTAATTTCCTTGTAGCACTTATTCTCATTATCATCTGGCTTCTTATACTCAAAATCGCAACTACGAGTTTCTTCATCTTCTTAAGTTCCCAGCTTATTTTAGCAGCTTTCATGTTTGGAAACACATTGAAGGCAACATTTGAAGGGATAATCTTCTTATTTGTGATGCACCCGTTTGATGTGGGCGATCGCGTTGAGGTTGATGATGTTCAGATGGTAGTTGAAGAGATGGATATATTGACAACAGTTTTCCTGAAGTTTGATAATTGCAAGATCTACTATCCAAATAGCGTTTTAGCCACAAAACCGATCTACAATCATTACAGGAGCCCTGATATGAGAGAAACAATCGATTTCTCCATTCACATCTCTACGCCTCCGGAGAAGATTGCTGTAATGAAGGAGAGACTCATAAGGTCTGTCGATCTCTCTATTCTAGTCATGTACTTTACTCAGATTTGAATTTTGTGAGCAATTTGTAGTTTCAATTGTTTGCAGTTATTTCAACAACAAGAGCGAACACTGGCATCCAGAACCAAAGATTGCAATGACCGACGTGGAGGACATGAACAGGTTGAAGTGGTCGATATGGGGTTTTCATACAATGAATTTCCACGACATGGGCGTGAGGTTTGAAAGGAGATCGCTTCTGATCGAGGAGATGGTTAAGATCTTCAGGGAGCTTGGTATTCAGTACCGTTTGCTGCCCCTTGACGTGAATGTGTGCAACATGCCTCAAAGTTCTAGTCGGCTTCCGTCTAATTGGGCTGCTTGTGGTGCTTGAACTTGGTTCTTGATCATGGAGGAACAGCCAGAGGTTTTTTGATCTATATCTACATTTATTTGTATGCGTGAGTGTGTGTGTATGTGTTTCTGAAGATTTTAATTTTGATTGTACTGATTTTTGTATAGAGACTCTTGATGCATGACATGTAATTTATATTTCTACTTTAAAGTTTTGTACTTTGTAATAAAGTTATTGTTCTGGCATTTGTGAAATGAAGAAAAGAATGGAACTTTGCATTTGGAGTAAAATGTTACAGAAGGCAGGGATCAATTTTTGAACTATGTTATGTAATGTAGACGTTGCATATGTGCAACAAATATGGTAATCTATAATTACATGTTTCTAATAGTAATGGAATATGTAGTACTCTATTACAAATTAAGAATATATCACGATTTCATTGACTCGTTTGCACTTAAAATATCTGTCTGCATCGACTACATACACATGTAGGATTTTTCAATTAGATGGGATCAACTATTATAATTTATAATCCGCTAATTTGAGAAACTCTACGGATCAGCGGAGCATGAAACAAGGTGCGCCTTCTTCGCTAATTGTATTGGGCGGGTGACGGATTTAAATTGTGAGAAAAATTATAGCAGTATTTCGGTATAAAATAAAAACATTATCTACTTTGTGTCCTAAGAAACAAAAGAATAATAAAAATATAATAACTTGATAAAAACACTTAAACAACAATACAACTTAATTAAAATAAAAATATAAGGATGCAAACTAAAATTTTATTCACATAAGTATAAAGTAACAATATAATCGATTCAAGGTCCAGAATATATATATAACGGTCAAATAATATAAAGCTAACAAAAAAAAAAACTATATTTGTTTAAAAGAAAACCAACATAACATAATCACACTACAATACATTTGACATTTAAGTTTCTTAACATCAACAAAAACCAATAATCAAACATTGATTGATAATTGTATTATGAGAAAATCTATATGGTTCTCGAAAAATTTCCTCTCTCCCATTCCTCTATAAATATACAGACTAGAGGTGTAATATCCTAATATTTTTATTTTATTATTTTCTTTCATTCTAACTTAGTTCAAAACTCCTTGAATATTCATAATGAACTCTTGTAACTTGGTTGATTAAAATGTAATTTTATTAAAGAATCAGACTAATTTAACGTTAACTATATAATCACTGTGTAAAAAGAAATTGTTTAAGTAGTTAAATAAAAGAAGCCCAAGTAACTAAGCCCATTACTGTAAACTAATATATTAATTAATAAAGGAGTAAGGGTTTTATTTTTGGAGGAAATGCAAAAATGCCCTTTAAGTTTGGCGATTTGGCACTTTTGCCCAATATTTTTTCGGGTCGATGTTTTGCCCCGTACGTTTCGATAATCGACGCAAAAAATGCCCAATCGGGCTCAACACGGGCTTTTTGCCTACGTGGACACCCAACGGACAAAACATCATCCCACGTGGAAAAAATACAATGCCACGTGTAATTTTTATCATATAGCGAAATTACCCCTGTTTTATCTCTAATTGCAAAAGCCCCCATGTGTTATAAGTTTTTGCGAAATTACCCCTGTTTTATCTCTAATTGGCCTAATTTTTAATTTTTTTCTAGCCTAATACACCACATCTTTGAAAAAATTATCTTTACACCCCAAAATTTCTTAATTCTTCTTTTATAAGTCAAAGTTAAAACTAAAAAGTTTAAAACTTTTTAGATTTAATTATTATGTAAATTAAATATTTGGAAATTATTACAACAAACTAATTTAATTAAATTCTATCATATAATAAATCTTATTACTTATTATTTACAGTAATTTTTTTATTCTTTTTTCTTTTTGTTGTTTTTTAATTAGCACACTTGCCCCAAACTAATTTTCACCTTTCACTTAAGGAAACTATAAATATTAATTTTAAATTTTTCTTTGTTAAACTTGAAACTAGACAAAATATTCTTATATTATGTTTGGTATACACTTACCCCTCTTTTGGTATTAAAAAATAGATATGACATTAACATAGCATTTACTTTTTATTTTAAAAATTATATTTCTAGTCTAAAAACAAGAAAATTTTTAAAAAAATACATATTATGATACTTTATTTGTACATCAAATAATAAAAGGATTATTTGAGTTCTTTTTTTTCTTCATATATCCAATATTAATTATAAATACAAAAGGAAAAAAAAAAAGAAAAAAAAGGAAAATAAAATTTGGAATCGTCTTCCCCGATTCTCAAATTCCTCCACCTCCAAATCCAAACCCACCACCTCCTCCCTCCTTCCATCAACCACTCCTACCCCCCGCCGTCTCAACCTCTGCCGCACCTCTCCTCCGGGGATTTGAGAATTAGGGTTTCCAATTGTGGGTTTGGATTTGGAGGTGGAGGAATTTGAGGCGATTTGAGGCGAGGTATGAAGAAGAGGAGGTTGAGACTCGGGGTGGGGTTGGCTGACAGGAGGAGGGCGGAGGTGGTGGGGGTCTAGATGGGTTTGGGTTTGGATTTTGAGGTGGAGGAGATTTTACTGGGGAATCGGGGAAGACGATTCCCCAATTTTTTATTTTTTATTTTCAATTTTGTTTCTTTTTTATTTTACTTTTACTATTTAACAAATAAAAAATAAAAACCTAAATAAGAATTACATTAATTTGAAGAATAAATAAATATTATAAAATGTAATTTTTTTAAAATTACCTTTTTTTTAGATTAGAAATATAATTTTTGAAACTAAAGATAAGTTATCCAAAAAAATTTTTAGTCAATGTCATATTTTATTTAAGTGTACGTTCTAAAAAAAAGAAATGGGTAAGTTTTATATCAAACATAATATAAGAGGATTTTGTGTACATTTTTAAACATGAGGGGCGCTTTGTGTAATTTATGAATAATTTACGAGTAGTTTGTGCAATATTTTGCAAGTGGTTAAAATCGTGTTTTACAGGTGGCAAATACACGTGGCGCGCGATTTTACAGGTGTAATGGCGATTTAGCCGTTGGGTGTCCACGTAGGCAAAAAGCCCGTGTTGAGCCCGATTGGGCATTTTTTGCGGCGATTATCGAAACGTACGCGGCAAAAGTTCGGCCCGAAAAGATATTGGGCAAAAGTGCCAAATCGCCAAACTTAAAAGGCATTTTTTGCATTTCCTCCTTTATTTTTTTACATCTCTTACGAACCCGCCTCTACTTTGTTTCTGCCTGTCGTCGCTCTATCTACTCTTTGATTGCCTAGGTACATCATCCATCGCCTACTAATTACTAATTAGTTTGGCTCTTAGTCTGTACTTATTGTTTCAATGCCATGCTTTAGTATAAAGCATAATTTGCATGTATAGTTTAGTATGTTTTGAAAGGAAATGATAATGCACTTTCACACATATCGAGCACTCACTGAGATTTTTATCTCATTAGTTTTGTGTTTTTCCTTCCTTTCAGACTTGGGAAACCTTCAGGACAAGACCTTAGAGACTTTGGTGTTTGGAATAAACGAGTTTGAGTTATAGATTAGAGTAATGTAATTAAGATTTCTCCATGTATTTGTCAATTTTCCTTTCAGTGATTACGTCATTCTTTAGTAATAAGATATTTTTTGCTGATTGTTTAAATAGATTACTCGTTCATGTGTTGTTCTGTCGTAGGCTTGAAATTTGGGGCTGTTACAAGAGGTGTATGCGACCAGGTTTGGACGGGTTCTTAATAAAATTTTGACCATGTCAAAATTTTGCGGGTTACCAATTTGGTAATCCAAGCGGATGAAGTTATTAGATAAACCATAGCGAGTGCGGTTTTGACGGGTCGCGGATTGGCAGGTAAGCAAAAAATGTCATTGCCAAAAAGTTATAAGGTAACATTTCCATTTTTCATTAAAAGAAACTTCCTTTTTGAAGCCGGGATTGATTTTCTTTGATACCTAACGTAATGCATGCAAGGTTAAACACCCCTACATGTAGTATTTAAAATGTATACTAATTCATCGATATGGTGTATGTCTGTGTGAACAAAAAATTATTTAAGTATTTGATTCATATTTTATTGTTTACATATTTAAATCAATTGCTTTAAAATGTAAACAATCGAGTTATACTAAAATTAATTTCCAAATGCTCGGGAATGTCGTTTTTAGTGTGGATAAATGCATAGAACAGTTCGTATATAACTTCCATTTGCTCCATATAGTAACTCGGTCACGACTTAGCACATATAAGTAATTAGTCAATTTTTCATCAAAAAATAGGTTTTGACAATTTACCTTCATGTGTTATGACAAATTAGCAAATTACCCCATGTGAAAAATAAATAGGCAAATTACCTCCCTGTGATTTCAAAAAAAAAAAAAAAAAGAAGAGGCAAATTACACCCCATATATGAAGGTGTAGTTTACTTGCCCAAATTTAAGAGTGAGAATGGTTATTTGGACGGAAAAAAAGATAATTATATCACATTTTCCGAATTATATGTATTTCTTTTTATGCAATACTTTCAATTTCTTTTAAAAAAATACAAAATAAAAACTAAAACTTAAAAAAAGAGTTATGATATCAAAATATATGCCTTTATAATAATTTTATACTTTATTTTTAATTTTTTAAAGAGAGGCTATAATTTAATTTTAGATTAGTAAAAAGGAAATATTAAATTATCAAGGTTTTTGATCATTAAATTTAAAAAATACACTAAAAGAATCATAGGTAGTTGTATGCCAACTATTAAAATCACACGAGGGTAATTTGTCAATTCATTTTTTACAAGAGTAATTTGTCGATTGGCATTACACAGGGGGTGTCAAAAATCCTCAAAAAAATTAACTCATCTGTACTCTTGAATACAATTGAAGTTCTTGGCACAATACTGAGTGGCACGAGAAACGGACGCATTACATCCGATAAAAATAAATAGACAAATTATCCTACGATTATTTTCTCTTTCTTTTATATGCAAGTGTTAGGGAATGACATGCACCCATAAATATTTACAAGACAATTTCCTCTTAACTTTTTTTCTTATGTGGTAATGTGTTTATTTATAATAGTCTTTTAACATTGTATTTTTTTCACATGACAGAGACAAGTTAGGGTACTTTTATCCACCTCCGTCAAGGTTTCATACACTGTCATATATACATACTTCTAAGGTTTCATTTATGGGCACATACTCCCCAGAGGTATGATATGTTGGCCAAAAATCCCTTGAGGTTTCAATTCTTTTCCATGTACCTCCCTTCTATCTATTGATCTTTCAACTACTAAAAGTGAGAGTAAATGATTCTTGTACTTTAAATATGGAAACTTACTTATGGTTATTAGTTGTTAATTAACTTAAATAAAATCTATTTTTTCTAATAGCCTAAATATCAAAATTAAGCATAGTTTATTTTTAATCATATTATTGGTTCATTAATATGCATATTTTTCTCTACTAGACAATAATATAATTTAGAGACATTCTTTTCGTTCTATATTTTTATTTAACATATTAATAGGATCAATATTTTAACAAAATATTGTTTAATCAATGTAATCATCAACAAGAGCGCGTATGAATAATATGTTCAGAATTTCTAGTAAAACTGATGCAAATTCTTTTAAAAATATTAAAAATAAGTAAATGACCATAAGTTGTAATTTTCATAATCATGTCAATTTTTAACTCCTTGAAAAAAAATATAAAACATTAAATTTAGATAATCAGACTATAAAGAAAAATAGATTATGTTTAAGTTAATTAATAAATTAGTAATCATAATTAATTTCTTATATTGTAAACTACAAGAAAATTACATATTTACCTTCATTTGTAATATTTGACTGTGAGCCAAAATAGAAGGGATGTATATTCAAAAGAACTGAAACCTTAAGGGGTATTTGCCAACATATCATACAGGCGAATGAATAAAATCTCAAGGAATATATGCTAATGAATGAAAAATCTCGGAAGAGGCGGGTGAAAATTACCAAGGTAAATTACCATTAAAATGGACAAAAGTATATTTATCTTATAAACTCTTTAATGGCAAAACGGTGTGGATAGTGGATACTAAACTTAATAACTTTTATATAACAATTGCAGGTGTCGTTGTCAATTAAAAAGTTATTGACAAAAAATCCAGACTCAGAAATATTTAAGATAAAAATTCAGAAGTTTCAAGAATTTTCTTCGGGGGTCCACGATTAAGACAACAGGAACCTTCAAATCCTGAGTGTCGCGCATAAAACAAGGCCAAATACACCCGTCACATTTGGCTTTTTTCCCATCACACATTTTTCCCACTAGACCTATAAAACAATAACGTTAAACCCCACTGAAAATGTAGTCTACTGCAGTAGGATGTACTACTGATAGCAAGAAAAGTCCCGTGCCAAAATTTCATGTCAAGCCATTATAATGAAAGCCTGGGGATTTATTAAAAACTGGTTCTATAATGACATATTACTGTTGAGAGTTGAGTGGAAGTGGATAAAGTAGCGGATTCTTATGGATGCATGTATATATGATCAATAACTATGAAGAGAATGCGATTTGATTGCGTGGCGCGTCTAAGGAAGAAAGAGGCGACAATGTACGATAGTGTGGTGGTGGTGATTGTGGCATTCGGGGCGGTTGGATGGGGAAGGGAGCTGATGGTGTGCGGTACTGCACGAAGGGGGTTGGTGCCGTGGAATTTAAGTTTTGAGCGACTACTCTACGTATGACGTGATGTAATCAAAGATCCACATTAAAATATTGTCTAAATTACAGACACTAATCTTGAGCCTCAGCTTTATAACATTGTGTATTTAAATAAAACATCAAATGATGTGGACCATGTCGCCATGGAGCAGTTGTGTGGAATAATATTTTGATGTGAGTGGGTTGGGGTGGGTCTAGGGGGAAAAACGGACTCCAAATCAACTTAACCAAATTAAGTAACTTATTTAGTTGTAAATTAACATAACAATACAAATGTTTTTTGCTTGTGTGTCTAGATACAGTGAGAATTCTATTTGCACTACTTCATTTAGGAGCAAATAACATAAATAATGATTTTATTGATCAGAGGTAGGTATTTCCTCTATTTTGTTCTTAATAATATAGAAATAGATCGGTGTTGTCATTTATTCCAAAGAATCTCAATCAGTTTTATCCTAGTTAATAGCATATAGTGCATGTTTATATAGCTTTAATATGTGAGTTAATGATTTTTACTTATTAGAATTTAAAAACAAAAACTAATGAACATGTCTCTAATTTTTTCACATGACATTGTTACTTTATACTTCTTGGCCAAGTCATCTTAAGAAATTATAATGATCCGACTTGAAGCCATTAAAATAAGTCATAATTAATCAGCGTTATGGTGTACGACTACGTGGTAACAAAAAATATGTGACCAAATCATCTCTAGTGGTGAAATAAAATTCAAAATACGTTTTACGTGTTTATATAGTCCAACAAAAGATTATGTTTTAACCAATTCTTTAACCGCGAAAAAATGGAAGGGAAAAAAAGAAAAGAAGAAGTGAAACTACTGTTTATATGTGTGCGCAATTTGCAAGCTTCAGCTGCCAAAACTACTCATTCCGAGGTAGTTAAACTATTGTCTATTGATTACATTGACAATTGAAATAGCCAAAAAAAATAAATTATGGGCAATTGCAAACTGCTATGATTAGTTCCATTAATTTTGTTGTTTGTGTTCTGTCATTGTCCAATATTTCCATTTATAGCATCATATACAGTACAAGATTGTGTTAGTTGACATGCATGTTCCTAGAAATTCCTAAATGAACTTGGATCCTATTGGATGAGGTGTTGAATTTTTCGTATCGTCTTATATAGTATAAGATTGATGATACTTCTTTATCTGTCTTTAATTCTTGACCATGTAATAGAGCAGACACTACAACCTACAGACGGTTGCCACGTGTCGCGCATAAAGCCCTGTTCATTGATGTTCCCTCCTTAACCTCAAAATTAAACAATAACCATCTACCAAATATAACTCTTTTTTCCCTTTCACATTTTTCCCCACTTTCCCACTGATGATAAGTAAAGAATCTTTGTGCCATGTCAATTATTCAAAGGAAAAGCAGCCACAATATATACCTTCAATGTTAATCTTCACCGGGCCACAATAACAACAGTAACAATTGCTTTACTTTATTCATCATCATATATATAAAAAACGACAACAAATTATTGTAGTCACCTTTTTCCGAATCAAATATTTCCCACTTGACCAATAATACAATAGGTTCCTGCTGAAAAATCTAGCCTACTGCTGATAAAAGCAGGATCCCGTGGAGTGTCACAACTTGACACCAACTTATAACAACATATAATCTTCCACAGCCACAACTTAACAAGAACTTATGCACTAGTGTTGTATCCATCATGTCTTGTTCTCATGTGGCGATTGACATCAACGACCAGGGCTCTTCTCTTATCGGAAACAATGGCAAGAACAACATGGACACCACCACTAGCAAGATCATGTGGAGAGGCTCCAGTTACGACTTCTCCAACGACGCTGCTACCGATGGCGATGGCGATAACGATTCTGATGAATTTGATTTCATAAAAGAGGTTCCATTGTCTAGAATACCCGAGGTTCATGTCCGTAACGCTAACGATGCGTTTCGTCCGAAACCGTCGAGTTTGATGAGGAGTAAGACTAAGTCGAGGTTGCTCGACCCGCCGGAGGAGAATAAGGCGAAGCATCAGGCTCGAAGGACGAGTGATCAAGTTGTCGATGAGGATGATCCATTTCTTGAAGAGGATATACCGGACGAATACAAGAGAGTTAGCTTCAACGTGCTTTCGATTGTGCAGTTGGTTAGTTTGATTCTGATAACTGCTTTTCTGGTTTGTAGCTTAACTATTAACAATTTGAAGAAAAGAACAGTGTTTGAATTGGAGTTGTGGAGATGGGAAGTAATGGTGTTGGTGTTGATTTCAGGGAGGTTGGTTTCTGGATGGGGGGTTAGGTTTGTGGTGATACTAATGGAGAGGAACTTTCTGTGGCGAAAACGCGTATTGTATTTCGTTTACGGGTTGAGGGGCGCGGTGCAGAATTGCGTCTGGTTGGCGTTGGTTTTGGTTGCTTGGGAGAGTATTTTGAACAAGAAGGTGGAGAGGTTGACACATGGGAGGATTTTGCCATACATCACTAAGATTTGGATCTGTCTTTTGGTGGGTACCATAATTTGGCTGCTCAAGACTTTGTTGGTTAAGGTTTTGGCGTCGTCGTTTCACGTTAGCACGTTTTTCGATCGGATTCAGGAGTCGTTGTTCAGTCAGTATGTGATTGAATCACTCTCTGGACCTCCTTGGATTGAGATAAAACATGACCAGGAAGAGGAGAAGAGGGTGTTGCTTGAGGTTCAGAAGCTTCGATATGCAGGGGCGAGCGTACCGTCTGATCTCAAGGCTAATGCATTTCCAAAGAGTGGAAAATTAATCGGGACTCCAAGGACGAACTCCACGCCCACAGGTGCCAAGGATCCTATGTTTTCTAGAGTTACGTCGAAGAAGGAACAACAGAAATGTATAACGATCGATGAGTTGCATAGGCTGAATCAGAAGAATGTATCTGCTTGGCATATGAAGAGATTGATGAGTATCGTCAAGAAAGGGGCTCTCACGACTCTGCACGAGAAAATACGGGGCACGGCTGGTCATGATGAGTCTGTGATGGAGATCACGAGTGAATACGAAGCCAAAGCTGCTTCCAAGAAGATTTTTATCAATGTCTCCAAGCCAAGATCTGGGTAGATGACTTTTAACTTCTCTCATTGAGTTATATCTGACTAATTGTGTATACTACTCTTTGATGTTATGCTCTGTTAGTATGTTTTGCTCTACATCTATATTGCACAATTTCAAGAATTGCATTCTACAATGAGTCAGAGGAAACTAGTACCTTTTGTTTTAACTTATATTTGTTAGTATCATGTTTATAAGTTAAGTTATTCTTAAATTCTAACATATCATATATGATTAGATACATTTACGAGGAGGATTTAGCGCGCTTTATGCAACCTGATGAGGTTTTGAAGACCATGGGGCTCTTTAAAGGTGTGACTGAACAAAAAGGAATCAGCAGACCAACTCTTAAAAATTGGGTGGTAAGTAAAACTATCTTGTAGTTTACTAATACACATTTTCATAATTGTTGAGTTATAATTATTGGTTAGTTTCTCTGTTTGAATTTTGAGTTTTGATTTCAATCTCTTCTTATTGCAAAAGGGTGTTACATTATCTAGTCCATATGTTGTCAATGCCTCCTTCATATGTACTATTAACATCAAAAGTATTTCGAATCTCTTGATCTGCAGGTGTCCGCTTTTAGAGAAAGAAGGGCTCTCGCTTTGTCGCTAAACGACACAAACACAGCAGTCAAGAAGCTACACGAAATGATTAATTGCCTTGTAGCACTTATCCTCATTATCATCTGGCTTCTTATACTCAAAATCGCAACTACAAGTTTCTTCATCTTCTTAAGCTCCCAGCTTATTTTAGCAGCTTTCATGTTTGGAAACACATTGAAGGCAACATTTGAAGGGATTATCTTTTTGTTTGTGATGCACCCATTTGATGTGGGCGATCGCGTTGAAATAGATGGTGTTCACGTAAGTTTTCTTGCACGCAACATAACTTTGTTCACATGTATATAATTCTTCCTTTATTACTTGATTCTACTTCATTTCTTTCACTTTTAGATGGTAGTTGAAGAGATGAATATATTGACGACAGCTCTCCTGAAGTTTGATAATCACAAGGTCTATTACCCGAACAATGTTTTAGCTTCAAAACCGATCTTCAATTATTACCGGAGCCCTGATATGAGAGAAACTATTGAATTCTCCACCCATATCTCGACTCCTCGGGAGAAGATTGCCATAATGAAGGAGAGACTCAGAAGGTCTGTTGATCTCTCTATTTGTATCCGACATCTCACTCAAAAACATTTTCTCTTATTGAGCTTTTCGAGCAATGCTTTGTTTATATTACTTGCAGTTATTTCAAGAATAGAAGTGAACACTGGCATCCAGAACCAAAGATTGTAATGAAAGACGTGGAGGACATGAATAGGTTGAGGTGGTCGTTATGGGGATTTCAGACAATGAACTTCCACGACATGACCGAGAGACTTGAGAGGAGATCGCTTCTGATAGAGGAGATGATTAACATTTTCAGGGATCTTAATATTGAATACCGTTTGCTGCCTCTTGCTGTGAATATATGCAGCGTTCCTGTCGACTTGGAGGAGTTCGAGTCTCCTGTCTAATTGAACTGTTTATGGTGCTTAAACTTGGTTCCTTTGAAACATGGAGGAACCACCATAGTTTTTGTAGTCCATAAACTCATAAAGTGCTGGTTTCAAGCAGCAATTTATTATTACACAGGAATTGTACTAGGACTTTGTAAAAATCATTTCTTTAGAGTGAATATTTTGTGAAGGATTAAGGGAGAAAAACTTATCAAACAACATTTAACAACAGAGGATGTCAAAAGAAACTCAAGAAAAGACTAATCTTGCAAACTCAAACTTGGCATGGTTTGAATCAACAGAGCTAACTGACAAAAAGATTCAGATAAATGTGCAATTTAAAATAGGATATGCAGCAAGCTCCGTAGTGAAGAAAAAAATTAGAACAACATTTTCCAAATTTAGATCCAAAAGACACTTTCATCGCAAGGGGTCGAGCCAGCATAAAAATTTAAAAAGAAAATAACAAAAAACGAGTTATTCTCATAACTAGTGTTTGAGTATTATTATGGATGTGTATAAATGTGTAGAACAGCATTTCCATATAAAACTTGCATTTGCTCAAAATTAATTTGTCACAATTTAGCATCTCATCGATATAACTATGTCATCATGACAACACTAACTTACCTACTCCATATTTAAAAGTTATCATAATCCATTCAATAAGAGCTTCACAAATAAAAATCTGGTCGCTGAGCAGACAACATTAACAACCTTACATATTATTACAGAAAATGGACGAAAGAACTTAATTAATCTTTTATGGAAAGTATGATGATTGATGTGTCATATTAGATAGCACCATCAACGAAAAAAGGGTATGTAGGAAAATCACAGTACAACTGAATTTGTGTTATAAAGTTAAAGGTGTGGCTGTCAAAAAAAAAAAAAAAAAAACAGCTTTGACGCAAAAATCTTCAACCATATATAATTAGTCAGAAATCCAAAAGATGAAAGAAGTATCTTTTGTCTCCTAATTAAAGAAGAATCCAATGTCATGTCTCTCCCATCACCACCACCAATATCACCAACGCTCATTAGTGGCTATAATTTATTGAAGGGGATTATTTCGTGCCACCTTTACATGATAAAATAGTACAACCAACAGTAAATATATATATATATATCTTTTTCTTAACTATAACAAAATACTAACAACCTCGTCATCCATTACATCTATTACAAACTTTGTGCACCATGTTGGACGATGACATGGTTCAATCAATAATCAAGATAATATAATTTTCTTGATTTTATATTACTAACTAATTAAGCATGGCACACATGATGAGAATATGCAATAAAATCGCTTATGATTATTTGATAGCGTACAACTAAGACCCTTAAAAGCTCATGTACGACTTTTGAGACTCTTTATTTCGGATAAATGGATAGAGCACGAGGAGGATAGAAGAAAACGTGGATGAGAGTCATATGAAGTGACGTGAAGCTTAAAGCTCTAAGTGAAGGCGTCCTACTCAATTAGAACAAGTGGAGAATCAGAATTCATGTATTGGACTTGACATGATTCACGATTATTTTACATATATAGCCTATTTAGATTAATTAGATTACAAGTTTGGTTGTTTCGTTGAATAGAATACTAACCGCCTTGTAAGGGCGTGACCTCGATCTCCATTGTGTATTTACATCGATAACAAAATTATATGCATCAAATCATCGTTCAACGATAACATGAAGTGATTCTTCCTTCCAATGATTAGCACGCGAATAAAACTCTTTTTTTCATGTTCCCTCGTCCTCAACCTCATAACAAACCTTTATCAAAAGACAAACTGTGCCATTGTCAGGTAGTTTGTCACCTTTCCACTAATGTGTAAACCAATAACAAAATAATGTTCCTAAAAAAGAAAAAAAAAAACAAATGTAGAATAATGCATTGTCCTAATGCCAAAATCTTCACAACCACAGCTATAAGAGGAACAACTTCAAATTCGATCAACTTATCTGCATCCGTTATGTCCTCTTCTTTTTCTTATTCCCCTTCCCCTCCCAAAGGCATCACGATCGAAATTAACGGCCAGGATTCGTCCATCGGGAACAATGCTGCTGCTACTATTAAAAACGACGAAATAAACGCCAAGAAAATGTGGCGGGAATCCAGTTACGACTTCTCAACTGTCGTCGTTATGAAGGATGAGGCTCTGGTCCGCAGTGCCAACAGCTCGTTTCGACGAAATTCTTGTTTGACTAGAAGTAAGACTAAGTCCAGGTTACTCGACCCGCCAGAGGAAAATAAAGCGAAGCATCCGGGTCAAAGAATGAGTGATCATGTTGCTGTCGATATACAGGAGGATGATCCATTTCTTGAAGAGGATATACCAGAGGAGTACAAGCGGATTACGTTCAGTGTAATTTCGGTTATGCAGTTGGTTAGTTTAATTTTAATAAGTGCGGCTTTGGTTTGTAGCTTAACTATCAACTATCTTAAGAAAAGAACTGTATTTGAATTGGAGTTATGGAGATGGGAATTGATGGTGTTGGTTTTGATTTGTGGGAGATTGGTTTCTTATTGGGGGGTTAGACTCGTGGTGTTTCTAATGGAAAGGAACTTTCTCTGGCGAAAGCGCGTTTTGTATTTCGTGTATGGACTAAAAAACGCGGTGCAAAATTGCGTTTGGTTGGCGTTGGTTTTGGTTGCTTGGCGGGCTATTTTGGACAAGAAGGTGCAGAGTCTGACAGACAGGAAGATATTACCGTATATCACGAAGATTTGGATATGTCTACTGGTGGGAACAATAATTTGGCTGCTCAAAACTCTGTTAGTTAAGGTCTTGACGTCCACGTTTCACGTGAGCACGTTTTTCGATCGAATTCAGGAATCGCTATTCAACCAATATGTGATTGAGAGACTCTCTGGACCTGAGATGGAATTTGAGCAGGAAGAGGAGGCAGGGTCGTCTATTACGGCTGATCTTAAGGCCAATCTGTTCCCAAAGAGTGGACAATTAATCGGGACAAATAACACGCCATCATGGGGTACTAAGGATGCTAAGTTTACTAGAGCTATGTCGAAAAAGGAATTGCAAAAAGGTATCACGATTGATGAGTTGCATAGGCTGAATCAGAAGAATATATCTGCTTGGAACATGAAGAGGTTGATGAGTATTGTCAAGAAACGTGCACTCTCAACTCTAAACGAGAAAATACGGGGTTCGACTGGTTATGATGAGGAGGTGCAGGAGATCACGAGTGAGAGCGAAGCCAAGGCTGCTTCCAAGAATATTTTTATCAATGTGTCCAAGCCAGGATCTAGGTAGATGAGATTTTTTCGATTTGGTTTCTAACTGCAACTTGGTGTCTGTGTTTTAAATTAATTCTGTCATACTGCTCTTCTGATGTTGTGCTGTGTTAGTATGTCTTGGTTACACAAGTATTGTACCGTTACAATAACATTTTGTTCTAACTTCTGTTTGCTGGTTTACAGTTTTGTTTCCTTATATGCTAGCATGCCTTTTATCATCAGGTTCATCTACGAGGATGATCTAATGCGCTTTATGCGGCCTGATGAGGTTTCAAAGACTATGGGGCTATTTAAAGGTGCGACTGAACGAAGGGGAATCAGCAAACAAACTCTTAAAAATTGGATGGTGAGTAGAACTATCTTGTAGTTTTCTTAGTCTGTTGATACTAATACATATATTCATAATTAGTCAGTTAAAAATTCTTGTTTCTTTGTCTGTTAAGTTTTGAGTTTTGATTTCAATCTCTTCTTATTGCCAAAGGATGTTTCATTATCTAGTCCATAAGTTGTCAACGCCTCCTTCATATGTACTATTAACATCAAAAATATTACGAATCTCTTGATCTGCAGGTGTCTGCTTTTAGAGAGAGAAGGGCTCTCGCTTTGTCATTAAACGACACAAACACCGCAGTCAAGAAACTACACGAAATGATTAATTTCCTTGTAGCACTTATCCTTGTTATCATCTGGCTTCTTATACTCAAAATTGCAACTACTAGTTTCTTCATCTTCTTAAGCTCCCAGCTTATTTTAGCAGCTTTCATGTTTGGAAATACATTGAAGGCAACGTTTGAAGGGATAATCTTTTTATTTGTGATGCATCCATTTGATGTGGGCGATCGAGTTGAAGTAGATGGTCTTCATGTAAGTTTTTCTGAACGTACCTAATATAACTTTGTTCGCATGTATATAATTCTTCCTTCATTACATGAATTCTACTTCACTTGTAGATGGTAGTTGAAGAGATGAATATATTAACAACAACTCTCCTGAAGTTTGACAATCACAAGGTCTATTACCCGAACAATGTTTTAGCTTCAAAACCGATCTTCAATTATTACCGGAGCCCTGATATGAGAGAAACTATTGATTTCTGCACCCATATCTCGACTCCTCGGGAGAAGATTGCCGTAATGAAGGAGAGACTCATAAGGTCTGTTGATCTCTCTATTTGTATCCTAAATCTCACTCAAAAACATTCTCTTATTGAGCTTTTCGAGCAATGTGTGGTTTTTATTACTTGCAGTTACTTCAACAATAGGAGCGATCACTGGCATCCAGAACCGAAGATCGTAATGATAGACGTGGAGGACATGAACCGGTTGAAGTGGTCGATGTGGGGATTCCAGACTATGAACTTCCACGACATGAACGAGAGACTTGAGAGGAGATCACTTCTGATAGAGGAGATGATTAACATTTTCAGGGAGCTTAATATTGAATACCGTTTGCTACCTGTTTCCGTGAATATGCGCAACATCTCTGTCGACTTGGATGAGTTCGAGTCTAATTGAACTGTTTATTGTGCTTCAGCTCACTTGGTTTCCTTTGAGACATAGAGGAGAAACCAGAGTTCTTGTGAGTTATATACATACATGCTGCATTATGTAGTCCATAAAAGGTTTTATAAGGACTTGTAGTTATATTTGTAAGCATTGTAACTTGTTTTTGTTCTCTACTGGTGCATCTTACGTTTGTGTACAAGTTCATTATACAGAATGAACTCAAGGTCAATACCAAGGGATTTTGATTGCTTTTGAAGTTTGAACAGAATTTCAAAGAAGTGCTATTTATCAAATTAAGTAAATTGATGAAGATTCAGAATATCAGAAGTTCTTTTCCAGTTTAAGAATAAGACTTAGGCTATCAATTTGACAGAATTAAGCATTGCTTTTAAGATTACACTCAGAAGCAGCAATTTATTACATAGGAAATGAACTACAGATGATGTACTAAATGAGAATACTAATTAAGACTGTGTAAATATCATTCGCCGAATGAATCTTTTTAAAACGACGAAGGGGAAAATGTGAAATTTGGGAGAAGAACACATGGATCAGAGTTTCGATTTCAATGTATATTTGGTAAATTTCTCGCACTGATTCGAGATATATTTCGCAATGATTCATTACAAAGACATGAGGTTCATCATATGCTATGCATTTAAAATGAAAAGATTGCTTTTACGAACTCAAACTTGACATGATGTAACTTAACACAGTTAACCAGGTACATTAATTGATAGAAAAGATTTCAGATAGGCATTCAATTTGAATATTCTTGAGAAGTAAGCTCTGAGGTAAAGAACAAAATCCGAACATTTACCAATAAAACACTTTCATTACAAGGGGCCGTGCCGGAAATATGAGTTAGAAGAGTGAAATCCACGTCCAAGAAATTATCATAATTTAAAATAAACATTTGTTATTTTTTACAATTCATTTTTTAATTAATTAAAAAGCTATAATCCATCATATAAAATATTATTACTTAGGTACTTACAAAAAAATAAAATAAAATAGGAGCCTGGCCTATGCCTGGTCTCGGCATAAAACAGCAAACACTTTACTAAATAATCATGGTATAAGTTGTAGAAATAACTCTAAAGTAACGCATTTATACTATACATTTTCATTAGAAATGAGACTAAATTATAAGTACAAATAATGTGTCATAAAACATAGAGATTGCACATATACCTCTAGTAATTATATATAATAATATACTCCTGCTTCGACATCTTAAACATGTTGTGAGCATTGTGATTGTATTACACTTAAGGGATAAAAGCTTTAAACCCCCTTTTATTATGGCCCATGTTGCACTGTGCCCCTTATTCAAAAAAAATTTCAATAGTATAAAACGCATATACCCCCTATATTATTGAAAAATAAACACTTTGTCCCAAAAAGCTAAATTTGACGGCCAAATATGCAAAAATGTATCTAAATTCAATGGTGGATCAATGACTCAAGAGACCAAGTGTTTATTTTTCAATAGTATAAAACGCATATGTCCCAAAAAAATAGAAGAGGGGGGTTATAATGCATCATGGGTCATTGTATAGGAGGTTTGACGCGTTTATTCCTAAACTTAAACTAAATTAATGTAAAGACTTTGAGTAATTCTTCTTAATGTGTATTATTAATACGAAGAGTAAGAAATTACTATCTTTTGCAATATATAACTTCATTGTCATCATTAGCTACCTATATGTAAAGCCCAAATGAGGTAAAAACCTTTTAATAGTTAAATTATCCGATTGTAGGAAAATATAACCTTTAAAGTTTTTATGGAGACCATCTTCTTCTTCTTCTTTATTTTTGTTTTTATATGTGAATAGAGTAAGAGATTTGAAAATAGAAAACGTTGAAAGTAGAATGACAATTATATACAATTTGAAGGTTTGGAGTGCAAAGTATCGAAATGGTCATTCCGAATGTGAAGTGCCAGTTTATTTGAAATACTCAAAACTGGGATTTGCTTTCGGAGTAATGAAGGAAAAAAAGTTAATAAGAGGTGACAAAATTTATGAAAATGAAAAACATAGAAAGCAACACATGACCTAAAGTTTAAGCGCTGCAAATAAATATACAAATTCAGCTGTAATCTTTGTATCGTGGTCAGTAGTTGTTTGCCTCCATGTTGCGCTGTAATTGGAGCTAGCTTGTACTTTAAAAGTCTTAACCGCATGTCAATTTTTTTATCTAATTAAAAGTCTATTAAGAATTAAGATAATGCAGATCTAAGAAAATGCTAGCCATATCTTTTCTTGTTAAAAAAAATCAAAAAATTGCTGGCCAACCAAAAAACATGGTAAGGGCACGTACAGCCCCGTTCTTTTTATTTAATTTAATTTTATGAAGAAAGCGAAACACTTGATGCTAACAAAATTTAATTTCACTATCGTTGACCTTCTGATTGAAACTTATATTATTATTGAACGCCTTGAGCTGTACAACTCATATATCTCAGCCTATCATTATGATATGATTGAGCTTCATAAGTGAGATATGTTTTAGCAAATTTTGGCAGTATTAAGGTGGGACATTCTTGTTTAGACAGCCTAGAAAGAATAAGAAGATTTGACTCCTATAAATTATCCTGCCATTTAAGAACAATGGAGATTAATAAGTAATGCAATTAATCTTAGGTAGAATATAATTGTTTTGTACATTAATTCTTATATTATTTTTTATCAGCTTTATTCGTTAAAAGTTGTGACTGCATGTAATTTATAATTCTAATATTTCAACTATTTAATGAGATGGTACAATTATAAATAAATATATGTATATATGAATAATTGCAGCAACCCCCCTAACTTTAGGGTATTTTAACCTTTCACCCATAATCTAAGAAAATGTGCGATATGCCCCATAACCTATTGATTTTTGTGTCATTTGCCCTTTAAGTCATTGATAAATCGTTCAATTTGGACAGTTTTTGTCCTTTAGATTTGCATAAGGGGGTCAATTGAACAAAAATCAATAGATTGAAAGGTATATCAATATGTTTATAAGTTAGAGGACAAAGTGCAACAAATCTCATAGATAGAGAGTTTTCTGCAACTAACTATATATTATATAATATATGGATCTAGACAAATATTGTCCTTACGAAAGGACTCCTTTGGTTAGACAACCTAGAAAGAATTGTAAGACTTTCCCTTTATAATTTATGTTGTCATTTAAGAACTACAGATTCTAATGAGCAATACAATTTAACCACCAGAGTTAGGCAACATATATGCATACTTTGAGACTGGTCTTGCACTTCATAAAACAATTTCAACACTTATATTTATATGTAAACTTTATTGCCTCCTTTTATACTTGGTTAAATAAAACCTTTACGATTCTAAATGAGTTAAAAAGATATTATACAAAATAAATTCCTTGGTTAATATATAAATGAAAAGGGGCCATTCAAAGACCCTTTCATTAGGATTATTCAAATAAGCTTTTATATTACAGTGGCTAAAGTGTAAGATTATCCTCCGTATATAACTTGCACTGGCTATGGTGTTACTTATCAATTCTAAATTCAAAGCTTGTCATACTCCATTTACCTCTTTTATTTGATTTTGTTGCCTCTTTTATTTATAAGAGTTTATTACTTATTGCACGTAACGTGTGGCTTTTTGCTTTAAATCTGATAAATTTGACAGAAAATATCAAAATACAGACATGATGATTAAATGCTACACGACAATGAAAATATTTAGGAAAATAAAATAAAATATGTTAAACCTAAAGAGATCTCTTTTTTTTTTGTTTTTTTTGTTTTTTTGTGAAAATTAAGAGATCTCTTCATAGTTCATAAATGAGAAACGTCTAGTCGTCTACCAATCACATCAAACAAACCAAACCCGCCAAAGCTCATTTACGGCTACGGCCTACGAGCATTAGATGTCTGCCAGGTGCCGTAAATCAAACTCTTTTCTTTCTGTTCACAAAATTAATTAACAATAAAATTAAAAGCTCTCTTCTTAGTTCTTCTTGTTCACAAATTAATTAGTAAAAAACTATATTCTTCTATTTATTTCCTCAACCCCAAATATAAAAAACATTTACTGTGTGGTTCGTACTTCGTACTTGGTACAAATGTGTAAAATGCTAAGACTACCCCCTATTTTTAATCCTAATTAGCAAATAAACCCTATACATAACTTTAATTATCAAATGCTCCCTTGCAACCCAAAAAACAGCAAAAGGAAAAAACTTACTACGACCACTATTTGATCCGCATTTATAGCAAAACTTAACTTCTATTATACATTTTGGAATCGTAAAAAAAACTAATATTTCTCAAACTGAAATTAATAAGAACATACTCATTATTTCCATATAGCTTTTAATTTTATTTTTTGTTGGTTTTCAAAAACTAACAATCTCTCATAATATTTTATTTAAACAAACACAACCTTAAAATAAGAATTTAATGCGTAAAAATCGTTAGTTACTGATACAGTTAACTAAAAATATAAGATCAGTGTTTATATATAAATTCTTAAATTACACGAGGGTTACTTATTAGCTAACTAAGATTCAACAAAAAGTCTAGCAAAAGGTTATAATATTTAGTTAGACAAGCACGTACTTATAAATAAATTCTACTACATAGAAATCGTTGGTTATTGATACAGTCACCTAAAAATACAAGATAAATCGTCCGTCTTTGTATGCGAATCTTTAAATCACAAAGGGGCCCATTCGCCAATTAAGAACAACACAAGGGCCATTTCTGCAATTTACTCCCATAACCAAAAAGGCAAAAACCAACTACCGCCAGCTCATCACCACCTTCTTCTCCCTCAAAAAAAACCAGTATATGTATACAAATAAATAATCAATCTCCACATCAAAATGTAGACAAACTGCTCTCAATATTAACCAAAACCCACAAAAACCCATCAATAATCTTCAAAATCACACCCAATAACACCATGAAGTCTTCATCTTCATCCCCTGCTCATCCAAAAGACGTCACCATCAAAATCAACGGCCACGATTCTCCGATCAACAACACAACCAATGCCGCCACCAAAAACGAACCCAAAATGTTCCGAGGCTCAAGCTACGACTTCTCAAACGACGCCGTAATGAGAGCCGCCGCAAACTCGCAAGACTTCGACTTCATAACAGAGCATCCTCCTCCCCTGCCCGCAAACACCGCGATGAAGAGCCACAACAATTCGTTCAAGAGGAAGTCCAGTTTGGCGAGAACCGTGACGAAGTCGAGGCTAATGGACCCGCCTGAGGACAAAAACTCGAAACACTTAACGCAAAGAGCGACGAAGTCGCAGAATTTAGGGAGAGATATCGAGGAGGAGGATCCGTTTTTACAGGATGACCTGCCTGATCACTACAAGAGAATGAAGTACAGTGTGCTGTCTGTTTTGCAGCTGTTGAGTTTGATTTTGATTAGTGGGCTTTTAGTTTGTAGCTTGACTATTGACTATTTGAAGAAAAGAAAAGTTGTTCAATTGGAGCTGTGGAGATGGGAGCTGATGGTTTTGGTTCTGATCTCGGGGAGGTTGTTGTCCGGTTGGGGCGTTAGGATCGTCGTGTTCTTGATGGAAAGGAACTTTCTTTGGCGGAAACGCGTTTTGTACTTCGTGTATGGACTGAGGAACGCGGTGCAGAATTGCGTTTGGTTGGCGTTGGTGTTGGTGTCGTGGCAGTTGATTTTCGATAGGAAGGTGGAGAGGTTGACGGAAGGGAGGATCTTACCGTACGTTACGAAGATTTGGGTGTGTTTACTGGTGGGGACTGTGGTTTGGTTGCTTAAGACATTGTTGGTTAAGGTGTTGGCGTCCTCGTTTCATGTGAGCACGTTTTTCGATCGGATTCAGGAGTCGTTGTTCAATCAGTATGTGATTGAGACGCTTTCTGGTCCGCCTTGGGTTGAGATTGAGCTCGAGCAGGAAGAGGAGGAGAAGGTGATGGTTGAGGTGCAGAGGCTTCAGAACGCAGGGGCGACTATTCCGGCTGATTTGAAAGCGAATGTGCTTCCGAAGAGTGGAAGAGTGATTGGGACTCCAAGGACGAACAATGCGACGCCCACTAGTGCAAAAAGTTCTAAGTTTTCTAAAGTTTTGTCGAAGAAGGAAGAGCATAAGGGTATTACGATTGATGAGCTGCATAGGCTGAATCAGAAGAATGTATCTGCTTGGAATATGAAGAGGTTGATGAGTATTGTTAAGAAAGGGGCTCTCTCGACTCTGCACGAGAAAATACGGGGTGCGAGTTCGCATGGTCATGATGAGTTAGGGGAGCAGATCACGAGTGAAAACGAGGCCAAAGCTGCTGCCAAGAAGATCTTTATCAATGTGGCAAAGCCAGGCTCTAGGTAAATGAAGATTTTGATTTGGTTCTTACTGCTATTTAGTGTTTTTGTTTTATTCTGTGCTCTTAACTTCTCTCTTTGGATTATATATAGTTAGTTGTGTGATGTGAGAAGTCTTTCGATGAAGAATTGCGTTATGTAATGAGTCAGAGGAAACTAGTACATTTTATTTTAGCTTTTATCTGCTAACTAATACTATACTGTATCTTAAATTTTCTTATATGCTAGCATTTTTTCGTGATCAGGTACATATACGAGGAGGATTTATTGCGGTTTATGCGAGAAGACGAGGTTTCAAAGACAATGCGGCTCTTTGAAGGTGCCACTGAGCAAAAGGGAATCAGCAAACGAACTCTTAAAAATTGGGTGGTAAGTAAAACTATCTTGTTTTTCTTTTTACTTTTTTGGCAGTGGTGCTAATACATTATTTTCATCATCTTTTTTAGTTAATGATAACTCTGCTTCTTTTCTCTTAATTTTTGTGATTTTTGATTTCCATCTGTTCTTACTGCAAAGAGGTGTTGCATTGTCTGGTCCATAAGTTGTCAATTCCTTCATCGGTTCTTTTTAACATAGTATTTCAAATCTCCTGCTCTGAAGGTAAATGCATTCAGAGAACGGAGGGCTCTCGCTTTGTCTCTAAACGATACAAATACTGCTGTCAAGAAACTACACGAAATGGTTAATGTCCTTGTAGGACTTATCCTTGTTGTCATTTGGCTTCTGATACTCAAAATCGCAACTACACGTTTCTTCATCTTCTTAAGCTCCCAACTCCTTTTGGCGGCGTTCATGTTTGGAAACACATTGAAGACAACATTTGAAGGGATCATCTTTTTATTCGTGATGCACCCGTTTGATGTAGGGGATCGTGTTGAAGTTGATGGAGTTCATGTAAGTTTTATTGAAACACAACATGACTTTTTTCACATATGCATAATTCTTCTTTTATAACGTGAATTCTACTTTCAATCTTTCAATTTCAGATGGTAGTCGAAGAGATGAATATATTGACCACAGTTCTGCTAAAATACGATAATCACAAGATTTATTATCCGAACAGTGTTTTATCCACGAAACCCATCTACAATTACTACCGCAGTCCTGATATGAGAGAAACAATCGATTTCTCCATCCACATCTCAACTCCTCCTGAGAAGATTACCATAATGAAGGAGAGGATCAGAAGGTCTGTTGATTTTTTATTATAATGCCAAATTTTAGCATAGGATTTTACATCCTTAGTGTGCTCATATGTGTGTTGTACTTGCAGTTATTTCAACAACAAGAGCGAACACTGGCATCCAGAACCTAAGATTGTAATGAAAGACGTGGAGGACATGAACAGGTTGAAGTGGTCAATGTGGGGATTTCAGACAATGAATTTCCACGACATGAACGAGAGATTCTTGAGGAGATCGCTTCTGATCGAGGAGTTGGTTAAAATTTTCAGGGATCTCGGCATTGAATACCGTTTGCTACCTCTTGACGTGAATGTGCGCAACATGCCGGCTTTAAGTTCTAATCGGCTTCCATCGAATTGGGCTGTGTGTGGTGCTTGAGCTATGGTTGGAACAGCAGGAGTTTTTGTGATATGTGTAATATTGTATGTGTGCTTGTGTAGCTAAAGATGACAGTACTATTAGTTTATGTGCATAGATTGTTGGTGTATCTTGCTTTTGTACAAATTCACTTTACAGAATGAACTGAAGGTCTGTAAGGGATTTTGTTTGCTATTGGACAGGATTTGACAGATTTTTCTTTTTCTTTTGGTGATTAAAGGCAATAAGGTAAAACTGGTGCAGGAAATGATTGTGCAAATTCAGGAATTGATTTTCCAATATTTGAGAAGTAGGAGTTTGGTTTTCAACTTTATAGGGACAAAAATTCATTCACCATGTTTACAACACTAGTATATAGCTTCTTGCGCTGCCGTTTGATTTCTGAAATATGAGTATTATGTATGGTATGAAACTATGAAATAATAATAAATACTTGAAAATTAAGTAAACATTTGTGTTTTATTCATCACATTCAGCACTCGATTGATGAAAGTGTATATAATTTCAGTAATAAATACACAAAAAGAAAAAAATAAAAACTTGTGTCACATATTACACGAATAAATGAAGAATGAATACTCAAAGTCCACTAAAGCATCGAAACATTTTTTTGTTTTTGACTCATAAAAAACTAGCTTAAAGACATACTTTAGACCGACTACAACTACAATTTTCTCGATTTTTCTTAAACATCTCAAAAAATCTAAAATATTTACATTTTTTTATTATTATTTAGCTAATAGAGACCTCGATAACCGTTTGCACACTGTGCTTCAGTATGCTAAATATTATAAACTTTTTGCAATGTTTCTTCAAATTCTTTTCGATATATTTCAAAAAATTCATGAAAATTGATGTACCATCGAAGCAGGAAACACTTTTATATTTTGTTTCCATATGGTCAAAATTAGAAACATTTCGATACTTTCCTGGGAAAAAAAGAAAAAAGAACTTTGATCCGACTACTATTAAGCTGTCGAATTCGTGTTAAACTAACTTCATGTCCAATAAAAACTGGGCCGTTGGACCGGGTCGAGAGTCCAAGATCGAAATATTGGGCCAAACCGCCAAAACCTTAAGTCACCGCACTCTAAACAGAAACGCTTTTAAAACCACGTCTCTCAAGCAAATGCGACATCGTTTTAATCTATAGCACAAAACTTTCAAAACCCTAATTCCTCTCTCATTCTCCCTGCAGCTAGTTGAAGCTGACCTTCTTGTACAAAATTACAGGTGAATATTTTTTTCAATTTTTGTTTTATGTAAAATTATCTCAACAACTCTCTTCTAGGGTTCTTAAACGGTTATTTCTTCGGTAAAACGCCTTAGTAATTGATACCGTAATTTGTTCAAACCTATGCTTTTTATTGCGTTTGTTTGCTCTCTGTTTAATTCCATGGTTTTATGCTCACAAATTTTTAGTTATTTTGCTAGTTAATTTTCGAAGTTCTTATTTTTATGGTCTGGGCAAAACTGTTCTATTATGAACAGAAGCTGTAAACTTCGAGATTTTATTCAGATATTTATAAGATTTTATTCAGATTTTTATGTTCTAAGGTATAAATTTTGGCAGGGTGCTTTTAACGTAAACAACAATGAGGTTGGAAAAATGCTGGTTCTGCTCGTCTACGATATATCCCGGGCACGGGATTCAGTTTGTTCGTAATGACGCAAAGGTGAGAACTTTTTGCTTGTTTTTCTTATGCCTACATGTGATTTTTTTGTTTGTTCTGGTTAAAGGTTGTTGCTTTTTGGAACTAGCATTTGATCGGAGCGTGTAAGTGACTGTTTAGTTGTATAGTGTGTTTCCATCTTGATGTTACGTAAAGGATTGCATCAAGAGTCGGTTTTTAGATAAAGGCATGATCTTTGTTACCTACTTCTGTTGGTGAAGTGCTATGCAATATAGCAAACTACAAATATTGTTTTTGTTATTTACTCTCCTAAGTTGGTTGTCAAGCAGGTCATATAACTTTTGTTTGACTTGGTCGCACAATTTTCTATTCTTTCTCTGATTATTATAGCGATAAGCATTAGAAGGGCATGATATGGATTGCCAGCGTATTCATGATGACAAAGTCGATATCTTCTAGTAATCTTGCCATTGGAGATTTTAATGTTAAATCTGAAATTTCTGTCAACTGTCGAGTGATCTAAGTTAGTCAAGTTTTTGCATTGGTTATATATGGGTGGGGGGGCGGGGAGGGTTTCCAGGAATAATCAGGCCCTGGTTGATGCATCTCAATTCTGTTGTCACTTTTAATATTTTACATTCCTCACTCCACCGCCCACATTCCTAGGTTGGTTTTTTAGGAGGGTTAAACATTTTGGTAATGGGTTTCCAAGTTTTGTACAAAATATGAAACTTTTTGATATTTTGTTTGTAATTTTTGCTAATGAACTTTTATCAACATGGTAATGCAGATCTTTCGGTTCTGTCGATCAAAATGCCACAAAAACTTCAAGATGAAGAGAAATCCTCGGAAAGTGAAATGGACCAAGGCTTATAGACGGTTGCATGGAAAGGATATGACTCAGGTTAGCGTTATCAACTGACATATATTGAACCTTTTCTGTATTTTCTCTTCTCAAAGATAAAATTGGCGTGGTCTGATACTTCTTCTGGTTGTCGTTTCCCCTTCTAATACTGCTCATCTAATTTGAAGGACGCAACATTCGAATTTGAGAGGAAGCGAAATAGGCCTGAGAGATATGACAGGAATGTGACAGAGAACACTCTCAAGGCAATTAAGAAAATCGATAAAGTCAGAGTTGATAGAGAGGCTAGACACATTGCTAAGAGGTTCTTGTTCCTTTCTTTGTTATGATTCCGCAATATATCTCATACATGTGTTCTTTTTCTTACAATCTATTCGTCTATGTTGTGAACTGAACAGGATGAAGGGAAAGAAGGCCCAGGTCCTGAGAGAGGCAACAAAGGAACTGGAACAAAGCATTCACATGGTAAAGGCTCCTGCTGCGCTTCTAGAAGACTCCTCACTCACATTGCCCAAGATCAAAGTCAAGGTTACTCAACAAACAGAGGACAATCGCATGGAGGAGTAATTGGATTCACTCGGTGTGCCAGTTTCGTGGAGCTTGGTTTATTATTATACACTTTTGAAGTAGCGAAAGGATCGATATTACATTTCTATGAGTTATTCCGAAGAATATCTTTTGTTTTTCTTTAGTGCTAGTCTTTAGTTTGTATCCTCTATGTTCAGTACAACAATTTTGGCCAGACGCTACTCCTTGGATGGGTAAAATTATAAATGTACTTTCTTTTTTGATATGATCCTTGAACTTACGGTCGGTTATTCTCATCTGAATTTGATTTGCAATTAGTTCTTTAGCACAGTGATTTTTATGAATGTTTACCATATTCACTAGAAAATGTTGGCTAAATATAAATTTGTCTAAATGTCCTAAATACCAAAGTTGGCTGATAAGTGATGATCTCTTTAGATAAGTCAAATTTACACTTAAAATTGACATATTCTTCTCTGCAAGTCTATTCAATATTCTCGTCCTTAAAGAGAGTTGACATAGTTGGGTCTCATATAGTGCGGATATGTAAGCGAGTGCGGGTGCGTCATACTTAAAATTTCACAAATGTAAGTGCACCTTAATGCGTTTAACAAAATAATAATAAAAATATTTAGAAGTATATTAATTATCAAAGTAAGATGTAAATTTAACATGCATATTTAATTTATGTCTATGTATGTATCTATTATTCGTAGTTAATTTGAATTTATGTGTTAGTAATTGTATCTTTTTATTTTTCTTTTATTGTGAAAACGAGTGATTCATCGTATACTTCTCAATTTCACTCTTTTTTCTTGATATTACTACTCAATGTCTAACAATCAAGTGCTTTTGCTTATGTGTTTTTTCTTTCATTTCTTTTATTTATGTATACTTGCTCTTTTTCTCAATATTTAATTCTGTTATTTTACCTCATTACCTATTAAAATAACGAACAATATTGTGTTAGAGTGTTGACGCTTCTTTCTTCCAATATTTTGTTTCTATATTTTACTTTCAACTTTCTGCAATTATTTTGTTTCTAAAGTAATTTTTGTCTACTTATTCTTCAATGAGCGTATAATATAGGTCATAAGCAAAGCATAAGGTTAATTTGAATATATGTACATAGCATTTAGTGAGAGAAGTTAAACATTCTTAAAGAGAGAACTAAAGATTCTTAGCGCGAGATCAAATAATTCTTATAGCGTTCTAGTGCGAAGCACTGGCACTGAAGTGGGGGTGCGCTAACGGTGCATTGTGCAACAGCCGATAGCGGAAGATTATGTAACCTAGGTTGGGTCTGCTTTAGAAACTTTGCATAAAAGAAAAACAAACAAAGAGAAAGGCCCCACACTACCTAATGTCGAAGTTCTTCATCTGAAGAAGACAAACTTTCAGTTGTAAACTTATAGACTATAGTCTGTTAATAGTTCTCGATGAAAATCGATCCGCTTATGCATAAGCTATTTGCATCTCTCCTCGTACTCTTTTCTTGATTTAATCCTTGCACTATCTGTTGCTTATTCTCGTTAAATTTATAGGTGCAAGGTATCTCTTCATGTAAGTAACTCTGCAGAACATTATTTCTTTTTGAAAAATCTCGTGAATTTAAGAATGGCAATTATATTCGCTCAAAAATTTGGACTAAATAAAAACTTGTCTAATAAATTTTATGAATACCATTATTGGCTCATAATCATGGATCAAAGTTTCATTTCAACGGTATGTTTCGGTGCTTTAAACATTAGAATCTTTTCGCAATGTTTCGAGATCTTTTCGATATGTTTCAAAAATTTCGTAAAAGTTGTGCGCGCAATAGATGTAGAGATATTGTATGTTTGTTTTCCACAGAGTCAAAAAATGAAAACGTTTATGTAGTTTTCAAGAAAAAAAAAAAAAAAAAAAAAAAAAAAAAAAACTTTGATCCATGCTCATAATGATCTCTTTTGATAATGAGACGATGCTTCAAATTGATAAATTTATCTCTGCAAGGACTCATATATCATTCCTGTTTATTTCTATCCAATCTCACCCTAAAAGAGAGCCGAAATAGTCATGTCTAGTTTAAAACCACCGCATAAAAGAGCAAGGCCTAACACTGTCTAAATCGTCAAAGCTCTTCAGCTCAAAACACAAACATTCAGTTGTTATAAACTTAAAATCTGTAAATAGTTCTCAATAAACTCCACTTTTGAATCAGCTAATTTGCAGCCTCTTGTACTCCGCCAGTTCTTGCTGGTACCTTTCCTTGTCCTTCGCGCCATAGCTCTGATAAACCTGCGATATATGTGGAAACTTTAGTTGTCGCGTTTAACGCAAATTTTAAACATACCATCCTAGAAAAGATTGTGAATCCTCAAAATGTGACAAATTTTAAATAGTGAATACAAACTGTAGATTGCTTACCTTCTTTTCTTCCGGGGAGAGATTAGTCCAGGACTCGCCGATCATCTTGATGAGTTCCCTCTCCCTGTTGACAAAGAGGGACTTCATCGCTGCATGTCTCTCAGCGAAAAAGAAGTTGTATCCACTCCTATTGGTCTTAGGACGACCTGGATCACCCGACTTTCTTCTTCTGCTACGACGACCTGGAATCTGAGGCTGAGGGCTAAATGGGACAATTGCGGTGCACGGTGCAGGCTGGGGGATCTGTGGAGCAGGCGCAGGATGGCCAGGGTGGTAGAGCACCCCTTTTAGGGTCTCATCTCCTACCTGGACAGTAACCAAGTATCCACAGTCCAGTTTCCCATTGATGGTTCCCACAGCTTGAAAGGAAGATGGGCCTAAAAGAAATATGAATCACATAGGATATGTAAGTTATATATTTCATGAATTCATGTGTGCCACACGCCGTTTAAAAAAAAATAAAAAATCAACTGCACGTTTTGTGCGTTCATGAGTTTGCACGTTTCGTGCGTTCATCAAAATCAAAACGCGAAGGTTGCGTGGTTGGGACGACCATTCCTTACAACAACAATCCAAAATCTTTTATGTCAAACGACATAATAACATGCTTAAGACATGTGTTCGTAACACATGATGATTCTTAGCGCACGCGGTGACTAGTCGTTAAAAAAGATATTTACATCTTGACCTTGTAAGCATTACATGTCGTATAATCTAACGGCTGCACAACATTTAGCACAAAGAATCTGAAATGCTTCAATAAACCTTGCAATAACTCATGAAAGAAATGGTGAAATAATGTTGAGAAATTGCAAGGCAAGTTTTTAAGTGCATAAACATCAGTTTTTGGGCTAATTTTCTTTTAGCATGACAAAGAAATAAAGTTCTATAAATCCTAAAAGTATGCAGCAAAAGCATAGAAAAAGCTCTAGTTTATATTTTGATTATATTTCAGCTGAATACAACAAAATTGATGAAACACCTTTTTGTTTCATTATTTTGAAATTGATCAAAATGTTATCTCTAAAAAAGTTGTTTTCAAAAATACAAAACATAGTCCATTAATTACTCCCATCTGTCAATGTTTGGTTTAAAATAAAACCAAACTTCCATTAGCGAACTTCCTTAGCCCGTTGCATCATAGGGTTATTATCCACATCAAATCATGTACTACTACACCACATATCCCAAAAGAAAAGGCCACGCCCTTCCATTTAATAACCTTACAACTTTTAATAACCTCTGAAATTACCAATTTAGCACTTTACCCACATGGGACTAACAATAACGTTTGTGGCAGAGAAATTAAATAAATAACGTGTGGCTCCTATTAAATAATTTATTATCATAAACCTTAGCACTTCAATTAATGAATCTTACAGATATTACACATCACTTCAACTAGGTCCAAGATTTTCTACTCCGGACAATACCCTTTATGACAAAACTACTCCTACAAATTATAACTTATTAAAAACGGAGAATCACACAATTACACAAACAACCCCTAAGGTGTATATAGACTAATTATAGGGATACCCCTCAAATTTGAACAATTACACAAACACCCCCTATAGTATGTATCTCATAACATAAACACCACTCGTGGTCTATTTAATCACAAAAACAATCTTACGGCTTTAAATCCTAACAAAAAAAACGACGTTGTAAATAATTTACTAAAGTTTTAAAAAACATCCTTTGCTTTTTAATTTTGTATGTTTTTGTTCATTTTTTTAATAGAATAAACGAGACTTACCTTCTATTTCTTTAATAAATATGGGTTCATTTATGAACAATGAGTATATTCAACAAAATTTAACAGATTTCAAAAAGTAGGGTGTTTATGTAGTTTTTCAAACTTGAGGCGTGTCACTGAAATTACTCCACACCTCAGGGGTCTTTGTGTAATTTCCCTACATAATAAAATATTAAAATAATAAAATCATGCAGAACGAGATTTTTAAAAAAAAATTTGAATTTTTTTTTTTTTTTGGTACCTGCATTTTGATTAGGCACGTGATCTTGCTGCGACCTGAAGAAATAAACTTGCTCATAGCCATGAAGCAGATTGAAATAGTGTTTCCTCAATGCAAACGAAGCGCTAGTTGTTGTAGGCGAGAATTCAAAAACGGTGCTAATTTCTCTCCATTTTTTCTCTGTGACAACTTTGTCAAAGCCTCCTCTTTTTGTCACCTCCACATACAACACATGCAGATTAAGCTCTTTGCCACCAATCACAGGTACCCTTTAATTAACACAAACAACACAAAGACCATCACATAAAAAAAAAATAAACACTTTACAAAAATTATAAATAAACTTTTTTTATACCAACTTACTGAAATTTGGACCCCAAACAAAAGTGAAAGCTTCTTAATGTGTTCATGAAGAGAGTGTAGTCTTTGACTACATCTTCATGTGAAGCTAAAGCCACCGGAATATTGGCCTGAGACATGAGTAGTTGGGAGGGTACGTGATATTAAATAATGAGGAGGGCTAGAGAGGAAAAAAGAGGGATTTAAGACAAGAAATGGTAATGGTTTATGATGTAAGAAAACTTAGAACAAGCCAGAGATGATTCCTAGATAAGTTTGTAATTAAGGTTCTGAGCCAAAAGTTGTTGTTGAGCTTAAAGAAGGAGTTAATCGCAATTTACCTCCCTGTATTATGTAAAATAGGTATATTACCCCCTGTAAAAAGTTAATAAGTAAATTACCCCTTTGTCTTGTTTTATGTTAATTATTAGGGCTCATTAATTACCGAATCCGACAAAAAACAACGGTTGCGTGTCATTCTCTTTGTCGCCGTCAAATTTATGGGACGTGTCAGTAAGTCGAATCTGAGATTTTGACGCACGCGTGGTGATGATTAGAGAAATAAGGAATCGAATCTTTACTTGTTATTATTACATTGGTACGGAGATTGGCACATCATTGTACGTACAAAGATTTTTTTTGTGAAAAAGTAGGCGAATACTTTTATGTGATTTTAAAAATATTGCACACCACCCGCTAACACTTGGGTATGAAATGGGATATTTCATACCATATAAACAAATTACACAAGGAGGTAATGTGTATATTTTACATAATACGTGAGGTAAATTGTTTATTTATTTTTTATGAGGGTAGTAATGTGCCATTATTATTTTAATACATAGGTTAATTTGTAATTTACCCTTTTCTATAGAAAAACAAAGTAGCTATTTCAAATAACACGAGGGTGTTGTGCCAAAAAGCCCTTTTAGTGGGATTTGGGACGCGTGTGGTAATGTTAAGGCAGCGGTTATGCATTGGTTTTGGCTTTTTGTTACCAAACCAGAAAACAAAATTTAATCCCTTATTACAAATCTCAATGCACTATTCTATGGCTGGTGATGGTCCGATTTTAATTGGCGGAGTCTTAAATGTTACGATGTTGTTGCAATAAGCTAATTCGTCGCTTTGTTTGCTTCTTTTGAACACACAGGCACACTTTTAATGTGGGTGTTTTTGTGAGTTAGGGGGTGGAAGGGGAATAGTGTGTACTTGAAAGTCTGACATAAATGTGACATGAGAGGGAGGAAGAAAGAGCAGCATAGGTGTAGCTATGGATTCTTTTTTTTGAAGTACAACAAGATGAATTAACCAATTGAAGAAGTTATAGAATCTGATGAAATATGTTCTGACCATATCATATCTCATAACCTACATTAAACTTTCTTTAGATTTGTGTTCTGCAGGCTCTTTTGCTTTCGAGGGTAGAAAGTAAAGTTTGAATTTCTTGAAGTAAATATCAAAGGGAATATGCTTATTTCAAAAAATAACATAATAAGTGGAATATTACGTATAGTAGCTCTCATTCATCTCTACAATATTAAACATGTATGTACATATTTGGCCAAAAAATAAGAAAAGAAAGAATATGTTTCTAATATCAATTCCACATAAATTAATGGAAAGGAAATCTTAAAGCGAAAGATAAATAGGGTTTTGTATAGCCGGTTGAAGTTTAACGTCTTGACTCGTGTTTAGACCACGATTAGTCAATTATTATACCATCTCTGGAAGTGTGTAAAACACGTGTTTATATCACAACTAGTTAATTATTATCCCATCTCAATATAACTTGAATATTATTGAGGTCGAGTGATCAATAGACTAATTGAGTATTTTGAAACTGTTATGAAAATGGCTTGTCGCCTTTGAGCCGGCATAAGCACTTTTTAACTGTTTCCATGGCCGACTTATGTTTCTACTTGTCTAACAAAAAACAAAAAAAAAAGACATAGTATAAATACGGTTTTTTATAGGTGGTTGGACTTTAGTGTCTTAAATTGGAATTTAGACCACGAGTAGTCAATTATTATACCATTACAATATGAAAGAGTGTAAAACACGTGTTAATATTACAACTAATTAGTTATTATCCCCATCTCGATATAACTTGGTATTGTTGAGGTGGAGTTTCAGTAGACCAACGTGTTCAAAAAGTTTTATGAAAATCGCTTGTGAACTTTGAGCTTGCATGAGCGCCTTTTTAACAGTTTGCATCACCGACTTATGCTTCTAGTTGTTACCAAAAAAAAAAAAAAAAAAAAAAAAAAAAAAAAAAAAAAAAAAGCAGAAGTGCAAAAAGCTCTATCAGTGATGCTTGTCGAATGAGATGATTTTTCTTACCTTAATCGAAATAATTAAGAATGATTCTGACACAAGTTTTAGGGTTTTATCCAGTCTAGCGATTTTTGCATCCATCAAACCTAAATTGACGACACCAGTCGCGATGATGATTCAAGTTCGATTCAAACCCTAGCAAAAGGTGTATCCTCCAACAAACCAAAAAAAAAAAAAAAAGAACGAGAGAAGGATCAACAAACTCGACGGCTTAAGGAAGAAAAAACAACGAGAAAAAAGAAAGAGAAAAGAAAATAGAGAAAGAGAAAAGCAAAGAGATCAATCAAATCAGAAGAACATCCAAAAAGTAGTAACAAGCGTAATGCGATCCAGTAGAACCGTGCAAAACCAAAAAACGATAGCAGAAAAACCCTAGAGGCACCTCTCACGTGAAAGAAAACCCTCATGAAGGAAGAAATGGAGTTAATACACAAACTATTAGAGTTAGTTAATTTATTTTGTACAATTATAGTTACATCACTGAGATTTGATGTAATTACAGAAATCATAAAGTTCGAAAAATTAAAGAAACACCACCTAAAATCATTAGCTAGTCATTAAAGTTGGCTTAACAAACTTGGTAAAAGGACTATTGCATCGATTACAACCACACCGCTCGAGGTTTCTTGCAATTATAGAAACCATTCATGAGGTTTGAGAAATTAAAGAGACATTCTGGAACGTCTATAAACATTACTACAAATAGATGCAGTCATAAAAAAAAAAAAAAAAGAAAAAAAAAAGAAGGAGAGAGATAATATTGCTTACATCAGCATGAAACTATGTTAACCTTCCAATTTTGTCCTATGTCAGCATGAATATTGTTGTAAGTCATACTAATATTGTTGTAAAACTGCAGTAGTGTTGCAAACACTTTTATTCATAAGAATAACTTAACAACTAAAATCAATTTTATTTCACCATTGTCTTCATACATGTAATAGTATACAAAAGACTACTTAGGTTTAGATTGTCTAGAATTATAGAGAGAGTCTTTGCAACTGCTTCAAAAATAATTTATCATACTTTTGTTTCTCTGTGAAGAACAATTTAATAATTAGTGCTTGACCAACCTCTTATGTTTGAAAACCTTCATCAACTATTTATGTATCTTATTGTAAAAAGATTGTGAAGTTTTTGGAGAAAAATAGAAAACTTGGAGGGATGTTGGTGGAATTTTGTCAGACATAACTTATTGTTTGTGTAAAACTCTTACATATAATATGGGTAGTTTGTGTAATTTATTTATCAAATACCTTCATAATAATCAGATGGGCATTCTTTTCCATTGACCTTTTTTTTAGAATAATTCTTTTCCATTGACCTTTTATCACAAAGCCTTGCATAAAAAAATCTTCTAATGTTCTGCATGAAAGGTTCTGTCTATAGCCCAGTTGGACTAACAACATGTAAATGGCTTCATGATCCTAAAGACTGAAACTAAACATCAAATGAGGTGGAAAATTTCGACTGCATTATGTAATGGGCCCAAATGTAATGGGCCGCGTATGTTTCAATGCCAAATGTTAATCTATGATGTACAAAATAGTTTGAAGGCACGGTTACAAAATATTTTTCAGAACATACCGGATGACATTTCAAAACTTTAGAATATTTTATCTAAGGTAATTACATACTATAACATAATTCTACCAAGACGATGATAACTAAAAGATATAGATAAACTTGAACACTTTATTTCTAACATCAAGCATCTTTCAACAAAACGTGTCATATGAGTCATAGAAGTTATATGTCGTGATAGTTGTTGTTAGGTATATATATATATATAGGCCAAGAGTATCTCAACCCTTAGCTGGAGGCGTGATCCGACTCTTATACAAGAAAATTCATTAAAAGCCTACCATAAGAATTTGATGTGCTTGATACGTGTGAGAGGGTCTGATTATTAGAAATTTTTCATCTTCGATGGGTCAGTGACTGATGTTAGTTACTACATTAACCTAATACAACATTACCTTTCATTAAATGTCATGTGCAGACGAAGGGGACATAAAAGGGTTTATATGATATGGATTATAAATTATCAATATACCAAGTAACTGCTAAAATAATAAGTAAAAATAATAAGCTAAATATATCAAATTCTTTATTATTATACGGTATGAAATGAGTGAAAAAGAACACATTTTCGATTGTGACCCGCTTTTTTCAATCTCTAATCAAACGTTATCACTATCAGATTTACACCTCGTGTAAGGATATAATGTAGAGATTTGCATTCCTATGTTTCTAATCATACACCACTAAAAGTATTATGTTTTTTTTTTATCACAAGTTAAATATACTATACATATCATAAATTTAGCATCTAGCAGTGGTAGAGGCAGTTGTGACAATAATTTTAGACTACACTTCCTGTGGCTTAAGCCCATGGTTTTATTTACATATAAGCCGTTGATTTATTGGGACCAGAAATCAGCTCTTACGAGGATTCTTCGGTCCCTCTACGCACTTTGGAATTATTAATTTTTCCTTTTAAGTAATCACTACTGCAGGCAGCTTCCTCAATCAACGAATGCTCCATTCTTCTTTTTCTGCACTATCCAATTAATAATTTAATTCAATCATGCATGTGGTCTGATGAAAAAATCAAACTGCTATCATGATCTTGATTGGCCATGTCGATATTTATCGCTTTGAATGCTCCATTTTATCGTTACATCGATGTTATAATATGAATTATGAAGCGTGATAATTTTCCAGTGCTTGTTCTATCCGAATGGTACAACATAGTCCCACATTCAATTGTTTTGTCGAAACTCAGTGAAAAATTGGTAAATAATGACTTTCAGTGGAGAAAAAATATTTAAATGTACTATGTCCGTGGTAGACTTTAGCCATAATTATACTTAGGACTATTTGTTATTTTATGTAATCTTAACGTGTTCAAGTCATTTTACAGAAAATGAGAGAAGTGTTAAAAAACGTGAATGTTACCCACACACGTAAAAATTCATCAATTATAAATCTTTCAAATGATCACGTTTGAGAGACGAAGAAATTTCTCATTATCTTTCTTAAACATCGGTTGGAAGAGAATTTCCTAAATTAAGGACATGTTCGGTAAAATAAGTATAGATTACTAATTAGTATAAGTTTTCAGGTAGAATATAAACGTTCTCTCCCCTTTCTAATTCTATAAGCAAATTTTGGTGCAAGTGGTAACTTAACGTTCAAGACAATGCGGTAAATTGATACCTACATTCATTGTCATTTACTTTGTTTAACAACAATATCCTGTCACTCATATCATATGCATACAATCAATTTTGTTTCTTTTAAAAAGCACAATAATTGCAATAGAATTGGGCCCGAAGTGAGACCCACCACTCGATGATTCTCGTGGCTACATGAGCCATTTTGGGCCCATATGCTTGAATTTTGGAAGATAATGGTCAATTTAGTGAAGAAAAAGTAAAAAGCAATTAACTGATTTTTCTCACTTTTTACGAGTAACGGACGTTCCGGCGACATTTCAGTTGCTTCATGGGCATATGAAAAAATAATAATACATTTTCATGATTATGGCATAAATTTTTTGTTTTCTTTTGATATTCACAAGACAAAAATGCGAATGGAGTGTTTATAAATCTTTAGTACGTAATTCAGACAAGAATTTTCCTAAGATTGGATAATTTAATTGTCTGATATTTTCAGTCTTTTTACCGGGTACATATAGACCTAGTGAATAAGACATTTACATTAATATGTTCTATACATTTCAGAGGGTTCACGGTTCACCCTACTTGAATTTCAAAGCATTAATTATCTTTTGAATTAGGTAAGGAGGTCTTACTACTTCGCATGATAAGTTTGATGTCTCTTTCAGGACAAAATTGGATATAAAAGCCTTTTCCTGGATAATGTGCTAGTGGATAATATATTTAAAAATCAAACTAGAAAAATTTCGTGTCTAGAGGATAATATATTTAAAAATCATACTAGAAAAAACCAGAATCACTGGTTCTACCCGTAAGATAGTCATTTGAGTATTCGTGATGCTTTTCCCTATTTGATATACGCAGTTCTACAAGTATTTGATATAATTTGAGATATTACAACTTTTGTATCCCTTTAAACTTGATATTGGGCTCCTATGAAGAAATCGTATTCTCTTTAGAGCTTAGAGGATGAAGTTAATTTGTCTTTTATGTTGTGGTGTGGTATTTTTATAGTATTTAGAGTTTAGAGGATGAAGAAATGGTATTTTTAATTAGTCTTTAGAGTTTAGAGGATGAAGAAATGGCATTTTTATCTCCAAACATTAATTTGACTTCGTGTATGTGGTGTATGGTAACTAATAAATATGTACAATTAAAAGTCTAATCTTGTATTAGTTTTGCTCAATATATAAGAGGAGGCCATATAATTCCAGAGGATAGTGTCATTGGGTTAATTAATTAAACCTGCAAATTGAATTAACACGTTAATATATTATAGGAATAAATCATGTTAAATGTTTATTGTAGTGAGGAGTCTTTTGTACATGAGCAACATAACTGAAGGTCATAGAATATGAGTTATCACTAGTTGTTACAACTTATTTGATTACGAATCTTTTTACATAAGCTACCTAGCTAAACATCATAAAATATGAGTTATCACTAATTGATACAACTTATTTGATTACGGTTGATGCTTTTTAGTAATTTTTAACAGTGGTAATGAACGTATCATCATTATATTTTCGTGGTCGTTTATTTGGTTTATTTCTTAGTGCATCTAGAAGTTTAAAAGTATAACTCATATTTAATGTTGGACTGATGGTTTCATATTGTGCACCAACGGCAGGCACTTGACGTTACACATGGCATAACTAGATTTTTGTCCTCGTATAATAGAAAAATCATTAAAAGCATTTACCTGCAAATTCGGCTGTTAATAGGTGTTAAATATTTGCCCAAATGACGTGAAGTTATCTTATGTCGTGTCATTTGGATAATATTTGGAGATTTTTGTGCCCCGGTACATGAAACTAAAATATTGTAATATCGGTGAAGGTCCTATATGTATTGGTGTTTCTTCTTACAGGATTAAAATTTAATTTGAAATTCAGTTAATACAAATAAATCACTAAATATTACATGATTTTACTCTCCAAGTTATAGATGTCGAACTCTTTACAAATCTTCTCGACTTTGGCTAATCAATATCTTGTAAATCTTAGAGGTACGCAACCAATGTATAATCTCAAAAAAGTTAATAGTTTATTTGGATAGATTTTTTGTAATTAGTCAAGAATGGCAACGAGAAAGCTTATTAGGTATTAGTACTATTATAAAAGTAACCGATGACTATCGGCTAACCACTTTTGAGTTTTGATCCTAACAAACTTCTAGAGAGTTGAGAGTTAGAATCTGGAAAGTAATGCAAAAAAATAAATATCAAACCTACCTAAACCTTCAAAATTAAACATTAAATTAATCCTGGGGTAACAAACAAATACATTTGACTGATTTCAAAGGGTAAAACCATAAAAGAAAGAAAATTTGAAAATTTACTAAAAATAACAACGAAGAAAGCGATTTAAATGCCAAATCTACACCATTAACTTTTAACCACGGATTTGCAATGGATAAAATCGTGGATTATAGTTTCTGTTTGGCTATAGTGTTTTTGCTAAATATAAGAAACTTGTTATAATTCTTTAAAAGCATTCAACATCGTCATAAAAATTAATTATTGCACTATGAAGTTGGATGTATTTTTATGTTCTACTTTCACAAAGTTTTAAAACAAAAATATTTTGCTCCTTTTGGTTAAAAAATGATTTTTTTTTTGTGTGTGTGTATGAATAAGAACAATTTTTATGTAAAGACTAATAACTGCATGGACCAAGTAGGACCAAGAAAGGGATCCCCAAACGTGGCATTAACTGCGGCTACTTGAGTTCAGTCTCATCTCTGATCCAAATCAAAAGGGAAGATTCTTCCGAATATACTCTCCCCTCCCCAACCCAAAATGGATAACCCCTCCCCCATCTACCCCCTACCCCACACTTTATATATACAACCAAATTATATTACATTATGTAATAATAATAATAATAAAACTTAAACTAGGAAACAAAACAAGCCCAAAAATATTGAAATCTTAATTAAAATATCCCTTTTTACTTCCCAACGCGCTTTTAATTATTTAAGACCGTATCTGCATCACTTTTTCTCAAACATTATCTCAAAATCTCCCCCTATATAAACAGAAAGCCAACCACTGTCATTTGAACCAACTTCACAAAAAGAAAATAAGAACCCAATACTTAAAAGTCCTCCTTTTTACGCAAAATCATGACTAGTTTAGCCACTCCTCTTGTTCTTTCTCCATTGGAACAAGAAAAACTTATAGAAAAATTAGAAATCTTCAAGATTCAAGGCAGGGACAAACGTGGCCTCCCCGTCCTTCGCATCATCGGAAAACTCTTCCCAGGTAACACTATATCGAATTGTCGTTTTATCTAAAAGTTTAAGCTGGTAGAGATCTTTATTAATATATATTAATTTTTTTAACTAAAATGTCGTGCATTTGTAGCCTGTAAATCTTTTTGTTACACTTAACACGTGACATTTTATAATATGAGTCTTTCTAAATTTGTTTGTTACGCTTGACACGTGGCCATTTATTTTGATAAATCAGTGTTCTTGGTCTGACTTCTGATACCATGTTGAATTGTCGTTTCGTCTTGCAGCGAGGCTTGTGGGCGTGGAAGCGGTGAAAAAGTACCTCGAAGACGTGATTTTTCAGAGTTTGGGTGATAAGCCATTTTCGGTTGTGTATGTGCACACAATGGTGAACAAGGGTGAAAATTTTCCTGGAATATCAGCTCTGAAAACTATATACGAAGCTATTCCAGACAAAGTGAGAGAGAACCTGCAGGCGTTCTATTTCTTACATCCTGGGATTCAGTCTCGGATCTTCATGGCCACTTTTGGTCGTCTTCTATTCGGCGGTAGCAACGGGTAATTAAAAATCTCTCTTTTTATTTTATTTTATTTCATAACATGTTATATTGATATATTCTATGGAAAATGATTTGAATTTTCAAAATCTAAGTTCTAGTTTCTTTGAGTTATGTCAAATTACTAAGGGAATATTTTTATTTAGAGCAATTAAATGTGATCTTATCCATATTGTGTTTAATATAGAAATTATATAAATTGTTACTTCCACATATTCGAGGAGAACACGAAATCCTGATTAAGAAAATTCAACCAGAGGAAGTTGGCATCAGGGGCGGAGCCAGGAATTAGAGTTAGGGGGGGCGAAATTATACTTTAAAATGCAACCAAAATTATGTTTATAAAACATCATAAAATATAATAATAACGGATAACTGCATTATTTCAATTAATATAAAATCTTTGTTCACTTAGGCTACATGAGTGGTACTCTACGTTTTTTCATAAGATAAAACTCGTGATAGGTAAAGATTGTGAGTTTTTTGTTTGATTCTAATGAAATTATTGTGTATGATTCTTTGATTTGTAGTTATCTAATAGTTTCCTATTCATACTAAATTCTATCAAGTGAAAATTGGTAAGTTTTTAGTTTGACCGTGTGTTTCTATTGATAGGTAAAGATTTTAATTTCTAATTGCATTAGTTAAGGTATAGGAGACCTTTTCAAATTAAGTGGGGCCCAACAGTTCTTTACATGTACCTGAGTTTAATAGCTGCCTAGAATATTAATGCTTATCTTTTTTTTAAGGGAATATTTAATACATATCTTACAAAATTACATTAAATATTTTAAAAGATACATACATATATATGTACTAAAAAAAATTTTTAGAAAAGCTGGGGGGCAGCCGCCCCTGTATGCCCCCCCCTACCTCCGCCTCTGGTTGGCATGACATATCCACTATAGCATATTTATTATTATTTCTTTGCGGATTAGACGGGTCAAAAGTATAAAGTCTGTTTACTATTCCACCCAAATTAATTAATTGAAGGGTGCAGATCTCTACTACAAAAGTATATCATATAATAACAATACATCAATCGGGTACAGTGCAATTGGTTAATGTCACGCAATGTCCAAGAAACGCACTCTTCCACCATTTGTCGTGTTCATTTAATAAATTAATTTGAGTAGCATTTGATTAACATAGAGAAAAAGTTTTGAATTCAATCTGCCTAATAGTTTTTTGTGATGTTTTAGAAAAATGGAAATAGTTATCGAAACGAGTTTAAAAACTATCTTTGGCATTCGATTTGACTTGGTCCAAATTGATTTTTATTTTTTATTTTTTTTGCATAGAAACATTTTAGAAGTTTTAATTCATGTTTATTACTTGCACGGATTGTTAAAACTGTTTTGTATTTCAACAGGTTGTATTGGAAGCTGAGGTACCTAACCAGGTTGGAGTTTTTGTGGGACAACGTGAGGAGGAACGGATTTGAGATACCAGAATTTGTGTCCGATTTTGATGAAGAAATGGAGTATCGTCCAACGATGGATTATGGGCTGGAGAGTGATCATCCTGGAGCCCATTGTTTGGACTCTTCGGTTTCTACATATTCCATGAGGTGTATCGCTTAGATAGTTTGGGCCGGTAGTGGGTCCAAGCCTGATGTGGGTAGGCCCATTGGGCCTTCGAGGTTATGGGATGCTAGTTCTTTTTAGAAGTTTTTTTTTTGTTTATTAGCTGTGGGTTGTTAAGGAGACGTGTGAATTATGTTGTATGGCAGTGTTTGTAAAGATTTGAAGGGTAAAAGGGGAAAATAGGAAGGAAGAAGGTGAGGGTTTGGGCCTAATGGTGCTTGTATGAGTAGTACATGCTGAAATATGGATGAAAAGAGTTGTTTTATGATCTTTTTTCAATGTTACCATCTATTGAATTAAACTTTTAACATTTGCTAGTTTCACTTGTTTAATTATGGTATCAATTGTTAATGTCTGAGATTGAGTCGTGGAGGGTATCAAAGACATGGTTTAAAGTTTTTAAGGAAGTTTTCCATACCTACTGATTATTTTCCTTCTTTTTGACAATTTAACATTAAAAAATGAAATATTAAAAGTAATTTTTATATCATTCAACTTTTATGAGTTATCCAATGTCAACAACTCAAATGCTGGAATAATTTTTAATATTACCAGAACAAAACATACTCAAGAGCCCAAGATTGAAACTTTAATCAGACCCCCAATTGGGGTGCTAGGTCCTTTTAGAAGGTGTTTCTTTATTAGTTATGGATTTTTAATGAGATATGTGGATCATATTGTGCTATATCTTTTCAGAAGGTGTTTCTTAATCAAGTATGGATTCTTAGGAGATCTGTGGATTAGTATTATGGTAGCTCGTGTGGATAATATAGTATTATGGTAGCTCGTGTTCTGTACCAAACTGTTTAATGCATCTTGTACAACCGTTAGTTCATTACATGTGTACACAACTCGACAAGTGATCACAATACACCACATAATGATGAGTGTTTAGAGAAATAAAGATTAAAATTTTTACGTAATATTACACTGTTACACAACTCGGGAAGTGATCACAATCTCACCACATGATGAGTTGTTAGAGAAATAAAGATTCAAAATTTTACGTAATATTACACTGCTATACAACTCGTGAAGTGATCGCAATACACCATATGGTGAGTGGTTAGAGAAATAAAGATTTAAACTTTTACGTAATGTTACACTATTACACAACTCATGAAGTGGTCGCAATACACCATATGATGAGTGATTAGAGAAATAAAGATTTAAACTTTTACATAGTATTACACTGCCATTTGAAACTATTACGAGAGGAATTGGGCTGTGAACTGTTACAATTAGTAGTCGCTTATTATGGATGAGCGTTGCCTTTATCACTTTGTATGAATGTTCATCATAAACAAAAACAAGGACTTTGTTTGATTAGAATTTTTCGTCTTAATGTTTACAATTCTTGATTTGTCTCTCTTGATCATCCTCCTTTAATTTAGTTGATTTGATACATGAGTTTCGCGAAGGAATAAAACTATGACACAACTATGAAATGATTCAGAGAAGTTCACAAGTACGACATCAGATATTCTTAGTGTATACATGAGAAGAACTAAATACGGAAATGCATCGTTTGTTATCTAATAAGCGTCTAACATCAAGTGCAAGCTGAAATACAATGGAAACAATCCACTCAAACTAGAGAATTGGTAAATAATCCACTCATAATGTTTACAAGCAGTGTTTTAAAAAACTCGCCCTAGGGCTCGCCTTGGGGCATTTTAACACTAGAATGCCATGAGGCAGTCCCATGCAGCCTGCATGGGCAGCCTGTGCGCTCAGCGCACGTGAGTTGTGCATGTCGCGCCGCACATGTTCTTTCTGTTGTGTGTTGCGTGCCCCCATGTGCTAGTCTGGTCTTTCTTCCGTGCGCGAGGCAAACCTGGCTGTGTGACTTGATCATGTGTGCCATGCTGCTCAGTGGATTAACTTGCGCGTATTTTGTGCACGAGACGCGCGGGACGTCTTATTACGTCCTAAAGAATAAGGATTACTTTATCTATTTTATTTTAAATTTCATCTGTGATTTTGGATGAAAAATAATATTCCACATAAATTAAAAGTACGTTGAGAGCTATTTGATATTCCTAGTCAATATTTAATAAGTTTAAAATTTATCTTCTTCTTATTATATAGGTTTTAATCATAATAATTAAGTTGGTGATTATTCTTTTTATGTTTTCTTTTAGTTATTTATTTTGTATTTTATATTTCACTTCTATATATAGTTATCGATGAATTTATCATATGTTGAGTATATTACGAATCTATAAAAATATCTTTATGCAACTTATATAATATATAAAGTAAAGATATTCATAATCTTTTTGTGTTTCTTATAATCTAATATAGACACAAAATATATCTTTATAATTTTTATCTTAGTCTTTTATCATAAATACATATTCGAAAAAATTAAATATCCAAATATTGTGGGGTTTACGCCCTACGCCTCAAGACTTACGCGTCATCCCAAGTCCATCAGACGCCCCGCCTTACGCCCAACGCCTTTTAAAACACTGTTTACAAGCATTTGCAACATATTGGTAAGCCTGGGACGGGTCGGGTACCCGCGGGTTCGGGTATTTCCCGATGGGTACCTGCACCTGCGGGTTTCAAAATTTGGGTACCCAAAATATTCTTAGATTTCGGGTACCCGGCTTGGGTAGTTTAGGGTACCCGTTTTCTCCCTTCTCTTTTTTTTTTTTTTTTTTTGGTTTGTTTGGATCCATTAAATGTCATTAGGGTTTAGGGTGGATTTTTCAGAAGTTAGTCACCTATGCTGCACGGATATGGTACGGGAACACGGGTACGATGCGATACGGATACGGGGACACGAATATTTAAAAAATATAAAGATACGATATGGCATGGATAAGTCTATTTATTATATAATTATATAATAAATTTATCTGCACCATACAATTAGAATACGTATTTACAATTCTAGAGTTATATTTTAAAATTTAAATAATAATAAATCTAATGTATGAAACCTAATCAATATAAAGGAACATTAAAGAAGAAGAATGTAATAACAAATTTATTTAAAGGTGAAAAACGCTCTCTTGCCCTAAACTAAGAGAACTATATCTGATATAGAAGACTGCAAGTCTCATATTTTCTATTTTTTTTGCTATTTTAATTTTATGTTACTAAGTTTTAATATATAATATGGGTTGATGTTGTGTCGAAAATGGTTGGATACGTGGTTGATAAGTATTTGACACAGGTATCCGTAATTTTCTTTTATTTTAATTACAAGATACACCACGTGGAGTGTTCGATACGTATAGGAGTATCCGAGGAGCACTGGTATCCGATAAATACCGGATACGAGTACGTGTAATTTTTTAAAGTATCCGTGCAACATAGTTAATCACTTACCAAGTGATATTATGTCTAATTTGAATTTAGTATCGTGATTTTAACAAATGAATATAGAAAGACAATTGAGTTTTCCATTGAACACCGATTGTGCCAGACAACTTACGTTATAGCAACTCCTGACGAGACACATGAATAACAAGCTTCACAAAGACAACTTTTTACAAAATTACACTAAGCCATGAAACAAATGGACAATTAACTTGCTCAATGCACAGCAGCAGGAAATCAAACGTATTCATTCGTCAAGGAAACTAAATCATAATGGCGTCATACTAATTGCTTACCAACTCAACTAACAACCATCATTATAAGAGCCCAAATGCTATAGTGCCAAAAAGCAGAATTCTATAAAGCTAAACTAAAAATATTCATTAAATTGCAAGGCTAAAAGCGAGATACAGAAACATATTTGCAAACATTAATGATCTCCGGTAAAAAACAAATTCGGGTACCCGAAACCCGAAACCCGGTTTCGGGTATTAGGTACCCGAAATACCCGAAATTTGAATTTCGGGATACCCGATTGGGTATTTTACCCGCGGGACGGGTCGGGTACCCGATACCCGAACCCGTTTTCACAGGCCTACATATTGGAATGCGTTGCATTAACAACCTAAACCTGATATTTACCTCAAGTTTATATTAGTTTACTATTTACAACCACTCAATGAAGCCATATGTTAATGGATCTCTTATTCCACGGCAAGGACTGGAGTAATCAACCTCAAACATTTTCCGTTTCCTCGAGCAAGTGAATGTAATCAAACTCAAACATCCACTTTTTCCCTGAGCAAATGAATGTAATTATGCATCAGAATGTTGTAAAGTTTGGTAAGTACCAAGAAAAGAATATAAAACAAAATTGATAGTTAAACTTAGCTACAGGTTCGGCTGGCTTGTCAAATTAGTAAAGAATCACACTCTGTTAGCAACAATCCTTATTCTCTAAATAGATGCGAAACGTGTAAAAGAATTGATTCAGGACAAAGAAAATCAAGGTTTCGAGATGAACATATATCGACGACATAAAGCAGGAAAGACCAGAAATCCCTCAAGAGAAAGTGGGAAATTTCCTTTAGTCATTCTTATCATCAGAAATAATAAATCTCAATGACAGCTAATGTAAGTACGACATGCATCAAACCAGACAGATTAAACATGGATGCAAAATATGAATATTTAGGGTAGCTACGATATCGAATTCAGTTAGTTCTTTAATATTATCCACAATTTTAGACGATTACAGCTGTTTACCAATTTAAGAACAGTTGATAATAGAAGTATAGAAGAAGCAAGCCAAAAGAACAATGGTATTCGCTAATTTTCTCCATCATCAAAGCAGTTTCTTACTAGGTTGAGCAATGCACGTGTTAATTTTCCGTGCCCTCTGATCAACACCGAATGCAAAGCTTAACACATATAGGGGCAACCAGCTGCAATGCATGTATGCACAGACCACTAGTTTAACGTATCTTGCTGTAGAGAAACAATGAACAATTTTATATTCTTCTTACGTTGTTTTCCCTCTGACTAATTTTGTCTTCTAATTCGGCTGAGCAATACAGAAGTTAACTGTTAGCCATTCGAACAACACATCATGCATATGTTATTCTAGTCGATTGTCACACTCCAACTGCTAGTTCAAAGTACTAGCTTTCCAAGAATATTCACGAGACAGTAAATGCAAAGCATAACACATATATCATGTTACAATGTAATGCGCAATAATACTTACCAAATCTTTTAACCGAGCAAATCATTTCAACAAAAAGGTACGCAAGTATACAAATTCCATTGTCCATTTAGATAAACAGATTTAGAAACATAACTGATCCACGTAAAAGATTGAACTCACATTTTTAGCAAATATTCGGAGTGATCCATATTGGCCAATGCGAATTGCGAGGATAACACGGCAGCACTTCAATACTGCCATCTTCCAAACTATAAACACCGACGTCATGATCCCCAGTAATGCTATCATAATTCGCCCCCGAATAATCATCCGTAAAATATATCCTGTTCCCTTTACACCCCGCATAATCACTAGCCGACAGGGCAAACGAGGAACTTTCTCCCAAGAACAAAACTTTATCCCCCAAACTCGTCTTTACCCATTCCCGTGCACTCATATCCAACCTAAACACGCAAAACTTCACCGTCTTGCACACTTCCAAGTACTGCTCGATATCAATCTCGAATTCCAAATACCGCGACACCAACAACAGCTCCCCCATCCCATCCACCAAATACTGCATATCCCCGCCCATATCCCTCCCCACATTAATAAACTCCACACTCTCCACCTCACCATCCACATCACAAATCGCAATCGAACCAAACTTATCAACACAATAACACTTCCCATCGAAATAAATCAAATCCTCGCTATACGACCTCGCCTTCTCCACAATCCTCCACGCACCATCCCCATTCCTACAATAAGCAACGTCTCCGTAGTGATTCAAAATCGCAAACGCCTTAAATCCGAGCACGCTATACGGACTACCGGACACGATCACCTTCTTAATAAACGAATCGCGCATATCCTTCAAGTTAAAGTAATAAAACTCATTGTCCGGCGATCGGAGCGTGTACTCCCTCCCCAAGCTATAGAAATCGAACCTCGTAACGTTCGGGAACGTCGTAAGCGGCGGCAGCGCGATCTTACCGCGCGTGAGCGGATTGATCAGGAAGATCGCCGGCGACTCGTCGATGAGGACGAGCCAGCCGTGCGAGGATCCGGCGCGGCGGCGCGTGGGAGATGCCTCGGGGAGAGTGAGGCGCGTGAGGGATTTGGTGAGGGGATTGAGGAACACGTGGCGGCGATTGGAGTGGGGGTTGTGCGGGAGCATGAGCCAGGGGAACTCGCGGGGCACGTGGCGGGACGTGATTGGCGCGGATGATCGGAAGGATCTGCAGACGGCGGAGAAGCGGATGTAGTCGGCTAGGGTTTGGGATTTGGCGGCGATTGTTTGGAGGAGTTCCGGTGGGAGCTCGGACCAATCGACGGCGGCGCTGGTGGTGGACATTTTGTTGGGTGTGATGGACGGTGGAGATTGATCGATGAGGGTTGAAGATATTTTTTTTGGTTGAAGATTTGGTTTTGTTGTTTGTGTTGTAAACCGACTTAGGGTGAATGTGTGTCTATCACGTCGAATTGCAATTTCATCCTACAATTTTGTTTTATTTACAAAAGTTCCCTTAGTTTCTCTAAATAAATACACTTCCTTTCGTTGTAAATTGAATTTACATGAAGATAACACATAAAATGATTTCTCTATTTCATCCTTGTTCTAGTTTTTTCTCGGGTGGAAGTCGTCAAACTCCTCAACACATTGCTCAGTGCGACATGCCCCTAAACATCTATAAAGGTACAAAATACATTACACTACCTTTTAAAAAAAGTGTGAAAAATCTCTGAGTTGTTGATTATCCGTTCAATTAGGACTATTTCTATATTTTTTGGACCTTAGATTTTTATATCAAGGGACAATTTGCACATTTTGAATAAGTGTACTATGTCGTAAATTTTCATAAATTAAGGACTAGAACAATAGGTTGGAGTTTCATACTTTACCCTTTTTTCTATTTTTATATAGTATTTTATTATTTGTATGATGCCATGTGTTTCACAATATTTAGAGTATATTCATTTGATACCATAAAAGACGGAGTATATGCATTTGATACGTCACGGAATTTTAAAAATAAGTTAATTAAAAATATCGTATCAAATATCAGAAGATGATAAACCTAACATGTCTTAAGGTATATAATGTTCTACAAACGATTTCACAATGTCAATCTTTAAAACTTTCTCCAACTCTTGTTGGTTTTTTATGTAATAAAACTTTCTCTACAAAATTATGCTTGTGTTTGCGCACAATTGTTCTCCCACAAACTCCTTTTCTGCAATTTATTTCGTGTTAGTCTGTTCATTTGTGGATGAAACTGTAAATTAGCAAAGTGGGCAAGATAAAAATCCCCTTAACTAAAATGAACTTGAAATTGTCCAACCATTCCATAAGGCTAGCGATATTGTCAAAGCAACAATTGTTGTTGCCAAAGCAATATTTTATTTATCTCTAATTTACCCTCCCTAATTAAAGTCTGCGTCCATTCAATCTTTAGAATCTCCATAGATCATCTTTTAAATTAATCATTCCTTAATTGTAGCAATTCATAAATGTACTCATAGTATAAATAAATATAATTGAGACCTATTGTTGCCTTATTTATTCTAATTACATTTCTCTCATTACAATTGATAAGCCACAAATTTTGTTCATCTTTGCAATCTTTTTTATTTATTTATCTTTTGTCTTCACGGCAAGAAATTTGTGTCTAAAGTTTCTCAATTATGAGAAATTCTTAAATATCAGAAAAGTACTTTTGAATTTTAATTTGCAAAACTCACCCTCTCGCTTTTAGCAAGAAATAAGAATTACATCTTATTATAAACTGAAATTCTCCAATTTAAAACTTTTGTTATAATTTTTTTTAAGAATTCTTCGATTAAATTTTTTCATGATACTATTAAAATATTTGTGAATTGTTTTGGATAGTTAATATTTCAAACTTCTTTAAGTTCAATATGGAAGATGTTACGATTATATATAGTTTTGATTTTTTTTTTTTTTTGTCGTGTCTAGCAAAGAGGTAACTTCCTTCAACATTTAAATTCACTTACATATTAATTTTTTGACGAATGATTCTGGGAAAGAAAAGGACTCACATATTTAAAATTTTAATTTGATTTATTCAACTTAAAATCTATTTATTTAAGTTAACGAAAGTTTTTTATCTGATTTCCTACAATTAAGGAGTGGTTAATTAAGGGAGACAGTATTGAAGAGAAATTAAGAACTTACTTTGTAAAGACTCTGATCAAAAAGGGTAAATTAGAGAAATATAAAAATTTGCTTTGACAGCAACAATTGTTGCTTTGGCAATAACGCTAGCCATTCCATAAGGTCGTCATCATCAGTAACAATATTCAGACATAAAGATCAAAATAAAATGTTGATCCTTAGTATAAGAAGATCTCAAACGTTCCAGATAGCATACAGTAAAAGAATGACAAAATTCTTCATCAAATTACATAGTACATAAGTAAAACAATCGAACAGCAAGCCTAGCAAAATTACCGTAAAATGGTGGACAGGAGGAGAGTTATCTTCTTCGCCAATTCACTCGGCTGCATTAACAGTATCGTCGTCCTTCACTTCAGACCTTGGACCACTGTCAACTGACTCTTGACCGTTCAAATCAGAGGAGTTATCAACATTGTTTGAAGCATTAACAATATCGTCAACCTTCACTTTGGAGCTTGGATCAGTGTCCACAGACTCGTTTCCTTTCAAATCAGACGAGTTATCAACATTGTCCGAAGCATTAACAGTATCGTTATCCTTCACTTCATTGTTTTTCAAATCAGAGGAGTTATCAACATTGTTTGAAGCATTAACGGTATCGTCAACCTTCACTTTGGAGCTTGGATCAGTGTCCACAGACTCGTTTCCTTTCAAATCAGACGAGTTATCAACATTGTCCGAAGCATTAACAGTATCGTTATCCTTCACTTCATCGCTTTTCAGATCAGAGGACTTGTCAACATTGTACACAGCACGTAAATCGGGATAGTTTCGGTAGTTCAGAGAATGCAACCAAAGTCCCACAACTCCATCCTTATGCTCAGTTGACGCAATATGAGAGTAAATGTACTTCAACTTGAACTCCTCAGCTTCTTCTGCATAATCCTTCATTGACAACTCTTCATGGGTGTGTTTCCATTTCTTATTATACGATGGGAAGAAGCACTCGTCCAAATACAATCCAACCTCAGGTGCCATTGGCACGGTTATTCTAAACTTCCTGCAATCATGAATTATTATGTCAGTGCCACTAAAATATCTTTTTTTTTATCGGCCACTGAAATGTCTTTTTGATTAACAAAACGTAAAACATCAAAAGATCAAAGACTTACTGTTCAAAAGCGGTTTCAATTAGCGACTCCGGTGCATAGTTCCTCATGATTGCAACAGCCAGACCAATCATCTTGCGAATTTGATGAAGCATGAAACTTTGCCCAACCACTTCACACTTGACGAACTCAATCCCATCCACTTTAACTACTGTATTTGCATTAAACGACAAAATATAACGCTTAGCAGCAGGATCCTCAGCTTTTGTTCTGGTAGTGAAGTTATGGAAATTATGCGTCCCCTCGTAATACTTAAGTATTCTATTAAACCTCTCCTTCACTTCATCTCCGTAACTAAACTCACTCTTCTTTTCAACTTCTGCATTGCCATTACCATTTCCAGCTATGGTATTATCTTCCTCCATTTTCTCATTCTCCACGCTCCCATTTCCCGACTTCATCCCATTTTCACTAATCGCATTATTGCCATCAGCTTCTGCTACTACGATTTTATCTTCCTCCATTTCCTCCTTTTCGACAACACCATTCTCCAATTTCATCCCACTTTCACTAACTACATCGCCACAATCATTATCATTATATTTAGTGCTAGCATTATCAGCAATCGTCACTTCCACTGACGCACTCTCACCATTCGACAAATCGCCTGAACCAACTTTAACAACTTCACCTCCAACCTTCGCCTCAAAACTCGATTTCCCCATCACCCCAAAAACCTTCCTCCCCCTCTCCGAACACTCCAAACACTTAACCAGCTCACTCCCCGACCCCAAACTCGCCATCACACTCTCCCTATCCCGATGACACGTCGGATCAAGCGCGAAAACAGGAATCAAGTACACGTACCTCCTCCGATCACAAAACTTCTTCGCATTAAACGACGGCGTGGCTCGCTTAAACCCGAATATCCGAATCTGCGGCGACAAATTCGACTGCAACCTCTCAACAAAACCAGGCGGGTCAATGAAGAATTTACCAGACACAACTTGACCAACTGCACTAACGCCCTTATCGGTCCGAGCCGATCGAGCCCAATCGTATCTTTTGTGTAACCCACGTTCTTCTTCGGGCACAGCTCCTGATAAGAAGAGGGCTTCTTCTAGGTCGCCTTCGATGGTTTTTGCGCCTGGGTTTTTCTGCATACCTTGGTACCCCACGCCGCAATAGGCGAAGAAAATCGCAATTGAGCGGCGTTTGTATCTGGGTTTTGCGGGAATTGAAGTGGGGTTATCGGCGATTTGATCGCCGTCGTCGGAGGTGGTGGATGACATTTTTAGTCGTTTAGGGTTTGGTTGTTCTTGCGGCGGCGGTGGGAGGGGAGAGGATTGGTCGGGTTTTGGGGGTTCGATCTCCATGTGTTATGGAGGTGAGTGAGTGGTCCGGGAAATGGTAGAGTTGTGGGTTGGTTATTGATGCATACACTGGTAAAACCCTAGAAGGAGATTCTACGCTTAAGATGGTTGTACGTTGTGCTTTGAGTGGGTTTCTTCTTCTTCTTACTTTTTTTTTTTATTCCTTTTATGTCAATTTGGATCTTAGTTTGTTGCGAAAAAATAGTTATTAATTTGTTTTCTTTCGGTTCGTAGTATGTTAGAAACAAAAGGAAAATATAAGAGATACGCAATTGGGATTTATTTCGTTTTTGGTCATGTGGTGTCATTTTATTCCACATTAGATCCTTTTATGGTCTCACGATTTGGATCTTCAGTTGTGGATGTGTTGTCAATTTTAGTCTTTTGTCATTAGAATCGACTCAATTTTGTCGAATTTTAGCACGTGATAGGCACTCGACTATGCAATTTGGGGATTCTCGTGAATCTCGCTCCACGAAGATATTCGAGTCAGTACACTATGCAAGAGCAAGAGTCTCTAACTGATTCCATGTACATGAGACGAACGGATGAAAGGTGTGCAGGGAGCCGATTTGCAAAAATCTCCAATGAATGTCCGCATGCGCGTTACGACTTAAGCCCGAGAAAATCGACATAAGGTGACACAGAATTATAAAAGGACTTAAGCCCGAGAAAAATTAATTCTGCACAAATGTATATGCACTTGAAAATAGAGAGAACTTATGCTTGTTTATATTATGTATATTTCTTTGTGCAATTCGGAATGAGATAATTTTTAGGAAAATGATTAGAAGAGTTACGAATAACCATCTTTAACAGCATAGTTTCTCAACAATGGAAAATAATATTTAGTGCCTAAAAGTCTAAAACTGATTATTGGCATGGGAATTATTGAGTAAACTTATAGCAGAAAACTGTAAGACATTTCACAAGACTTTAGCCCACTTACTAAATTATGGAGTCCACTTTTTGTTTGTGTCCAATGGTATCCCGAGGAGCCCATGAAGGAAATTCAGCTATTGCGCTTCCTGGATTCAGGATTTGATTTATTGGGTCTTAGTACAATTTCTTCAAGTGAGCTAGGCAAGACTACAACAAAAATAAGTGGGGAGTTGAAGAGAGGGATAAAAACATTAAATTCTTTATACTATGCTTCCATTATATTTTGCCCTTTATCCTTTTATTATTGGCGACATGCTCCATGTACTATGGATAAATAAGCACTTTGCCCCCTAATTCAAAATCAACAGCGAAAAATGATGACATGTATTTATATCCAAGGGTGAAAAAATGACTTAGGGGGCAAAGTGCTTATTTATTCATAGTACAATGGACAAATTGCAAAAATTAAAAAGATGGGGGGTAAAGTACATATGAGATAAAGTATAGGAGGTTTAACGCTTTTATCTCTTGAAGATATTTACTATGGTTCAACCTCAACTACTACTCTGACATTTAACCGTGTATAAGTGGTATTGGTGACAAAATTTTACTTTTATGATGGTAACATTAAAAGAATCATTTTTTCTTACTTTGAATATAGTATTCCTAATCACAATTCTTACTTCACAAAATGTATCTTGTAAGTAATAGAAGGGACCATTTTGGAACATAACGAAGTGTCAGTAGTATTTACGTGATTCTGCATTTTTTGTTGTTGCAATGCGCTCAAATAGGTTTGGGCCCTTTTTATCAAGTGCTTGATAAGAGTTCTTGAGTCTGCCTGATGAATGATGAGCAACATGTTGCATGTCGAAAGAGGAAGTCTTGATGATGCAAACCCCGATCGTAACCAAGACAGCGAAAGAGAGCCTCTTTTTAGGAGAGAGAGAGATGTTGAAGTGGGTCCCTGATGAGGAACGTGTGGTGGCCAGAAAAGAGCTCTTGGTGATATGATCCCTTTTAGTTGAGACCAAATGAGATTGCCTTCGGTACTAAAGTGGATCTTCATATTTAGGGCCCTGTCTTGATGATACAATTCCCTCTAGCCGAGGCTCTCTTAAGCGTAGAGATAAGTCAAGTTTGCCGAGAAAGGACATACAATATTTTATTAATAAGAATTAGAACTAGGTCACTTATAGGTGTGTTGATGTTGGTGGAAGTGACAAGTGTAGAAATAATATTCGCCACATGTCATGAATGATAGGTGTATGGGATGTGACAGTATAATCCTTCTCTTGCTCGCTCTAGAGATAGTTTTAATCAGCAATATTCTTTCTCTTTAATTAAGTCTATATTATATATAGTATATATATGCATTTTCGGGTATCAAGTGAGGGTAAAGTAATAGAACCCTCAGGAGACCACAAAGAGTAATTTTTTTATAAAAAAAAAAAGATCAAACATTGCATTTTCTACATTGTAAAAAGCAAATAAAATGTCAATGTAGAAAAAGAACAACCCCGACAAAAACAGTGTATTTTTCATGTCATATGACTCTTGTGTGAATATAATGTATAAATATTCATAATGGATACACCCACATGATCAGAGAATCAAATGGGAGTGGTAAAAAGAGAAGCTCTATCACAATCATAACCATAGTCATCGAGCTCATGATTTATGTCTTGAATTAAATACACCATCTCCTCCTCCTGTCCACCACCACCATTAATTCATCCCATCACTCTCACAGTCTCACTCATGCCTTTTTCATTTCTCTTTTTCTTCAACCAATCTATGAAAAGTTTCAAATCTATTTCATCATTTTTTATCTTCTCACGTGACATGCACGGCTGTTAACTATACATAGAGTATCCATTCTTGCAATAAATAACCTCACCGAAACGTCATCCACCTATATAATTTTTACGGAAAGACATATATATATATATATGTCTTTCTATATATATATATATATATATATATATATATATATATATATATATCGTGTTAAGAGTTCTAAATATTTTCTTAAAATGTATCATATTATATTATTTTTTCTATAAAAATAAAGTAAAAAAAATTATTTCTATTATAACAATAACTTTTATAAAAGATGTTAAAAATATCTCAGAATATTACGAATTTTTTCAATATTTTGTGCACTTCCGCATTCACCATACCTGAAATTTTGATCTAATTACGCACTAGATGACCGTTAAAAACAAGAAAATATATACACATGTCTATATTAATTAAAATTGATGTGCCAAAGCAACTTGAAAGCAAGTTTAATATCCCGTTTATTTTCCATTAATTGAATTTAATTAAAAATTAATATGATAAGTTTCATGATGAAGTGGAAGTTTTATTCACCATTTGTGCAAAAGCGTTGGTTATAAGAATATGTTCCTTTTTAGGCAAAAGCCACGAGAATAGAGCATATACCAACATCCAAGGAGCTATAGCAATCATGAAAAGCTAATGAATAATTAAACAGGCATATAATCGAAGCCATGCATCGAGAAGTGCATGTATATATATTAAACTAAGCTAGCTAGTGTTCCAATTCAAGAACTTGACTTATTTTTATCATTGTCAACATTCAGCATGGATTCATATCATGATTAAATAAAACAGGTTCATCTCATGCAAAAGATGTTACCAATTATGATCAAGACATGGCAAATGTTATTATAGTTCCCACTATGAAATCAAACCCCCGTTTAAATTACTTGGAGATGCAATACTGACTTCGAAACGTATCTTGGAAAAGTTGCTAGGAAAAGATAAATGGTTAAGCGTGGAGATTTATGAACCCAATAAATACTATAAAATCTATGGCAAAATGGTTCGATTACTTGGTAAAAGTTGAGGCAACAACATTATATATATATATATATATATATATATATATATATATATATATATGTATATATAATCTTTAAGTTCTTAGGAAAAGGTTTGAGGCTGCAGAAATTGAAAGAAGATGGACCATGACTCTAGCTACTATTCATACAATCCGTTCTCAATAAACTTTCTAGCTAGATGCAATGATATGCAAACAAATTGTAATTCAACCAAGTACATGTTAAGTAAATATTATGTGATATGCACATACCTAAGAGGCAAGAGGCATAAAATCACATTGTTCTTTGTAGAATCAAACTTGAGATCAATGAGATTTTTTTAACTAACTAAATCAGTCAATAATAATTACACTTTGAGATTAAACGCAATACTCATGCAAACAATGCTATTCATACAAAGAACACTGAGCAAATATGATGTAACAGATACAGACATCAGAGATAATCAAATTATTTCATAACATATACTGGTTTCTAATAAATATAATTCCTTTAACCAACTACACTAATTTTGAAGCCGTAACTTCTATAATGTACTATATAACATGTACTCATATAATCTAATAGATATCAACTCACCATGTAATATTTATCTCACCACAATAACATATAAATTTATGGTGGAATCGGAAATTTTACAGCAATAGTTTATGATTTTATGAGGGGTAAATTTCATCCACCTCCCCTGAGGTTTCTTCTCTCTCTACCCACCTCCCCTCTAGTTTGAATCTTTTCCATCCACCTCCCCTCTGATTTGGATTTTTTCCATCCACCTCCCTTGAGATGGTTGACTGTTAGTCAACAATTATATTCTAGGGGTAAAAGTGTCACTTGATAAGAAAAAAAAAAGCTATTGAATTTTTATTCACAACACAACCAAATTACTTAATAAATTACGAAGTGTTAATATACAATATTAAATGGCAAATTTTATATAAAAACTTGTATTTAGATAATTATACTTTAGTAATAACATACTTGTTCAAACAATACATAAACATGATTAACGTGAAACACACACATATGGGGCTGACCTCAATATGAAAAATAAGAAGAAAATAATTAGGTTCGTTTAACTTAAAAATTCAACAATTCATATATCTTTTTATTACTAGTTAAAAGTCATTTTACAGTAACATATAAAAACTTAATAGTTTTACAATTATTAATATATAATATCCAATGAGAAATATTAATCGGAAAATGTTATATTTATCTAATTAAATTGTGGAAACGATTTATATGGATTTTAGTTATGTTTGACCTAATTTTAGGGTCCAACTCTATTTATACTTATCTAAAATGTGCTTGTTTTTTTTTTTTTTTTTTTTTAAATTAAACATTGTTTGAATTCAATTATCGTCTACATAACCATGTATTTATTTATTTATGTTCTCCCTTTTATATGTTAGGGTAAGCCCAAAATGCATTTGAACATTTATTATATGTATGTGTTATTTGAAATAAACATATATATATTTTTACTAAAATATAATTATATAAATATAAGATTTACATCTAATATATTGTGTTAATAATTGTTAATTAATTTAGTTTTTTGGTTGTGTTGTGAATAGATATTTAATAATTTGTAGTACTTTAATATTGATTGACACTTTTGCCCCTCAATTTAAACTACTCACTAACAATCAACTAAAGGAGGAGAGGTGGATGGGAAATTTCAAACTAGAGGGGAGGTGGATGGAGAGAGAAGAAACCTCAGGGGAGGTCAATGGAATTTGCCCATTTTATGAGTGCCCCAATGATTCAATCATGGCGCTGACAAAACCTGAGTAATTCCAGCTGGTGTGCTAATTACATCAAATAGACCAGTCAGTGTTGACAAGGAATTTCTTTTTGGTGGGATATTGGGGGTCATGGAATTCCTTTTTCTTGCTTAATTAGCTTATTCGATAAAATGCATCAATTGTAATTCGTAACCACATTCTTTATTTTATAAATTTTAAATACCATGATATTTTTTGGAATCACAAGATTTATGATACATATACATATATATATATATATATATGTATATGTATCATATATATATATATATATATATATATGAAGTTATGAACTAATCCACATGAGAATGGTATAGTCTCTTTGTGCCTGGTTTCACCAAACAAATTAAATTACTACAACGGGTGGTGGATTCAATTGGTGATTCAATTAAGAGTCCAATATAATTGGTCAATTTTTGAAAGATTCTGATATGAGTTGGTATAGAGTCTATAGACAGCTAATGTTATAAATTCGTGATATGTCAATATTAGCTTATATGGTCCCAAACCAGATTGTATAAAAATAGATATTATGTATTTGGCTCAATGACTACCATTTAGAGCATTTAAATTGACCGTTTAATTAGAAACAAACGAGCCCCCCCCCCCCCCCCCCCACCCATATTCTACTATATATTAATGACCTTTATGATAAATTTAAAATCTTCAACAAAGTTAATCACATTCATCGGTCCCAATCGTGTGCCACAATGGGCACAATTGTCACGTTCATAGTATATACATATATATTTTTTATATATTATGACATAGATTAATACTTGAGGTATTATATATGAATAATATACAAATAATAGTTATCTTATAAAATATCATAATTTTAATAAATCTTAAATATTGACACACAAAATTGATACAAAAGTTGAGATGCAGGCCAACAACTTGAACTTTGATGATCTATGTAGTTTTACTCGGATATTTTTGTTGCTTGGAAAATAGACTCGTGTTAGAAATGTAACTCTTAATTGTTCACCAAAAAATAGTGCAATTCTTAGTTTAAATTATTTCGGACTTACACTATGGTGTGATTGCCTAAGTTGGACATGTGTGCTACAACGTGTGAGCATACTTTTGACTAATTAAAAGGTATCTAAATCTAGTTGAAAATTTAAATTAAATTGAAATTAAGTTGGGGCAAGCTGTAAACAAGTTGATTACAATTTAATTAATCTTGCTTGTCCAGCAGATCACGTTGATTTGAAGCCTTCCACATTTATTAAATATGTTTTGTGAAGCCATGCACATTTGTGAAAGAATTTTCCATTGTTATATATCATCAACAGAAGGACTGAACTAAATTAATGTGTCCTGTTGGCTGGGCAGTTCTACCACAATAAATGTTGAGTGGCCACTGGCTATGTGAACGTAGTTCCAAATAAAACAACAGATAGATGCACAAATACTATACAAAAACCTGTTTACTAAAAAAAATAACTGGACAAAATTAAAACCCCTAAGAGCATTAATGCTAGAGTTGAAAATATGTGCAAGCTGCTTTGAACTGCAACTGCAAGAGTTTGAAGATGGAGCTATTGACTGTTATTAATACCAATAGCAAAACAAAAAATGGAAAAACAGTTGGGCAGGGCGTGGGTCGTGACCATGATGAGTGCGACATATCACTCGGCAAAAAGGAGTTGAAAAACTTTTACTATTTATTTTTGATTCTTGGAAAAAGAGAAAACACTACAATAACCATGAGGGGTAATTATTATTTGATCAAACGATTTGACCTATGTTTTTCTCCTTTAATTACTTTCGAGCTATAGTATTTTCTTTAAGCACTTTCTGTAACAACATAAAGTAACCAATACTTTATTTCTTAGGACTTGCTTGAGGTCAACACTTTTGTTTTTTTTTTTTCTTTTTGGAATTTTGAAGCTCCTAATGAAGAAGGTATATATGAATACCTAGGATGGTACTCTGGGTCCGCTCGTAATATATAGAACTCGCGGTACTCAAAAAGTGAGGAGCTTTGAGCTTTTTTCTGCTAACACAAAATAAATAGAAATCATAGAAATTTTCCCTTGTTGCTTTGTGCTATAGACATTCTACATTTTTCTTTTACTAAGTTTGAGCTCAAATACTTATTTTTATAACCACCAATAACGCGTGCAATAATATTCGAAAAATGTTACAATAACATATCATAGATATAAGAATACAAAGAGTAATACACAATTTTAGCACAAAAGATTTACGCCAACAATACACTCATAAAGTTGCCAAATAATTCCGCTCACTAAACAACCAACTAAGAAATATGCACTCCATTTTATTTTTCTTTTCTCCGGAAATTCCCTTAAATCAATCGTTAAATATCGATTCAATCAACGATATTACACCACAAACATGCTTTGCATATTACTAATAAAAGTCGGCACAATTCCAAGTACCCAATTTATTGTTTCTGTGACCTGAAATTCCCAATTCATTATTCGTGAATTAATGTTTTGATGATTTGAAATTACTTAAGGGCGAAAAAGGAACCTGACGTGCACCGACCACGGATCAGTAATTATTTTGTCTATTACAATTTAGAAGGTTGTGAATCTAATGGCTGGTCGTATATATGATTTTATTTAATTTAGTTTTAGGTAGCTTAGCTCGGTACATCTTATAAGTATGTACTCTCTGCGGGCTTACGTTTTAAGGTTGAATTGTTTTTAAAATTTTATCTACATTCCAGTATCAAAATTTTATTAATTTATATATTTATATATTATTTCAAAACAGTTCAACAGTGTCGATCAAATCTCACAAACGTATGATAATCTAATATTTATTGTCCAAAAACCAATGAAGATCTAGCCCTGAACACCAGCCATCAAATGTCAAGTCAGGAGAAGCCACTAACCAGAGATGGTTAATATCAAATGTTAATGAATTTGATTTTACAACTCAACGGTTCCGCAGAAGACTTCAATAATAAGCCCCTGGAGCATGCTTTTTCCCCACATATTATGCTCATAATGTTGCTTTGCAATTTTTAAAATCGTGGAGATCAGTTACTTTCCCTTTAGTTTTTGTCAAGAATTTCTCGGAATATGAAAATAATATCAACCCCATAAACTTCTGATAGATTCCTAGTGGAAATTCCCCTATAAAAGAAATTAGTACTCGAATAATTGTTAGTATATTAATGGATTTCCCAAATTAGCATATTAAAACCTTTGATAAATATATGATTTTTTCACATTCATATCAAATGGAGATTTTTTTTTTTAAATAGCATAGCCAATATTTACTCAATATTAACAAATAGTAGATTAAGAAAATTCCAATAAAGCGAACGCATGAATATTCCTTCTACAGTCGTTCCGATTGAGTATTGCATCTTTATTTCAATTTCTAAGCTTCATGTCGTTTGGGAAGACTTGTGTCCACGCTTCCTTCAATCGTGGTCATACTCTATCTGCTACCCTAATTGGGGGTCTCAATGAATTTTATCAGTGCTTCAATGCTTATTCGTCGCCATTATTGAACCATCATAAGCAACTTTCACGCATCTTCTCGGCAATATGCCACGTATATTTGCAAATATCTTCACTATTTATCTTATAGCTTTTAGTGTAACTGATATCCAATATCATATGTGCATTTTTGCTACATTTATATTATGTGCATGATGTAGCTTAATGACTCATCATATAAAGTCATATAGCAAGACTTTTGTGATGGTTGTTTGATAAAAATCTCCTTTAGTGCTAACGAAAATCACAAATTCACGAGATTCTTGTAGCACTCTTTTATCTAATCCAACTGATTTGAATGTGAATGTTGAGATCATTATCATGTGATTCACCTTCTGAAGTACCGCGAGCCTCACTACTGAAACTGAGTCCTTCTCATTATGTTGTGAAATAAATGAATTCTTTATTGCTACACATTATGTTCATAACAAATGTAATCACAATATCTAATATAAACTTGGCGAGTGTAAATATTTTTAGTGGAAAAAACATCATCTTGTTTTCCAAGATGAAACTAAATATCAAAATAAAAGACCCAATTGATCTGACTAAAAAAATCTGTTGGCAATTTGGACATTTCCTAAAAGTCGAAAATCAAGTTTCAACTAACCCAACACCAAAATGTGCTTTATTCTAATAGTTAAAAATTGAAGGTTTTTTTTGTTTGTTGAGAATTTAAAAATTAAAGGGGTTGATTAGAAAATTAAAGTTGGACTCTCCTGGTCTTGTCATTCCTCGAGATATAGCCGAAAACCTAAATAACTTTTTAGCTCCTTTCTCCAGTTATTACGTGTTCAAACAGCCGGCATAAATTCATTAACCAGAGTTCAGACTAAAAGCAATAAAGATATATTTTAGAGATATGATCATCACAAAGAGTTACATGTTTCATCACAAACGAGGAGCTCTTTTTTTTTTCTTTTCCTTGGGGGCAATAAGTAATTAAAGAATTTCCATGATGATATTCTTTGATATCTTCTCTAAAGAATGAACCATCAAATCTTCTGATGTAATTAAGTACTGTCGTTACTCTCTCTCTCTTCTTAACTCGTCACCTCCACACCTATTAAATTATTCACAGCTTGGAACCTTTCTCTCAAGTAAATAGCAAAACTACCCTTTTGATATTTCTAATTCACAAATTACCTCATTGTAATTTTTATCAGCAAAACCTCTAAAAAGTTGGCAAAAATATATCAGTGCACCTAATCAATTTGCATTTACTAAAATTGATAATAATAAAATAATTCTTTTATTGTATTTCCTCGATGCATGAAGGACTAATGTTGTTGAAGTTAAATTCTAAGTATATATTTAATCAATTTGTGTGCAAGAACATTTGCTTTTCCAATCTATGCAAGCAAAAATACGACACTGATCATTATCTCATAAATTTCAAAAAACAAATCTCTAAAAATTATAAGAAAGATTATAATATTTAGTTGAATAAACATACGCCCAATATATATTTTAATGCATAAAATAGATAATTAACGTTGCAATACAATGTAAAATTCAAGGTTTCTTTTGCGATATTCAGATTTCACACGAGCAATATTTGCTAATAGAAATAACACAAGGGGTTATATTTGCCAATTAGAAATAACACAGGGGTAGCTTTTGCAATTAACTTCTTTTCTCTCTCTCTCTGTCTCGTATTTACTACGGTAGCCCTCTCCTCACATAATAAATATCGCCCCAACAACCCATTTTTCACATCTCTAGAGTTAGTTTGGCATTTCTTACAAGAAAATTAGTTCACTCTCTAGCCTTTTATATATGTTGATCTTCATTGTTAAATCTTTAGCAGAACATACATGAAGAGGAGTTTGCCTATGATCAATTCATGTTGGTTTGTCAAAGGGACTTTAACAGAGTTTATTGGCATTCTGTCCACCTCCTCTTATGGCCAAAAAGTATTGAAAAAAAGTTGTTTGCATATTTTGGAGGTGGGCATACTGCCAACTGAGTTCTGTTAGTTTCTCTTTGCAAAACCCTCGTGAAAGTTTGTGGCTTTTTTTTTTTTTTGTGTTATAATTACACTCACGCTTTTCATGTTCTTTTGCCCCAAGTTTATGTTGCAGTACTGGTAAAGTATTCTTTCACTTCAGTTTAATACTTTTAAATTTTTTTTGCTATATATTATTGCGGTGCATGAATGTGAATTTGGCTCTCTTTGATTTTGTATATTATGCTATTATACACAGTTCCATTCATATTTGTGGCTTTTTTATCAACCTTATTTTTTTTGCAGTGATATCGAGACTTTTGGGCAAGAATGTGGTACTGCATCTTATTGTTTGATTCATCAATTTTTCAAAAATAATGTTACTGAAATCTATTCGAATAGATTTGGCTATATCCCTCTAACTAAAACCCTAGCTAGCTATATTTTAATTAAATAGAGTTTTTCTTTACCAATTTGGAGATCTCCTAGAGAGAACTTTACTGAGTTATACAAGATTTGCTTTTGCTTGATTTATGTGAAATTCAAAATAAGGCTTGACCCATATATGATTTTTTTATTTTTTTTTTTATTTTTTGACATGATGATTTCTATTGCAACCACATATGGCAAAAAGGATAAATTAAGAGGAGAAGATGAGGCTTCTTTCCAAAAAATAAAGAAAACCCCAAAAACAGCTTTTGAAAAGTTTTCCATCTTTCTTTCTGCAAACATCCAAACTTTTGCAATCCCACTAAATTATCTGCATTTCGATTCAAAATCAGCATTGTAGCTAGTGCTGTTTATTTTCCATAAATTGATATAAATTAGTGTTGCTACTTGATTACATGATGTCAAATTTAAGTCATGAAGATCCATGCACTTTCTTTATATCCAAAATAAATTCACCTTCAAGCCATTTAATTTGCATAAGCGCTTGGAGTTACAGAAGACTGTCCCTTGAGAGAAATTTAATAATTGCATAAGTCCCAATTGCATAATTGAGTTTCTATTTGTTATCATGTGTAATGTATTTTTCTTTTTTTTTTAATATAGTTAATAAGCCTATAAGGTAATCATATTATGACTGTGAAAGTGGTATAGGAGGTGGGATGGGAATGGTGGTAGGGGCTGGAATATAATTGAGACATCGCTCTTTCATCTGTGTATAGTACATCGAAGTATATACGTAGGCTCATCATTGAAATTCTGACATTTTCAATAAATTATGGCAACGACTGTACGTAGAACAATAAAATAAGACTTCGTTTAACAAATTATTAACAATATTTTCGGAATTCAGTCGATGATTAAATCTATGACCGTGAGGTTTCTTATAACTACTGGAATAATTTTGTGGTTCAATAATTATACAGTCACGGCCTACAACTTTAAGAACACTCAATAGTGGCAACTTGGAAGTCTCTTTTTAATTATGTTTACTATAATTTTAAGAGTATTTGTAATTTTCAAATCTTACAAAAGTTTTTTTCATGGTTTTTTTAAGTCATGATCCCCTATTTTTTCGAATATTTTTTCTTTGAAGTCAAACCAAAATCGGAGAAATATAAATTGTAAATTATAATAAAAACTTCGTTTCAAGACTGAACTAATAAGTTACCGTATTATTGTGAAACCTGAAAATAATACTTTATAAGCAAAAGGAGGCAATAAGTCGTTAGAAGACATTATTTGTTATATACTATATACTGTATGCTAAACATGTGTCGATTACCTAATCAAAGTCAATTAAATTTGTACACGAATAATTTATGCCAGCCAAACTACATACGTTTTTGGTACAACTTGAATGATGAATAATTAGTTGTGTCGTGGTTGGAGAGTTCAAAATATTGTATTTATGGCATTGAAATCTTTTGGGCTAATAATTCTACTACTTAAAAACCATGTTAAAAACGATATGGATCTTTGACAGTTAGTTTTCAAATATGAAAGTTTCTGCTCCTGCATGTCTTGATATTAAGCATTGGAATACATTTTTCTTTTAATTCTTAACAGTTGTATCGACACATTCCGATCCGGAAACACTATAAAGATAAGTATTTTAATATATTTAACACTCTCTAAGAGGAGATTGGAAATTTTGGTTCATGTTTTTCTATAAATATCTTAAACCTAAAATATGACGGTTGAATCATATCATCCACTGCGAAACAAATCCTCAAACCTTAAGCACATGTTTATAATTATTCATCTTAATTTTTTTTTAAATTAAAAGAACGTAATTATCCAGAATCATAAAGTTGTATGGGTTGCATAAAAAGATAAAATTCTATTGGGAACATTCAATATCTGAATCATTACTTCATAGAAGTTAGAACTTCCCACTAAGTCAAATCATGGAATGTTTTGTTGTTTTCCGTGTAAACACAAGAAAAGTGTTGGTCTTAATTATGTTTAACCACGGTTTTCAAACCATATAATAGTGCAACAAATCAACATATACCTACAAACGAAACACCATTATGTTTGACTAGTTTGCTACTTTTCGTTGTCAATGAAAACTAATACTTCTGCTTATGAGTCGAAAAAGAAGTTTAGAGTAAAGACTAATGAAGGAGCCTGGATCAAAGTTTCGGTTTCGATGTATGTTTCGGTGGCTAAATATTAGAAACATTTCGTAGTTTTTCGGAAGCTTTTCGACGTGTTTCGAAAATTTCGTAAAAGCTATAGTTGTAATGAAATTAGAAACTACTTTTAAGTTTCGTTTCGACTAAGTAAAATAGGAAACGTTTCGGTGGTTTTCGAGGAAACGTATGGAAATTTTGATCCATGTGAAGGAGTAGCTTTTCTAATTGGGCAAACGCGACTTTTCAGGAAAATATATCTCATTCGACCGGAAAATACTTAGGTGGGTTAGGTCCATGAGCGAACTCATGGACCTTGTGGCCCTTATTAATCCTAGACATTTATTAATATACTAATGATAAAAATGTATTTCTCTCTCCTCCACCCTCTCTCTCCGCCAGCCACACCCTCTGGAAATAAACTTCATATTAAAACCATAATTTCATCTGAAATCTTCGACGCACACTTTGTTGAATCTTTAGAGTAATAAATTTGTTATACATAAATAACAACACAGTCAAATAGAGGATGCCCATGAATTTCTTTACCAAAAAAAATATAATTAAAAAAATTCCCTCACAATCTTCTAGAATGGTGAACAATGAATGTCTAATCATCTATGCTATATTAATCGTAATCAAAGCAAGCAACTAACAAAGGAGTGTCTTAAGCATTCATTAACATAAAATGAATCAAAAAAAAAAAAAAAAAGATTACGTAGAGTTTATATACCCTTCCACATTAGCAGTTGGAAATTTTTGGGATGATTTCTGTTTGAATTTTGATTTCTGACAATTTGTATACATTTTCATTTGTGAGTTTGGCATGAAAGATGAAGCGAAATTCCTATTACATGTACAGAGTATAAGTATGATTTGAGGAGAAAAATGAATAAGATGTTAAGGTGGAAATCTATGACTTTTTTGTTTGATTTTGTTAATTTTATTTCCATTTATGTTTCTCGGTTTCTCTCTTGATTGAATTTCTGGTAATTTTAATGTGGAAATGGTTGTTAATTTTTATTTTGGCTGCATATGAATTTATTTCATTTTTTATTTTCTTTTTGCTATTGTTCTAAATTATATATTAGATTATATATTTTATTTCATGCCAAACCTTGATGATATTGTTACAAACAATGGGAGAAATAGTTTCAACTTTCAATTAAGTCCAAATTTATATATTAGAAGAATTTTGCTCTCATGATCAGAGGGCTGATTGCTATTCTTTGTATATGGGGTGTTCCCGTAGAGAGTGGGGGTGGGTGGAGGAGAGAGAAATACATTTTTTGTTATTATTAATATATTAATAAATGTTTAGGATTAATAAGGATCACAAGGTCCGTGAGTTTGCTCATGGACCTAACCTACCTACGTATTTTCCCATTGGGCCCCTCTATACCGGGATAGTGTGTGCCGATCGCTTGGTAGTTGCTGTGAATTAACCGATTTCAATCCAATTATAATTGATTCAATTCAAATTCGCTTTACCTTCAAATGCAATCAAATAACAAACTACAATCTAAACAAATAACCAAAACGGATTAACGAAGAAAGACACACAAGTTTACTTTGTTCGCTTTGAAGATCAATGTGATCCTCAACCTAGATCCAAGGGAAAACATAGAGAGTTTTACTAAGCTTCAAGTGTTTACAAGTGATGAATTTTGTGTTTGTTGATTTGCATTCTAACTGAAACTTAGCTGCTAACATACGCACACGGCTAAGCTCACTCGCACGCGCACAAAAGACAGTTATAACTGCCTTAACTTACTAGGCAAAAACTATTTTTCCCGCCTAACTTTAAGCTGTAAAGTTTTTGCCTATAATCGCGTTTCAAGCTACTGAATAACGCTTCTTTAAGAGTATTGAACCACTCTCAACAGTAATCGATAGGTTTAGGCCACGTCTAGAAACTATAAATTAATAAATTTATTTATTTTTATTTCAAAACTCATGACTACAAGCATCAAGATTTTACAAAGAGTTATGTGCTGTGTGATCCGACAAAAATGTAATCCCAAGATTTTTTCGCTGCAAAAATATGAAGCAAACCGAATAAATATTGAGAATAATAACACAAGGATAACGTGAAAACTCCAAGTAGAAGAAAATCCACCGAAAACTAGAGTGAAGATACATTATATAGAAAATTATTATAACATACTATATAGTTTTTTCCACTACACCCACGAAGCCTACTCACTAGCTCTATTTTTTTCAACTTTTGGTCCCTTAATGAGTACCGATTTCATCTTTGGTCCCCTATTGAATTTTTTTGCAACTTTAATCCCCTAATTGGAAAAAAATGTTTCCTTAAATCAACAAAAGAGGGGTGCGATTTCAGAATCGCGACTTCTTTTCTGCATGAAAATGACCCTCATGTGATCACGTGCACGACACGTGAAGTTTTTTGGCCAAAAGGGACGATTTTTTTGGTGAAAAATGGATCAAGTATGAATTATGAGACAAATTACAGGACCAAAATTGCAAAAAAATTCAATAGGGGACCAAAAATGAAATCAGTACTCATTAAGGGACCAAAGTTGAAAAAAACCCAACAACCACTTACCAAATAAAATATATTAATGCGTTTGAACCTTAAAGTGGTACAAGAGGCAAACATATATTTATTGTAAATAGATGGGTCTAATAAATTCTCTTAAATTCCACATTTCTAACAAAACAATCTATATAGATATTTTAAGGTTTGCATGAATTAAGTCAATTCATACCAAAATATCTGTTGGTATGAATTAAGTCAATTCATACCAAAATTTACATGGTCAGAACTCATATGAAATAATTGATCCTAATTTTTTTTGTTTGAAATATCAATTTTGTTTTACGCAAAGGTTTCTAAAAAGGCACCTTAAAATTAATTTCTTGATTCATGGACTTAAAATGAGATTATATCAAAATTAAGATCATAATACTGAAATTGAACCTTCATCTTCTGAGATTGACGAACACATTCCTAAACGGAAAACTAATATATCTTTTTGTTGATCAGGAAATTTTTTTATTGAGAAGGGAGTATAAGAAATACTCCAAAATACAAAGTTCAAAAGAGATTACATATTACATTGAGAGGATTAGAAGACCATTCAACAGAACGAATATGTAAATCCGAAAAACTATAATGTTAATGGATTATGTAAAATCTTGTGGGATGGATTATGGAATAACACCTAATATGGAATGAATTAATCTTACTGAAAGTCATAAAGTACACATTTTGAAATAAACCGAAAGTAGCTGAAAAGTCCCAAAACTAAAGAATAGATGATTTTGTAATAAGAAAGAATTTAAGCAAAATCAACCTCGAGACAAAATGCGATCATTTCCGTAAGCCAAATTTAATAGTTTTACATGTGCAATATATATATATATATATATATATATATATATATAATATGTGCACCACATGGTAAAGTTGACCAAACTACAACAAATTTACTTCAAGGAAATGAACAGAAAAATTTAACCATGTTGTTTTGAAATAAGAATCCCCAAATATATGTACGCAATAAGAATATGATTAGTCTTTTTTTTCTTTTTTAAAAGTAAGTAGGCAAAGTAGCTCTTCTCATTTTAAATATTTTATGAGCAATGACAATCGAGTTTCTTGCGCTTAAGAAGTGAAAAGAATGCTTCCACCACATGCAACAAGTAGTTAACTAATTAACTTCTTGTTGGAGGAAAAGTCAAACAAGAGGATCGGAAGTTAGTGAAGTGAAGAAAACAAAACTGAACCTCATTTTCCCCGCAAGACAAGGCTGAGATCTTCTTAGGTTTATTGTTCAACATCTCATATGCTCTAAACATGCATGTGTTGTCTGCATGAGTTAAGATTTGAATTGGACACTTCGTTCCACAAATAGGAAAAATACTTGCATAGAGCAGATAGATGTACAGTAGACTTTGTTGTCACAATAAATTATGCATCAAAATACATGATTAAAATTAATGTTTCATTATTTAACTCTACAAGTCTTGGATGATGTGAGACAAGCACAATAACAACCAATCCTATAAGTTATAGATATGGTCTAATATATGTAATTAACTTTTTTTTTTTTTTTTTTTGACAAATCATTGTTCGCTTTGCATGTGATAAGTAGGTGAAGCAAATCAATTGTAATATAAGTAAGAACTAGGCATAAACACGGCATCATTTATTACTAAATTTGTAAGGTAGAAAAACAGAGATTTTATGTATTACGTAACCTTTCATGCAATAATACACACCACAATCACATAACAGAGTACATCAAATCTCCTAAAGACAAACTCTAGGTTCTATACCAATCATATCTAACAACACTAACAATGGATTGGATAATTTTCTGGGCTACAATTATCCAATACTTTCTCAAAATAACAATAATAATAATTTAATTTGACAATGACCCCATTGTTTATCTATGTGTTAATTATGAAGCCAAAGTGGGAATACTTTGCTCGTTTCTAAAGAAATTAGATGGATCAACTTTTGTCTTCACTTCAACCAACCTTTTGAAATTGTTCTTGAAATATTTAATGCCCCAAGAACTTGCTTCTTCATAGCTAGTGTTGCCATGAATGTTGTTAACTCCAATGTCCAAGTCTCTATAGTTCACATATGCAGCTCTAGGATTCTTTGAAACAAATGGAGTGATATAATTGTAGAGTCTTCTAATCCAGTTTAAGTATTTTTCAGGCTCCTTATTTCCCTTTTTGTCCCAATAAACCAAGTGTTGGATTTCATATAAATTTCCAGCTCTGTGTGGATATGGGATTTGAGATTCAGGGATTTCACTCATTACTCCTCCAAATGGTGCAAAGATAAGCTGAGCATCCCTTGATTCATCTTCTTTGAAAAACTCCCATAGACCTTCTAAGGCTTGTTTGGGAATGGGGTCGGTTACGAAATCCGATTTGGCCTTGTAATATGTTCTCGGATTTGGACTTCTCTTCGTTAAATCTTCCAATGTTGATCCGGATGGAAGACCGGAGAAATATAGAACCGCCTCGATCCATTTAACTTCCATGCAGTCTTCTCTTACTAATACCAATTCAGGGAAACTTTCTTGCATCAATGGAAGCAATTGGTCGATTTTTCCAAGATAAAGTGAGTTGAACGCGGCCTGGACTGTGGTTGCTCCCTCGTGTTGTGAAGAATTGACGCGCGTTATGAGGATCCTAACGAACAAATCAAGATCAAATTTGTGAGCAATGTACTGCCAACGATGAATTAAATCCGTTGCGTTCTGTTCCAACGTTCTGTTTATGGTGAAAACAGTGACGATTTCGGGAACTTGAGCTAACTCAACTTTCCATGCAGTGATCACCCCGAAGCTCGCCCCGCCTCCACCTCTTATAGCCCAAAAAAGATCCTCGCCCATTGATTGTCTATCAAGAATTTCTCCGTTCGCGTTGATAATTCTTGCATCGAGTACTTTATCAGCTGCAAGGCCGTATCTTCTCAACAATGTGCCATACCCTCCCCCACTGAAATGACCACCTACCCCGACAGTGGGACAAAGTCCCGCCGGAAAGCCAAGAATTGGACTTTTTTTCTCAATTTCATATGAGAAATTTCCTAAGAGTACACCTGCTTCAACCCATGCCGTTCTATTTCCCGCATCGATTTCAATTGATCGTAGATTTATCATGTCAATGATGACAAATGGGAGTTTTGACGAATATGAAAGGCCCTCGTAGTCATGTCCACCAGAACGAACTCGGATCTCAAGGTTGTTGGCTTTCGAGCATAAAACGACGGATTGAATTTGAGATTCGGTCACCGGTGTGACGATGTATGAAGGTTTTGGCATGGAAGGTGAGACAAAACGTAGGTTTTGTATGGAGAAGAGGAATGTGGATTTGTACGAGGAGTTTTTTGGTGTGTAGAGCACTTGAGAGATTGAATTTGAGTTGTGAGATTCAAGACATTGGAGAAATTTGTCGTGATTTTGAGATGCAATTGTGCATGATATTGAAAGAAAGAGGGTAAAGTTGAGAACTAGTAACAACATAAATCTTCCTGGATTAATCTTCATTTTTTCTTCGTCTTTATGTGTGTGTGTGTGTTTAAAGATTGTTTTGTTAAGTGAATAGGTACTTATGTGGAATTATTTATAGCCAAATGGTCGAGTTAACAATATTTTATAAGCGTAGGAAATGTCGTGTACGTTTAGAATCAGCTGAGTAATTTAATTGTAAAAGGTTATGAGGTGTTCATGCATATCGTATAAATCAAAAAACGTGGATTTAAAATTAATTTGGCAGTGGGAACAGAAAATCTACAAGATTTTGACGAGCACATGATACCATGCACATGAGAGATCTTTTATTTGCCCTTGCAAAAAGTAGATTTTGTTCTGAGTTATGATAGCGAATTTGGAGTTAATAGCATTTTAACTTCTGATTATTTTGAATAAGTATATTACCTTTGGATTAAAAAAAAAGGCAAATGACTCCTACGCGATATGGAATGCACATAACGCTTTGTGAAAAGGCATATTACTCTCCCTGACTTTAAAACTTGTAATCCGGTAATACTTGCATATGAAAAGAATTTTGCTCCGTATAAAATATTAATAAGGGTAACATCTTTTTTCTTTTATTTTATTTTCCATAAAAGGTAAATTATCACATTATTTTAACATGAAATTTGCCTATCTATTTTTTTTTTTTCAGGAGCATAACGTATATTTAGCATAACAAATGAGATGTTATGGCAGAACCCCCCCAAAAAAAAAAAAAAAAAAAAAAATTATGAGGAATTGAATTATCTTGCTGGCCAATTATCGGTACAAGTCGTGGCAACCTAAACAAGGAAATTTAAAATATTTTATGAATCTCCTAACTCTGAAGACTTTAGAACAACTAACTTTATTTGGCCGGTTATACCGGATTCAGTCGACAAAATGCTCACCAGATTAGAAATCTTAATTAGTATTTTACAATCCATTAATAAAAGATGTTCGGTAAGCCTTTACTAAAGATATGTAAGTGTGTGCACACAAGCTGTTTGCCAAAAATTTCTCCAAATTGAAATGAGGAAAAGAATGTAAAAAGTAATACCATGTCGATTGTTGTGGAATAAAAGTTCATTTCAAATTGATCATCGACGCACAGCCATCAAAACATATATATAGGACAAGTCTGGAAATACTTAATAATTCATATTAAGTTTGGTTGCATACTTGCATAATGTCAATCAATATAATAAGTTGTTTAAAATTATAGTTAAATCTAAAGCCGGACCTATTAAAACCATGGAAACAGTTATACGTGGAAAACTTAATAAACAAGCTAACATTAACCTATTTTATCAATTGTGAATTTACAAAATTGTTTCTTTGTTATAACATTTGTCAAAAACGTCATCATTCAATTAGAAATGTGTAATTTTACTTCTAATAAGACTTAGTTCTTGAGATGCAATAAGTTAAATCAAGCAAAATTAGTTGAAAATAAGGATTAAGTAAGCTTATTAATATGATGAACCAAACAAGATAATGGTGGATTGCAACTGAAACATGCCAGATTCAAATGTGCCCTAATCGAACATATGTTCAAACGAGACTCTCTCGTATTTACGGCCGCTTACTTTTGTAGTTTTTGGTTCTAAATTCATTAGTTTTGCAAAAAAAAAAATACGGTAATATAAATGTCTAATTTTTATAAAATCTTTAGCTTTTTGATGAGATAACAATTCAATACAGTATCACAATCATATTGATTAGAAAATGTCTGATGTTCGAATTCCATCACCACCTAATTATCAATAAGTACCAAAAAGATTATATACTAAACGTGAACAAACTTGTTGAAAAGAACATAAATATATAAAAAAGTAATCCTTTTATAAGCTTGTATTTTAGATAAAACCACAATTCAATAATTAACATTAATAATTCAGGTAAGACTTTAATTAAAAGAAAAAAGTTTCTTTGGCTATTCTAGTGTGCGCACGAGGCGTTTGCTTAAATTAACGTACTCACAATTGAAAAAGTTAACGGGAATGTAAAACGTAAAAACCTGCCAAACGCTAATTAAAGAAATTTTCATGGACAATTGTGGAATAGAGTTCATCTCAAAATGATAATGCACAAATTGATAAAGTCAAAATGATCTAGCAAAAGAAAACTAAAGTAATATATTCCACTTTGATAAAATCAATTTGATAAAGCTTACTTTCTTTCTTTTTTTCTTTCGTGAAGGTAACCGATATTTCAAAATTTTGTAGTCATATATTCTTTATCAATAATTGATAGCAATTCACAACCCAATAATTTCCCGATTTTCTTTTGTCTTTTTCTCAAATCTAAGGAACGGAAATATTAATATAGCATTACTTTATGTATGTTAATGTTAGAGATAATCTAGGAGATTAATAAGATAGACTTCCAAGTTTTCTTTATTGATTTTTTTAGTAACAGATACTACAGTGAAGGTATGGATTTCTTAGATTATAACATGGGCCAAGTGTTCACCAAGCCCAAAGGGGTGGTATCATATTCAAGCTACATAGCCCAAACTAAAAATTCATCGAGTTTGTTAGTAGAACTTCTTTTTTTTTTTTCCTAAACTTTGTCGGTAATTAGTATGTAATTTGACGAAGACCATTTCCTCTACTTCGAATCCGACAGGCTACCAATGTTAGGAACACGATTTTTGTTCTAGTTCGAGATAGAGCGATATCGTTACAATTGGATGACATGATCAGAAATTAAACAAAAATCATTCTTCTTTCAAATATCTCTCTCTTCCCTCGACATACATCATATATACTGTAATACATGTTACATATAGTTTTTGAGAAGCTGGTTAATATTGATTTAAATCACTAGTCTTTGAGGAGAATTGACAAAGGGATATAGACATATTACTATGGTCTTTATTGCATCAATAATTATATTGAAAAAAATTAATGTGCTTAAATATCTCTAACTTAACACAAACATATTTGAGTTATTGGCGAGGGTAAGTGATTGTAGAAAGACGGTGAGTTCATAAAAAAAAATAAGACTCAAATTCAATACTATTCAAAACTTGACCAAGAAGTCAACAATTTTTGAAAAATGATACAATTTTTGAAGTGGAAATGACCACATAAGCAAGAGTTTCTACTCGGTGAAAAACGATTGCTCTTTTCCAGGTGGAAACGACAAACCATGGATCAAAGTATCGTTTCGACAATATGTTTCGGTGCTTTAAATATTAGAAATTTTTCGCTATGTTTCGAGATCTTTTCGGTATATTTCGGAAATTTTATAAAAATTGTGCATACAATCGATGTAGAAAATGTTGTATTTTTCTTTTCCATAAAGTAAAAAATGAAAACCTTTCGGTAGCTTTCAAGGAAAAGAAAAGAAACTTTTGATCCATGCGACAAACAACCACACAATTTTAATAAATTTTGATGTCTTAGAGGTCAAAACGGTGGTTTACTACTTAGGGTGGGCTGGGCCGGGGGGGGGGGGGGGGGGGGGCATTCCAACTCTAGCCCCACCCCTTATGCATATATACATATAATAATATATGTGGCTATATAAAGCCTTAGTTAGTTTATATTTTTTGTATTATACATAGTTTATAACACATATAATAACATATAGGTTTATATATTTTGTATTGATTCTAATTCACCTCAAATTCTCTTGTTCTTTGTTTTCTAATTTATTAAATTTCGTAATTTCATGATATTTTTATTCATAAATTGTTGCATAGTTGTCAAAGTTTTATCTTAATGTTCTTGTGCTCTATGATGTAGTAAATAAAATGAAAAATGATTCTCTAATATAATGTACGAGTCTACATTTTATTTTACAATAGTTAAGCTTTCTTAGATACTTTTATAATGAAATGTGTATTTTTTGATAAAAAGATTTGTAGTAACAAGTGATAGATAAAAATAAAAGATACTTTTTAGATATTGCATTAATAATACATGTCATGAGAGAAATTATATAAGTACTTTGTTATTAATCTATTAATAATTTCGTACTATATATCTTAAGCATGTGACACAATTATAAATATTGAAGTTAACATAAATACTTGAAAATCTTTTTAGAAGCGTAGATGGTGTCTATTTTTATGACATTTTTTGGTATATGTTTATGTAACTTATTCTAGATATTTTATAAATTTAGCTATAATTGTATTATTTTAGAGTTACTTTACTAATTTTACATTAGATATTTGCTTGAGAATGACTTGTATTTTCCCCGTGACATTATTTGTTATACGAATTAGAAGTAAATAATCATAAAATTGTTTATATTTATAGAAAAATCCTCAAACGATTTCGCCCCCCGAACTCAAATTCCTGGCTCCGCCCATGAGGGTGGGAATATTAAGTGTTTTTTTCTTTCTTTAGGAGTCTTTTGTAGTTTTAAAGTACTTTTCAGATGGAGCTTTTCCGTTTATAAGGTTAATCGTGCTTGAGTAGTTGATTAGTGTTTTGATTGAATAAAATTAGAGGGCACTGATTTATTAAAAAAAACGAACACTGCCTACAGAGAAATGTAAATTCATAAACTTGTGAATGATAATTGTACATATCTATAGTAGAAAAGTACACTAAGACATTTTGTTATATAAATATCTATATATAGTCAAGAAATCTTTGCCGACTTGCAAATCTAAAGAATTTTGAACTTGACGCAGATTTTGTAAATCTCACCAGGGAACATTGCGACAACACGTTTATTTTATTTTATTTTCTTCTTGTATTTTTTCAGATGTATAGAGAGGTCCCCGGGTGCCGATGGATACTTGAAACGAATGTTTGTGGACCTGTTTTTTTTTTTTTTGGACAAGTGAACACGCTACGAACACTCATAAGAGAACTTACTTTTGCCAAAATAGACAATTCCACGTGATATTTGTCCTGATATGAAATGTTGCTATATATCTTCCTACATGAGTACATATACACATAACAAGTTAATCTTTGAACACATCGAAAAATAAATAATGAAGAGTCCAGGAGGTTTTAAAATGTCCCTAGTTCTCTATTTTAGCCTTTTTCTTTCAACATCATGCATTAGTACTGAATCTCAAACCCCCAGCAACTTTCTCCAATGTCTTCAATCCCATCACTCCAATTCAATCTCCGAAGTACTCTATACTCCGAAAAATTCTTCGTACAAATCCACATTACTTTTCTCCATTCAAAACTTACGTTTCATATCGACTTCCATGCCCAAACCTTTGTTCATCGTCACTCCGGTGACCGAATCCCAAATCCAATCCGTCGTTTTATGCTCAAGAGCAAACAGCCTACTAATTCGTGTTCGTTGTGGAGGACACGACTACGAGGGCCTTTCTTACGCTTCCAAACTCCCATTCGTCATAATTGACATGAAAAATCTGAGAGCAATCGATATCGATGCAAAAAATAGAACTGCTTGGGTTGAAGGAGGTGTGCTTTTAGGCAATCTTTCTTATCAAATTGCGACAAATAGTCCAACTCTTGCCTTTCCAGCGGGCCTCTGTCCCACAGTCGGGGTGGGTGGCCACTTCAGTGGTGGAGGATACGGGATATTGTTAAGAAAATACGGCCTTGCAGCTGATAAAGTACTCGATGCTAGAATTATCAATGCGAATGGCCAAATACTTAATAGAAAATCAATGGGAGAGGACCTTTTTTGGGCTATTAGAGGTGGTGGCGGTGCGAGCTTCGGAATAATTACAGCATGGAAAGTTAAGTTGGCTGAAGTTCCTGAAACCGTCACTGTTTTCACAATAAACAGAACGTTGGAACATAACGCGACTGACTTAGTCCATCGTTGGCAATACATTGCTCACAAATTCGATCGTGATTTATTCGTTAGGATCCTCATAACTCGAGTTAATCATCCACGATACAAGGGAAAAGGTAAAATCAGGGTTCAAGCCGCTTTTAATTCGCTTTATCTTGGAAAAATTGAAACACTACTTCCATTGATGCAAGAAAGTTTCCCCGAATTGGGATTAGTAAAAGAAGATTGCATGGAAAAGAAATGGATCGAAGCGATTCTATACTTCTCTGATCTACCAAACGGATCGACATTGGAAGATTTAACGAAGAGAAATCCGAATCCAAGAACGTATTACAAGGCGAAATCCGATTTTGTAACCGATCCAATTCCCAAGCACGCCTTGGAAGGTCTATGGGAGTTTTTCAAAGAAGATGAATCCAGGGATGCTCAGCTAATTTTTGCACCATTTGGAGGGAGAATGAGTGAAATATCTGAATCTCAAATCCCATATCCACACAGAGCTGGAAATATTTATGAAATACAGCATTTGGTTTATTGGGATAAAAAAACAAATAACGAGTCTAAAAAATACTTAAACTGGATTAGGAGACTTTACAATTATATCACTCCATTTGTTTCAAAGAATCCTAGAGCTGCATATGTGAACTATAGAGACTTGGACATTGGAGTTAACAACATTCATGGCAACACTAGCTATGAAGAAGCACGTTCTTGGGGCATTAAATATTTCAAGAACAATTTCAAAAGGTTGGTTGAAGTGAAGACAAAGGTCGATCCATCTAACTTCTTCAGAAATGAACAGAGCATTCCCACTATTTAGTAATTCCTAAATAATATTATTCGAAATGGTGGTCATTTTAAATGTTGTAATTTGTTCTCATGGATTTGGATCAATGAGGCGAAAAGTATCTATCGTATCTGTAATGTTTGATCGAATTTGTCAATTGAATCATACTTAATTTAATCGCTAATTGATCTAGACGAATTCACACGATAATCAATCACACACAAAATCAACAAGAGAAAGGTGCTCAATTTTACTTGGTTCAAAATCAAATCAACGTGATCAATGTCTACATCCAAGAGGAGAAGATGAACTTTATTTCTGTGGTTTTGAGAGACTTTATACACAGTGAAGCTACCTCACAACTCTCATGTATCTAGAAAAAATAATTCACACATACAACTGCTATTTATTAAGCTACAATCAGGTAAAAGACTCACACCAAATGCAACACTCTTCTAACTGATTTTTCTTGCCAACTAAGAGCTAACAAACTCTAACAGAAAATTGACTTCCAGCTCAGCTTCTTCGACTCTTATCTGCTACATCAACTGTATGGTGTTGATGGTGAAGTAATACATCACAATATCCATAGTTGTTGATGTTAGATATGATTGGTGTACACGTTCCGACTTCAAGTTATTCACACAAGACCTGCCCCTGTACAGGCTGAAATTATTTTGTTACATATCTGACAAGGCGGAGGATTTGAACATGAGACTTCTTTTTGACTTTGTCCTAATGCAATATTGATTTGTCGTCTCGTCTAAAAGCTTAAATATAAATAGATATGAGACAATTACATTTTTTTATATATTTTCAAACAATTATTGTATGAAAGAAAAATATTATCAGTCCTTGCCCTATAAAAATATTTTTTTATATATTTTTGTTGATAGAAACCAAATAACATTACTAAGAGAAAATAAGCGTTTACATAAGGGGGAACCCCCCATCACAAAAAACAGACGTAGGAAGAGACACCAAAGGAATGGGACCCCAAACATTGTTTACAGAAGCCCACGCCGCCAACAATGCGCTGCCTTGTTAGCATTACGATGAACATGTCTGAATTTCCATTTCGGCCACTTATTCCAAAATTTCTTAATTTCTAGAATAAGTGGTCGAATATTCCAATCCAGCACCATGGATGAGCTAGTTACGAATAAGATTGCTTGCAAATTATCATTCTCAATAATAGCTTTATCAACTTTGAAGAAATTAAGCCAGAAGCACGATTGACGTATTGCGAATACTTCCGCCACCAACGGACTGAGGCATAAACGACCATGAGCAGCAAAGTTGACCGAGCCCCAATGGTTACGCCAAATACCACTTAGCTACTATTAATAAAGTAGGAAGAGATTTGACTTGAATAAGGACCATAGTTTTACTCTTTATGAAACAAGCACAACAGGGATCTAAATTTGCCTATCCCATTTTTATGTCAGATGCAGAATGTAATTTACTAGAAAAGGGTACAACAGACTCGAGAAAATTGCAATTTTGCTATCCTAACTGGCACCATTTTTTTTTCATCACCTTAACTTGGCTGCTCTCAGTTTTGATATTCCAATTTGACAATTTTTTCAATTTTAGTACTCTGGTGGAGACAATTTCAAAATCTCGTCAGAATTTTCCACATGGCACAAAATTTGGGAATTTTGACCACAGTCAAACTGACAACTGAAAAAGCTGCCAAGTTGGACTGCGCATGAAAAAATAAACAAAATTTAATTCTTAAAATAAAAATAAGAACGAAAAAACAGCATAAACAAATAAAATTTAAAAAAAATTACAAAATTACTAAATTACAAAAAATATAAAAAAGAATCTCATTTCAATGTAAACTAAACTTAAATTTTAACATACAAACCACAAAAGGAACAAAAATATAAGCCTACAGAAAGTTTAAAAAGGACAGTGGCCCAAAGTTAATCTCTGTTAGACCGAGTTGTTATCACTTATGACCTTTGAAGTATATATACCTGGCCGAGAGTAACAAAGATTAGGCAACTGGGCATTAGTTTTCGGGAGCTGATATATACATCAAAATCCCTAGATGCCGTGCAATATTTTATAATTTTTCAATTTTACCCTTTCCAAAATCAGTAAATTGAGTAGTTAACTCATTTTCCTGTGTTGATCTCTTAATTTCTCCTATTTAATTATAACAAGGAAATACAAATATTCTCTCAAACTAAATGACTAATATTCTCTTCCTTAAATATAAACACAATAAATCAAAAGCACGTATTTGTCTTCAAAAAGTTTGAAAATATTATTTTGATCTATATAAAATTGTAAGGAAAAAATTGATAGTACTTTGTGAAATGGCTTTTTCCAACATAATATTTAAAAATTATCACCAAGTTAAATTTGTGGATCTACACGGTTACTGCGTATGTAACTTATTGTGTTATAGATAGTATTATTTATGCCAATCTCCTCAAACTATATGTTGCTAATTAATTGTATAACATTTGATGCATCTTGGTTATACTTTATTTTTATTTTTGAATCTATCAAAATTCCTGTAGGATACAAGATCATTTCATTGAAAATAATCAAATAATTATACACGTTATTTACTTTACATAAACTGCAGTATATTAAAAATATCGATAGCACTTATATCTTTAATAATGTTCTATTTAGGTTACAATCTTATGTTTACAAGAAAGAAATTAATGCTGTGGGCCACGAGGCAAGTTGATGCGGAAATTAGTTACTAACTTAATATTATTATTATTATTATTATTATTATTATTATTATTATTATTATTATTATTATTATTATTATTATTATTATTATTATTATTCATGAAAATATAAACACTGGAAGTTCATGTATCGTAATTTGTCTTATTTTTAATGTTTTTCGCCTAGTTCTTATTATTAACAGCTTGAAATATCTATCCAAATTCTGTCCAAGCTAATTTCTTAAAATATATTATTAACTTTGTTATACAAAGAAAGATAATGTTTTCACATGATAAATATGAAAGAATATTATTTTCTGGAGATCTTAAAATTCTGTTGGTTATTGATTAATATTAATATGAAGATAAGTTGGCATATTAAATTAAGAAGGATATATTAGAGAACAGAAGAATATTGCTATGTAAATAGGGATTTTGCTCTGTATATATCATTTGCCTTTATCAAATTGTCTCGTAAAATTTATCTTTATCTTGCTGTGTTGAATCAGATTAATCACCTTTTTTTGAAGGTAATTAGATTAATTACCTTGTACAGTTTGTACTTACCCTTTTAGCTAGATTAAATAACCATAATATTATTTATACCTCTTGTACTCTCTTATTATTTAGTTAAGATTGATAAATGAGCTAATGGTATTTTACCTTATGTCTTATATGATAACTCTGGTATTTTACCTTATGTTCTTATGTGATAACTCTGGTATTTTACCTTATGTTCTTATGTGGAAAATCAATAAGTAAATTACTCAAATGCGTCACGTAAAATAGGAGATGCTACTCTGATAAGGAAAGTTTGGTAAACACGGGTGAAGCCCTCGTAATACTCGATTACAGCTCGAAACACTAGCTTCTTGGGCTCGAAGGCTGTATACGAAGCACACCTCGTAAGCAACTGGATGGGTATATAGTCCAGATCACCGGTCGTTCAGGCTTGCTAGGGGTCGTATTCCTGTTTTCGCATTAGCCTCCTACTTCAACCTGTTGAGGGGTATTTATAGGCGAGTAAAACCACGTAGGTGACACTTCGCTGCCAGGTGTCACGTCCGACAAAGCATTTAAAGGCGAGACAGGTGTCACGTCCGACAAGGCATTTATGACCCCACGAGGGTGCTTCGTCAGCTGGTTCGACCCTCGTAGTCACGTGATCTTCATAACTTCTATGCTATCTGCTTCACGCTAAGCTCCTTCTTATTTATGACTGGCGATAATGATCATCTTAGAGTTTTGTCGTTAGTCCACTTTGTTCGGTCCAACCTCGTAACCCTCGTACATGAACCTCGTTACAGGAATAATCATACTAGGGTCGTACCCTCGAGGCTCGTAAGCTTCTTCTGGTTCACTTACGAGCCCGAGGTCTCCGCAGGATTCGAGCCCCTTCCCCCATGTAGGATCACGAGCTGCGATATACGGGGTTCGAACTTCCTTGACGTACGACTCTGAGCTTCGTTCCGTCGAAGGGTTGTTCCAACTTGTCTCTAATTCGACGATTAAGGTAATTTGTCACCTCGTACAACATCTACTTCATCATACTCCATGTAATATAATAGCGACAAATTATCCCTTATAATTTTAAAATGTTGCACAGTCCCCTAACAGTTGTGAATTAATGAGGTAATTTGCAACATATAGAAATACACATTAATATGCATATTTAACATAACATAATTAAGGAGTTAATTTTCCAATTTATTTTTATCAGGAGGTAGTGTATCTTCATATAAAACTGGGAGTGCACAAGCTATCGTAGTTAAGTGTCCGGAAAAGTTTTTTCTTTTTTCCTTCTTGTTTGATCATTTCATAAATGCACCCTCTATTACAAGTAAAAATAAAATAAAATGCGAAGATCAATCGGAACGTCTCTCATATGATCACCATCTCCAAAATCATATTCAGCCACTTCAAGGGATCAAACTGCAATATACATAAATCAAACAAGTGATGAATCAGTTTTCTAAAAATTTTGAACTGGGTATATAATACATAAATTATGTTAATTTGTACACAAACTTACATTAAACAGACCGAGTATTTGCTGAATACAGGAGGAAGGTCGCAAAGAATGCGGAAGCCTGCCGCTCTTTCGGGTAGAGATCTAAAGGACAAGCGGTTAAGATCTTGTTTGTAGCATTTGCACACATCAACGGGGGAGTAGGAGAGCCATGTTTTGGCACTGTTGCAGCATTGAGCCGTTGGCGGATTGTACGCGGTCCTATTCGAGAGAAAATCTTTGCACGGTTCAATGTTTTCGATTGGAATTTTGGAGCAGTCTATGTTGTCGTCCGCTGCTAATCCGGTCACAAGTAACGTGAAGAAGCTAAAAGCCAAGACTAATGCACACAAATGTATCGATATCGCCATCGGTTAATTACAATTGTGTAAAGGGGTTAAAAATAACAAATTATTGGTGGAGTTTATGCATCGAAATCTATTGCATTTATAGTGATATGCGGGTTTGGTATTTTGTAGAATTGGTCAAAAATTGTAACTGCAAAATTAAGAGTTAGAAAATCTGATCCCAGTATGGAAAACGGTAGTATTTCATATACTGATATTGCAAGTAAGTGAGTAACCAACCTTACTCAAGTAGTAGTTTATAGAATAAATTGGTGTATCATTTGATGTTTTCCTGTTATAGTTTCGCTACATAATTCGTTAATTTGATGCATTAGGTTGTTTCTCCATATGGTGTCTTTACCATACCTGGTCCAGGACACCCACAATAATTTAGTGTCACACCTTGGTGTCGCATTAATGTGGAATTGATATGTGTCTGTCCATTTTTCTTAAATTGGTTTTTGGGTTAATTATATTAACTAAATAAGTAGCACCCCTTACTTAATTACAGAGAAATGAATACGGAAAAATATGAGAGACGCCAAAAGGGGAAAGACTTTCTTCTAAAAAAATCATTCGTCTATCAAATGACTAACTTGATCGGCATGCGTTTAGTTGGCTCCATTTTTAATTTTAATTCTTGTAATAAGTAATAACAACTGGCTCCTCATTAAGAAATCTCGGCTAAATATATCTATTTTTATCTTCTAATAACTGCTATTTGCTATTTTATGTGGATTGTAAAGGACTGCAAACATCATTCCTAAATTTTATTTTCATCAAGAAACAAGTTATTAAAAAGTAATAAAAGATATTCATTCCGACTATTGAACAAGACAAGTTTCCAGGCTGAACGGACGGGATCATGACAAGAATAAGATTTATGAAACTCATGGTTAATATTCTGTGCTAATCTCAGTCTTAAGATTACAGACTCCTAAATTTGCTTCCGGTTTTTAGTAGGACATGGTTTTCACTTTTCATTAATAACTGTATATTTTTAAAAAGTCATTGTAGTGTAAGTGGCGAAATTATAAAAAGAGATCCCAAAACCTTAATAGCTCCATATAAAAATAAATAGAAAAGATGAAGAACCAAATCAATAAACAATATTTAAAGATCTGATTATGCCAACTTAAAATCGTTCCCCCTTGTAATTAAAAATTGAAATATATAGTTTTAGCTACACAAAAGTTTTGACAAATAAAAATATTCTGCAATACCATGTAATTCGAATATGAGAAATCAACATGGATTCGAGAGTAAAGATGCTAAGCTACAAATATTGAACGCAGCCAGTAATAATTTATTTAACATATTTCAAATAATTTTATATTTAAACATAAAAAAGAATCTAGAAAAATGAACTGTTATAGTTTATTAAACGTACCGATCGTTACTTTGAAAAAAAATTAGTTGCCGGTTCTTTCATTCTTTGATAATTTTACAGTATTTTCACTTAAACCTCGGGTTTCTCAATATTATTTGTTATTTCCTTTTTGCTTCCATATTTTCCTTATTAATTTGATTGTTTGATTGTATATACTTAATTAAGAACTTCTATTTGCCTTGACTTCCATAATTAACACTACAAGAAAACATTGCAATAGTTAGTGACCTATGATGAATGATTAAAATCTGTTGCCATATAGGAACAAAATTTAAATAAATGGGGTCAAAAAAGTTTGTAGCAAAAAATAGTGACAAAATATTCACTTACTACTCCTGGAGAGAATATAATCAGTCACCATTGGATAAAATGGTGACAAAATACTTTGTCTCCATACAAAATACACGGGGTCAATTTGACCCCCTTGAGCAATAACCGTGGTGTCAAAAGAATTTGACATCAAAGTTAAACGGTCCAGATCATGCCCTGAACATGATCTGGGCCGTTAAACCTTAGTGTCAAATTTTTTTGACACCACACAATGAGGTCAGAAAAAGCTGACCTCATAACGTGGTGTCAAAATAATTTGGGGTTTTTTTTAACATTGGTCCCTTAATGAGTACTGATTCCATCTTTGGTCCCCTATTGAATGTTTTTGCAACTTTGGTCCTCTAATGTGTCTCACAATTCATACTTGATTCCTTTTTCCACCGAAATCGTCCTTTTTGGCAAAAAAAAATAACGTGTTGTGCACGTGGTCACATGAGGGTTGTTTTCATGTGGGAAAGAAGTCGCGATTCTGAGATCGCACCCCTCTTTTGTTGTTTTAAGGCAACACTTTTTCTACTAGGGGACTAAAGTTACAAAAAAATTCAATAGGGGACTAAAGATGGAATCAGTACTCATTAAGGGATCAAAGTTGAGAAAAACCCAATAATTTGACACCACAAATTGAAACCAAAAGAATGTAACCTTGAGCTATAAGGTCATTAACTTAATTAAAAGTAAAAAACCCAAATGCCTCTTAAAGTTTCACATAGGTGTTGATTTAGCACCTCTCAAAAATTGAGATCAAATAGCTCTTAACTTACACCTCTATGTATATATAATCGCTAGTGTACCATATTAGATAGCTTAAAGTCGGTTGCTTTTGTCAATCGCTCTTCCACAAAGAAGAGCATTTTCTGGGATTGCATACTCGTCTCTAAGCGATGCCGATGTTGTATAAACTCTCATATAAAACTGTTGTCCCATGTATTGTCGAGCCCATAACTCCGATCTCAAGTTCCACATTCCTACATTATCCAATGCCACATAAATCGCGCTCCATGAGTTTGGATAAACCTACAATCACCACAAAAAAAGAAGAGATGTTTCTCATGTCATTAGCTTCACTTATTAGAGTTTTATATACATCACTATAAAGGCGGCGTTTTTACCTGAACCGTGAACCTAGAGACTGCATCGTCGAGGTTGTACTGGCTCCTACTATCCGGTGTCCATTGCCCTCCATCCATTCTAATTCATAGATCTCATTAGTACGAAAATAAAAGATCATTGAATTAACCTGTTTACACGCAGTTTAAAATTTAAATGCTCACCCTACTACCCAAAACGCATAGCCACTGAGGTGGTAACTCTGCACGATATGTTCATAGTTTTCAAAAACTATTTCTACATATGTCTTATAGTCAGCGCCCAAAACCGATGTATCTTCGTACATGCCTCCCCCGGTAGGAGCATCGGGTATACTCCCAACTCGAAAAACTCCATCTATTTTGAAGTAGTCGGCTAGTTTTAAAGGTGTGCCAGATGGCACAAAGGACACACTATTGATTGCATATCTTTGCTTGTTGTTTACTTGACCAACAGAGCTTGCGAGTCTTATAGTTCTCGTGGTGTTTCTCATGCCATAGTGATATGAACCTTGTGGATTTGGTCTTGGTCCACTTGCTGTAAGATTCGTCCTAAAAAAAAAACTAGCTTGATAAGTGTATGAGGATGGTCATTACGATGTTAAAGAGGTACAAAAACATAATATTACTAGCTTAAGCTTTTAGACTAGGCAAAAATCAATATGGTATCGGAACCAAGCAGAAAAAAAGTCGTGTTTTTGACTCCCACAATCACTAATTTATCAAAAACATCATGTGCAGCCTAATAAAGATTACAACTTATTATATTCAACAAAATAGGTTCAATTGCGATTTGCTCTTTAATGTTTGACCCATTTTGCAATATCCACCAAACGTTTGAAAAAACGTAATTTTCCCTCTGATGCCAAACCTAACGGATGAAAAGATAGACACATGTAAAAAATGTGCGATTGATCAAGGGCTCTAGGGGCAAATCGCACATTTTTACAAATGTTAGGGGCAAATCTCTCTTTTTCAAACGTTAGGGGGACATTGCAAAACATGTCAAACTTTAAGGGGGTGATCGCTATTGACCATAACAAAATATATGTCCAACCTCTTTACAAGCTTAAGTTTTAAGATGATGCGACAGAAAGCTTCAACTATTTGATTGCATTAAGAAAGATAATTGTACCTGATGGATCGGTCTTGGTTCAGGGACCAAGCGATTTCAATTGTTGGCCCAATTGGGAGTCGTCCAGAGGCAGGGCGGTTTGATTTTGCATATCGAAGAAAACCAGTGGTGATGAGGGTTGGAGAGGCGAAACGACTTGACACAACAATGTAATAGTCTTGAGGTTGTTGATCTGCAGTGACAAGAACCGACATGCATTGGCCGACATGAATATCTAAGTCGGAAAAGATAATTTGCGATACGTGGGTTCCTTCGACTTCAACTAATTTCATGTCGTGTCCTTGAATGCGGATGTTGAGCGAGTTTTGCAATCCAACATTGCAGATCCTAAGCCGGTAAGTTTTACCTATTATAAAAGCTCAGATTGTTCAGGATCAGCAGTTATCCATATGTAAAACACAAAGAAAACCTTTTCCATTTTCCGCTCGGTAATGCATCATAACATGATGAACTCAGTTGCAAGGAATTAAGGTACTGATGTCATACCTTGTTGAACGGTGAAAGAGGCTGCATTAGGACCACGCCCGTTGATGAGAATTCCATCTGGGAAAGGTAAATTACTGCCTCCATCCATAATCGCTCTCAAGGCCTATATAAATGATGCAATAACAATAATTGTTATCTTTGAAATTAGACTATTATACAATTCTAAAAAATGAACTCATTGGTTAAATTGGTCACATGAACATCATTAAAATGATTTTGACACATATCACATGTTGGAAAATATATACAAAGATATAAATGTCTTAATTTGTACAAGCTTGAGCTTTCAGACGGGACGACAATTCAGTATGGTATCTAAGCGAGATTGAAAAGAGTATTGGTGTTTGAATACAACGTCGGTCATTTTTATAAAAGAAGCATCACATATCAGGCGACAAAAAAAGAAGAAGATCATTACAGTCTGCACGTAAGGGGCATGTTATGAATATATGATCAATGAATTGAAGAGAGACTTACTGCGTGATTAGAGGTGTACCAATCTCCAATTAGGACGGTGTAATCACCGGTAGGCGTAGTAAAAGGGACTGGGATCATGGGCCTGCTTAAGATTTTAATCCCTCCAAAACCACCAGCAGCCTTGTGAAATCCCCAGGATGGGAAGTAGAAGAAACTTCCAATTTGATCCTTCATCTGAAGAATGTAGGTGAAGTTCTGCCCCGGAGGAATTGGACATGTCGTTCCATATACTCCATCTTCATACGAATTTCTCCTATTTTGGATACCATTCCTGCATTTGTTTTTTGTTAATTAAGCATTTGAAGAGTTTAAGCATTGAGTTACAATTGGCGAAACACATAAACATTAATCAGGTGATAACTATTCAAGTCAACCCAATAGATTATCTAAGTTATTTTATGTGTCACATTACTATATATTCATCGTTCATGTATTAAAATCCAGAATATGAATGGCACACAAAACAAAATGCACAGACAAACGATCCATGCAAGAAAACAATGCTTCAAGGTCCACAAAAGCATTACATTAATTCTCTAGCGTGTTGAAGCCAAAGTGTTTTATTTAATAGTAACTCTATATAAGGTTCTATATATATAATTCACTGGAAAAGACAGTATAATGTTGGTATAATTCACATGACCAACAGTAAATATCGACCACGATATTAATTTATCTAACAAGAGGGTTAACAATTTATACTAAATATTACTATAATAAAAGTATCAAAATTGTCATGGCATAAATGAATATCATTAAATGACCCTACAGTTTAGCCAATGAACTACTGAAGAAATAAGTGCTATAACGAGTTAAAATTTGCTCCCACGTCTAATAAAGTCAGTTTATGCAATATTCTACTTTTTCTATTATTTTTAATTACTGTTAGTTTAATCTAAAGAAACTTTTAATATTTTAGAAACTTTTTTTTTTCAAACAAAAATTTCACAAGTATTAAAGAAGTAAAATAAATGTCTGCCATTTCATAGATTGAAACAAGTATTTGTTTCTCTTATTACTTAGTTTTAAAATAACAGTATGATTTATAAATTTAAAGAGGTAAGTTTTGAAAGTTTAATGCCTAATATAAGTTCTTTTTAAATTCAATTGATAAACTATAATGGAAGGTTTAATTGAACATTGAATTAACCTTTTTAAATTTAGGTAATATTCGTAATAAGTATTTGTTATTAATCATTGCTTATAATAATTGAAGATAAACACAACAAATATTTTCTAGGAGATTTGGTACTAAGCAGGAGAGAGGAAAGATAGAGAAATAGTTGTGTGTTTCTCTAGCTCAACAAAATTGACACGTGGCATTCATTTATGGAGTGTAGGAGAAGATGAAGGGTATTGTGTAAGAGAGGATAATGCTTGTCAATCAATTTAAGAACTTAAAAAGATTGGCGAATCAAGCGTGTTAGATCCGTATAATTTCCAAATTTCCACTCTCGAAAGGTCTACACTCTACATGGTTGCAAACTCAATTTTTTTTTTTTTTTACATGAAAACTTATATTGATGGGCCTTTATTATATTTGTACAATAACTAATTAGTGCTTTCATCTTGGGTTGAAATCTCACCAGAGTTACGAACACAACGAGTAACACACTATTTAGCAACACAAAATACCCTATATGCCAAAATGGTGCGCCAACTTTTGTTCCACTGACAGATTTCTGTTAGGTGTAATAATTAGAGATTTAAATTCTCATGTTGTTGAGAACCTACGGCCGCATACATTAAAACTTCACCATAAATTATGTATACGTGTTGTAAATCTAATAATGACATGTTAGAACTATTACCGCATGCATTAAAACTCCACTCAAATTGTGTACACGTGTCGTAAGTCGTCTAATGGTACAGAAAGAAAAAGAACGTGATTGAATTTCTTAGCTCATGTGTTGATTTTCATTCAAAGCATACCCCCCCCCCCCCCCCCCCCCAAAAAAAAAAAAAAAATCTAATCCCGCACAATATAACAAGAAAAGAAGAAAATAACAGTATATACTCTATACATATGTGCAAATGTTGTTTACAGTTCATTGTTCTTACCAGTGGATAAGGAAAGGCTCATCTAAGCTGTTAAACACATTGACAATGATATTATCATTAGTGACTGAGTCTATATTAGGCCCTGGAAATTGCCCATTTATCAAAATACCCTGCCAACAATAGCAAAATCACAAAGTTAGATAAGAAAATTAGTATAGTTAGTTAATTTACTTGTAAAACGTATAAAGTTCAACAAAAACCAATTAATCACAATATACATATATATATATATATATATATATATATATATATATATATATATATATACATACATACATACATATATCTTGAAATGGTTTAACATAAAATTAAGAATATCCGTAGAAACCTGTTGTGGGACGCCTAGAGGGAAAATGGTGCCATAAGTAACATTCCATGTGAAGAATCTGTAAGGATCTTCTGCTGAAACAATGGCGAAAAAAGCAAACAAAACCGCTAATTTTAGCGGCATTCTATATGAATAAAAATGTGAAGAAAGCATGATGTAGTTCAATATGGACATTGTCACATATTTATAGTGCGGTATAGATTTCAGACAGCGCAGTGTAATAACTAAAAAGTTAATTAAGTCAAGCGAGAGGGAAAGAGAATGGGGTTAATCTTTGTTGACTATTTTAAAATGGCTGCAATTAAGGTGAATAACATTGAGTTTTGATTGTCACTATTGCTATGTTAGGTATTAAGGTGAATATAATTTGCACTTCTAGTTGTATAAATTTGTATGTTTCTGCTTTTAGGTAGAAAGATAGTTTCTTAATTATGTGCAATTCATTTTATCACTTTAGTTTTAGACATGAATCAAAGTTCATTTTCAGAGTATGTTTTAGTTAGCTGAATATTAGAATTTCTTTTGAGTTTTTTTCAATATATTTCATTAAATTCGTACAAAACTATTATAGCAATAGATGTGGAAATTAGACACTTGTATATTTTTCGTTTTCGCGAGTCGAGAATGATAACATTTTGGTATTATTCAAGGAAATGTTTAGAAATTTTGATTTATGCTTTTAAATTTATGACACGTGTACATGATGCAAAGTAAAATCATGTGCCGACATTTATTGGTACGTAGTTAGATAAGTAAACAAATCTACACCTTAAAGTTATTATAGGTGACAAAAACTTATTGTTGTCATGAGTCAACACACTATTTTGACACATAAGATTTTGATGTAGTTTCGGAACAAATTTTCAAGACTAAGACAATGAACTAAAAATCTAGTTAATGAATACCGTCAATAGCTCAATAGATAATGAAAACTAAGTCTTCATTCGTTAATATGCATTTTTGATAAATAAAACATAAATACCACAATTATTAACCTAGCATGACATCCCCCACACCCCCCAATTAACCTAGCACGACATGCCTTAATATGGTGGTGCCCGGTTAGGGAGGCTAATTTGTAACCAAGAAAAATAAAAATTAAATGATTAAATTTTTATTTTCCAAAAGTGATCGGTAACAAGAAAATTTTTGGGTAAGATAAGAAAAGATGGGAAAATAATTTTGTGAATCTTTATCTAAAAAATTTACAATTTACAAACTTTGATTTTCCTTCAAAAAATCTCAAAACTTATCCTAGAATTAACTCATCTTATGGGTGATCTATATGGAAAGAAAATCCAAATAACGAATATTATTCTCAAAATTTTAAGATTTCCCTCCAATATAAAAGGTGAGAAAGTTCAATACATTAAAAAAATGTCTAGTTCTCAATAAGATTTCTTATTCTCATCAACTTCGAATCTATATAAACACTTGTAAGATCAATATTTTCCATTTGCACATCTACTTGAATTCTGAGGTAATACTTTTTTATTAATCTATCTTTTTTATTCTAGTTATTTATCATCTTCAATAACGCACTATTAATTTTAATTTTATTTGAAAGTTCTCTTGATTACATTTGTTTTGTTTGTCTAGTCCGTTACAGATATATTAATAGTACTTGAAAATCTTATATATATTAAAAATAAACTAGCATCATTTTTTAGGAAGTTACAGAGTTTTTTTTTTAAATAAAAAATAAAACATAATTATATATATATATATATATGTGTATATATATATATAAGTTTAATATGAATTTACTATAAAATTTAAGTTTTAAAGTATAATAATTTTTTTAACATCGTTACAATGACGAGTAAGCAATTAAGTATAAAATTTTCTCGAAAAACTAATGGCGTTGCGAATCACATGGAAAAGAAAAGAAAACCTTATTTTTCATGAAAATTTTCGTAAAAATCCTCATTTTTCACTATTTTTTCTTTTCCTTCATTTTTCGCGGAACCAATTGGAGCCTTATAGTTGGGAAAGAAAATTTTCCACGGATAACTTGATCATCTTGCATTTAGTTGGCTTCATTTTTATTTTTATTTTTGTAATAACAACTGGTTCCGTATTGAGGAAATTTGAGATATCTCGTACCCATGCCGTTCATATATATATATTTTTTTTTTATATAACTTTTTCTAACCGGCGATGTTGCTAATTTATTACTGTGCATAATTTAATAAAATATTAAAGAAGATATAAACATCCATTGAAATTTGAAACCAAAAGAATGTGACCTTGAGCTAAGGTCATTAACTTAATTAAAAGTACAAAGCAAATGCCTCTTAAAGTTTCACATAGGTGCTGATTTAGCACCCCTCAAATAGCTCTAATTAATATACGCTTCTCTGTATATAAAATCGCTAGTGTACCATATTAGATAGCTTAAAGAGGGCGGGTGCGTCTGCCACTCGCTCTTCCACAAAGAAGAGCATTTTTTGGGATTGGATACTCGTCTCTAAGCGATGTCGATGTTGTATAAACTCTCATATAAAACTGTTGTCCCAAGTACTGTCGAGCCCAGAACTCCGATCTCAAGTTCCACATTCCCACATTGTCCAGTGCCACATAAATCGCGCTCCATGAATTCGGATAAACCTACAGTCACCACAAAAAAAAAAGAGATATTTCTCATGTCATTAGCTCCAGTTATTAGAGATTTATATACACCACTGTAAAGGCGGCGGCGGTTTTACCTGAACCGTGCACCTAGAGACTGCATCGCGGAGATTGTACTGGCTCCTACTATCCGGTGTCCATTGCCCTCCATTCATTCTAATTTATAGATCCCATCAGTATGAAAATAAAAGATCATAGAATTAACCTGTTTATACGCAATTTAAATTTAAATGCTCACCCTACTACCCAAAACGCGTAGCCACTGAGGTGGTAACTCTGCACGATATCTTCGGAGTTTTCAAAAACTATTTCTATGAATGTCCTGTAGTCAGTGCCCAAAACCGATGTATCTTGGTATATGCCTCCCCCGGTAGGAGCATCGGCTATACTCCCAACTCGAAAAACTCCATCTATTTTGAAGTAGTCGGCTAGTTTTAAAGGCGTGTCAGCTGGGACAAAGGACACACTATTGATTGCATATCTTTGCTTGCCGTTTACTTGACCAGCAGAGCTTGCGAGTCTTATAGTTCTCGTGGTGTTTACCATGCCATAGTGATATGAACCTTGTGGATTTGGTCTTGGTCCACTTGCTGTAAGATTCGTCCTGAAAAAAGTCTAGCTTGATAAGTTTGTTTGTTATAATGTTAGAAAAAGTTAGATAAAATCAAAATGTTCACCATTTATGCAAGCTTAAGCTTGTAGACAAGGTGACAATTTATTAAGGTATCAGAGCCGAGGAGAAAAAAGGTCACCTGTTCCAATCCCACTTTCACTCATTTATCAGAAAAATGTAATGGATCAGGTTTAATATATAAGATTATATCTTATAAAAAACAAACATATGCTCCATCTCTCTTAATGGTTTGATTGCATTAAGAAAATTTAAATGTACCTGATAGATCGGGCCTGGTTCAGGGACCAGTCGATTTCGATTGTTGGCCCACCTGGTAGTGGGCCAGAGGCAGGGCGGTTTGAGTTTGCGTAGCGAAGAAAACCAGTGGTTGTGAGGATCGTAGAGGTGAAACGGGTTGAGACAACAATGTAATAGTCTTGAGGTTGCTGATCCGCTGTGACAAGAACCGACATACATTGTCCGACGTGAATATCAAGTGAGGAATAGCTTATTTGCAAAGTGTGTGTTCCTTCGACTTCAACTACTTTCATTTTGTGTCCTTGAATGCGGAAGTTCAGAGAGTTTTGCAATCCAACGTTGCATATCCTTAGCCTATAAGTGTTACCTGTTACAAAAGCTCACATTATCCAGGATCATGAGTAGTTACTCTTATGCAAAACACAATCAAAACCTTGTCCAGTTTTTGCTCGATAATGCATCATAACATGAATCTAGTTGTAATAAATTAAAGTAGTGATGTAATACCTTGTTGTACTGTGAAAGAGGTGGCATTAGGACCACGGCCATTGATAAGAATCCCATCTGGGAAAGGTAACTTATTGCCTCCATCCATAATCCCTTTTAGGGCCTATTTGAATGATGATATCACAAAATTGAAATCATTGGTTAAATTGGTCACACGAAAATATATATAAAAACATGAATGTCTAATCTCTAGACAAGCTTGAGCTTTCAAGTGAGATGCCAGTTCAATAAGATGTCCAGTATTTAAATCTTATCTTTTCTCATTTATAAAAGAGTGTCACATGCATGCGAGGCGTAACAAAAAATATTACAGCTTGCATTGAAGAAGAGACTTACGGTGTGATTAGAGGTGTACCAATCTCCAATTAGGACAGTGTAATCACCGGTAGGAGTACTAAAAGGGACTGGGATCATGGGCCTGCTTAAGATTTTAATCCCTCCAAAACCACCAGCAGCCTTGTGAAATCCCAAGGATGGGAAGTAGAAGAAACTTCCAATTTGATCCTTCATCTGAAGAATGTAGGTGAAGTTCTGCCCCGGAGGAATTGGACATGTCGTTCCATATACTCCATCTTCATATGAATTTCTCCTATTTTGGACACCATTCCTGCAGTTGATTTATCATTTATGTTTATTAAGCATTTGAAGAGTTTAAGCATTGAGTTACAATTGGCGAAACACATCAACATTATTAAGTTATTAACCATTCAAGTACTGAAGTACACACAATAGATCATTCTAAGTCACATTTATGTGTCACTCCATGTGTCATATAATTACTCACCCTCTATGTATTAAGATCCAAAATACGTGTCATCATCACACTTGAATGTCACGAAAAGTGTCACACAGAAATGATACAGAAGATCCATGCAGTAAACTATGTTTCACTGATCCACAGGTCCATTACATTCTCACAACTAATGTGTCTAAGGCCTAAATAAGTAGTTTACCTCATCGCATCATTAGATTTAACTTTAGAAAAACTTGTAAGGTCTACATAATTCACTGGAAAAAATAATAGTGTGGGACAATTCAAATGATGTCAAAAAAAGAAGGACCAAGAGGTAATATGGTGGACCATGATACTACTGCAATTTATTTAGCAGGAGAAGAAACAGACCCTACACTAGTTTAGCCAATGAACTACTGAAGAAATAAATGCTACGAAGAATTAAAATAGTTTTCTCCAATATATAATAATTCAGTTTATGCAATATTGTAACATGTAGACTAGCTAAGAACTTGGACGCAACTTGGGTGTGAACGTATTCATTAGCTGATTGCATAGAAATGTGCATAGACAATTGATTGAATGGAATGTGACATTTATGCCAGAATTTTCAGACCATAAATTAAAATGGTGAAATATTATCAATAAGAAATAAAAAAGCTGAACCATCTAGACCACATATTTGCAGCTTTTACGGCCCCAACCCCAGCAACTTGCCTAATAACAGTCCAAAACTTCACCATGTTAATGTTTTGACATAAATATAATAATTTTAATTAAATAATAGGTTATTTAGACAACTAGATTTCAGAGGTGATGGCTGATCACTGATGTGTATAGCTGGGGTTGGGAATCAGATCAAGCTCCAAAAACAAGGACAAAGCTCGTGAGATGTAACAGCTCATTTTTAATTTGGAATTCCATGTCGAATCTTTTCTCGAAGAATTCGATGCCTTTAAAAAGTTTTTATTTCTATACGACTAAGCATGGAATCTTGATCTCAAACTCCATAAATCTTTCATGGACCGAATTCTTAATTGTGTGTTCTCTATATATGTTAGAAAATATATGGAAGTACAAATCAACACCCTATTATTTTGTTCAAAAACTCGATATAACTAAAAAACGTAACTATAATGGTGTTACGAGACCACAAATATGAAAGCTTATAGAGATTGACGAATTGAACGTGTTAGATCCGTATAATTTCCATTTTGAGAAGGTCGAAATATGGTTTTGTTTGCGTATGAAAACTTTACGAGTCTTTATCCTACTAGTACAATAAATAAATTAGTGTCATCCATATGGGTCCTAGTAGTTTCAACATGGCTAGATGCCATCTAGCGACCTGATGTGCATTAAAATCTCACTACAAGTTACGTACATATATTTAATTTATTTATACACATGTCGAATATTTAACACTGACACAGTGACTAACACACTGTTTAGCTATCAACACAAAAGTTATCCTGTTCTAAAATAGTATGTCGACTTTATGATTACAATAGATTTATGATTTAAATTCTCATTCTGCTAACTATTCACCACCACGTGCATTCTGCTAACTATTCACCACCGCGTGCATTAGAGTTCCTCTGTAACTTATAAACACATATCTTAAATCTAATGATGATACACAAGAATTAGATTGGGTTTATTAATATTAGGCACATATGTTGATTTCAGTCGAAGTAAACCCCCCCCCCCCCCCCCCCCCACCCCCCAACCCAATCTAATCCATTGGGTGCAACAAGAAACGAAGAGAACAACAGCCCATCATATGTGCAAATGGTGTTTATATACAGTTCATTGTTCTTACCAGTGGATGAGGAAGGGCTCATCTAAACTGTTAAACACACTGACAATGATATTATCATTAGTAACTGAGAATATATCAGGTCCTGGAAATTGCCCATTTATCAAAATACCCTGTCAACAATTACAAAAGTCACAAAGTTAGATAACAAAATTAGTATAGTTGGTTAACTCATTTGTAAAATGTATAAATCCAAAAAAAAAAAAACTACTTAATCACATTATATAGATCTTGAAATAGTTCTATACATAAAATTAAAATTAGAGTAGAAACCTGTTGTGGGACGCCAAGAGGGTAAATGGTGCCATAAGTTACATTCCATGTGAAGAATCTGTAAGGATCCTCTGCTGCAACAATGGCGAAAAAAGCAAATAAAACCGCTAATTTTAGCGGCATTTTTGAATATAAATGTTAAGGATAAAGGAGTTGAGTATGGCAAGTGAACTATGACACAATGTCATATATTTATAGTGCGGTACAGATTTCAGACAGCGCAGTGTAATAATTGATAAATTAAGTCGAGTGAGAGGGAAAGAGTGTGAGTTGTAAACTAAAGGGGATAACAAAAAGAATTGTGTAAAGTTGTAGAAAGTGTATTTATGGGGTTAATCTTTGTTGATTATTTGAAAAGGACTGCAATCATTTTGAGTTTAAGGAAATGATTAGAGATGACATTGAATTGTGATTGTCATCTATTGTTCTGTGAACTACTAAGGTGAATGTAATTCATTTTGTTATTTTACTTTTAGATTTATGACGGGTGTAAATGATTCTTGGTAATACGTAATACTTACATTAGTAGATAGTTAGAGAGGTAAATATATATATAGAGATAGAGTCTAACCTTACAACTAATACACATAACAAGCATTTATCTTGTTACGGTCAACAAACTACTTTGACATATAAGATTTTGATGTAGTTTCAGAACAAATTCATGAGACTAAGACAGTGAATTAATATAGTGAAGTGAATTAAACCGTATATATCTAGAATAGATGATGAAAACTAAGTAGTGTGTGCCTTTTTGATAAATAAAACATAATCAGCACAATTATTAACCTAGCATGACATGTTCCCCCAAAAGAAAGAAAATGAATATAGACAGAATAATAAAGAAGAGGAAAGTGAGTGTCGGTGGTGCCTGGTTAGGGAGGCCAATTGTAAAGTTTGTAAAGCAAGAAAATAAAATTAAAGGATAAAATTCCAAATAGCAAATGGACTGTTGAATAAATTCCTTAAAATAGTTTTGGAAAAGAAATTTTTTCTAGTTATGATGAACGGTCTGAACTTGTTAGCGGATGATTTGCATTTAGTATCCAATATATGAAAGACTACTATTCTTGTGTCCACAAATTATTTATGACAATAACACATTATAGAGTTATAACTATATAAGATACACATCTTATGAATATTTTCGTTAAAATTTTACTACTAGGGCGTGTAATTTTATGAGATTGTGAGAACGTGAAGGTTAAGCAAAGATACCGAGTCCTTCCGACCACAAGTGCATGTACGATGTACCCATGTGGCAAGTTGCGAATTGTATAATAGAAGTGTGATAATTGTAGATCGATTAGCGCTTCAATTATTTTAGAGAAAATCTCCATTCAGCCAGAGTCAATCGTCAGTGCAGATGTCCCATTTTTTTATTGAAGACTCTCTAACTTAAAACCAAAAATCAATTAAAAAAGAGAGCACATGCAGAATCGATTCATGCGAAACTGAGCTACCCCAATATGCAAAATGAAAGACACAATCCATTTTTGTCTTGGGTTCGAGTTGACGGGATTTTCATTTAAGTCTTAGGACATATCTCTATTAATTAAAATGAAAAAAAAAAATAATGGAATAATATCACAAATCAAGCTTAATATATTGCTCTAAATATTTTGTTATTAAACAATATCATGCATATAAGATGAATACAATTGAAGTGCACATGCTCTTTTTGGATGTGTGGTAATACGAGAAGATATCAAGTAAGAAACAAAACATTTGCAACAAATTAGGAGTAACACCAATCCACGTGAAGATGCGAAAAAAAAAAATCGCTAAAAATGCTTTGATCAAGTCCAACACGGACCTATAGAAACACCGTACGGCAATTAAGACTCTTGATCTAAAGAAAACAAATAGCGCTTGGGGACGACCAAGAAAAATGTGGATGAAGATCATATAAAGTTTATAAACCTAAATGAAGACATTCTACGGAATCGGAACAAGTGGAGAAGTTGAATCCATATGTTCGACTTGACGTGATTCTCGTATTGATTTATATAACCTATACCAATTAATAGAAACTATAGGCTTAGTTGTTCTAATTATATGACGATGTTGTAGAAAATTTGGGATCTTAAATAAACCTAAAAACTGGGCGCCTCGTCACTCTCTTCTATAAATCATTACTGAATCTGAGGGTATCTATTCTTAATGTGGGAGCCTGGAAGGCACCTGACTATCGTATTGTTCAACTAATTACCTTCTTCCTGATGAATTTCTTAAAGAATCCCTAGCATTAGCAGCAATGATTCATATCCGAATTTATAGTCTTGCAAAATATTTCTAATGAACAATAAAAGTAATATCAGATCAAGATACAACGCTAACATATTGTTAACCAGGCGCTGATAGAATATAACAACCTAGATTATAGGTTCAACCAATTCCGTGTATGAGTGCAGATTCTCAAGGATTCTCAGCTTCTTCACATAGTTTTCCAACTCGGCACAAATTAAGTCTGAGACTGATGTGTTCACAACAATTTTAGAGTTCAGACAAATATCTACAGACATACAAAGCAAGCTTCAGCAAGCTCAGTAAAGGCAGAATCATTGACATGGTTCAAAGGAACCAAGTAAACTACAAAGAGAAATTTGCTAAACGCTCAACGTAATGACATCACGTATCCGAATGGATAAAACCAAACTTAAGTACCATAAGGTCCATAACTAATCAAAGATATACATGCATCCAGGAATTGACTGCAGGCGAGCAGAAAAATCTCAACGAATATCACTTAGTCAGTTGCCCTTGTTTCCAGATTAGTAAACAAATTCTCAGAAAGCTCAACGCCAAATTGTTTGTTCTAACAGAGAGATCAATAAAAGCATTTATTCTTTCTCCATCTATAAACATATTACTGTCAACGACCAACATGGAACCGAGTACACCAGGGAGCTAGAGTCAATATAGTAATATGTTTATACCTCAGTTCTCATGTTTATCAAAGACATCCTATACGGTATAGAAAAATGTAATGAGCCAAAGTCATATTTTGCATCAAGTCACACTAAACTATAAACAGTATGGAGCTAGTTTGGTCAATTTGAAGAAAAATCAATGAGATTCACACACTGAACGAGGACCAAATGAGAGATTCTGCATTCAGTAAACCAGAAGGCTTTGGAACGAGTCTAATGCAACTAACTTCCTGGAATAAACCATATGCTCGACCATCCAAAGTCTTCGCAGTTTAATATAAAGCTCTAAGTAGCTCAAAGACAATGACATATTCGATCATATTCGATCATAGACCTAAGCATCGGTTATTTCTATGAAAAAAGAGAGCTTTCATAGTTCCGCTCACTCGCCAATTATCTTGGTCTCGAATCAAAAGGCCATTACTCACGTAAAGTTTCAAATTTGCTCCCTCTAGATGCAATTTAATCATGTATTAAAACTGAATCTAATTCGTACGTACTATCAACAATTTAATCACAACCAAACAACATTTGAAAAAAAAAAAAAAAAAAACACAACAAACAAATTAATCAATAATAGACGAATGAACAAGATGAAACATACGAAAAACTTGAGCAAATTCTAACCATTAGATTATACTCATTCATTATTCCTCAAAACCCTAATTCTTCATCGATCAAATTCGATTAAATTTCACAACACAAAAACCTCAACATCAAACAGCTCAATCACAAAATCACTCACTCAATTACTCTGATCATCATCGGCGAAAAGCACGCGGAGCCTCGCCGCAAAAGCGCCGCTCGGTTCGCGCTCAGCTTCGTCCAATAAACTCTGCTTGATTTTGCTCATCCGTGCGGTGAGACTCTCCTGCTCCTCTTGCAGTGCGACCGTATCTTCGACCAGATTGTGCATACGGTACTTTTGACCTAGAGATCTGAAGCTCAGGAGCAAAATACCGGTCATCGCGAAGAACTGTACGAAGGCTGATTTTCGTTTGAGAGCGTTTGCGACGAATCCGAGAGGCTTCCGGTTAGGGTTTCGTACGCCGTTCGCCGGAGACGATGCAGCTGAAGACGACATTTTTTGCCGGCAATGAAATTAGACTCTGTTTTTATTTTTCTTTCAATTTTAGTGATTGTCACAAGTTTTTTGTTTTTGGGATAATTACACAAGTACCCCTGAGATATGGTTTATTTCCAAAAGCAGCCCTTGACATTTCAAAAGTTGTATGAAATATCCCTTTAATAATATGTATCTACGCGAACTGTCCTTGGAATGTATATTTATCCACGCATACAACCTTACGACGTTGAATTCTAACTAGGGGTGGGCATTGGCGGGTACCCGTCCCGAATGGGTACCCGTGGCGGGTACCCAACATGTTGGGTAGTGGAAATTCATTTCCCGATCCCGATCCCGAAATATGCGGGTACCCGAAGGCGGGTACCCGTTAGAGTAGGGTACCCATGAAGGCGGGTAGCGGGTACCCAAATATCTCATTGTTTTTAGCTTTTGTGGTGAAAAAAGTTGATGGTTTTCAATTTTTAATCTTCCACACAATGCGATCTTACGTCTTTTGGTACTATGGTGAAAATCTCTTGAATAATTACAAATTAGAAAGATGACTTATTCTATTTGTGTGTGATATTCGGAGCTTAGTGAATATCTCTTTTTGGACTCTTAGTCATTAGTCTTTTTTTCTTTATTATTAATCCCAACTACTCTAATATAAGTATAGTTTTTTCTTCTTTAATTGTTAAGCACAATGACTTATAGTATAACTATACATACACATATATATACATACATACATACATACATATATATATATATATATATATATATATATATATACACGGGTGGGTACCCGATTGGGTTCGGGAATTTGGTTAGCAATACCCAAACCCGACCCCGAACCCGACTCTTTCGAAGCGGGTACCCGACATTTGGGTACCCATACCCATATTTCCCGTCCCGAATGGGAAATACCCGATTGGGACGGGTTTGGGTATGGGTACCCAAATCTTTTGCCCACCCCTAATTCTAACGACCAAGAAAGAGTGTGGGAAAAAAGTACGAGAACTTTTGAAATTACGATGTTCTTGATGTTTTTTCTCCCTTTTTAAGTAGAAATTTAATAAATTAAGACTTGTTTTCAGTTGTTCTCAGTGATTTTGGATTATTTTTCATTTATTATAAAGAATAAATGAGGGATATAAATGCATATCAGTAAAATTTAACAACTTTCAAATGAAAATTAACCACAAAGAGTATTCGTGCAATTTTGCAAACATGGGAGTGTTCTTGTACTTTCTCCGTAGTTCGAGGGTCTTTGGTAATTTTCTGTTTAATTTTTAATATAGTAACATACTGCAGAGAATTATTTTGGTATCTAAAAGTATCATATAATACACAAACAAAGTTAAGCACCTAGAATATAAAATTTTGAGAAATAGCTTGCCTAACAATATTCAGTTGCAATTTATTATAGGGACAAAATTCACCTCATACTATAGAACGGTTTTTATAAAAATAGACAAGGAAACTAGATATCTTCTCACCAAAAAATATTTAAAAGTTTCCAATTCTAATTAAGGTCCACATCATCATGAAGTCTTCGGGATATATCACGACGAAGCATTTCCGTAAATTCCTGTCAATCAACAAGAACAAACACACATCAATAAATTTGGACTTGTGGTACCTTAATTAGCCTCAAGTATCATAACATGTCATATATGCCATTTAATTGTGATTATGACACGTCGCCTGAATCTTAATACATCAAGGATATGTGGTTTATACGACACGCAAAGTGGCATGGACAATCTATTGTGGTAACATAATAGTAAATACGTTATGCTTACCTGTGCAAGCCCTCCGTGATTGCATAGTTCATTTGCAACACTTCCCCTTGAACCGCTGTCACTAGAAAAGTTCATTGCTCTGGAAACTAGAGAGCCAAAAACTTCCTCTGAAGAACCGTGGTTTTCAAGCCTCTGAACCACTGATCGAAGATCATTAGGTCGAGTTGTATCTCTTCTTGACCTACTTTGTGAGAGCACCGGTTCCATAGGTGAAGTCCTCTGAGGAGCAGACGACACGTCTCCTAAAGCTTGAGAAACAATGGGCATCATTTGCTGCATCATTCTCGACAGATCGACTTGTCCACCTTGACCTCTACCTCCCTCCATACCGGAGAACATACTTCCAAGATCGTGATGATCAATCTGCTGAGCAATCTGATTCACCGTACTCCTCATTGACGGATCGTGCGTAAACTGCTGCAACATGTTCCTGAACATATCTGGTGAACCGGCTCCAGTTTGTTGAGATGCTCCAGCCAATAGACCTTCTAAAGCAGGACTTTGCAGAAGCTGAGAGATGGCATCTGATACATCAGTTTGGCTGTCCATACTTGGTATTGGCACCGAAGGCAGTGCATTTGCACTTCTCTTCTTTAGTGATGAAAGAGATCGCAACTCTCGTTCTCTAACATCTCTAAATTCTTGGTTTTGATTACTAGCACTAGCACCATCATTGTTGTCAGACTGTGATCTTGTCCGCCTACCTCGACTCTACAATATATTCATACAGGTCATAAAATCAACGCGCAAAATCACGAGAAACAAGCAAACGGAGAAAATATGAACATTAGTCAAAATGAGCCAATTTGGGATGAACTATCACTGTAAAGAGTTAATCTAATGTAAAACAATACTTATAAGCATCTAATAATTGCAAAAAAGACTTTAACCACAATCGCTTCAATGAAACGACAGATTCTTGAATTAGCTAAGGTATGTAGAAATTTAGGCATTCCAACTGAATTATTTAGTGAAATACACATAAATTTGGTCTGCACCCAAGAAAACGAATATTTATGCACGCAGAATGTAAGCTATGCTTACCTTAGACCGAAGAGCCCCCGACCCCAGTCCAAGTGGGACACCGGAAGAAGCATCAAGATTATTTCCCGGAGTAGATCTCAAAGGCAAGTTAAGGTTATATGATCCTTCAGAACTGGTAGAAGTTTTATCATTTGAGTTTGTAACAATTCCCATCTCCTTAACATTATTAGGTTCCTGAGATATTCATGGTGAGTTAGGTAAACTGTTAATTGAACACAATTTATCAAACAGGTCGCTCTTGTCTTTCACCTTCTGATGCGACGAACTAGTACCATGCGCTGTTGTAACCAAAGTGGGTTGTTGTGCATTCGTCCCTGATAAACCTCGTGCTTGAGCCGAATCACCTGGCCTTGTTCCGTTTATGCTTTCTTCTTGTGATCCCTCTCTCTGAGGTGCTCTGTTACTCACTGCAGGACTAGCAGGCGCCACCGGTGCCGCTAATATAAATTTGAAGTTCATTAACACCAAAAATCATATACATATGCAGTAAACAAAAAGCGATGCACGTCTCACAACATACCAGCATGGATATGAATATTTACATTGCTGGGAATACTACCCATACCAACTGGACCCGTAGCCATTGGAGAAGTTGCGATGCCAGATGAACCACCAAATAGAGAGCTGGTTTGGAGAGGAAATGGCTGCCAATGAAAAATGTAATCAAATTCATTTGCGATGTAACTACGAAAATTAAAAACACAGCTATATAAAACATTTATACCAGAATAATGACCATGTCAAGAAGAGATTCTTAAGCATAAGATATAACTTGATTCTGAGATGGCATTAAGGCTTTGCATGAATACCTGAACCATGAGTGGATTAGGTCCAGATGAAGATATATAAACTGCAGGTCCAGCCGACACAAACGATTCATTCTGCGTATGCACCAAAAGATGTGAATGATGCACATTAAGAAGAGTGCAAGTTATTGATGTTGAGAAAATGACCATACCAGAGATTGTCCGATGCGAAGAGTCAAAATTGTTCTTCCGAGCTCTAGAAGAAGCGAACCTAAATGTTGCACTGCAACACCTAATTGCACAGATTCTGCCTGAACTTGACCCCTCGTGATCGGATCATTAAAACTTCTTTCCTGGTCCAAACGGCTTGCAGTGTGCTACAATGTTGTAGGAGATTACCAAAAAACAATTAGAATTCGGAAGTAAAAGTACTAAATACAAGATTAATTCAGAAAATCTATGTAATCAAGAAATATTCATTATAAACCTTAAATGCATTAGAAGACATAACATATAATTCAAAAGGATAGAGAGCATCTATACTCACAAAAAGTGCCTTATATGACCAATAATAAATGTCTAATAACATAAGGATATCACAAATATGTGAAATGAACCAAGAACATAAGGATATCAGTGAAGGAAGAAGTGAATTGAAGAAAGTATGTCCATTGACATGATACTTACTGATAATGCTTGAGCTGCGTGATCTTTAAGAAGACGTTGGGCGTGTCGTAGAACAGATCTCAGAGCTTCAATAGTTGGTACACCGCGAGAATTCATTGGCAATTCAGTGGTAGGTTGATCGTCACTAACAGATGGTGATTGGTTCGATAGATCACCTAAAATTGAAAACTCGTGACCTCTAGTCAGGTATTTTGTAACGAACATAATTCAACAAGACTTGATTATTTACCATTTTGTAAGAACACACGTTCCATTTGGTTCATAAACTCGGTAAGTGTGTTGAGTGAATCAGGAATTGGCTGATTATGGAGAAAATATCACAGATTAGTGTAAAACCGAAAGACTTTAAAACTCCGAGTCAAAGTATAATTAGGCAAATTCTACCATATGAAGTGTTGGAACAGCAATAGCTGCTCCTGGTGGCATTTGCATAGTATCAACAGGTTGGCCATGTAAGGTTGGCCAAGGGGTAATCTGATTTCCACCATGAATTCGACTTCCAGCATTAGATTGTGATCCTTCATTTTCATCTCCTGGCAAAGTCTGCGCACAAAATAATGCATATTACACTAATTTAAAACTCACAGTGCTACAATTACTCAAAATGCACAACCAAATACAATATCAAAAGAATAAGATAGTACAGGTGAAGTTTTTTTACTAAAAATTCCGAAGAAAAGAAAATTACCCGAACGTATGAAACCGTTCTCAAACAAGTTATAAATATAGACAATAGATATTAAAGGCCAAAAACAGATAACGGTACTACCTGGAAACCAAGCTGCATGCCTCCGGTCAGGTTGCCGACTCCAATAGAATTCAATACTGCTCCAATGACCTATAAAGCATATAAATCTACAGATCATCTTTGTAAACACCAGACTGCATAACAACACCAAATGTACATAGAAAATTCTAGTATAACTGCAGAAATGCACCTGACTTACATCCGGTACAACAACTTCCCCTGGATCTCCAACATTTATAGTTCCTAATATTACATTATGCGAAATTTGTCCTAAACGATTTCTTGGCTGACCAGCAATAGCATTATGTCCTGTAACCAAAGAAAAGAGTGTAAAAAATGCAAAATATCGGAAAGTAATCAAGACTGGATATGTCTCAAGTAAAACCTATGATAGTCTGTAACTCAGCTATCTACCTCTGTCACCATTTCTTGAAGTCGCCTCATCATTTCCGACCCCAGATCCAGGGGAAGGCTGCAACTGTCTTTCAACTAAATGTAGTGTATCTCCATTTTCCACATCTGTTGTGTTATTAAGGAAACATCACGATGACGAGCAAGTATGTAAACATGCCTATAAAGAATGAAGAAAACATAAAAAACTAGGATACATACAGTTAACTTTTTTTATCATCTCATAAGAGAAATATGGTGTAAAATGAAATCAAGTGCATATACGACACCAAGATTACCACTGTTTGAGAATGATAACATTCAAATAGTTTTTTCTGAGTTAAACAAATAAGAACATATCTAATATCAAATATCTCAAACAGATATAATTCTATGATAAACTATAAGTTACCAATCCATCTCTGTATGTCTAATTCGATCTAATTTATTAAATTGCTAAGAAGCGAAGATTCATTACATGAAGCTTTTATTGTTATTGTGAGACATACACGCACAAGCATCACGTACATACATGTAAGGTTACAGGGTAGATGGATAAGATTAAATCTTTGTATAATCAATATACTGTAAGCATGCAGACTGACACATAAGGAAAATTGAAAGTGACGCTAAATATCATTCAAGTTTATATCTAATAGCATCCGGCTGAAATAGTATCTAGTTCTAGTTGAGAGAAACAGAACATGAAATGAAAAAATTGTAAGGATACTATATTCTGAAAGAGGGTGATCATCCTTCAAGGCCTTTCCCCTAAAAATGAGGCGTTGCTGCCCAATGGGAACACCAATTTGACTAGCTATTTCCTCCTTGAATGCCGATACAACAATCTGAAAATGGTGTATATGTACCCAGATATTAGATAATGATGATGCAGTTGTTTTTTGGTAAATCAAGTTTAAGGTCAAACCAACTGAGTATGGCATGTTGTATAAAATTCTAATATTCCAAATTGTTCTATTCCTTAATTCTGTTCAGAAGAATACATAAACGACTTGGTTATAACATAATATTCCTCCTCATCTACTGGAAGTTGTGTAATTGAAACTTAGCAATAATCTGAAATAGTAAAACAATACTGCAACACTTCCTCAAAGTTTCATCATAGGATTATGAAACTTCTTCCGAATCAATAAGGCTTTCGACGCACTATAACTTTATTATTCATCTCTTCCATCCTTTTGTAACCGTGAGAACTAGTTAACTTCGCAAATAAGCAGTAATAATGTTCAATGCCAACATATCAACTACTCATATAGAAGAATTCTGTGGCAAAATTATGGAAGAAGTTACATTTTTATCTACACAAAAGCTGTGAATTCGGGAATCAAGGGTCTTGATATTGAGTTGAACATGAGATGATTCAGAACTTCCACCGGCTAAATGACTTGTACTTGAATCTTCAAGGGGCTCCATATCCAATATGTAACTTCAAAAGCAGACAGTAAAAATTATAAAATCAGGATGTAAACTTAAGTGGATAGTCTCACCAACGTTATCAAAATCAATGTAAAAGGGGCACAACCATGAAACTTTGATATTTGTTTTACATGCCAACAAGCTCTGAAAAGATATAAAATTTACGTGCATCACCATCAAGATATTTCTTATGATACATAATGTGAGACGCTATAGTTCTATGTTCTATATGGAGTTCCTTCTGGAATTTTTTTTTGATAACATCTGGATACAAATTCGGCTAGTGACTAGAACATCTAATTGAAAAACTTCCTCAAACCAGAAAAGGAAACACAAAGGTACAAGGAGGAAAAATTGGCTATTGAACACACAAGTCAAAGTTACAGTTTCGGTGTATGTTTCGGTCTGCAAAATATTAGAAACCTTAGAGTCCTTTCGACATCTATTGGATTAGATGTGACAACAGATGTCGCAATGAACTTTGAAAATACTTTTATGTTTCTTTAGTATATAGTCAAATATGAAAACGTTTCGATATTGTTCGAGAACATATCATCCTTAGTAACTCTATTTCGGAATTTGTAACGTAAGAAGTTAATTAGCAACCCATGCATGGAAACTGTCCCATTGCAGACATTGATGACAAGTAAAACCTACATTGTAAGCAATTCCACCATGCAAATAAGTAAAAGAAAAACAAAACAAAATGTTAAAGAATAAAATCCACCAACGCAATTCAGAAGAAAAGAAGGGCATTCAGATCAAAGTGTAGAAGCCAGAAAGAATCAGATCTATTCACTACACAAATTAAAAATCGATGTCTATATGCCTAGGATTTGGGAAATTAATGTAATTACAGAAACAGAAAAAATGACTATGATAGCATTGTAACATAGGTAAATGCAATACCAAAAGTGAGATATCTGGAAAAAAAAATGGAGAACAATCGCAAGCGAGAATAAGATTGGAGTTGACGAAACAATTAGGTGCAAACCTGAGAAGGCAATGCAATGTGGCCAAAACGTAATTGTGATTTTTTTTTTTCTTTTTTCAAGACGTTTTTTATTTTAGAAAATATAATTACAGAATTAATGATATCTTAAGCATCTTACCTAATTTTACGTAAAATTAGTTGTTATTCCACCTACATGGCTCCACTAAAGAATGGTCAAGGTGTATATTGTGAATAAGCTGAAAAGCATAATTGTTATGACTTTTGAACTTCAAGTGGAAGTATAAACGACATTCCAGTCAATTTGCAATTGGTATTACAACTCTAAAAGGCTTAAAAATGTAATTGTTAATACTCCCAAAGCAGGAAAAAATTCAAATTTAATTTGTTGTAATAATTATTGTTTTTAAACCATGTTAGATTTCAATTACTGAAATTTGAACTTTTAGCGGAATGTAACCTTTTTTTTTTTTTTTTTTTGTAATTAAGTTGAACGTTACCTACATGTCCTGTACATGATAGAGTTAATTACTTAGTTAAAACTTAAAACCGTGGGGTGGTTGAGGCTCTACGGGAATGTGCAGCTACGAAATGTTCAAAGTATGAATATATTTTCTGTGTTTTTTAGCTACTTTAAATGTGCTATCTTATAACATTTTACCTTATCTTTTAAATCTTTTATCAATATATTTGTTTTCAAAAAAATCAAAGTAAGCCTCACGATGGTATGGATAGCTAATATAAAACAATGCTATATAGCTAATATATATTTACTTGCTATATATATAGCTAATATATACTTACTTGTATATTCTATATGTATATTAAACTATTTGCATGATTTTCGAGAAAATATGATCATTAAAATACCATACCATAATACCTTTCGACTTAAAAAAAGAAAACCATAACGACTTAAATTTTTTTTTACCTACCTGTGTTATGTTAAATCGGCAAATTACCTCCCTGTGAAAAATAAATAGGCAAATTACCTCCTTGTGATTTTAAAAATTGGTACACCACCTCCTTGTCATTTTTTTGGTGTATTTTTTATACTTAATGACCAAAGTACCCTTGTTATTTTTAATATTTTCTTTTCTGTAATTTTAAATTTGATTATAACCTTTCTTTGAAAGATTATAAGTAAAAGTTTAAAAAATATTATAAAACATACATATTACGAAATCATAACTTATTCTAAAATTTTACTTTTAGTTTATGCATTTTTTTAACTAGTTAAAGTATTAAACCAAATATTTACATTTTTTTTTTTTGAGAAATAAAGATATAGTTGTCTTTTTTAGACTAAAAAGCCATTCACACTCTCAAATTTGAGCAAGTGAACTACACCTCGCTATATAAGGAGGTAATTTGCCAAATCTTGAAATCACATGGGGATAATTTTCCTATTTATTTTTCACAGGGAGGTAATTCGCCAAATTAGCATAACACAGGGAGGTAAATTGCCAAATTCTCTTTCTTTTTTTTTTCTTTTTTTTTTTTTTTTTTTTTTTTTTTAATCTAGCTGATTAGTGGGCCATTTAATAGCATAGTAGAACCTTTAAATGCAGTCTCAAATGGCCCACGATATATATGGAATTTTGAGTTTTATTAATATGGGCCATTCGACTTATTTACTTTAGAATTTAGATTATGTTTAACAGATTTAATAATAATATCAAGCCGGCTACCTAGAACAAATTGCGATTAATGAAAAGATTAATTTATTAAAATCCAAGTTCTTGCAGCCTGGCAAGGAATGGGTACTAGATGCTAGCTAATTCTATTGAGGTACGTAAAAATTCCAAAACCATGGGTTTCATGCAAATTTTAAACTAGTGTATGACAATATATTCTGTCGCACCGTGCTTTAAAGTATACCAAGACTCAATTATACTCCATAAAGTTATGCTATTAAATCCTAATTTCTTTAGACAAAGTAACAGAATAAAGCAATAATGTACAAATATCAAGGCCATGATATGTTTCTCCTTGGAATCTGTCTGTTTACGGTCTCCTACATCATGAAACTAGGTACTAGATACTCGCCGGAGGTGGTGTACACAAATAATCAAAACCTTAGCACATTTTCTGGCATGTGGCCGTACATCTCGATGTTCTAGCCCAATACAATCTTAATTCTTAATGTACCTAAATTGAATAATAAATTATAGGCAATTTTTGAGCCATCTTAAACGCTATGTATTATAATGGACCATGTTGAATTCATAATAGACTTTTTTCACGATTTATTGGACAGGGGTGACCCCCTTTTCCTCCTTCATGCAAGTACTACCACGTGAGTTTTATGTACGTCTACATGATGCATGCATGTAATTAAGATATATATGTTTGAATCTTCAATTTATTTGATGCATTGAACTATTTCTCTCTAAATATTGTCCTGCTCCGACAGTAATTAACCAGATCGGTTTTGTGTTGAATTCAGTTTAAGTAAAGTGTTTGTTCCTGAAGTTTGCTTTCAATTTTTTATATTATTATATGTATCTAAAGTATTTTGTGGTGTTAGTTATTTCTGACGGAAATTATAGCAAAATGAAGTTATGTGCCAGACATGTGCCACTACACTTGATGTATATTCGTATGGATTAAAGTTTTATATCAGTGTATGTATCGAGAGTTTCGACCTACTAATAAAGTGTTTTTCCCCAAATTTTTGGTGACCTTTTTGGAAGGTCTCAAAGGTACTACATATGGAAACAATTGTACGATAATAAACATGGAAAATGTTTTAAAGTTTTATTTATACACTAAATCGAAAATATAAACTTTTGGACATATAAATTAATAAAAGCTGCAACAAGACAAGGCACAACAACGACTGCATAATTCCAATAAAAATTACTTGTAACTAATATCATTATTAGTAACAAAATTACGACAAATTATCAGCTGAAAAATAACTACATAATAACTAGTTACGATATGCCAAAAGAATGTCCAAAATATTAATATTTTGTTGCAATTCTGTTGTTACAACCTCCGGTAGCAACTAGGATGTAATTCTAGAACGACTGACCAAATCTAATTTGTTGTTGATTGTGTTGATACTCAGTTGGAATTGGTTTGACACCAATGTTATGTTTTAGAACCAAATTTAGCAACAAAATGTTTATCTCAAAGTCCGTTATGTAAAAAAAAAAAAAGTATGTCTTTTAAGAATTCAAATAGCAACATTGGATACATTTTACTTTTTTTGCTGAACATCACGTAAAAGAAAATATGATTTACATTTATATTTGTGCAGAGTTTCTGAAACCACAAGGGGATTATGTGGAGAGTTTCTGAAACCACAAGGGGATTCTAGGTAATTATCAAACCACAAGGGGATTCCGTGCAGGTTTTGAAAACCACAAGGGGGTTTTATGCATTTTCCCCATATTTGATAAAATAGTCAAGCACTTTTAACATTATTACTAAAATGTATATATAAATCGTTAAGATTAATAGCTTTTTCTTTAAAAAAGCATTAGGGAAAAGTATATACTAGTATCTAATAAAAGTGTCCGTCCAATTTTACCACTATAGCTAGGTAAATTAGGCTTAAGTTTATAGTATTTTTGAATCTTTAAATGTCAAAAGTACTACCCGTTGTACTGAATTAGTATGTATGAAACTGTTTTTAAGAGTAGTCCCTGACATATATGTTTAACACTTTAACTTTTTTTGTTGATAATTGCCTGGCCAGCCGTGTCTTTTTACTGATTAATTAGAATGGTTACTTAAAGGGAAACACATTATCCCCGTGTACTATAATGAAGAAGATATAGATGCAAACTAATTGAAGAACGAACTAGTTTGGTATATTGATTCCACTTTATATTCTACTTTACACCTCATCACAGATGAGGTACTACAAAATATTGTTCTTAAATCTATACACAAGGACAGTGATTTTCTCATATCTCAATGTTGAGTAACAATGTTAAGAATTGCAACTCGACTTTGGATCAACTGCCTAAACAATCCCTCCAATCCCAAATCAATTCCTCTAATGCAATCATCAAGGTTTGTCAATCTCTTTTGCACCATCTTCAGATCAACAATCCCAGCACCATTGTTCCTCAATTTTGATTGATAAGAACTAAGAGCAAGATCCACATTCCCAACTTCACTTGCACAATTTTCTTTCTCAGATTTTCCAATCATCAATTTAGAGACCAAAGACCAACCTCCAGACTTAGCCGTTTGATACGACAAAAACTCGAAAATAGACTTAAAAATTGCAATTGTAACTGCCATCACTTCCCTCAACTTGCTATCTCCATTGATCTTTGTCTCCAAATTTTTGAGTGACTTTAGGCTCTTGGATACGGATTTGTTCATCTTTTTTCTGAAGGAGAAATATGTAGCAACATCATTATGAGTGCTGGAATTTTGACTCTTGCGACGTAACGCTGACTGAAGAGTTTGTACATTTTCTCTAACCATTTGGAATAATTCCCTGATATTGTTGCATGAATCAATCAACTCCATTGATCCCTCGAGCACAATTGATTGTTCAATTGCTTTTTGACTGGCTGGTGATTGTACAAGTTCATTAATAGAATTGTACAACTTTGCTAAGCTAACGAGACCAGATTGAATCGATTCTGAGTTGACTAGAACTGATTTTGAATCAGAATCTGTGTAATTTGTGGAAGAAGGTAATTTTGTAGGCAAACTGATAGACCTGAAACGAACTTGTTGAGCTGCCATTGTTTTTTTGGTTTGATTATGTAACTTTGTGATTTTTGATGAGGCTAAGAATTGTAGAAATGTTGAGATGAATATGATCGATAGGAAGTTCAGTTTATATATAGTGACTGAATTATTTAGCATGTGTTGCAACGTGGATACTCTTTAACCAAATTAAATGCGTTTGTTACGAATTTTCCCATCAATATAACAATTTTTGGTATATTTTTGATTTGGCCTCGAGGCAAGTGGCAGCAAAGGGGACAATTTTTAGATCTAGTGTCATACGTGGCATTTGTGAAATGCATTGAATATGATTGCCTATTGTCTTTCTGCCTCCTTAATCATGATCACATTCATTTCAACTAATTTCAACAGTATCTTAATTTAAAAAGTTCAAAAAGGCCAGCTTTCAAAAGGTATGGAGGTGCTGATGTTGCCATGTTCTCGAATAAAATAATGGAGTTCAAATAATTTAAAAAAGACACGTAGTACGCTAGGTGTGACAACAAAAAGAAGAACAAATTGTGCTATATATTATACTCTAATTTATGTAAACATCGATTTGGAATTCAAGTTGAAACAATATTTTTGTCACGGAAGAATTTTTTATCATCGAACTATATCAATTCTTAATTCCATTATATAATATTGTAATTCATAAGACATAATTCACAGATACGAATGAATTGCATATTTGTAAAATAAATAAATATTAATATAATATAATGTTGAATGTTAAATATTTCGACCTTAATTACTGCTTGACGGTTACAGCTCATCATCCCAAGATTTAAGAACAACTTCCAGTCGCAAGAATATCATAAAAAGTGTTAGTTATACCAATGCGTAAGCAAGGTGGCTGGCTACGAATTAGACACGAATGCTCATACAACGTGGCCTTCTATAGGTTTCCAAAGAAATTTAGTAGGTGGAAAGGATAAAATAAATTGTCGATTTTATTTTAAGATTTTGTAGATTCTTGCTCCATAAAGAAGAAAAGAATATCCTGACTAATCGTACTGTTTTATTGATCATAATCCAAAACATTCTTCTCTTTTTTGGCGAGTTATTTACTCTTTTCGCTGACACTTGCAAGTTTTAGATAATTGAAACAAGTTTTAACCGAAACAGATTGACAAATGTGTAAGTTTTTTACCTGTTAAATTACCTCACGGAGTCGATTCCACTCCTATTAATATGCATTTAAAAGAAAAAAGAGTTCGGAATTTCACATGACAAGTTTAACAGAAAAAGTATTTATATAAGTTTGACATAACATGGACGACGTCTAAAAACGAAATAGGATTTTTTTTTATTAATCATGTGTATCCCCAAAGATAAAATAAATAAATTCATGTTTTTTTTCTGTCTCCCATGCACTTGATGAATTCCGACCCATTTGTAATCCTAAATAATCGCAACATGCAACCAACACTAGCAAATTAATAATGTAAACCTTAAGCATTTTTCTAGGCAGTGTCATGTGAACGTACATGGTATAATAATTCCTTATGAAGAATCATCCGTATTTGTACCTAAATTTGTTCATTCCTAGATTCTCTCGAGACTTAATAATTATGCGGTGAGATATATATTATAAAAAGGGGATACCATATTATCTAACTAGCTACTACGAAAAGCGATACCGCAGGCGTTTAAAGTTTTTAGTATGATACAATTATTTTACATTTGAGAAAAATAATAATTTAAATATGTAAATTATGATACTTTAGTTATTATTTACCATGAACTGTCCGTTGAATAAGTTTTTGCACATACATAACGAATAGGGTAAATAAAAAACTTCTAATAATACTATACATTAAATTACTTAAGGGATGTGTGAGAATTAATAGTTTGTCTTACCGTGCATCTGTCATGTAAGATTCTTTTAAATTAAATGAAGTTGTTTGGGATACTTATAAATCTAGCTTTTAGGGCTAGAAAACTTTCTTTAAGCTAAACATGCTCACAATTTGAAGTGCGTAAAATGATGCTTCTGCTTATAAAAACATTTTTTATACAAATTAAAACTTATTTATCTGATTATACCTTTAATTATTTATTATCTATTAAAACAATGGACCCAAACGTTACTAAAAAGGATCGGGAGTCTTCATTCTATAAAAAATAATGTTATCACTCTATAAATGGTTTATGAGTTTTTATTAATGATTCTAATAATTTTCTATTACGTGGATGAGCATATTTTGTTTAATGATCTATCAAATTCAATTTTTAGATGGATACCTATAAAAATTAATTCATTCTTACAAGTTTTTAACTCATCAAGCGTTAATATAAAGGATCTTGAGTCTTTATTCTATAACAATAAAATTCTTATCACTCTAGAGATGGTTAATAAGTTTTGCTTATTGATTTTGATTATTTAGTATTACGTTGACGAGTGTAATTTATTTAATCATTCATCGAATTCAGTTTTTAGTTGGATACCTATAAAAAGTAATTTTCTTTTACAAATTTGAAGTAAAAGCTGAAACTTCTCATGTAATTAGATTATCAAATTTATCAGTACAAATTAAAAACAAAAGTTAACAAAATAAATACAAATATGAAAATAAAATGTAAATAGTTATTGTTATCATTTAAAGCTTTTTTTTTTATAATTTTGCGGCTACTTTAGTATTTTACAATTTAGTTTTTTATAGTAATACATTTAGATCTTGATAATAATGTTTAAGGGTATTATAGTCAAACCATAAGATAATCAGTAAAATCACCTTATTATTGCAAACACTCTATCACGAGAAATATAGCTTTTATATTGTTTTCCAAACACCTTCAATTTATGACTTGAAGTAGTTTTTGGAGTTTTAACTTATATTATAAACTTTTCCTTCTTGAGAGGAGTTTGCAAACACCACCTAAGTTGAACATACCCTAAATTTAAAGAAGTCATGCACTTGTTTGGAATTTTGAACTGAAAGACTAGTGCTCTATGTAGGAGTAAAAGATATATATTTTTCTCTTCGTTAAACATATTATGTTAAAGAATGTACTCAAAAAATACAAGAAAAGATAAAGAATCCCTGCACTATAAATATTCTCTCTCTCTCTCTCTCTCTCTCTCTCTCTCTCTCTATATATATATATATATATATATATATATATATATATATATATATATATATAGGATTAACTAAAATACAAGTACGAGGAGATTATGGAAAGACATAATATGAAAAACTTAAGTGCAGTAAATAATATAGTTATTATGATATACAATAAATTATAGGTTAAATTAAAAAATTAATTATTTGATGTTATGGTATTAATTAATTTAGAAGGCTAAATATAAAGTTAAAAGTTGGTATATCAATATGTCTAATAGCTAATACATCTTTCGTATATATTAGTTTATAACAAAAAAAAAAAAGAAAAAGAATAACGGGTACGTAAACTAGAAATGAAAATAATTAGTTCATTTTCAGAAAAAATTACTATTTGCATCATAGAAAATAAATTGATGTCGACGATGAAGTAATGCAAAATTTTCTCAATTTCTTATCATTTCCCAAATAAACTTTGATATTGGAATTCTTGTTTACGTTGGAAATTATGAAACACTGTTAGTTCCATAATATATTAATTCAATTGATATTTTTTTTCCTTCACAATATCAATTTATTTTCACGTCTTTGTTACGTTGGATATTAGCTAGGTGTCGGTACACAAACAAAAAGATTCTATGGATCATTCATACAATATGAAAATAAAAATAAAATGAGAACTCTAACTGGAATAGAAGATACATTCTTTTTTTTTTTTTTTTGGATCGGTTTGAATAGAAGAATTGTTGATTAATGTTCATCATATAACAAATTTGATGTAACACCAATAATACACACATACTTCATACCTAATAATTGATATTATGAAAGTAAACATTGACTTTGTTTAAAGACGTCATATATATATATATATATATATATATATATATATATATATATATATATATATATATATATATATATATATATATATATATATATATATTATCATGACTATAATTATCAATTTATTTCGCTTTCTAATTAAATATCATTATGAGGAATCATTTCATGCAACTACTACCGGATAGCATGGTGCATGCATTCAATTTGGCTATTGATGTAAATGTAATTGTATAGTTATAGTAAAATTATGAGAGTATGGTAAGGAAATATTCACTGTGTGATCTTTGGTTGCACCATATAGGAATAATTTTCCATCTTTTGGGAGTTTGACAAGTTTTCTCTTAAATGAATTAAACTTTGCCCGGTGAAAATGAAAATTGTTTTCAAGAAAACATATCCTTAATAAATAGAAAAATGTTGTGTCACGTATAATATTCAACAAATGGTATCATATAGTACAAAATTGGTTTTCAATCTCATTAATTTTCAGTGAGAATGTTAAGAAATGTAACTCTACATTGAATCAATTGCCTAAACAATCGCTCTAATCCTGTCTCAAATCCTAGGATGCAAGAATCAAGATCTTGTAAGGTTCTTTGCAGTATTTCTCCATCAAGAACCTTGTTCTTAACTCTAAATTGAAGACTATTAACTGTCATATCTACACTTTCAATCTCACTCATAACACCATGACTTTTTCCTGATTTGTTGAGCATCAGCTTTGAAATCAAATGCCAGCCCCCTGATTTAGCCATTGGGCAAGATAAAAATACTAAAATGGCCTTGAAAGTTCCAATAGAAACTTCCGTTGCTTCCTTAATCAAATCATTTTGGTGTAAATTTACTGAAAGATTCTTGGTTTCCAAATTCTTGAGTGTCTTCAAACTCCTGGCTACACTCTTGTTCATCTTTTTCCTCATGCACAAGTACGAAGCAACGTCGTTTTGAATGGTGGAATCTTGACCCTTGCGGCGCAACGCTGATTGAAGAGATTGTACATTTTCTCTAATCATTTGAAATAATTCTCTTATGGTGTTGCCCGAATCAATCAACTCCATTAATCCATCTTGATGATCATGAATTTGTGATTTTTGATTAGATGAAGATTGTACAAGTTCATCAACAAATTTGTACAATTCTGCAAGCCCGACAAGGCCAGATTGAATGGCTTCTGAAGTTATGGGACCTGATTTTGAATTATTCCAAGATTTGAGCTTTTCAAAATTTGTGGGATTTGTGGAAGGTAATCTTGAAGGCAAGCTAATGGATCTGAAATGAGTTTGTGTAGATGCCATTTTTCTTCTTCTTTTTGCTTTGGTTTGTATGGCTAAAAAAACGATGATGAATGGTTTGAGGATGAAATTGGTGCATGACTGTATTTATAGTGACAAAGAATGTCAATGGAATTGAATTTTAAATCTTTTCATGTTACTGGAATAGGGGTCCATTAAGTTTTTCTGTTGTTGGATTTTTGTACATCAAAAGCTGTAATGTTTTGAAATATTTTAATTGGAGGTGATTTCATTTGGCAACACGAGAGGACACAAAACAAAGCGTAGTCGTTCGATGTGGCATTCATGCAGATTAAATAGCATTAGGTTATATCACAAATTTTAATAAATTAATCGCTTTTTGTCTTCGTGTCCCCATAATCATTGGTGCCATATATCATTCAACCAATTGCGGAAGTGATTCCATATATAATTTATAAGCTCAAGTTCCTATGCCCGTATTGTTGGGGACCGGGAGCCTAATATTTCTTTGAGAATATCTTTTGTCCTTAATAAAATTGTTTTGGTATATAATTACCTAATTATACATATTTTTTTGTATGATAATGATGGATACCGGAAGACTCATAAATCTGAATAAGGTACACGCTTATTTTATTTGTAGGCCACACAAATTATTTAAAAATATGTGTCAGTAAAATCTAACAGTATCAAGTATCAACTAGGTATAATACTTTTGGGACATCACAGCCTGTTACTTCTATAAGTTGTATGAATTCATAGAATAGGTTGTTCAAGAGATATCAAATGCCCCTCCTACCATAGCAATACCTACTGCATTGGATCTTGGGAATTTGGGTGAGAATGTAAAAAAGGTGACGAGGAAAAGGCTAGATGAAGATGTACCACAGCTCACTGTTTCAAGAAAAATATTAATTAATTACTATTCTGAAAAGAACTATTTTAGCCCTAATAAAAGCTTTAATTATCGGTAGCTAACACTCTTTATTAGATAGCAGTAACTACTAAGAAATCGCAAAGGCTGTTTTTTCATATAAATTTCTGATAGGTATAGTAACTCGTCGCTAATAGTGATTAATTACATGTTTCATATAGTATTTTCCCAAGTTTGACAAATGTATTCATTAATGTGATATATATGTGCACATACAGTATTGTCCCAGGAAGAATTAATATATATCAGAGGTCAACTGATTCAGCGCAACAACGGAAAAAGAAATCAAAAAACTTTAACCATGTCTACCTCTCCCATGAAAAATTAATTAATTCATGTTCTTTAATTGTCTCCCATGCACCGGATGAATTCCGACCCATTTGTAATTAATACTAAATAATCCCTAGGGGCAACCAACATTAGGAAATAATGAAAGCCTTAAACATCTTTTAGAGGCAGTGCCATGTGAGCGTACATGAAATATTATTCCTTATGATAGATTATAATCCGTATTCGTACCAAAATTTGTTCAATCCTAGATCCTTTTCAGATTTACCTAATTCAACAAGCGATGAGCTGTTATACCCAGGGGCTATATACGATATTTTCTAACTAAGTCATGCTATATATATTCGGTGTAATGATCATTGGTAACAACTGTAAATGAAAGTACTTACTAAGTTCCAGAAAAAATACGATTTACATCATAGAAATATCTGAACATGAAGCAATATATTGCAAAGGACGTTTCTCAAATTATTTTCCATTTCCCAAATAAAAAATTGCAGACAAAAATAATAATATTGGAAATGAGTTATTTGTTATGTTAGACAAGTTAAAAAAAGTGTCGCTACACAAAAAGAGGCAGTCTAATTTGAACATAAGCCTTTTCACTAAATGATCAATGTTGTGCCACAAATAATACACATACTTCATACCCAATATAATTATTACTATGAAAAAAAACATCGATTTATCAAAAGACATGATACATATATATATATATATATATATATATATATATATATATATATATATATATATATATATATATATATATAGATATATGTGTGTGTGTGTGTGTATAATGGTATGTATATAAATGAATAATTTGACCATGATCGGTGCATCTCGCTTTAGTTCTTTTTCTAATTGAAGACCATTATGAGGAGTTGTTTCGTGTAAATTATTGGGCAATGAAGTGATGTATTCAATTTTATTATTGGTGTAAATGCATAGTTCTGATGAAATCGTGGTAAAATTAGTTGTCTTGCAAATTAAGAAAAATCCATACCTTGCTATCTAGTTGGTTGCAACATGTATTTTTCATCTGTACCGAGCTCGATAGAAATTTTTCTTATAAGAATCTATACTTTACAAAATAATTTGCAAAAGATTGTGCCATGTATGAGGATTAATAATATTTGACAAATGGAATCATATAGTACAAAATTGGTTTTCATTCTCATTAATTTTCAGTAAGAATGTTAAGAAGTGTCACTCTACATTGAATCATTTGCCTAAATAATCTCTCTAATCCTGTCTCAAATCCCAGGATGCAAGAATCTAGATCTTGTAAGCTTCTTTGCACCATTTCTCCATCAAAAATCTTTGTTGACTGAAGACTATTAACTGCCAAATCTACAGTTTCAACCTCGCTCATAACACTAACATTTCTGCCTGATTTCTTGGACATCAGCTTTGAGATTAAATTCCAGCCCCCTGATTTAGCCATTTGACATGATAAGAACACTAAAATTCCTTTAAAAATTGCTATAGAAACTTCTATTGCTTCCTTAATCATATCATTTTGGTGAGCATTTACTGAAAGACTCTTGGTTTCCAAATTCTTGAGTGTCTTCAAACTCCTGGCAACACATTTGTTCATCTTTTTCCTCAAACAAAAGTACGAAGCAACGTCGTTTTGAATGGTGGAATCTTGACTCTTGCGGCGTAACGCTGATTGAAGGGATTGGACATTTTCTCTGATCATTTGAAATAATTCTCTGATGGTGTTGCATGAATCAATCAACTCCATCAATCCATCTTGATGATCGAGAATTTGTGATTTTTGATTGGATGAAGATTGTACAAGTTCATCAACAGAAATGTACAATTCCGCAAGTCCCACGAGACCATATTGAATGGCTTTTGAATCACAAATTTTGATATTTCCCAAAGATTTGAGCTTTTCAAAATTTTTGTGATTTGTGCTAGAAGGTAATCTTGAGGGCAAGCTAATGGATCTAAAATGAGTTTGTGATGATGCCATTTTCTTTTTGCTTTTGATTTGTAAGGCTAAAAGACAATGAGAGCAAGTGGTAATGAATGGTTTGAGATTGTAATTGGTGAGTGTATTTATAGGGACAAAGAATGTCAATGGGATTGAATATTAAATTCTTTCATGTGACTGTGATATGGGTCCTTTTAATTTCTTTATTAAGATTGGTTGAATTTTTGGGACATCAAATGCTGTAATGTTTCGAAACTAGTTTAATTGGGAGGTGATTGCATGTGGCAATAAAAGAAAAAGTGTAGTCCTTCGAGGTGGCAGTCATGCAGATTAAATCGCATTAGATTATTTCACAAAAATGTTAAAAATTTCGATTTTGTCTTCGTGTCCCTCTAATCATTGGTGCCATATATCATTCATCCAATTATGAGAGCGATTACGTATATAAATCTAAAGCTCAAGTCCCAATGCCCGCATTGTTGGGGACCAGAACCTACTACTAATTTTAAGAGTATCTTTTGTCACTACTCCTACGTACTAAACTTGGAAATTTGCTTTATGTATATTTTTTTAAGTTCTGTATGATACGTACATTGAAATTGCGCCACAAGCTAAAAATTCTTGCAAAGCAAGTTTCTCTACGACATGACGGTCTGTCATTTTATTTTTCAATGAAAGAAAATGACAAATAATCTCGTTACATACTCATACGTGCTGATGAAGTACTATTTTTTACACAAAATACCAGTACTGGTTATTAATTACTCATAAGAAACTGATATTATTTCTGATTTCCACAAAGAATAGACAATACAAAATTATAAAAATATCTTTTTTTTTGTCTTAAAAAAACCTAAAACTATAAAGTTTGCATGAATACGCATATATAGTCGTAATTAACCTTAAAAGAAATTTTAGTCATTACATGCAGCTGGTAAAATATACATGAAAAATGAATTCATAACCTGCTAACACTGAGCTACTCTTTTGAAATTGTAAATGAATAATATGTTACTTTTAAGTTTTAACTTTATTAATGGTGATTAATTTACCTAATTGAGGTAATAAATTTGGATAAGACTACGGACTTGGGAGTCTCGCGTTTTATATATATTTGCGATAAACATGTCACAATCTCTACCAAATGAATCTAACAATGTCATCCATCTGTAGATCTAAAGTTTTAATATATTCCAGACATGACAGCCTATACTTCTGCAAGTTAATATATGAATTAATAGAATATGTTGTTTAATCGATAACTCGTAGATTCAAGCGATATCTAATGCCCCTCCAACCATTATCATACCTACTGAATTGGATTTAGGGATTTAGGGGATTTAGGAAAAAAGATAAGAAAGTGGCTATAATTGAGCTGACTGAATATCACAGCTCATTGGTTCAAAAATATTAAGTACACTGAGTGGCGAAAAGGTAAGTTAGGTATCAAAAGAATATCGGCGATCAAAATTAAATGTGCTGCACCGTTCTTCCTAAATTGAAAAATCTGCAAAAGATTGTTGCTATATTGGACCTAATTTTTTTAGAGAAAAATGTATTGAAGATAATTTTAAATTTTAATTTTAAACTCCCAACTTTTGAATCATATAATATTGTATCACAAAAAATTGCATGGGAGCTAAGAGGAAAAATCGAATTTCGTAGGTGAATTTGATTTTTTTTTTTAATTTATAAATTTGGTTATTTAAATAGTTTAATATTAAAAAATATCGGCATTAATAATTAACTCAACTATAAACCAAGATCATCTTAATTAAAATCTGCAAAAAAACCATAGCTTAAATTTGAACATTCTTTTTATGGAATTAAATTTACTACTTGAATAATCATTGCTTATTATCATACGTACTTAGCGGTAGTACTGACCATAAAGTTGGATATTACAATTAACTTTTTGTAAAGTTCTTACTTAATGTGCTAACGCAATTACAAGAAAGCATGCATGCACCTATATACTTTTGCAACATAAAAAATAGCAATTATATGAGAGCGACGTGTCTAGTATTGAACCACTAATGGGACTTTTGCAACAAATATTTAAGAATGATTCGCCACCTGTATGAACGTAACAGAAGAAACAAAAAACTCGTGCATGTACAAAAATCGAAAATTCCCATTTTTCACATGTAGCAAACACAACACATGGATAAAAAATAAGTGAAAACCTCTTGTATTTGAAAACAAGGAAGTCGGGGGTGGTTTTTATTGTCCCCCCCCCCCCCCCCCCTAAATTATGAAGAATTAGAATTGTTTATCTCTATTAGTGTAATTATTTTCTAATGGTGAATTAAAAATATTAACATAAATTAAAACAGATTAGTTAAAAAAGCATACATCTTAATTAGAAACATTTGCAGAGTTGCTCCCCTATGTCAATACTTGATTCTGCCCTCGCACACTCTCTCTGCACATGTTTTAATGTATACATCCATTTTCTATGCAAGACAAGTCTTACTTGCTTTTAAAGAAACAGTTTTAATTTACAAACTATCTCACATGAGCTCTTCTCTAAAAGGCCCTTATTTATTATTTGAAATCAATTTCATATATCATTAAGACAACAAATATATAATTAAGCAATTATTATCCAACCCAATCAATTTTTATATATTTGGCAAGGACAAAAAAATTCTGATAAGGATATTAATTAGCTTCCGGTCTCCAAACAATATAGGCATAGGGAATTGAGCTAATGAATTATATTATATGGAATCACTTCCGCGATTGGTTGAATGATATATGGCACCAATGATTATGGGGACACGAAGACAAAAGGTTGAGTTTTTAAACATTTCTAACATTACTTAATGCGATTTAATCTGCATGACTGCCACATGCAACGCCTACATTTTTTTCGTTTGTCCCTCTTTTGTGCTGCCACATGCATTCACCTCCCAATTAAACTATTTCAAAACATTACAGCTTTTGATGTACAAAAATCAACACACACGAATAGAAATTAATATTCTAAGGACGTATATCATAGTCACATGAAAGCTTTTAAAAGGTAATTTCCATTCACATTCTTTGTCACTATATATACACTCATCACCAATTTCAATCTCAAATCATTCATCATCAATTGTCTTAGCCATACAAATCAAAGCAAAATAAGAAAAAAGAAAATGGCATCTGCACAAACTCATTTCAGATCCATTAGCTTGCCTTCAAGATTACCTTCTAGCACAAATTTCGAAAAGCTCAAATCTTGGAATAATTCAAAATCAGGTCCCATAGGTTCAGAAGCCATTCAATCTGGACTTGTGGGACTTGCAGAATTGTACAATTCTGTTGATGAACTTGTACAATCTTCATCCAATCAAAAATCACAAATTCATCAAGATGGATTAATGGAGTTGATAGATTCATGCAACACCATTAGAGAATTATTTCAAATGATTAGAGAAAGTGTACAATCCCTTCAATCAGCGTTACGACGCAAGGGTCGAGATTCCACCATCCAAAACGACGTTGCTTCGTACTTTTGCTTGAGGAAAAAGATGAACAAATGTGTAGCCAAGAGTTTGAAAACACTCAAGAATTTGGAAACCAAGAACTTTTCAGTAAATGCTCACCAAAATGATTTGATTATGGAAGCAACCGAAGTTTCTATAGCAATTTTTAGAAGCATTTTCGTATTCTTGTCGTGTCCAATGGCTAAATCAGGTGGCTGGAATTTAATTTCAAAGCTGATGCTCAACAAATCAGGCAGAAGTAGCAATGGTGTTTTGAGTGAGGTTGAAACTGTAGATTTGGCAGTTAATAGCCTTCAATCGACAAAAGTTTTTGATGGAGAAATGGTGCAAAGAAGCTTACAAGATCTTGATTCTTGCATCCTAGGATTTGAGAAAGGGTTAGAGAGATTGTTTAGGCAATTGATTCAATGTAGAGTTACATTTCTCAACATTCTTACTGAAAATTAATGAGAATGAAAAACAATTTTGTACTATATGATTCCATTTGTTAATATTGGTAATATTAGACATGATATTTAACTATTTATTAACCACACGGTTACTTTTTCTTTAACGCTCCCCTATAGATATTAACATTGATTAGAAAGACAACTAAATCGATGTGTACCAATCATTATCATATTACTCGTTATATATAAAATAACAATCATAATTACGTTCTTCATTATATATATATATATATATATATATATATATATATATATATATATATATATATATATATATTTTCAAACAAAGTCAATGTTTATGTTCATAATACTAATTATTGGGTATGTAGTATGTGTGTTATGGGCGTTACAACAATGGAATGTGCTAATATAATGAAGATGAATTTACAATTCTTCTAATCAAATAAGACTGTCCTATTTTCCTTTTTCTTTTTCTTCAGTTTTCTTGAAATCATTATCAATATATATCAACTTTTTCAGCTAAACAATTAGTAGGGAATGATAAATAAACTGAGAAACATTTGCATTACTTGCGTTCCAGATAAATCTATTTTTTATGATGAAAATTTTACTTTTGCTAAACCTTATATATATATTGAGATACCTTTTCATTTACGTACAACATATCGTATTGTAGATGATTCATTAAACCGTAAATACTGGGGTTCGATAAGGAAATATTATATTCCTTGGTTATAATAGCTCATCACTTGTTTAATTAGTAAATCTCAAGAGAATCTAGGATTGAACAAATTTGGGTACAAATACGGATTATTAATCTATCATAAGGAGTAATATTCCATTTACGTTCACATGCCATGCCTATAAAAGATGCTTAAGCTTTTCATTATTTCCTAATGTTGGGTGTCACGATTATTTAGGAGTGCAAATGGGTCGGAATTCATCAAGCCCATGGTAGACAAACAAAAAACATGAATTTAGTATTTAATTATTGTGTTTAAACTTTTCTAATTTCTTTTTCCGGTGTTTCCCCATAATTTTATCCCATTTTGTGTACTTGTTGATGACATGTGTTCTTAATTTCATATGACATGTGTTCTTAATCTTAATAAATATGAGGTGAATGGTTGTAAAGCAATTATACCTTTGATATAAAAAAAAAAATTATACTTTCGGGTATCTAGCATTGTCATACAAGCACTAATATACGTAAAGCAATTATAATCCATTATATTTCTTTTGTAATTTTAGTTACTAGAAAATTAATTCTCGAAGAACTCTCGGTTCCCAATAGTGCAGGCATATTTCGCAATTGGTTCAATGATATGAGGCACAAATGATTAGGGGGACACGAAGACAAAATCGAATTTTTCTAACATTTGTGATATAACCTAATGCTATTTAATTTGCATGACTGCCACATAATACATCTACACTTTTCTTTGTCCCTCTCTTGTGCTGCCACATGCATTCACCTCCAATTAATTTTTCGAAACATTACAGCTTTCGATGTACAAAAATTCAACAACAGAAATAGAAAAACTGAAGGACCCATATCGCAGTCACATGAAAAGAGTTTAATATATAATTCCATTGACATTCTTTGCCACTATAAATACAATCATGCACCAATTTCAATCTCAAACCATTCATCAACTCTTGCTTTAGCCTCACAAATCAAAGCAAAAGGAAAAAGAAAATGGCATCTACACAAACTCATTTCAGATCTATTAGCTTGCCTTCAAGATTACCTTCCACAAATCCCACAAATTTTGAGAAGCTCAAATCTTGGAATAATTCAAAATCAGGTCCCATAACTTCAGAAGCCATTCAATCTGGTCTTGTTGGACTTGCAGAATTGTACATTTCTGTTGATGAACTTGTACAATCTTCATCCAATCAAAAATCACAAATTCATCAAGATGGATTAATGGAGTTGATAGATTCATGCAACACCATTAGAGAATTATTCCAGATGATTAGAGAAAATGTACAATCCCTTCAATCAGCGTTACGCCGCAAGGGTCAAGATTCCACCATCCAAAACGATGTTGCTTCGTACGTATGCTTGAGGAAAAAGATGAACAAGTGTGTAGCCAAGAGTTTGAAGACACTCAAGAATTTGGAAACCAAGAATCTTTCGGTAAATGGAAACGAAACCGATTTTATTAGAGAAGCAATGGAAGTATCTATAGCACTTTTTAAAGGCATTTTAGTGTTCTTATCGTGCCCAATGGCTAAATCGGGGGGCTGGAATTTGATTTCAAAGTTGATGCTCAACAAATCAGGAAAAAATAATGTTGGTGCTACGAGTGAGGTTGAAATTGTAGATTTGGCAGTTAACAGTCTCAAAAGTCCATCGACAAAAGTTTTTGATGGAGAAATGGTGCAAAGAAGCTTACAAGATCTTGATTCTTGCATCCTAAGATTTGAGGGAGGCCTAGAAAAATTGTTTAGGCAATTGATTTGTTGTAGAGTTTCAATTCTCAACATTCAGAATGACTATTAATGAGAATGAACACCAATTTTGTACTATATGATACCATTTGTTGAGTATTATTAGTCCTCAAACATGACACAATACATTGCAATTTATTTAGCACATTGTAATGTTTTTCAACTCAATTTTCATATTCGTATCATAGATTCGTGTTTGAAAAATTTATATCGGCTATCGATAATGGTCTTGATCAGAAATAGAATTAAATAGGTCCAATTTAACTTCCGTCCAAATTTCACATATATGATGTATATTCATCACAAAAACAAACACACATATATTATCATCATCATCATCACGTCTCTAAAAAAAGTCAATGCCTTTTCTTTTCCTTCATATTATTCATTATTGGTTATGAAGTATGTGTATTATTGGTGTTAAAACAAATGTGCTATAAAATGAACATTACTTAACAATTCTTTTATTCAACTTCAACTTACAGTATCTCTTTTCTTTTTTTTTTCTTCATATCTTTTGAAATGATAGCTGGGAAATTGTAAAACAATTGAGAAACCTTTCAGTACTTGTAAATCATAATTTTCATTTACGACTACTGTCTATAATTAGTCATCACACCACAATTAGAAGTAACGGATATTAGTTGTCTGCCAAATTATTACAAATTCCTGTCTATAATAGCTCACCACTTGCACTTTAATAAGTAAAATCTCATGAAGAGAATTTAGGATTGAACAAATTTAGGTACAAATACGGATTATATCTAACATAAGGAACAAAATTCCATGTACGTTCACATGGCACTGCCTAGAAAAGATGCTTAACGTTTTCATTACTTGCCTAAGATGAATTCATCAAGGTTAAGTGCAAGGGGACAACCAGAAACATGAATTTGTTAGTGTTTCTGCGGAGGTAGACATGATTAATTATTTTTTAAAAAGCTCATTCAGGACTACATGCATGCTTTTCAGTAATAAGATATACAACTCAATTTTAATCCCTTCTGTAATTTAATTGTTATTGTATCAATTAATTATAGAGCCCTGTTTGTCTTGAAGTGGTACCATTTAATCACGTCCCTGATTATTTATATATACTGCATGCATGTACATACAATCAAAAACATGAGCATCTTTCTCTCGACGGTGCATGTGACCGTACACGACATCGTTCACTAATAATCCGTATTAATACCCTAATTTGTTCAAATCCTAAGTTTTTGATAACAATTATTAACTATGAAAATTATTCTCTCTAATGATTGGCACCACTAAGGAGGTAGACGTTAATAAGCCATAATGCATCGCACTAGTTCAGATGTTGGTAAAAAGTAATATGGTCAATATTTATCTAATTTATGTATGGAGCTAATAAAGACAATTCATACCTTGAATTGGAAGGTTTTTGCTGATTGCACTGCGAATTGTAATTACAAGCGAAATGCACCGTGAATTGTAACTTTTTTACGAGTTGCAACACAATATGTGTTTGACAGTTTGTAAATTTTTGTACGGGTATTTTTGACATTTCATATTTTATTAAATTGAATTTCACAAATTGCCTTTTATGAAACATATGGGTGTAATAGTTTCAAAAACAAATCATTGCCTTTTATGAAACATATGGGTGTATAATAGTCTTTAAACTCACTTGCTAAAAACCCGTCATAATTTGACATAATAATCCGTGTATTATGCTAACAATATCTAACTGATATCGTTAACATATTAGGCTTACAATTCAAAATACACAATGGAAACCGATAATTTTTTTCCCATCGATAAATTAGTTGTCCTTTTTACTATGATATATGAGTCGGCTGTTGGCCACAAAACTTCGTTCTTTTTATTATTAATACTGGCAATTGGAGGCATGAAAAATATCAAATACATTTATGGCAAATTCACTTAAAATTATAGATTTGATGCATAAATGATTAGAACAATGTATCTATGATTTTATTTTTTTGACATGATCAGAAAAAAAATATTTTTATACTCTCCTAATTTAGATCTAATGAAGCTTATTTTTGAACAAAAAGAGCAAGAGTTTTAAAAGTAGTAAACTGTATTTCATACTTTTTTATTGTAAACGAACATGTGACAAAAGAAATGTACAATTTAAACAAAGCATCAACCGGACCCGTAACAATTGGATGCATTAATTTAATAGAATAAGTAAACTCTGAAAATTTTGAATTCTCAGTAACGATGTTCCAATGAAATCAATATATATAGTTTAAATCCACTCACAGTAGCAGATTCAGCGTGTTCATGCACCATGTTGTAATTTTCTTAATTTTTTTTGAATAATAAGAAAAAGCGAAACACAGAAATAACAAAATCTTATTCATGTTTTAATTAGGCTGTCTCCATATAATCATTCTCCGCCCCATATGTTGTACATATTAAATATTTATACGATCGCCATGAATACGCGAGCATCTTTTCTAGGCACTGCCCATGTGACCGTACATGACAATATTAGTCCTAATTAACAGCAATTGGTAATCCGTATTTGTACTATCACTTGTTCAAATCCTAGGTTAGTACTTATGTAACTGAGACATTTTGCACTGCAGTGGTACTGCTCACTAATAATTGTCACATTGAATTGTATTCGTGAGTATTTGCTCTTTTTTCACATTGTAAACTATAAACATTATTCCATGTTTTTAGTGAGGCTTGATGAAAGTTATTATATATCTTTTTATTAGTGTAATTACAGATAATTATTTTAATATTCAACCTTCAAAATCATTTCCTCTTGATCTGAAATGAATTGTTGTAAGCTGTGATTTTAAGCCAAAATTAACCTTTTTATGCATTGTTAGATAATTGAATATCCTAAATTCCTAGTTGAAATATTTGCAGAAGCTGGGCCAGGTCAAGTCAAGGCAGTGCATAATGGAACTGATCCACAGCTAAATTGATACAAAAGTACTACTCCGTCAATGCTCGTCTACCACCATAATAATTGATAAGAGTATAATGGATATTGAGATGTAAGCAGGTCAACTCAAACTTGTGTAGCTATAGTAGAGTATGATGATGACCAATTCTAAATTCTGGATCGCGTTTGAAGCTTTTTATTTTGTTAATTAAGCGGTGACTTGCATGATATTATGTTGTGGATTACATAAACCAATGGGATTTGTTTTGAATAAAGATGGAGTACCGGCAAATGTAGAATGACCAGACATCCCAACTAGTTTGTCACCTCCGGGACGTTAACACTAACCGGAACTCATTTATTAAAAATGAAAAATAAGAAATACATGAAGTGTTCAAGCTAATCGGTTCAAAGATGATGTTTAATCTCACAGAACACTCAGATACAACCTAATCTAATGAATATGCAATTGAATGAAACAATTGATCACAAGAACATCAAAAAACTACTTGAGTCTATTAGAGTAGAATAAACTCTAACCTACATTTAGGTGAGTGATCCGATTTTTATTGATTTTCTCAAGAGAACAATTTACAAGAGAAGAAGATCGTGTTAAGATGCTACATTCTTCGACTAATCTGAGCTATTTATATGAGTGTGTAATGCGCACAAGATTACATACTTTTAGCTAACAAACTGAGCTAACATATTATAACCAGTTTTCCCTCTTCAATTTGGCAGCTTTCACATACTTACTAACTGTCCCGCCAAAACTACACGCTCAGTTTAATTCTGTTAATTCAGGTAATTTCAGTTGGTCGAACGCACCTCAACATATTATCATATATGTTTCTCACAAATAAAATAATTAAAGGTTTTTGGCACAACACCCTATAATATATATGAAATGGACACATGACTTCTCTACAAAAAAAAAAAAAAATAATAGGTAAATTATCGCCTTGTGTTGTGTTAAAATAGTCACATTGCATTCTTATAGAAAATAAATAGGCAATTATTCTATATGTCATGTTAAATAGATATATTAAATTCCATGTATTTTTATACGTTGCAAAATACATCATCTTATATACATGTACATATGTTAGGAGGTGGTTGCAACTTTTTAAAATTAGAAAGGATAACGCCTATTTTTTGCCACATGGAGGTAATACGCCTATATATCAAATATAATACATGAGGATAATTTGCTAATTTACTTTCCAAGATGGCACTAATGATCCTATTTGACATAACAAATTAAGTGTATATTAAAAGCCATTAACTCCATCAAAAGAATAACTGATCATGTTATCTTGGGCATTATAACTCAAGAATGATCTTTCTAGCTATTAACTTTTACATTTTAAATCAATACATATACAAATGCAATTTCAGATCCATTACGTTGAATATATTAGCCATATTGCGCCTTTGTACATTAAACAATTATAGAGCCAAGGTTATGTATTCGTGTGACACCATGTGTACATACATGCATGATGCATTACATACAAAAAAAAAATGGAATGTTGTAAAATAATTGTCTCTAAGAACTTCGAAAATATTAACACAAAGAATCTGAATTCCATTAATATTGATCTGTAAAAATGTTAAGAAGTGTCACTCTACATCGAACTAATTGCCTAAACAATTTTTCTAATCCTCCTTCAAATTCTAGGATGCAAGAATCAAGATCTTGTAGGCTTCTTTGCACCATTTGGACATCAAAGCTTGTTGCAGATTCACCTTTAATTTTCCCTCGAAGTGTATTTAGAGCAAAGTCTACGCTCCCCACTTCACTCATAATCCCGTGATCTTTGCCACCTTTTGTAATCATCATCTTTGATACCAAATTCCATCCACCTGATTTTGGCACTGGCCATGATAAAAACAATAGAACACACTTCAAAATTGCTATAGAGACTTCTTTAACTTCATATAGCTCATTAGCATAAGTTGATCCATTAATCTTTGTCTCCATCTTCTTGAGAGTTTTAAGGCTCTTTGATATGCAACTATTCATCTTCTTTCTGAAGGAGAAATATGTAGCAATATCATTTTGAATGGTGGAATTTTGACTTTTGCGACGTAACGCTGACTGAAGAATTTGTACATTTTCTCTAATCATTTGTAATACTTCTCCGATTATGTTGCAAGAATCTATCAACTCCACCGATCCTTCGAGAACTGATTCGTCAAGCGATTTTTGATTGGCTTGAGATTGTACAAGTTCTTCAACAGAAGTGTACAATTTTGCTAGCCCCACTAGACCAAATTGAATGGTTTGTGAACTTATAGGAACTTCTTTTGAAACACAAGCTTTAAGCTTTTGTAGTTCAGATTCAAAGCTTGTGGAGTTTAAAGGATGTAACCTTGCAGGTAAACTAATTGATCTATATGGAATTTGTGTAGCTGCCATTTTTTTTATTTTGTTTTGTAACACTAAAAGGTGAGATTGGAAAATTGTGATATACTTTTGTGATTTGAGTGATTGTATTTATAGTTAGACAAGGGCTAAGTTGATTAATTATTCAGCATGTGACTGCAGAGTGGGTAGGCTTATTTTTTTTGGTGTGATTGTTGCGGTTTTCACCATCAACCCGGCAGTGGTTGATATTGTTTAATTTTTTGGAGTCAATTGTTATGGCAATTTACGAGACTGGCAATTAATGTTACAATGTTGATCTAGAATTAAATGTTGCAGTCATGAAAATGCATTGAATGTTGACCAGATTACTAAAGTAGAATCTGCTGCTGTTTCTATGCCTCCCCAATCATTATTGGAACTCATTCTAAAGACATTTTATTATCTGACTAAAAAAAAGTGAAGTTTGAATTCTAGTGGCTGCTGATGGTTGCAGTCTTGGACAAGAACAAAGTATGGATATACAGTAATACATACTCACACTTAATTCTCCACTTGATGCAGTCTGGATTATTGTTGCACATGGTAATCTGAGCAACTTGTGGATTTTAACTTTCATACAAATTTATGATGTGTAGATTATATCATAAAAATATTTAGCATGTGAGAATATGAAAAAGAAATTGTTATATAAATTAAATGCACTTGTACAAATACTTCAAAACATCATCATATATGTATTGTATCTGAGTCTCTGATACTTCTTTATTTCTATGTTGCATGTCTATATATTTTTGAGGAAATTATGGGAAGAATCAATTATAGTTTATAGACTTTACTAATTCTATACAGATTAACTTTTTATGCATTATATGTTATATTTTGATACATTATAGATTAAGTTAGATATACCAATGTATAAGATTAATATCAAAATAAATAGCTATATCCATTCCGTAACATATTGCTGCATTCTACTGGTACAATACCTGTATTTTTGTATCCATTTATGTGCAACATGGTTAACATACATGTATTATGAGGTAATTATCTCATATTTTGATCAGCTATTTTTACTTGTTACATGAGGAAATCATATACAAATAGTTTTCTTCAACAATTTCATTCACTCTATCTTTTAAAATCGTGTTTTTTCTTATATTAATTTATTGAACGTTTTCTTATAAACTTTGATATATAAAGTTGAAGTATTTATTCTTATTTTATTGGTTATAAGCTGAGAGCTTCTGAACTCATTAATAATCTATATGTTGCAGTTAAAACCTATTTAAGGTGATTGATGAGTAGTAATTTTGTAATTAAGATATAATATTTTAGTTTTTTATATTTCCTTTCTATGAAAAAAAAAAAAAAAAAAAGAATGCGTGCCCTTGACGAGATTTGGGAAGAATGTATGCATTAAAACTTGTAATAATATGTAAGGGTCTCAAATTAAATAGCGGCGTACTTCTGCGGAAATACAAAATTTGAATACGGTAGATATAATTATTGATTTAGTCCATTAAGGTCCGACCTACTTGAATCAAATTGTCAAACAGATCCAAAATTGACCGAGATTCATAAAAATTAATAACTATATTGACCCCACCAATTATACCAACTTTATACTGAACATATATAGTAGATTTGAGTAATAACGATTTGTTGAACAACAAATGCATTGTCACGGAGAATTATATACTGCTAGTAGTACAGGTTATGTTGCACAAATACAAATATACAATGCAAATACGATATAGCACTAGTACGACAACCTAATTTTTTCGGTAAATAATGGATATGGTGCTCATAAATACGGTAATTTATTTCAATATTAGTATTTCATATTCTGTATTAATATAACTATTTTTATCAATAGTGCATCAACATCTAATCTATAATACATTATATATATATATATATATATATATATATAATTAATGCATCAAAACTTAATCGATAATGCATTAGTAAAGTCTAAAGCAGTTTATTTCACCATTCAGAAAAATATCTTGGTGCAACAAAAAAACATAAAAGTATCAAAGTATGAAGTTTTAATACAGTACAAGATTATTTTTCGAAGTATCCATAAACAAGTTTGGAGAAAACGCAAAATGGTCCCCTTTACATATAGATCCAAATTGAAATCAGATGAGTTGGCAACAAAAAACGCTGTGCTTTAGGGAGACAAGGAATCAATCAATATTACATTTAAGTATCCACAAGATTTACTTCAAATCTTTCTTATTCTTGATAATTGATATGTACTCTAACCTCTTGCCTTTGTACCACCAAAAATCAAAGATTCACTCAATGTTTGTCTGTGAATATAATGCTAAAAAGTTAATGAGAAAATGGAGGTGATAGTATTAATGTATAGAGTTAAGCGAAGTGAGGAGATGAATTGAACGAGACTATAGATTGTGGATAACCTCTGCTATGAGGTTTTTGTATTTAATACAGGAGACAATGGCATATGCTTCACACTCAAATTTTGATGATATGTAAGGTTAAAAAGAGGCAGAGGCATTTCAACTTTGTCAGAGTGGAGGAATAAAATCATATCTTTTTGTGACAGTAGGAGTAGATTAAAAATTATGCGCCGCTTAATTATGATGATGACATGTGGCTTAAATCTTAATACTTGGAGAGTCGATATAGCACGTGAAGTGGCACACAAAAAGTGGCATAGACGATCTAAAGTCCACGAAGCACTTTTAGGTTTGCTAAGCTAGCTCCAAAGAACATTAACCGGTGACGCTTTATTCTTCCTTAGCCACCTTACTAGTGACAAACCAGAAAACAGCTTGACCTTCATAGCACCTTCACCCTCCATGTATTTTGACATAATCTGCTTAATGTCATGGAGAAAAAATCCATCAAAAAAAATAAAATATAACTCTTTAGAATAGTAGCTGGAAGTTTGGTGAAAAGCAGATGGTCCCCTTTACATTAAGATCCAAATTGGAAATCAAGTGAGTTGTCAACGAAAAAACGTCGTGCTTTGGGCAGACAAGTAAATAGTCAAGATACTTGTACATATGAATATATGATCACCACAAGATTTACTTCAAATCTTCCTCATTCTTGATAATTGATATGTTCTCTAACCTTTGCACATGATCTACATAACTTATTATGTCTGAATGTAATGCCAAAAACTTGATGAGACAATGGAAGTCATAGTATTATATGAGAGTGTGAAGTTCAGTGTTAGTTGTAGGGAGATGAATGAGATTATGGATTAACTCTGCTATGGGATTTTTGCATATAACATAGGAGACATTGGCATATGTTCCATGATCAGATTTTTATGATATGTAAGGTTAATATGAGGCAAAGTCATTAGTTTTGTCAGGTTTAAAGAATAAAATCATATCTTTTTTTTCTGACAATTGAAGTAAACTATACATTGAAGGGACTTATCTCCCAAGAACGTGAGCTGCTGGTTAACTGAACCCGTTAATATAATGGTGGATGAATTAAAAAAAAAAAAAAAGAAGTTCTAGATTATAATTTTTAATCTGTGATCTTTATCTGTTAAACTGTAAGAGTGTAACTTGGTGCATTTTGCCTAATTGCTTTGGTAACTCTTTTTCTTTCACCTTTTTCATTCACCACCTTCCATTCGAGCAGAGTTGGATTAGTATCATTGGCCTGTTAGAATAACAAAACTGAGAACCAACAAATCTTTAGACACAAAAATAAGGTATGAAGTTTTCCATACAATAGTTCATGGTTCCCTGTACATTTAGATCCAAATTGGAAATCAAATGAGCCGGCGAAAACGAATGTTGTGCTTTAGCCAGACAAGGAACGTTGTACATTTAGATCCACAAGATTTGCTTCAAATCTTTCTCATGCTTGATATTTGAATATGTACTCTAATCTCTGCATGCTATAGCACCAAAATTTTCAATATTCTAAGAGATGTCCTTTATCATGCAGTAACACATGATTTACCTACCTTATTATGTCTGAGAATATATGCCAAAGAGTTGATGAGATCATAGAGGTGATAGTATTGCATAAGAGTGAGTTAGTTAAGTGAAGTATGTTAGTTCTGGGGAGAATAATTGGACTAAGGATAGCCTCTAGATGAGATTTTTGCATGTAATATAGGAGACATTCGCATATGTTTCATAATCAGAGTTTGATGATATGTAAGGTTAAGAAGAGGCAGAAGCATTTTATTTTGTCAGAGTGTAAGAATAAAATCATTTTTTTTTTTTGCTTCTGAAAATGGGAGTAGATCATAAATTCCAGGGACTACTCATGCAAGAACATGAGCTGCTGGTTAACTGAACCCCCATGACTGGTGTTCTTTTGGATGAATTTGGCTATATTCTTATAAGAGAAACATTTTGAATCTTAAGGAAAAGATAAAGCTGTAAAGAACATTCTTTTGATCTTTGTTTCGTGATATAAATTATACTTTCTATTCAGTCATCATCGTCAATTAACCGCGAAACTGTAACTTGCAAGGCTTTTCTTCTTCCATTAACCACCTCATTGAGGAGCAGAGTTGTTTTAGTATCATACAGAACCAAAATGTAGCACTGGCCAGTTACAAAACTGACAACCAAATAGCTATTATTGAACAAAACAGAGCAAATCTGAGACAAAATAATAAGGTATAAATTTTCCCATACAATAGTACAATGTAACATGGACAAAAACGTAATTCTACACATTCAGAGTCTTTATTCTCGTATGAGCTTCCACTGAATGTAATACCATTAAACAATAGCTACAAAAAACAAGAGTAGACCTACATTCGACACATCTGGAGCAGAGAGAACTGCTATCTGATTTCCTGTGTTGCCTTACAAGCATACTTTATACAACTTGAATGAAATTATTGCTGCACTTCCTTTTCATATTTGATCTGATAATATTCAACCTTCGAATGAATGAACTAAAAGGCGAGGTTTTTCAATTGAGCAGCAGGAATGAATTGTCTTTCACTTCTCAAAAGGAAACTGCGGCAAGAATGAGCCAAGAATTGAGGCAGGACAAATGCTTGTGATTCTTCATGGAAAACCTTGGCTATAAGTTAACTCTCAGCATAAATGCAGAAGCCTGAGACACAGACTGATGGGACCTAGCAGAAAAAAACAACATTATGTACATTTGAACTGATGACATGCATAATGGATGGAGTCATGAATAGGTATATACGCATCAAATCCAGAAGCCACAACATTCACAAACCTTTTCAATACTATAAGACGTTTAAGTCAACTCAAAATGCAAGCCAAAAATTGTACAACCACAGCATATGAATGCAAGGCAGGATAACTCTATGTATGAATCAAAGCTCTCTTAGCAAAATGTATATTCCTTGAATTTCAATATTACAGGTTATATGCAATGGTTCTTTTTCCTATGGGTTAACTTATTATACCTTGAAGAAGCATACAGCAATTTACGGTACATTCTCAAAGAAAAGATTTCAGGACTCAATACCCCAGTTGTAAGAATTAAAGGATGTAATGAGTCCAACGAGTGAGTTCTGTTAGTTAGATAACTAATTCAAACACTAGTACACCTCCTTATTCACCACTATCACCTAAAAGCATGGGCTTTACCTGGGAAAGTTGAGATAATCCAATGTTCAAATTTTGCAAGAAAGTGAATAAAAGTTCTTTTAGTGTTACTCTTAATATTCCTTCTCTACATCTACCAGTGGCAATACAGAAAACAACCTGACTTCCACAAAACTTTAACTGTATTTTGACACAATAGAATAAATGCCTTAGAGATGAGATCCGCCATTCAAGAATCTCATAAAACTTCAGATGTAGTGCATTGAGATGGAAATTTGGGTTCAAATCAAAGCGCATCCAGGTTAGAAACTTATTTTTTACTTTCAGGTGATGAGGCTAATATATTAACCTGCAAAAGATATTCCCCAAGTCACCAAATGCACCTTGTATTATCCAAAACATTTCATCGTAAAAGAATTGGACTTACGATACAGGGTAAGCATATTACGATCACCATATTCTTTCTTATTCAGGTATTGTCAGCAGTGTAATGTAGCACACTTATTCAGGTTCAACACAAAATCCTAAAATGTTAACAACTCGTAATCAAATTGCAATTTCAGCTTCTGAATAGACATCACACGTCTCTTGACCACTTAACATTTTTAACTTGAGATAAATTTAAATCCATTCTCATTCTCAGGACAACACAAGATAAAGTAGATGAGCTATGTGTTTGTTTACATAAAAATAACCATAAATGAGCAATATAAAACTAACTTGAATACCCTCAAGGGACAAGAAATTACCATATTTTTTAGTCAAACGGAAAGACCCTGCTCTTTAGTTTTTCTTAGCAACTTGAGAGTACTTTCTAGTGTTGAATAAGCAGCAACATCCGTCAAGCTCTTGCTCTCAATTGCATAATCAAAAACTTCATAAGCCTCAGCTACCTTTCCACTTCTACATAATGCCCTCAAAAGTGTTCCATAAGAACCCGTCTCAAGCTTCATATCACCTTTCTTCATCATCCTATACAACTCAAGCCCCTTATCTAACAGCCGTGCCTTACACAATCCATGAAGCAAAGTGTTATAGGTACACGCATTAGGGGTGCACCCCTTGGCCTCCATCTCCCCCAACAATTCCAACGCTCCCAAAGCATGGCCTTCTCTACACATTCCATTCATCAGCGAAGTATAAGTAATTTCATCAGGCAAAAAACCCATTTCAGTCATAACTTCCAAATACTTCATCGCCTCCTTAACCCTACCCGATTTCGACAATCCAAAAATCAAAGTATTATACGTATAGCTATCGGGTTTGATCCCTTCGTCCTGCATTCTCTTATACACTCCCAAAACCTCACTCGCTTGACTCAACATACTATAACCCTTCATAATAGTATTATAAACATAACAATCAGGCTTGTACCCCTCCTCACTCAAAACCTCCAACAACCTCGTCGCCTCCCTCAAATTCTTCGAATTACAAACATTATCAATCATAATCGTATACGTAACAAGGTCCGGCTTAATACCAAACTCCCTCATATCCTTCAAAAAGCTATTCACAGTACTCAAAGACCTGTTCTTAACCAAATGCCTCACCATAAAATTATACGTGTAAGTATCTGGCAGCAAATTCTTTTCAGAAAACACCTTAACCAGCTCAACCGCATGCTCTTCCCTCCCACAACCGCAAAGGCTCCTCACCGCAACATCCGTGGTCACCTGATTGGGCGGAAACCCGTTGTTCGCCATGAAGTTGAGCACATTGTGCACACCGGACAGCGACTCTTCCTCAGGCGACGAGCACGCCTGCACGAGAAGCGTGTGGTACGTGAACCGATTCGGGGCAAAAGGAGGGTGGGTTTTAATCATGTGATTGAGGAACAAGATCGAATCTTGCAGAGTGGATACTGCTGAATATGACTTGAGAATGTTGTTGTAGAAACTGGGTTCTGATGGGAGGGTTTTGTTGGAGGCGATGAACGTGTTGAAGAGGCGTTTGTTGTCCGAGAGATTTGGAGAGTCGATTACGATTGTGGGGGCGGTGATGGGTTTTGATTCTTGTCCGTTGTTCTTGGTGGGTTTTCTCTTGAGGGGTGAGTTTCTTCGAGGAGTTGGTGATGGGTTTGTTTGTTGTTGCAGAGCAGCTGATGATGAAGATGAGTTGGGTTTGAGGAGAGTTGATACTGGGAATTGAGCTCTTCTGAAGGCTTGGGGGATTTTCCCCATTTTCAACGTTTGTTTGTTGTTTTGCTCTGTTTTTCTTTTGATTTGGGAATGGTTTTGATTTGAAATTAGGGGTGAGTTTCTTGAATTAGGGCTTTGCTGGGGTTTAAGGTGGGGGTGGTTCCGGGTCGGGTCTTGGGGTCCCCGGGTGGGTTTGGAATACCCGCACTTCATCTAATTGACTATAATTTTATTCCTTTTATATGATTTAAAAGATACGATGAACAATTACGAGTAGGCAACAGGTGTGGGTACCATTCCCGATCCCGACTTGGTAGGGTTCTTTCGAATCCGATCGAAATGATTTGGCTATTGGTACTTGAACTTTCATTTCATGCGGGATATATAAAGAGAGAAAGAGAGGGAGCGTGTTCGTATAGGTCTTATTTTTCGGATTCATATAGTTACTTCTCATTATCTGCCACAATAGGGTATTTGCCTTAATCTCATTTTTTTAATTTTTCTTTTTTATCAATACTCCTATTTATTTCATTTTACTTTCCAATTTTAGTTTGAACAATTAACAACTTCACATCTATAATCATAAATATTGTTATGTTTGGTTTATGATTTATATAGGAAAACAATTTAAATCCCAATTAATTCATATAGATGCAAGTGTTTAACACATTCTAATGATTTAAGAGGGATGACATTTGATATGATAAATGAAAAATGTGGGGATGATCCTTAAACAAGATAAATAAACTTACACAAAAGGAAAAGTGGGTAATATTTTATAAAAGTGGGAAAAATATATGTGAATAATGACGTCCTTCAATCAATGATTTAGAATATAAATATTTTCTAGATAATAGGAGTTTGACTTGGCTTTTGGCAAGACCCCGTTCCAACTTTTATGCCAGTAATTAAAGCGGGTGGTTGGTGCACCTCATCTTGCAACCACTGCATATAGTAATTTCTTTTTAGAGATTCGTTCAATTATATATAGATATAATTAAAACAATCTCAAAAGGTAAAACATTAAAAGTTCGGTTGGTCTAGGGGTTACATCGTTGTTAAATGTTAAGTATAAATATCATAAGATAAGTTAAATGAATGTACTTTAAATTGCTAAAAGATGCAGTTGCCCAGAAAATTCAAAATACCATGCCAACTAAGAAATGTATTGCAATGATAAAACCCTTTTAACTAAATGATTAACATTTTTTGTTGTCTTATTCTGGAACCATGGCCCAATCAACAAATCGTTCCGTGTGAGCTTCCTTCATTACCTTTTTTGTTACCTCTTCTGATTTAAGTAAGCTCTTTTTTATATGGAAGCATTAGCTATAACTAATATCTATTTGATAGTGTAGTACAATAATGACAAATCGTTATTCATAGACCATAAACCTAATTTTCTGATAATCAGAAGATAATTGGCACTTGTTGCATCACAAAGGGAAAATGCAATTATCAGTTTTGATACGCAACAGTGTGATATGTAGTGATTTGATCTATAATCCACAATTGCTTGTTACTAAAAATCTTAGGGTGAATTTTACATGGAGATTTGCTACCTTTTACTAGAAATGATCGTCTATGCCACTATGTATTTTACTATAAATAACCACACATCCTTCACGTATTAATTTTTAGAGCCCGTCTCGTCTGTCCGGGTAGCGTTGGTTGCCGACTATTGCTCCTAATTTGAGAATTCACTTATTACGCAACATTAAAACAAAATCTAGCAAACTAATTTCATAACTAACTATTCCTGGATAGAGAAGGGCAAAACCAACCATCCAAATCCAGCTGAATACTCGACGTACATAATTTTCATCGACGTGTCCTCTTCCCGCTCCATGTTTGAACACGTATGACACTCGTTACCATTGGCCATCGCCACGTTATAATCCATGCACCGATCACCTTATATGGCACGCAAAGTGGCACAAAAGGCTTTCCTTATATGTATGTATATTCTATGTATCTGTTGGACAATTGCTTACTGGTATCTTGTGAGCCAACTCTATAAGTAAGAACTTAACATTTCAAGCACTCTACATTTCAGTGTGACGACTAACTTAAAATGAATGAGAAAGAAGAGTGCATCGTAACTTCTGGGAAGCCCATCCGTTGTCGAGGTGAGCTATACAAATGGCCTAATAAAATTAACGAATGTTACTCAGAAGGATTATGGATTGTTTGAGCAGAAACTTACTTATGTTCCCTTCAAAACTTAATGTTTAAGGTCGTTCGGAGATACTCGTATGGTGTGACCTAATGTTCTTTTCTTGATTTTGTATAACTGATTTAACAATAAAGAAAAGCAATTCTTTTGTCCGGTACAGCTGCTATTGCAAGGAAACCAGGGGAACCTCTGGTGATAGAGGAGGTGATAGTTGCACCACCAAAGGCACACGAAGTTCGTATCAAAATCATATGCACCTCGTTATGCTATAGCGACCTTACATTCTGGAAAACAAGTGTATGTAATATTTCTTACTCTTTCGCAAATGGTATCTAGGATACTTTTGCTAATAATGAAGTAACTATCAACAACATATTCTGATTCTTTTCCTGTGTCCTTCACAGGATCCTGAGTTTTTCCCGATGATCTTTGGCCATGAAGCTGTCGGGTAACTGAGTTTGATCAACTACATATCTAATTTCTGTAATTTACACTCCATTTTACAATTTTAGCAACGTTAATGCTTCTTTTGTGTTTAAGAATTGTGGAGAGTGTTGGCGATGGTGTGGACGAGGTAAAGGAAGGAGACACAGTTATTCCTCAATTCTTAGCGGAATGCAGAGAATGTGGCGTCTGCACGTCGAATAATAAGGGAAACCTATGCTTGAAATTCCCCTTTCAAATCTCTACTGGGACACAGAGAGAGGGGACTAGCAGATTTACGGACTTAAAAGGAGAGACGTTGCACCATTGGTTGTACATATCGAGTTTCAGTGAGTATACTGTCGTTGATATCACTCACTTGACAAAACTAGATGTCCCAATTCCACCAAATAGAGCATGCCTCCTTAGCTGCGGAGTTTCAACAGGTACTAATAACGCTACTGCTTCAGTATTTCTCAACATCTGTTTTGTTTGTTCAATCACAACAATGGATATATATGTTATTCAGGGGTAGGTGCAGCTTGGAGAGCAGCAAATGTTGATGCTGGCTCTACGGTTGCGATTTTTGGGCTTGGAGTTATAGGACTTGCAGTATGAATTTTTTCAGATTTTCTGCACATTACTTGTAAAAATCGTGTTTAACTGTATAAGATCATCAGTTTATATTTTTAATGCATCTTATTTCTTAGGTCGCGGAGGGAGCAAGACTACGTGGAGCTAAGAGAATTATCGGTGTTGATGTGAATCCTAAGAAATTTGAAGTTGGTAAGATGCAATGATGAGTTCTTGAATTCTATAATTTGTATAAGTCGGCTTTGAATTGCTTAGGATTCAATTTTCACTTGTTAAAACAGGGAAAAAGTTTGGAATCACTGATTTTGTCAACTCCAGAGACTGTCGGGACAAGTCTCTGAGTCGGGTACTATAACTAGACATTCTATTCAAGCAAAGAACTACTCCTGTGTCACAGCTTTCCGGTTATCTTGCTTAAATTTTCACACGATGCAGGTGATACTCGAGATGACTGATGGAGGTGCAGACTATTGCTTTGAATGTGCTGGATCGACAAACTTGATGCAGGAAGCATTCGCTTGCTGCCGAAATGTATCCTCTCATCATTAACCAACTAATTAACAATACGCTCTTATGTCGTTCTATCATCGAACAATATTATTGAATAGTTTCATTTGTTCATCTTCTATCTTTCATCAACTAAAATCATTGTAAAACCCCATGAATAAATTCAATTCTGATGGCACTGAATGTGAATTTGCATCAGGGTTGGGGCAAAACGATAGTTTTGGGAGTCGAAAAGCCAGGCGAAGAGCTGAGCCTTAATTCTCTAGTTGTCCTTCACAGTGGAAAAACTCTAATGGGAAGTATGTTTGGTGGATTGAAGCCTAAAACTGATATACCAATTCTAGCAAAAAGTTACATGCAGAAGGTAATTCAAAAACAGCTGTAACTGTTCTGATTTTTGTCTATAATGTTGTCTCATTTCTTATTTAGTAACATCTAAATGTTTTCCAGGAACTGCAGTTGGACGAATTTGTGACACATGAGATGAAAATTGAGGAAATTAACAAAGCTTTTCAGTTACTGCTCCAAGGGAAATGCCTCAGATGTGTTATTTGGATGGACAATTGATCAATTCAGTCCTATAAAATAAATCTTCAACTGTTTGGCTATGCTCTTGTTTTATTACAAAATTACATTTCGTGTAAAATGTTTGATTGTCTACAAAGACATTGTCTGTCTATCTTATAGCATACAGAGGAAAGTTGGAAATACTATGTGGAATGCTGTTAATGGCAAAGTAATTTAATCAAGTTTAAAATTGATACTTAAGATCTTTTTTTGGTCTTCTTACGAATATTGCTGTAGAAGCAAGTTGACTTGTAACACAATGAGTTATAACTAAGTAAAACAATAATGCAAAAATGACAAGCACAGTTCATAGCTTTGTTCAGTCTAATCAGATCTAGTCCACCATGCGTTCCACCTAGCTTTAATCAACCTCTTTCATAACAAAACCTTCGAGTGCCCAAAATATACGACATATAAATTAGCTTGTATTTTTTATTTGGATAAATTACAGCAAACCCCCCAATTTATGAGTGATTTTGCATTGTGCCCCATAACTTGTGAAAGCGTGCGATTTGCCCCCCAACCTATTGATTTTTGTGCGATTTGCCCCTGATGCGAAATCTAACGGACAGAAACTTAGACACGTGTCCAAAATGAACGGTTGATCAATGACTCGGGGGGCAAAACACACAAAAATCAATAAGTTGGGGGGCAAATCGAACATTTTCATAGGTTAGGGACCACAATGCAAAAGCACTCATAGATTGGGGATTTGCCGCAATTATCCCTTTTTATTTTCAAAAGATGTATATATATATAGACTTTTGTAGGTAACTGAAAAACTTTCTAAGGGCATTAGCACTTCCATTGCGCTCTGGTGAGCTCCACATGCATATGAGAGCAGGATGCAGAGCCCGTGCTGCACCCCCGACCCTTTACTATTTATACTTTAGAGAAAGAATCATTATCCATCATACTGATTATTAGAAGTCTCAGAGTTATAGGATTTGTCCAGGTGAATGGTTAGGTTACAATAATATTTATTTGATGTTGTATATATAATTAACTTTATTTTAAAGTTTGAGAAATCAAAATATCCACCACCACCCCTACACATACCACTCCTCAACCACCTCATTAGTACTACATAGTACTACCTCATTAGTGAGGTAGTTTGCCGACATAGACTATAGTAACTGCCTTAGTACGTATGAATATTCTACAAATAATAAAGTAAGATTTTAAAAAACTTTACATTAATAAAGTAAGATTTTAAAAAACTTTACATAATTCAGTGTGACAACTAACATAAAATAAAATGGATGACAAACAAGAGTGCATCATGACTGCTGGGAAGCCCATTCGTTGCCGAGGTGAGCTCTACAACTTTAATAAAATACATGGACGTTAATTACTTTAGGGGAATATATATAAATATATATTGGATTTTTTTGGGAAGTTGAATAGTTATTATGCTATCTTCAATGGTTAAGTTTTCATGTTTTGAGGAGACTCTTATGGATTAAAGACATCTATATTGTGCTGGGGATTTTCTTGATTTTGTTTCTTAGGATGTGAGTCTTAAGTAATGTGCACCAGTCCCTCTTCCAAAACCGCGATCTTAACATATATGTTGCGTCGTTAATATAATAGTCTACTTATATCCAGTTGTAATAAAACTCGTCGAATATAATGAAACATCATGTCTCGGCAACACGCCTGACATAAGTCTCCATTGGGCGAATAAATCTATGTGACGTTTATTAATTTCCATCTCTATGTTTTTCTATCATCGTATTGCTGCAGATACTTATGTGGACTATTGTTTTTTGAGTTGGTACATATCGTGGATCTTAATTTTATTTTTTCTTTTGGATTTATAAAACTGATTTAACGGAAAAATAATTGTCTTCTATTGCAAGCCGCGGTTGCAAGGAAAGCATCGGAACCTCTGGTAATAGAGGAGGTGATAGTTGCACCACCAAAGGCTCATGAAGTTCGCATTAAAATCATATGCACCTCCTTATGCTCTAGCGACCTCACATTCTGGAAAAAGAATGTATGCATTTCTTACTTTTTTTGCAAATGGTGCTTAGGATATCTTTTCATATAATCAAATAACTAACATCAAGAAATCTAACACATTTCTCTTGTGTTTCCCAGGATCCTGGATTTTTTCCAATAATCTTTGGCCACGAAGCTGTCGGGTAAGTTGTAAACACCTACGTATATATCTATACATTTTCCTTCTTCCTTCTAAATGCACTTTTCCAAAATGCTTCTTTTGCGTCAAGGATCGTGGAGAGTGTTGGTGATGGTGTGGATGAGGTAAAGGAAGGGGACACGGTAATTCCTCAGTTCTTAGCGGAATGCAGAGAATGTGGCGTATGCACATCAAATAAGAAGGGCAACCTATGCTTGAAATTCCCCTTTCAAATCTCTACCGGGACACAAAGAGATGGGACTAGCAGATTTACGGACTTAAAAGGAGAGACGTTGCACCATTTCTTGTACATATCGAGTTTCAGTGAGTATACGGTTGTTGATATCACTCGCTTGATAAAACTTGTTGACCCAATCCCACCAAATAGAGCATGCCTGCTTACTTGTGGAGTTCCTGCAGGTACTAAGAACAGTACTAATTTGGTGTGTATTGAGTATTTTTTGGCTTGTTCAATCACATTATGGATATATGATAATCAGGGGTAGGTGCAGCTTGGAGAGCAGCAAATGTTGATGCTGGTTCCACTGTTGCTATTTTTGGGCTTGGAGTCATTGGACTTGCAGTATGCACTTGTTAGCTTCTGCATATTATCAGTATAACTAAAGAGACCATCATTCTTTTGACGCATCTGATTTCTTAGGTCGCGGAGGGAGCAAGACTACGTGGAGCTAAGAAAATCATTGGCATCGAAGCAAATCCAGAGAAATTTGAAATTGGTATGATGGAAGTTGCAAACTTTACCTATTTGGGAAGTATGACATGTATTAGTTTGTAGAAGTTGGCTTTAATTTGCATTACTTAATATGTGGACATTCACTTCTTAAAACAGGTAAAAAGTTCGGTATGACTGATTTTGTCGACTCAAGAGACTGCCTGGGAAAACCTTTGAGTCAGGTACCTAGACATTCTATTCAGTTAAAGAACTACACCTGTTTTCTGATTTTCCGGTTATCTTGCTTAAATTTTTGGACGTACCAGATAATAAATGAGATGACTGAAGGAGGTGCAGACTACTGCTTCGAGTGTATTGGATCGATGAACTTCATGCACGAAGCATTTGCTAGCTGCCGAAAGGTATCCTCTTACTGTGTAGTGGCAAATAACAATTTTGATCTTTCCAGTTGTTCTGTCGTCGGCCAACACTACTTCTGAATGGTTTCATATGTTGATCGTGAATCTTTTCTACGACTAATTCAAAGAATCATCTAAAATCTCGTGAACTGAATTCAGACATGACATTAGTGAATGTAAATTTGCATCAGGGTTGGGGCAAGACGATTGTTTTAGGAGTCGAAAAGCCAGGCGAAGAACTGAGCCTTAATTCTTTAGTTGTCCTTCACAGTGGTAAAACTTTGATGGGAAGTATGTTTGGTGGATTGAAGCCTAAAACTGATATTCCAATACTAGCAAAAAGTTACATGCAGAAGGTAATCCCAAAGAACATGTGATTGTTCTGATTTTTTATGAAAATTCATATATATAGATCTGTTTGTCTATAATATTGTCTCATTTCTTATTTATTAAAATCTTATTTTTTTAGGAACTGCAATTGGATGAGTTTGTCACACATGAGATGAAATTTGGGGAAATTAACAAAGCTTTTCAGTTACTACTGGAAGGGAAATGCCTGAGATGTGTTATATGGATGGGCAATTGATCAACTTCAGTCCTCTATGAACTTTCTTGATATAAATCTCGAACTATTTTGTTCTACTGCTGTTATAATTGTATAAATAAAAAAAGCATGTGAACTGTTAAATTGATTGTGTACTAGTCAAATAAAAGAAAATATAGTTTATGTCATATTATACAGAGGAAAGGTTGAAATACTATGTGGAATGCTAATAAACACCTCCTGCATTTTCTTGACATTTAGGTTTTCGGCAAAAGACCTCCTATTCGAAATAGCTCGACACATTACTCCTGCACAAACTAAATGGATAAATGACCCTTTGTTTTATATTAAAATAGACATATAACCTCATTTGAAAAATAAATAGGGGAGTTTCCCCTTACAGTATATGAAATACGCACAAGTGTCAAGAAGGCAATGTGTAACTTTTCAAAACTACATAGGATAATCAGCCTATTTTTTTACATAGGGGGTGTAATGTGCTTAATTCAACATAATACACAATGAGTAATTTGTCTATTTATTTTCACGCAAATACGGAGGAGAGGGGTAAAAGACGGAGAGAGGAGTATGTATATTTCATATATCATAAGGTCTACAATGCCATTAGCTCATAAACTAATTTGGTCTCTTTATTCTAGCTCAACAAAATCTTAGTCCATCATTGATATTGATACTTTACACCTACATTGACATTTTCTAGCTTAGAAAACTTCAAGCCCCCAAAACAACATTGATACTTTCTAGCCCAAAATCATCTTACTACATCCCGAGGCCGAAATAGTCAGAAATCTCGAGACAACATAAAAGTTATGTTATCTCTTATTGTCCAAAAGAAAATATCATTTGTTATTTTAATTGAAAAAAATTGATGAGTGTTATTTGGTCAATGACAAAAAGACCCAAACGTTTAGTTTTGAGGTACACATGCTCAAAGAATGATGATTTGCGTCTATCTTGGACAATTTTGCCCTCGCTCTGTATTAATAATACTTTTAATAAAACCCCCCCTATTTAACATTAAATTGGCAGTTACCCCTTATGTGATTTTATTGAAATTTGCAGTAAACGCCCCTTATAGTTTTAAGAAAGTGGCAATAATCCCCTTCTTTTTTCGTTTCCTCCAATATGATCCATTAATTTCGTGGGTTTTGAGGAAATAAGCTAGGGAATAATAGTCTATTTATCTCAGCCAATGCCTAAAACCAAAATAAAGGCACTATGCTAATTATCAAATAATACATGGAATTATCTCCCAGTTAAAATTTCCCAAGGGTAGTTTTTGCCAATAGCTCTATAAATCTCCAACAATTCTTATGGCAGGCAGACTTCTCAGCATTTAATTTCAGACTTGTTTGATCTTTCAGCCTATTTTGAAAATATTTCATTGTTGTAAAAAATTTATAACAGCAATTTGTACCAAATAAAATTTCTGATTGGGTGGTAGACAGATTTAATTTCAGATAGATTCTTCCTTATTCATGATTCAATAGTGGATAGATCTTTCCTCAATAGTGGTCCATTCAATTGAATAAATTACTCAATGCTAACCCAATTGAGAGCCAAAAGTGACAACTCGGAATAGCTAAGCCGCCCATGGTGAGTTGAATTCAAGATTACTTTTAAACTGCTGACACCCCAAAAGAAAAAAAGAATTTGTATTAAAATTCTCAATTGGGAAAAAGAAAAGAAAAGAATGTGATCATCATTACCTAATATATTTATTTATCCCGAATACGTCCGTTTTGTACCAAAAGTTCTTGTCTTTTTCATGAAAACAAACATAATTTATCAAATTGTCCATTTTGCAGCTGCAATCACACTTGTTAAATTATAGAATCTTAGTTAATTATTATTTGATTATATTTTGATCTATGACTTTAGAATATTCTCATAAGTAGCTCGTATGCATGTACGTGGAAAGGAAAAAAAGAACCTTATCCAAATCCACCGAAAGTCGTATTCACAATCTCTATCGAGAAAAAATAAGGTAATAAGCTGACATTGTCCTAAAAAAAAAAAGTTAATTAATAAGCTGACGAAGGACGGTCGGTTATGGTTTAAGGCTTTAACCCAATCTTCTCAATCCTGCCAAATCATTATTACGCCACTAAAATCTCTTATGTATGAAATAAGTACGACATCTCCTAAAATAAAAAAGTAAAACACAAATTAAATTATGGCAAAAATATAAAGCCTTTGCAACTATAGTTTGAATAAGATTTTTTTATAAAAAATCGTAGACAATCATTGAAACAATTAAGAGGTAATAAAATGCAAAAGCTATCAATGTGCTATTTTAAGGGCTAATTGCAGCAAACCTCTTGATCTGTAGGTGTTTTGCATTTTACTCCCTACCTATGAAAATGTGCGATATGCCTTTCAATCTATTAACTTTGCCGCATGATGCACATCTAAAGAATAAAAATAAAGATATATGCATCCCAAAATAAATGGTGGATCAATAGCTCAAGGGGTAAATCCCACAAAATTAATAAGTTGGGGGGGTATATCACAAATTTTCATAGATTAAGGGTAAAGTGCAAAACACCTCATAAGTTGGGGTTTGTGCAACTAACCCTATTTTTAATTGGAATAAAAGTCACTGCATTATATATACATATATTTTTTTTCTATTTTTTTTTTTTTTTTGGAACATTTTATATTTTTAGTTGATTGTATCAATAACTAACATTATGTGGATTAAGATTTACCCATTTCAAATTGAGTATTGACAGGTTTTAATTTTTGTTTAGTTTATTTAAAAACTGTGTAAAAATGACCAGTACTACTATGTTTTTATTTTTATATCTTAGATAATTGATAAAAGAATCTTATAAACTTCAATTTAGTTTGAACAATATTAAGCCTTTATTCATGAAAAATGTACGAAAAAAATCATGTATGCTGTCGGTTTCGGTAAGTATTGATCAAGTAATAATATTAGGAAGTTTTTGCTAATAAAAGTTAGGTAGAAGTTATTTGCGATTTACACCGAAATAAGTAGATCTACTTCGTCAGAAATCATGTCATTGAGTGGAGTATAGTGCCTCTGGTACTCAAGTTCTTCTTTAACAAAATTCTTTGACTTATAAAAATAAACTATGGACACATCACACATTATACAAACTTAAAATATATTATTGTAAATAAGTACATAAAACCTTTCACAAATATGGATATTTCGCCAAATAAAAGAACCCCAAAATAAAACACATTAAAAACCATCAACAAGCAAGCCAAACAACATGACAACACTCCAAAATACACAAATTATTGAAACCAAATTCAAAACCAAACATTTGAATTTTGATATTTTAGTACTTATATCCACCCTCCTTTTCCTTTTCCTTCTCCTTTTCTTCCTCCCCCTTGGAGTGGTGCCCTGGCAGTTTCTCCTTAATCTTGTCCAAAAAACTTTTCTTTTCCTTGCCCTCAGCCGCATAGGTTGAGCCGTATTCATGCGATGGTGGCGCTACTTCCTCATACTTCTCGACTGGCACCGGAGCGGCATAGTACTCAGTGGGTGGTGGTGGCGCTACTTCTTCATACTTAACTGGTACAGGAGTGGAATCATACTTGACCTCGACCTTTTCTTCTTCATTCTTGTCTCCTGAGAATTTCTCCTTGATCTTCTCTTTTAGACTCTTCTTTTTCTTCTTCTTTTCTCCATATTCATCTACATATTCCTCGTCACTCGACTGCAATTATCGATCATAAAAGAATATGATCATCGTACGGAATATAAATATATGTAGTAACACATATTATATGGTGCAATGATTGTCGTCTCATCTAAAAATTAAACCTATAGAACATTTATTCTTTTAATAAATTTTAAAACTCTCTCTCTCGTGTCAAGAAAAAATTTATTTCATACAACCAATGCATGATAAAGTGGTACTCCAAGACTAAGATTGGAAATATTTTCTAAATTTTTAAGCATTAACTTCATAGAGCTCAATATCAACTGTGCATTAGCGTTAGTGATTGAATTAATTGTACCATTTCATCATGCAACAATAGATATATTCTCCACGTGTTGTGATCTTTTTTTACTAATTTTGCCACATATCATTGTTTGGTAACCATACTACTTTTTATGACATCATATTTAATCATCGTCTTGTCAAAAAATTTAATTTTCTAGGCATATTTCAACAATACCTCCTCACACTTCTCAGTAGGCACCGGAGTGGCGTAGTACTCAGCAGACGGTGGTGTCGCTACTTCTTCATACTTAACAGGCACAGGAGTGGAATCATACTTGATCTCGACCTTTTCTTCTTCTTTCTTGTCACCTGAAAATTTCTCCTTGATCTTCTCTTTCAGACTCTTCTTTTTCTTCTTCTTTTCTCCATATTCATCCACATATTCCTCGTCACTCGACTGCAATTATTCGATCATAAAAAACATATGATCATAAGATCGTCGTCTCATCTAAAAACTTAAACCTCTACAGAAATCTATTCATTTACATTGATTTTCAAAAGCCCTCGTGTCGAGAAAAAATTTATTTCATGCAACTAATGCATACTAACGTGGTACTTCAAGACTAAAGATACAGATATTTTCTTAAGTTGTGGGCATTATGCTTCAGCTCGATATTAATGTAATTGAATTAACTACACCACCTCCTCATACAATAGTTTGAAATAATTATGCACGAGTCGTGATCTTTTTACTTCTTTTGCCATGTATCATTGTTTAAATAATTGTCTCGTCTATAAATTTAATTTTCTAAGCATATTTCAACAGTACCTCCTCACACTTCTCAGTTGGCACCGGGGCGGCATAGTACTCGGTAGGCGGTGGCGGCACAACCTCCTCGTACTTTATTGGCGCTGGAGCGTCATATTTGATCTCAACCTCTTTTTCCTTCTTGTCTCCAGAGAATTTTTCCTTGATCTTCTCTTTCAAACCCTTCTTTCTCTTCTTCTTTTCTCCATATTCATCCACGTATTCCTCGTCACTTGACTGCAAATATCAATCATAACATAATATGATCAGCGCCCCAAAAATATATCTAAAGTAACATATATTATTTGTTCGAAATACCGAAAGCTATTGAATTGTTATTCCATCTTATGCTATTATATTTTGCTTCAATATTTCCAGCAGAAACGTTCTCTGACATGTACTACCTGTATTTTTCTTTTTTTTTTTTGTTCCACTTAACATATATTACTTTCCAATAAATGTGTGACGATGAGATTCAGACGCTGGACATTATTTTAAAACTGACATCATATTCAATTGTCGTCTCTTCTAAAATTTATGTCATTTTTTTGATAAAAGGGTCACGACAGGAGTACCGTGATAGGCCTATTTTTTATTTCTCTCTAACATCATATTTTATATCATCTCTTTTAAAAGTTTACGGAGGCGCAACGGGATTCACTTACTAGACCTATTTCTTAATTAATACTGATCTTATAAATAACTGTCGTCTCATCTAAAATCTAAAATTTCAAACCTATAGAGACTAGAAAATATTATATTTTCTATGAAAAACTTACCGAGCTGCTTGAACTGCCACTCCTATGGAGCTTTGCGAGCAAGCTCTCGTGCTTCTTCTCTTCTTTCTTCTCTTCATAATCAGTCACGATCACCTCTTCCTCATACTTCTTCTCCTCCTCGTATTTCGTCGCCCCGTATTTCTCCTCCTCCTCGTACTTCTTCTCCTCGTATTTCTCCTCCTCGTACTTCTTCTCCTCCTCCTCCTCACACTTCTTCTCCTCTTTCTTTTTCAAGAAATCGAACAACCCGCGATCGCTGGACTCCACGGCAGCGTACTCCTCAACCTTGGCGGGAGCTTCGCATTTCTCCTCTACCTTAGTCACGTGGTTGTAGTTACCTTCATCAGCCATTTTTTTTCAATCTAACTTTAATAAGAAAAATATGTTTGTAATAAACTTGAGAAAGATGAATATATCTTTGTTATTAATGTTTTAGAGAACTGAGTGAATGATTTGAAGAGTGGAAAGTGGCGGGGTTTATATAGGAAACGTTACGCGTTGCCAACACGACTTTAAGATAATTTTCTATTGCCAGAGCAGTTCGAAAATTCATGAAAGGCTAAAGATCAATCAACTACTCCATTTTTAACTACATGCGCCGACGTGTCGGCTTCATATCTTAGTACTGATTGTAACGTTTTTGCTATACTTTTTAGTTTTTAAATAATAACTATAATGCAACTATGTGAAGTTGTGACAAATTGACAGTATCATGTACCGAATATATAAGATATTTTATCTCTGAATATAAACTACTCCGCAATTACAAAAAGTATCATGACTCACAGTTAAGATAATTTAGCAAAATAAGTAGTCAATTAGTTTTTATTGTTCGTAGCCTAACAATGACAAACCATTAATCTATGGATGGTTTAGTAGTTTTGAATTAATCAGAGTTTGGTTAGGCGCTGTGCAATGAAAAGATGAACATATAAGATTAGATTATTTCAATTTGCTCCAAGCTTCTATATATGTTAACTAATTATGCTTTGAAATTGGTCTAGATAACCACAAGTTGGTCATGATGTTGAAAAACTAGCAATTTCCATATAATTTTATTAACTCTACAAATAGAACAACGCATTTTAAAACCTAGTAGTGTTAGGCTAAAATGCATCGATACCCCTATGCCAAAGGGTGATTTGCATAGTGCCTTCAAATCTATCAATAAAAAAAAAAAAAAAAAAAGCGAAATATGCCCTTTCACCTGTTAAAAGATTTGCAAATTGTCCCTGGGTGATCGATCAACGGTTTAACGTGAATTTGTTTCTTCATTTTTCTTTCATTAAATTTGGCCTTAGGGGGAATCTACACATTTATCAATAGGTATGAGCCTATTTTTCTTTTGGATAGGTTTAAGAGCTGTGAAATATTATATAGTTTGAAGAGTTTGATGCATTTTTCCTAAAACTTATAGAATAGAATTCAAGAATTATCTATAAAATAATTCTTGGGGGTACCATAGTTGTAGTTTAGAGATGATATTTTTTCTCAGGGGATTTAGAGATGAAAAATTTAACACACAGATCAACGAATTATAATCCTCCATGCAAATACACTATATAAAAATTTATTATGGAACGGAATTAATTCAAGTAACATCAGTAAAATATTATTCAGGGAACAATAGTTGTACTTTATAGATGAAAAATTTAAATACATCTTTCGATCAGCTAATAATCCTCTATGCTTTACAATAAACTATATTCATATTAAATTTGAATGAGAACATGCAGATCTGATTCTATATGCGAACTACATTCTACAAACCTAGAATTAAACCAAAATACGTTAATTACTACGTTGATCATATTCCCAAACCCAATTTAAACATTAGCTAGAATAACTCAAATACTTAGGCCCCGTTTGGATGTATTTTCATATCTTTGGTTCGTTCAATTTTTGTTTGAATGTTTTGAATAAATTTTTGAAAAATGTGTGGAACATTTGAAATGTGCTATGGATGTAGTTTGAGTGCTGGAGTTATAGGTAGAAAATATATATATAGGTGTCAAATCAATGCATAATAGATGAGTGTCAAATCAGTGGATGATAATTAAGAATTGTTATATTAATCTGATAACATTTTAAGAAAATATTATTATAATGCTGACTATTACATTTAAATTGTAAAAGTACTAATATATTGGTAATAATTAAAAATATTTAAAAAATGTTCTCTATTATTTCATGTAGATATATTTATCCTAAACTTGTAATGATAAATCTAAAATATAGTCCCATAATGTTAGAATTTGTAATTGTGACCGTTCTTTAAAATTTATTATTGACAAATGATACAGACAAATCAAAATTCCTAATAACAGAGCAAAAATATTAATTTTCCCTTCTAATTAAGACCCTAATTATCTATGCCTCGTATAGTTACTGATTTTGTGCTTAACCATAAATAAGTTTCATACAAAACAGTCTCTCTTACTAGAATCTTTGCAAATATATATTGAGAAATTTACACCAAACAGTACGACCAATCAAATTTGAATAAAACAATTAAATTAAGCAGGAATATAACAATTACCATAATTAATTATATTCAATCACTAAAGTGTATATAATACTATAATATCGTGAATGACACACACACATATACATCCACATCTATATTATATATATATATATATATATATATATATATATATATATATATATATATATATATATATATATATATATATATATATATAAAATATGAAGAAGTATTCAAAAATCTGAATGAACTATTAATTATTAGTTGTTTGTTTGTTCAACTTTGTTAATATTTTACTTGATCTTTTATACATTGTGCACTATTTATAGTTGATAGTTTTAACTGCATATTAAATCTAATAGTTTATGCTTTTTTATGATGGAAATAATTTTCATATAATATGGACTCATTTTTTTGTGTTTTCATATTTTAATTAAAATAATTTTGAAGGGATTAATGAAATTTTTTCATGTCAAATATAGGATAAATTCTTTGCGTATTATTTAGCTTTTAGTATTTATAAAATAATCATACTAGTTAAGGAAGATTTGTGCATACAACACAAAATTTGCTAAATTTGTAAAATGGGAATTCATATTGGATTTATGGAAATAAATATTGAGGAATAATTAATGGTTTACATAATTATACCTTAATTATGTAGTAGATCCCTTGAATTATGGATGCCATGATACTAGTTAAAATTTAAACAGTTAGATTTTGTGGGATTTAAGATTAGGTAAGGATAAAAGTGAAATTTTAAGGAATATTTCCATGCTATTAGGGAAATTGCTTTGTCATATCATTTGCATTTACTATAATACAAGACCTTTAATATTGTTTAAGTAAAATTAATGAGGAGAGAGAGTGGTGCGGTCATGTCACATGTGATGTGAGAGAATCTGTACACCTTTTGAAATTTTCAATTTCTCAGACAAAATATTTTCCATGCCAAAATTTGAAAACCCTTCCAAATCATATTTGGGATTCAAAACTCTGAAAAATCTGGATCAAATTTGATCCAAACAGGGCCTTAGATTTTCCTAGTAAATTTTTGATATTTCTTACTACTTTACATCCTTACATGAACTTACTTTCACAAAAAATATTAATAACAGGAAAAGCAAATAAAAGCCGCCTGTCACGAACGTACAAAAGCAGAGAAGGATGGACATTTTCGAAGAGGCAAGCATCCACCAGTCAAATTACCCCACGTGGCAAGAATGTACATCTGTGGGTCCCCTGCAGGTCGGCCTTGAAATAAAACCCAATAAAACCGAGGTGTGTGGCGGTGAGAATACATAATCGACATCATTAATTTGGACATGTGGCGAGTTTGTAGGGGCCATGAGCTCCTTGAGATATTCGAACAAAGGGGAGGTGCACAATTGTACGTACATCTCGATCACCATTCATGGATCACTGTCGGTCACCCGCTTGGACAAGTGGTCGGTTTGACGTTGGTAGTTTGGTTTCGAGTATCCATGACCTTGTTTGCTTCTCATTGTCCAAAGTCCCTAAGTACTCTTAAAATGCATCAATTTGTGGTGTTTGTTGCTAAAATCATCATGCGCCCAACTTTAGCTTCTTGTCACACTTTATAATTTGTATGGGACATAACTATTTTGTGCAATGATGTTAAAACATATATGTTTAGAATATCGAACTTATACACATGGTTCATTTAAGAGGCGTAGTAATAAAAATTGGTGTAAGACTTCATTTGTGAACCATCAAGAAATTTGTGAGCAATTAATACACATCAAGCTTTCTTAAATTTCTCTCGACTTCTTCTAACTTTTTGAGCAATTATTCCTAGAGTTTTGAGTTGGTTTACTTGGGAGCGAACCCACTGGTTCCTACGCAAGTGCCACAAAAGATAAATACTATAATTTAGAAAATTCCACGATACGAACAATCTGTTCCGCCTAAAAACAAGTTTTTGGTTGTACAATTGCAGTATGATTGTTGAATTTCAAACAAAAATTACCATGACAACTATGAATTTATCGGTTGTGGGTTTTGGTTTGATGTAATAATAAATAACACACAAAAACAATACATCACAAAACAAAACCATGAAGCTAGATGACTATTTAGATGGAGTTGTCAAGTTACCTAAACTACTGGCAACTGGCCCCAACCAAATGCTTGATTAATATTATTTTTCTAGTCCTAAAATACTGGTCCTGGAGCAACACTGCACCAAAGTTTCTATTGGCCTGTTCACATCAAATGCAATTTCCCAAAGGGTCAATAAATAAATTAAACAAAATTCTATTGAAAATGTGCTGCATAAGATCCCATAAAGGATACCTCAAAAAAATAAAAAATTCCCATAAAGGAACAACGCCGTTGGGAGTAGCATAGGGTAAAAGAAAATGATAAATCAGAGCATCAAGAGCTTTTAAGAGGATTTCTAGTTTTTAGTGATAAAATAATGTACTTAAGGGCTTATCCCTTGCAAATAATAAGGCAACTGTATGCAAAGTGGCTAGTATACTGATAGTAGTGTTTATTTTATCCCTTCGAATTTTAGTGTTAACATGAATTTATATAAGACTATATCAGGGGCTTGTCTCGTCTAGTTTTTGGAGGGTGCCTACTTAGTTGGGATTTTCGAGACTACTTGTCGTCGACACTATTCCATATTTTACGCATAAAAAAATGTACTTATATAAGACATGCATGCGTTATTTTATATAGTATATAATTAACATGTATCGATATAGTATTGTTTTTTGTTCAAGTCTAAATTTAAGGTTGGTGATGAATGAAGAATATGATGGCAATATCAGTATGATCAGTTACGTTCACAAGATTTAGAGTGCCCGTGTGGTTGAAGAGGCTTAGTTTTTCGAAATTATCAAAAGGAATTTTGTCATTTTTCTTTTTGAATCTACAAAGAGGATACAGTTGATGAATAATAGGTATGTCTTATGATAATTATTAGAAGAATTTCGTTTTATAATATTTTGATGTAATAGTTTATTTTAGGCATTGAATACAATAATCGATCTTTTTCTTCATAGATTACTCTTGTTTTTGATGCATGATTGAGGAATTATGTTGACTTTGATAGAGCTACAACATGAGTAGGTAGTTTTCAAACTGCTGTAATTTTTGAGTTTTAAGGCTTATGTACTTCTACAAAAAACGAAATGAGAATAACTCCTAACTCTCACAAGCCATAATTAGCGTTATGGATTACCCTCTCCTAACCTAACCTACTTCTAAAATATCAAAAGAAGCCATCATTAAACAAATATGCTAGCTCATGTATATCAATCTTAAAAATTAGTCGGAGATGAACTTTCTAAACGAATATAGTCGTACATAATGCCCTGGAAAGGGCTAGTACTCTTTGCTTGTGTCAAGTATATGGTATTTTCTCCTTGTATGAGTCGCACAGATGGAACATCAACATTGAATAACCAGTATATTCCGCGAATTCCATGCCTGGCAATTGCATTATCGCCCCCGATATCTCCGGTTGTAAACAACGGAGGATTTAGAGCAGCATCATTGATTCGAACCTAAATGATAACAATTCAATGTCACACAATTATCACACAAAACACTAATTATTGTTGAACTTCAACAATTTGTATCACACTTTCACCTGTAATTCAGACTTGTGAGCTGATGCAAGTGCCACTCGCAATTTGTAATTACCACCTCCATTCAACTTTCCAATATTGAATTTTATTTGCCATGTTGTACTAGTGTACGTATTTTCACCAGTTTTTCTGCAGAAAGAGTTAAATTTGGTCAAATAGAACTATTGTAGCATGTTCGCATAGAACTAAATGTTTAATACCTTGTAACCTGAGCAAAGAACCAATCTTTTCTGTAGTCACTAACACCTATTGTAAAAACTAAATCTTTATCTGGGTATAAATCAGCATATCTTTCCCATAGTCCATATTGTCTAAACCTGCAACATCAAAAAGTAGAAATACATGTCCAATTAATCCCAACGAGTGAGATTTCAATGTAGGAGATAGATTTATGGTCTTATATGGCAGAAAGAATGAGCATACACTTATGCATAAAAAACTAACCTATCTGTGTGATTTACATATAGTTTATTAATGTACTTCGTGTTGGGATCAGGAACGTAAAATTCTGCTGCTGAACGATCAGGGATGCCGATCTCCCACAATGTTGGACCATTTCTTGGAGGCTCATATATAAGTTCACCGACGCCAATATCAGAACCTAATTTTAATATCATTTTGTTGCATCGATCACTTACGATAGATTAAAAGATAAATCAACCAGTCTAGACGCTGCTAGAATATTTCATATTAAATCTGAAGTGAAAATTTTGGCAATAGTCGGAACCTGGGGTGATAGTTATTGCCCTTTCAAACTTGTAATCTCCGATAAATCCAGGGATCCACGCATATAGATTATAATCACCAGTGCGTATATTATCAATGGAAAACGAACCATTCGCATCTGTAGTGGTCCAAAACTGATACCCCTGGTACAATCAAATGAGAGAAAGTGTTGAAAAAACGATGCTCACTGAAAAAGGCCACAAGTTAACCTTTTTCGCGTTCTAAATCAAGTAACCGAGAGAAGAGCCGTTATTACCTTCGATTCCCTTTGCCATGATCCAGCGTCACCTGGTGGTGCCAAACCAACATACGCTTCTTTCACCGGCATAGGACCTTTGCTTATATACCTATACAAATTTATACAAAATAAGTGACTTTTAAAAACAAGCACATTTTGTATAACTTCAAATAAGGCCAGCATTGTCTTAGGTTAAGATTCTACTGGACCTTCGTTTAATGCAACACACGAAGAAACATTTCAAATACACGAGAATTGCGAAATGAAGATAAGAAAGAACCTGTCATGCACAAGCATTTGACCCCTGACTCTGCCCCTCTGGTTTGATTTCGGAAAATCATCGGAGGCTGCAAAACTGTAAGGCCATGATCGTACTTCTTTTTCCATCTGAAAACCAGTTTGCAAGTATATTGATCAAGAAATAATGACATACACTACTTTATCAATCTCAGCTGTGACATTCACCTGTTCTTTAGCATCACTCCAAAGGGAAAGTGCATCCCTTTTATCAGGTACCGAATTCAGATAGATAAAAACCGGGCCAAGAACTTTTTTCCATGCTTCCCCAGGTTTAAATTTTAGTAAAAGATCCATTCCCGCGTAGTGAGATGTAAGAAATATCTGCACACAATTAAGACAACTATTATTAATTGCTGAAAGTTACCAGGACAATTCAAAAGTATCAATCATGTGCATCCAGCAATCAGAAAATAATCCATAAACTAGATTGTGATCGATTGAATTTGACACCCGAACTATATAAATTTTCACGACACATTGTTAAGTGAAAGTAGTATATTCGGGAACTTACTGCAAGAGTGGTAGGATTCACATGAGATGCAAGGTCTTGTTTGAAAGGTCCCCCATTCCGAAACTCGTTGCTAGGAGTAATTTGCCAAAATCCAACTGGTGGATCGAAACTTATCCATCCATGCACCTTATTATCTTTGTTTAGCTTTGAGTACTGGTACTTATCATCAACCTGGACAAAATATAGCAATCAAGATTCAACAAAACGATGCACAAAAATATATGTACTAGAACTTCATGAGTTAAACACTATTTTTTATATCATATTTTAACGTACCTCTCCTTTAAATTCGGGTTCCACGGGATTAACAAGGAGGACTGCTTCGGGGTAAGCCAGTGTCTGACCTCTTGGTGGTAACCGATCGTCTGCTGAGGGCATGTATCTTTGCCTATCATCGTCTACCACCATGTAATGAAACCTGGTATATCAAAAAAATAAACAAATCAAATTTTCTTGCTATTTCACCACATAAATGTAAGAAAATACGATACTCGGGATCAAATTAACTAAATTTTATAGTATCTCAAAGTTAAGAAATTCAGAATTTTCCCAGTTTCAGACTGTCGGATATATATGATAATAATAGAAGGCAATCCTCTGTACAAGCTTTAGCTTTTATATGACACTAACTTATCAAAAATGTCACGTGTCAGGCGTAACAAAAGATTCCCTGCCTGTATGTGAGATCGATGGCGTTTTGAGAACATATATAAACTAATAAATATTAACTCTCTCTATGAGTATGAACTTTTAGATGAGACGCCAATTTAACCCGGACATCACAGTGTTTGCTATAGTAAAGGCATGCTTACTTGTCTTTGTTGAGCCTGAACGCAATCCTAGCAGTGTTAATGTAGAAACCGGGAAAGTCCTCCGGATGTTCAAAAATTGCGTACGAATAGAATCCATGGGAACCTCGGAGCAGAACAAACCTAAAAACAGTTCTCATGAGCTTAGAAAAAATATTGAAATATATGTTGACTGAAAGTTAGAAAAACAGAAGACAATACCTCTTGTCTATAGTTAAAGGAGCCTGTTGTCCTTGGAGTGAAGAATTCCAAGTTCTTGTGAACGATAGCTCTATTTGCTCCTCATTTTCTACGATAACCTTAAGGTTCGTCCCCTCAATTCTGCATAACAAAAAATTCTTCAGCTCAAAAGTTAAGTAAATGATAGGAAATTGACTCTCTACCAAGGATCACAAACGTTTCCTAGGAAAAATATCGACATGTTCATGTTTATGACTTTGTGGTTCATTTTGGACATGACTTATCTAAAAGACGAGGAAAATCTTTCAGAAAATTACGAAAAGTTTCTATTATGTAGCAGGCCAGAACGTACATAACAAACTTTCCACTTGTCTTGCGATTTCCTGGTTCACTCCAATTAATGTCCCAATACCTGTAATAAGTACCACCATAACAAAAAGCATAAGCGAATCAAGTTAGCTTGAATTAGTTTGCCAGAAGACGAACATATATATTCGCGTCAGTTGAAAAAAAAAAGTATCTCTTAAGATTAACATACAAAAGTATTAAATTAGCTCAAAGTTAACAACACCAACACTTGATAAAAAGTATTTTTCGTTGGCATAACTAAATTTAACTATGGACATTTTAGTCTTTTTTTAAGCTAAAAATAATGAAAAAATATATGAAGAAAGGACAATCAATTAGCTACTAATGACAGGAGTATTTGGGCTAGGAAGTGGGACTGGACTGAGGGCCGGCTGCTGGGCTTTGTCAATATAATATATATGCATGGTAAACTGTATAGTTGAAACCCTTTTTAATAGTAATTCTTTTTTCTATCTTTCTAAAATGCTTTTAGAACTCTTTATTGGTGATGTTAAGTTGCCATGGTTTCTTTGAAAGATAAAGAACACACTTGGCTACTACCTTGAGAATTGAGATACTCTTTGTATTTTTCTTTCATAAAATTTATTTGAATATTAGGTATACTGCAGGAGGAACTATTTTATGCAAACGATGCATGATGATGTGGTGCAACTAAAAAAGATCCAGATTTTTTCTAAAGTATACGATATCTAAAAGCTTCATCGTAATCGTATATTTCTCGTAATGTAGAGAAGTTTTTGCTATAAGCCCAAAATATTTCATAAATGGAATTAAGTATTATATAGGGGGCTAATGCATAAAACCCTTATGTGGTATTGAAAACCTGCACAAAACCCCCTTGTGATTTGATAATTGTCAAGAACCTCCTTGTGGTTTCAAGAATCATGCGTAGAACCCCTTTGTAGTTTTAGAAACCCTGCATGAAATCCCTTTTCCATCTAACTCCAGTAGAGAGTGGTGCACAACTCACTCTAGTGAGAGTAAGCTTGATTTTTGTGTACATTTTTCTTTTTAAAAATTAAATTTTACTCTTTAGACTTTAGCATAAAACTCCTTCGTGGTTTGAAAACTTGCACGCACACACTTTGAAAAATCCTGGATGGAATCTCTGTTATAATTTATTATAAAATAATATATAATTATTTTTATATTCTCTTCGAAACCAAAAATTTCTCATGTTTGAATTTTCTTTAAAGTTGTAAAAACATATATCTGTAAATAATGAAGTAAGGCAATTTAGTTACTTAATAAAAAATTAATGGAGTTACATGAACCTTAACCGAAATGATTCTATGCACTTTTTATAAAACTACAAGGGGGTTCTACAGATCTTACAAACCACAAGGGATTTCATACAGGTTCTCGAAACCAAGTGGGGTTTTTATGGAGCGGTTCCAAAATGCCGCCGGGAAGCCGAAAATTAAACCAAATAAAAATCAAAAGGTAAATACAATCTTACAAAGTGATATATGTGTGTGTGTATTCGAGAATGATAGCCTAGATTTTTCTTTCTTTGTGCATGCCAAGTTTAAATTGGCATAAATACTGCAACTTAATATAATTGTATGGTAACATATATTCCATAAATAAGGTAATACTCCATAAAATTTGTAAATCTTTTGAGTTCTTCTGCAAAACGATCAACTTAGGAAAATTATGCACGGCACTAGGTATGCTAGAGTACCGTAACCTAAGAAACAAAATAAAACAGGAACATACCCTCCACCATCTGTGTTGTTTAGTTCCACTAGATTGTCAATCCCATTATACTTAATCTCCCTCACAATTCCTCCTGGATTCGAGAGTGTGAGTCGGACAATTCCATTGTCAATCACAACCTGATTTAATCTCCAATTCAAATTAAAAAGAAGTAACAATAACTAAATGAAACTGCGACATGTATACATAAAACTTTGTTACATGATTTTCCCTATGTTTTCACATGCAATGTATTTCAATATTCTTTTAATTAATATAAATCATCTATATTCATTTGGTCTATTTTTTTTTCTCTAGTGTGCCAGACATAAACTTGAAAAGCAAAAAACCAAGTTGGTCCATGTGGAGATGGCGCTTGAGATTATGGGTAAAAACCGATTCCACGTATCTAACTAGTTACTTTTATTTCGGACTAAAGGGATACTTGTGCAGCATGTTAGTGAAAAATTAATTCAGCAAAAGAACGATAATTGACCAATTGTTTGGAGAATTTGGAACTTACGTGATCTTCCTCAATCTGCAATTTTACTTCTGTATCATACACTTCCTTCGACCTATTTGACAAATAATTTAAATCAATCCTAAAAACTTAAATGCCTAAGTAAACATTAATAGAACCCGAAAGACGGAAAACGAAAAGATACCTGGCCAAGTTAACTATTAGAAATATAAAAAACCATCTGACTAAGCACCGAAACATTATTGGTATTCGTATGTCAAAATATTCTTGTTGGTATATATAAGACAATAAAAGAAGAAGAAAGGTTTCGTATTTATTACAATTTTCCTTTTTGACTCAAATGAATTTTATGCAACATTTCGATAAGATTTAGTCATAAATTTGTAATTAAATTGCATATACGCGAGTAATTAGTTTTTACAAATTTTCAATTTTTACTATAAATTACCTGTCTATTTTGAATATTGTTGCTGAATAGTTGTCCAGACAAAATAGACTAGCAACAAAAAATAATGGCTATTGCCAGTGAGAGTTGAAATTGTCTTCAAATTGCATATATAGAACCAAATCTGATTACAGATTGCTCTTCGACATATATAGTAGAATAAAAAATATTAATTTCCCAATGTACTTTTCTAAGAATATGTTGAAGGATTTTCTACCATGATTTTATATTAGAATATATAGTAAGATATAATGAATGTTATTGTTACCATAATTATATTTCTATTTTAACTTAGTACTACTTATTGTTCATGGTAACTAATATTCCTTATATTCTAAATTCTAATCTAGTTATCTAGTTATGAACAACAAAGAATAATATTCCATAATAAATTTTGATTTAAATGCAATGCTAATTACACCGTACAAAACATTTTATATTTTTCATAAATCCAATTTGATAATCATATGACCTCTTATCGAAGGTAAAGAGTCCATCATATTCAAGTATGTTATTTTCTTTGTTGATTTGAACATTGATAACAGGTAATTTTAATTAACGTAATTAACGAATTTAGTGTGAACGACTCTATAATTATAATGTTGCAAAGGCTCGTTCTAACAAGTCTCGAAGGAACCTCAATTAGAAAGAATAGATTGTAGATTCTTCATTCTTGGGTTGTACTGCGTGCGAGGCTTATGATGCTAATTATTTCTTACATTACATTTGAGGTTGCTATAATAACTAAATATTTAAAGATGAAGACTAAGTTATAATTTTTTGTTGAGATAGAACATATTCTTCAAGATGAATATGAGAAACTTAAAAATCTTGGAACATCAACCTAAAATCCTTATGTGGTTCTAAAAATTTGCACGATCTTGCTATTTGTTGATTATCTAAAATCTCCTTGTAGTTTTAAATACTCAGCACAAATCTCCTCAGTTCAGTCTCAATAAAGAAGTTTATTTTTTATTAAATTACTAATCCCCCTTTACTTGAAATTTATAATACTATATTTTTTGTATTTTTCAAAAGAATTTTGTTTTGATTTTCTTAATAAAATATTTTTTTGAGTCATAAGAGACAATAAGTCATTTTTACATGTATTATTTTGTAAGAAATAAATTGAATTGGCTTTACATACACGATTTTCTAAATCATATGGGGTCCGTGTGGGATTCTAAACTTCAAGGAGGTTTTATGTTAAAATTCCTAAAATATGGTATAATAGATTTTTCAAAGAAAAGAAAGTACACAAAAATCAAGCGATGTCTTACATAGATCAAGTGTTCTCTCCACTCACTAACATAATTTAGAGCAAGAGAAGATTATGTACTTATGAATAGGCTCGTCTGGTTAGCCACTTCTTTTTTGTTTTTTGGTACACCGGCCTTTTAGTTTCACTAAGGTTTCTCATATTTTACATCTGTTGAAGTGGTAAACTCCCTGTATTAATCCTGGAAATTCCTCCTCATTGGAAAAAGAGTGCTTCACACAATTCTTGATTGCAGAGCAAATTTCATCTCAATTAGCTCCTTTACTCATTGAGGGCTGAAGAAATGAGCTTCAATTCCGTATGTTGCTATAGTCCAAGCTGCACTAAAAACTAGCAAAACACTCAAAATCATCCCAACAAATCCAAGTGACCAATTTAGCCACCACATTGCACAATACTTTTTAGGCTTCTTCATCATAATCCACATCAAACAGGGATATGCTAATGTGACTGGCAAAGCAAGTCCTCCAATCAACCCCGCCAAACTCTTTAAGACAGGCAGCGCGATAGCTATGAAGATCTTTACACAACCAAATAACACGCGTAGTCCAGTCCTAAGCCACCAGGGGCAAGGTCTGTTCTTCTTGCTGGTGTATTTGTACTCTAAACTGTCAAAAACTGGCATTGCGTATATTGTGTAGGAGGTCAGACTGTGGATCGCAACAAGTAGGCTTGTTAACGCCAAAATCCACCTCGATGTGTCGTTTTTGTGATATTTATTTAATGCACTCAACATTCCTCCGTTGGCTGGTACCTAGCATGGTTTCATGGAAATAGATGAGTTCAAATTATTAAAAAAATTTGGTATTGATTTTCATTTCACGAAATGTAGAGGGTTACGCATATTTATAGTGCGAGCTTATGATATGAAAAATCAAATCTAAGATATCGAAACAAAATAAATGTATCAATCTTATCTTGCATTATCATATCATGCAATATCCCAAATCTCGACAGTAATTTACTATCAATTCTGAACACTCCCGTTCAAATTGGCACATAATGTCACATATCCATCTTTTCTTTTTTAAAGTAATTGTCTCTTAAAGTTAATATAGTGTTTCCTATTAGAGTTGCTCACCAAGTTTCCATATGCCCAGTAGCCTCCTATTGCCATTGGATAGTAGCAGCATGCGATGATTAGATATGCATACTTCACCCCTTTCCACATTGGAACACACGATGGATTCTTTAGAGTGGAAGGCATAGTCCCCTGGAAAAAAGGAACACCAATTTAGATAATATTAATTCTTTTGCTTTTCCATTTTTCCTTATTTTTCTATGATCATATAGAGATTTTTTGGCATAATTAACACTCCTGTATTATGTTAAATTGATATTATTCCATATTAAAAATAAATAAGCAAGTTATCCATGTTCTAATAAAGTGATAGTTTACGATTTTATAAAAACTAAAATATAATAGGTAAGTTACGAGAAATTTACATTTTTGGTGCCTTAACTTGGCACAAGTTCTTTTTTGGTGCCTTAACTTGGCACGCCACGATTTTGGTGCCTTAACTTGGCTTTTTTTTCGATTTTAGTCCCCGGCGGCGGCAATTTCAAATACTCACCCAAAAATGCCACGCTGGCTGAAATTTGGGGATTTTGACCCGGTCAAAATCCACCTCAGCACAATTTCCTACGTGGCATGCCACGTCGAAATTTTTTTTTAAAAAAAAAGGAAAAAACCAAATCGCTGAAAAAAACAAAACAAAGAAAAAAAGAACTGCAGCGATTTACAAAATCGCTGAACAGCAATTAACAAACGGTAAAAAACAAACAAAAAAAGAGAAACCAAATCACACACAAACGGTCTTTCTTCCCCAAAATCAATCCCTCTATGAACCCTAATTTTTTTCTTTCAAGCCATCAACAAATTTGGGATTTGATACGTTTTAATGTTGAAATAGCGATTTAAATTTAGCAATTTGATACGTTTTGGTGTCTCTCGATTTTGGGTTTAGCGATTTGAAAATCGCTGAAGCGATTTTGTATTTTCTTTTTTTTTTTTTTTTTAATTTCGACGTGGCATGCCACGTAGGAAATTGTGCTGAGGTGGATTTTGACCGGGTCAAAATCCCCAAATTTCAGCCAGCGTGGCATTTTCCGGCGAGTATTTGAAATTGCCGCCGCCGGGGGACTAAAATCGAAAAAAAAGCCAAGTTAAGGCACCAAAATCGTGGCGTGCCAAGTTAAGGCACCAAAAAAGAACTTGTGCCAAGTTAAGGCACCAAAAATGTAAATTTCTCGGTAAGTTACTCATCATGTAATTTGTACATAGTAATTATAAATTACCAACCTGAATTTCCAGGACAAGATTATGACCTCTAAAAGCAAATGCAATGATCCCAAGAGCGTTCAGAACGCTGCATACTTTCGCAATCTCGGATTTCGTCTCGACAGGATCATACGACATGCCAACAGGCCTGGATTTAGAGACGGACAATGTCCACGTTAGAGTACAATATGTCACGGCTGCAATTGCTCCAACAAGAGAAACTACGGCAATGGAATTCAGGTTTGGTAGCTGAGATAAGATCACGGCTAGAAACACGAAAATGATGTACCACTCCACAGTTGATAGTGAATTTGCATTACAAGTTGAACCACACACGGTTCGTAAGAAGATTTTCATTGCGCTACCTCCCATCATAATTAGACTAACACAAATTCCACTCGATAGGTAAAAAGTTGGAAACAGGGCCAATATATTTCCCAATAGTTTACCTGTCGCAAATAAACGAATTATAGACAAGATTGTTAATGTTCTGCTGAAGTGCCATTTAAAAGGAATTTTAATTAGAAATGGTTACCAAAAGCAGCGACGGAGAGGGTGAGATACCGACTGTAACGCGTTCCAGGAACGGATTCATGGAGTTGAATCAGTAACCATGAAGTGTATAGTTGCCATATAAATGCCAAAGACAGGCTTATAATTCCCCAAATCCTAAAAAAAGAAATACAAGATTCATTAAGTACCCAACCAAATCTGTTGGATTGTCGAGACTAAAGAACTATACGCTAGTCCGCGCAGAGCACAATCCAACCTGCGGAAGAGCTGGTGGGATTTTCGGAACATTTTAGTCAAGTTAGGTAAAGTTGTATTTAAGCTTGCTTTTCTTTCTTTCTTTTTCCTCATGAAATGGAATTTAAGAAGGATTAAACGGACAAAGATCCCAACTAGGTTGGCACCTCTAACACGTTTGACCCCCGAACTTAGATATATTAAATAAAAGAAGAATAAATAGCAAATGTTAATCATTAAGGTTTGTTGTCCTCAATATAAATAATCCACTTGTGTAAAATAGTAATTCATCCTCGAAAATAGTAAAAAAGAAAAAAAAAATCTGATTTGGTAATATATTAGGCGTAGTCTTTCTAACGAACTGAGTTTGTCTTTTATTAGTTTCTCGAACTTACCAACCAAGTGCAGTGAAAGCTATGGGAAGTACAAGAGCCTGGAATCCAATTCCAGAGCCCAGGGTATGAAATGCGGCATAATAGGCATTGCCATTCCGCGATTCTGTGATGGGAAGCCATGCATCTTGAGGATCGAGCTCGATGACATGTCCAACTTCTTGCACGTTGGCGACGGCTTTTTTCACCGGACTATCCAAAGGTGTCGTTATTTGGACCGCGGTAGCAAATGGATCAAGAAACGGTGATTGAATTTGTGAAGTTGGATGGTTTATTTGCAGCGATCGTTTGGTAACTGAAGGATCTGAGTCCATTTCAACGAACTCACTCATAGCCAAAGGAATGGCCAGGATATGAATGTTCTTTCTTCTTTCTGTTTGTTCACTTATTGAACTGAGTGAGTGAAATAGAGTTTATATAGTGAAAGTGTTCGTGCTTTTAACAATATTAGTATAATTAAACTTTCGTATGGGACCATCACATGGTGCTCAGACTGTAGTACCGGCACATAATTTCATTCGAACAACAGTCAACAAACCATCAGTTATGTTGTAATTGACTTCGAAAACATAACTGTTCCTTTTTCCTTAGATGTACTAATTGTTGGTACAAAATTAATTAATTAATTAATTAGTTAATATCTCCAAGTTACCAAATATAATTGCTTTCTTTAGTCAATATCGTATAATTGCAATATGTTACTAGTTAGAGGACCAAAAGTTGCCACCATATACTTACAAGACCAAAACTGCCAATCCTTAGGACTACATTGATTCCTTCTTAATTTCTGGGACTTAATTCATATGGTTGTGTTTGTTAATCCCAACTAGTTGCACCCCCAGAACACAGACCGTTCGTCAAGACTCGATAAATATAAAAATAAAATTAAAAAGGCGAAAATATCTTGTAAACTCAAAGGTCAGCAAAAGCGAAAACTCTTCCTATTATAGTAATCATCATTAACTAAACAAGAAATAAATGGTGCGAAGGAAGACCACCAATGAGCCCCGACTTGATTAGCGCCATAATTTTACATCACATGATCTGTTGTGACTAGTCATTTATTACATGACGAAAATACGATCGTATACTATATGTATTTGTTGAATATCCGACTCAATACATTTTTCTTACCATTATAATTTGTTGCCTTGTTGTTGTTTTTTTTTCCTTTCCGTTTTCGAAATAAAGCGATGGAACAGAAACCTCACCTAAAAGTTGTGCATGTATAATTGATTTGGTCGAGCATTAATTTATAAAGTATATATATCATACAGCTTCAGATGTGGGTACGTTCTTGTCTTTCTTGCAGCGTAGGGGAGGAAGTGCTCTTAATAGTTAAATTCAAAATGGTCAAGCACGCCAATTTATTTCTGCACTCATTCCAAAAGTTGTGGACAAGAGGAGTATGAAAAGTTTCTTTTGAATTCTCTTCCACATTAAAGTAACTATCTTTAACCCGGCCCAAAAGTTCATTAGAAAATAGTCTCCCTCATACTCACAATGTTATTGCACACTACTGTTATATGGAGTAAAAAATTAAATTATTTTAGAACTTTTGATAAAATTACAAATTATTATTACCAAGCCTCCATCTTTCACTTAAAAAAAAAGACATTAACTCCCATTACTTTAAGAGTTAAAGGGACCTATGTTTCTGGTGGAAAATGAGTACTAGCTTCTAATCATGTACAAGACATGCACTGTCCAAAAAATAACTTAAAGACATATCCTCTGGCTGCTTGACGTTTTCAGTCAGGAGAATTAGCTAAAATGCCTATGCAATATTGTAAATAATACACTTTAAAATCGGAAATGATTGGATTAATTTGACTGTCTCCCTAATCATTAGTTAACTATATCACTTATTGCTAAACGTAATGCTATATGATGTAACTGATATGACAAATCCAATTGCGATCTCAGAGCACTTCTCTTTTGCTATTCATTAATATATTTGTTGGGGAGCTGAACATTCTTTTATTATTAAATCAAGTGTTACAATGAATGTATCAAGTAAAATAAAGTGCAAGTCCCACTTATGAGAAAGGCAGGGGATTCACTGAGGATGGATAATATAAGCTATTGCTCCATTATAGCATTGAATCATCTTATATTCTTTCGTGGTTTCCTTCTTCAAATTATTTTTCTTAAAAGTATTTAAGATATTGAAATACCAACCTTTAAATTTCACTTAAGTTTTCGTATATTATACAACTGTTAAAGTGGTAACTAATCTATAATCAGGGCCATTCTTGGAAAATAATGCTTCACACTATTCTGAATTCTGAATAAATTGCATCTTCATTGGCTGCTTAATTTACTCATTGAGGCTTGAAGAAATGGGCTTCAATTCCTTCCGTCACTATAGTCCAAACTGCCCCAAAAACTAGAAACACACTCAAAACCATCCCAACAAATCCAAGTGACCAATTTAGCCACCACATTGCACTATACTTTTTGGGCTTCTTGATCATTATCCACATCAAACATGGATATGCTAATGTGACCGGCAAAGCAATCCCTCCAATCAAACCCGCCAAACTCTTTAAGACAGGGAATGCGACGGATATGAAGAACGCTAGGCAACCGAAGAAAACGCGTAATCCTGTCCTAAGCCACCACGGGCACGGACCGTTCTTGTTTCTAGTGTATCTAAACTCCAGATTGTCGAAAACTGGCATTGCATAAATTTGGAAGGAGGTCAAACTATTGATCACCACAAATAGGCTTGTCAAGGCCAAAATTGTTCTTGATGTGTCATTTCTGTGGTATTGGTCTAGTGCAATCAATAGTCCTCCGTTTGTGGGCATCTGCAAATGAATTTTCAATTTAGTAACCAAATGATCAATAAAATTCAATTGGCTAGTTACATACCACCTTGTGTTTGGTTTAATTACATAAACTTCCACCACTGTTTGAATATTTATAAACACTCCCTAAAGCTTAAAAGACATATATAATAGGGATCATTCTGTGATGTTATTCTTATTTTGGGGAGTTTCTTCGCAATTGTTCAATCTTTGTGGGAGCCCTATCCGGAATACTTTTAAATTTTGAGAGGTATTGTGGCAATTATTAAAACAGTGTGAGAAAATTTCTATTATTAAACCAGCTTTAGGAACGTTAAGTCTAATTATGCCTAAATTTTACAATAAAATTTAAATCTTGATTTTCTAATTACTTATAAACAGGATTATTATCTAACCAAACATGCTTTTAGAGATAATTATATTTACATCCTCGAGATTATGCTTAATTACAATACTTATAAAGACATTCTTTGAATCTCATAAAAACATTACAAATAGACTTCCCTTATTTTTGAATAGTTACGAAGAGACCCTTTTATGTTTGTAAATGTCGTAGGTATACCCCATGATCCTTTTCATGTTACTAAAATTTCAGATGGTGTTCTGATAATTATTCAAATTTTAAAAGACGTCTTTATAATTACACAAAGCCACAGGGACCTAGAATGTAGTTATCCTTAAAACTAAATACCACGTTTTTCAGTTAGAGGGGTGCTCACCAAGTTTCCATATGCCCAATAGCCTCCTATTGCCATAGGAAACAAACAACATGCGATAATTAGATATGAATACTTCACTCCTTTCCACATAGGAACACTTGAAGGGTTCTTCACCGTAGAAGGCATAGTCCCCTGCAAACAAAAATCAAACCCAGATTTAATTATTCTTCTCGGTTTTCCTCGGATTCTTTTGCATGTACATTTTTCTAGGACACGATTGCGTACGTCCCTTTATGTGCATAATTATTTGGGACATAGAGTGACATACAAAGTAAGAGACGATTGATCCAATTTTTTATTGCTTTTTTTTACAAAAAAAATTGCATACCTGGATTTCTAGGACAAGATTGTGACCTCTAAAAGCAAATGCAATGATTCCAAGAGCGTTCAAAACACTACAGATTTTCGCAATCTCAGATTTCGTCTCGACAGGGTCATATGATATGCCAATAGGCCTGGTTTTGGTCACGGACAGCGCCCACGTTAGAGTGCAATATGTCACCGCGGTGATCGCCCCGACCAGAGAAACTCCGGCGATGGAATTAAGGTTTGGAAGCTGAGCTAAAACCACCGCGGAGAATACGAAGATCATGTACCAATCTATAGTTGATAGTGAATTGGCATCACAAGTTGAACCACACACGGTGCGGAAGAAGATTTTTAACGTGCTACCTCCAATCATTACTAGACTAACACATGTTCCACCTGCTAAGTACATTGTTGGGAACAGGGCCAATATCTTTCCTAGCCTTTCGCCTGACCAAAAAGAAATTAGAACATGTTACTCATCAGCTAAAGTTTTATGGTGAATATGTTAAGAGTAGACATGAAAAGCAATATTTTTGAGACGGCACTTTCAATTTCTTATGCCACTTTATGTACCGTTCCGTGTGCCAAATAAATGTGATGGTGACAAGTTTTCTGAATCTTAATACTGAAGAGAAGAGAGGGTAATTATATAACACATAAAATGATACATAACGTGACATAGACGATCTGGTGTGCTTTATTATGTTCATAAAACTCCTGCTTTTTGTCTTGACACAGCAGGGTGTGGTACATCGTACACCTGCTCTCACGTAATGTATGGGTCCCACATGTATGTGAGAGCAGGGTGTGGTACACCGTACAGTATCCAAGACCAACTCGAGAAAAAGGGATGCAAATAACAATTTATATCAATTTTTCATGCGCGTGTGATTCACTCGTGGGAAATTCAATGTGACTTTGAATTATTAGGGTGAAAGACTCTTTCACTCTTGTACTTCAGAAAGTACGTATATATCTTTTTTCTTTTTACACTTAATAATATGAAGAAAAAACCTACACGCAATTGTTTTTATATGTAGATAAAACATCAACCGAATTTAATAAAAATTGAAAGTTATTTCCATTGTACAAAATTTTTGCAGGACTATCACACAAATTTCACTAAAGGCATTTACACTAGAAAAATAATTACCAAAAGCGGCAATGGAGAGCCTGAGGTATCGACTGTAACGCGTTCCAGGAACAGATTCATGAAGTTCAATCAATAGCCATAAAGTGTATAATTGCCATACAAAAGCCAAAGCCAAGCTTATAATTCCCCATACCCTGAAATCAGTTAACAAGATTAAGTAATGATCATCAAAGATAACCTTACTATATATGGATAACATCGCTAAGTCTACTGAGTTGTCGTCTCGTCAAAAAGTTTAGTCTGATAACCATGTTGAATTTATAGCTTTGTATATATTTGTCAGCACGTGCTCATATATATGCAGGCCATAAATTTTTTGTTACACCTGACACGTGATATTTTCATATGAAATGGCACTTCAATGAAGTCTAATTATAATGAAAACATACCAGCCCAGGGCAGCAAAGGCGAGAGGGAGGACGAGAGCCTGGAATCCGATTCCAGAACTGAGGGTATGAAATGCGGCATAGTAGGCGTTACCGTTCCTCGATTCTGTGATGGGAAGCCATGCATCTTGTGGATCGAGCTTCGTTAGATGTCCGACTTCTTGCAAGCAAGTTTGCATGCTAGAGACAGCCTTTCTCATGGGACTAGCCAAAGGGGTCATAATCCGGACCGCGCTAGCAAACGGGCTTCTTGGGGTCATCGGATTGGATCCAAGAAATGGTGATGGAATATGGTTTATTTCCAAAGGTGAGTTGGTAGCTGAAGGGGTTGAGTTCATATCAATTAATTCACTCATTGCAAATGGAATCAGGTTATAAAACACTCTGTTATTTTCCTCTGTTTCTTAGCTCTATCTGTTGTGGTTTTAATCTTGGATTGAACTAAGTGTGCTGTAGTTTATATAGAGAAAACATTTCTGTTTTTTTTTTTTTTTTTTTTGACTGTTTTAGTTTATGGGACCCTGGCGGTAGAGTACTCACTCAACTTGGAGAAAGTTGTGATGCATATAGAACTTCCAAGTTACAAAGATGTGAGCCAATGATTGACCAAGTAGGTGAGAAATTAATTAGGTTACATTTGTTTTAGTTGAACATAGTACACTATGATTTGACACTTAATATTCGTCCCATGATTAGTATGTTGAAACTACAAGGAAAATCATGTTTTTTTGCACATGGAATATATATATATGAAATAAATGGTCATATAGAATTGGGAGAATTTACCAATTACCATACTTGAATCATTTTAGATGCATAAATCTATAAACGATTTCAAATTAGAGCACTATGATCCGTCCTATGCAGTGCTCTAATATGGAAAAAAAAATATTATATTTAATTGTTGCACAATGATGTACTACAATGGTTGATTGAGATCTGTATTATTTTTAAAATATAGACAGTAACTTCTTTATACTCTACTATAACAGTAATTTTGTAGGTTAAAGATCAAATACGGTTACATCAAAGTTCATATAAGAATGTTAAATCTTTGCTTTTTGACCCTAGACAATGAAAAGAAAGGAAAGGAAAGATATTTATGGTTTTCAAGAATTTCATGTTTTTTTCTTGGAATTATGAACCTAATCAAGCCTAAAATTATGCACAGATGAGGTCACCTTTTTGTCTAGGATTTTACTTTGCATTTTATAGAAGGTTTTAACGGAGCAGGGAATAAAGTTACGCTTTGACTAAACCCCACTTTGGCAGCTGCATTTACAAGAAATTTTCTTTTAATTAGAAGCAATTTATTAAGTGCATTACACGTCGTTCAATTTGTCGGTTCTCAACTCATGCAGACACACCATGCAGACTAAACAACGGGTTCTTTGTTTTCCACATATAATTAGGCTTCAAATTAATCTTTTTATAAGAATCAAAACTGGTAGGAATACAGTTTCTTATGGGCAATCTTTTTCCGTTAAAGTCTCCTGTAGATAATAAGTAAAGTTTAAGCTGATCAATCTAAAGAACGGAAATTTACCTTATTCGAGTACAGTAACTATAAACGTGACAACCTCTCAATCTGCTGCGTCATTCTCAAAAATTCCTACTCCAAAACATGTCAAGTCCCGCGGACCCATCCGTTCATGATGGCAAGGCTGTCCGCCAACACGGTATCACGATCATATATCATCACAATTGCATGGTTGTGTACCAACTCGCTTATCGTCACAGTAGCGTGGGTCGGCTACCACTAGGACGACCGTTTACTAGGACCTGTTGAAACCTGTCAATTGTTCGTTGGTTAATTATTAAACGCTTATACATATTCCTATAGAGTGTCAAGATGTTCATTATTCTTACTCTAAGCTTTCGCTCTCTGAGTCAAAGCTAAGAAACTACTTATATCATTCTGGCTTAAGGATGAGAGAGTATCATGTGGAGATCAACCAACAGGCTTACAATCTTGTTTGAGTGCAAGTTATGCAAACCAGTACTCGACGAACATACTCCGTATTAAAAAACCAGTCATAATCAATATACAATGTTTCTTAAATTATGAAAGGTAATAGCATGCTTTAGGGTAAAAACTAACAATCTACCCCCTTCGCCCTTCCACGCATGTCTCACTCCGCTACTTGCCACCTAAACCAAACTTATTGTATTTAACTCATCAACCTTTCCCAGTCATTACAAAGTGCCTCTAGTCAACTTTCCGACATAACTTTTCATTTGAAATTTTTACTTACACCTAATTTTCAAGCACAAACACAGGGGTTCATCTCAATTTCACCCGAATTTCAATATCATTCTCTTTACACATTTTTTATATTGGTTAGGGATTTGATGCTACTTTTTCTATTTTAGGTGATAAGTTGCAAAATAGGGTGTAAGTAAGTGGGTTTGATGTTTCCACGTACTTCCCTATACAGGTTAGTACCTAGTGGTATTTAGTTAATTGTGTAGCTAAGGGAGGATTTTTTTTCCTTGTGGCTAAATCACTATTGAAATGGACATGACTACTTTAATATATGGAAGAGAAGTTAGAGGAAATTTCTCATTGTCCTTTGTCCCCAACTTTAGGAATGTGTTCAGGAGTCATTAAATATGTACAATTGATTTCTAACATTCTGCCAAAATGGCCTCAATTCCTGGAAATTTCTTGGCCGTTTGAAATATCAACTTGAATATGAAGAGCACTTTCCTCACTGGGCTGCGAGAAAAATAAAAAGAATGCACGCATTCTCAAACTTTATGAAACTTTATAATCATGAAAGCTAAAGAACCTAATTATATACATGCACAACTTTTTGCCTTAAAGATGGTAGGGCTTCTTTTTCAATTTTTATAAATATACTTAGTAAAATGAAAAATTATGAAAAAATACTTTTAGTAATGGTTATTCATGTTTATATATTCTTTGTTTATAAATGTATTTATTAGAACAATTTATGATAACAAATCTACTGCAAAACTGTGACAACAAATATCATAAATATTAATTTGCATTAATTGGATTCAAGCGAGAAATTATCTATACCAAAAAATTGATAATGAGGTTTAATGTTGCAATAATGCGCATTAATTAGTTCTCGTGGGTTAAAGAGGTAAAGTGACCTAATGATTTGCTTTCTTGTGTACTCACTATCTCTACAGAAAATTTAAAGATATGTCCTCTGGCTGCTTGACGTTGGCAATGACGTCAGTTGATGACGTCGCCGTGAACGGCCAACAAAGGATTAAAATAAGGGATAATTACAGCTACACCCCCTGAGGTTTGGTGTAATTACACATACCTCCCCTGTGGTTTGAGAAATTACACATACCTCCCCTGAGGTTTGAAACCTTAGACATACCTCCCCTCTTCAATTTAAGGGTTGTTTGGTGTAAGTTATGATAAAATTATGCTTATTATACTTATACCCCTAAAGTTTGGTATATTTATAAAAGTAATCCTTTATGTTAGAAAAATTAAAATTAAATACTCCAAAAGGTTTTACAAACTATTATACTATTACCTACAAATATTAAAAGTATTTAAATTTAAATTTAAAAATAAGTTAATCTCATCCAAAATATATTTTTGAACCAAAACACGTAACTTTTAGTTTTTTTCTTTAAAACAATTCACGTAAATCTCAGTCAAAACTTAACTAACTACCCATCTTTGTGCCTTTGTTCTCGTTACAATTTTAAACTAACAACTATTTTAGTAATAGAAGAAGATAAAACACCGAAAATTGGTTTCACTAAATATAGTGCATTTAAGTTGTTTATTTTGTCAAAAAGTTCAACAAAACTTGCTACCTAAAACCAGTGACCATGTCTGATCCAAGGATGATAATTCTATTGTCACTGTTGCTGGTAATTTCGTCACCATTCTTCATTTTTTTAAAATGGGTTATGAAAATCTTGATTATTTCTGTTATATTTGTTAATTTTCATCGAAAATGAGAGTTTTTACAATTGAATTTTCTATTTCTTGTCTTTTTATTTCGGAGATTGCATAGATATTTATTAGTTTACCAAATGCTTCTTTTTTGTTGTGATAAACTGAAATTTCCCTGGGCACGCGTAATAGTATTTAATATGGAACTATAATAAAATTTATGAGATTATTAAAAGTAAAACAAAAATTAAGAAATAAAAAAACCAACAAAAACAAGAAATTAAATATTTTTACAAAATAATAAAAATATTAAGATTAGATTAAATTTAAAAATAATTTAAATACTTTTTATATTTTTGGTTAGTCATATAGTAGTTTCTAAAATTATTTGGAGTATTTAATTTTGATTTTCTAACATCAATGATTACTCTTACAAATATACCAAACTTTAGGGGTGTAAGCATAATAAGCATAATTTTATCATAACTTACACCCAAACAACCCTTAAGTTGTAGAGGGGAGGTATGTGTAAGGTTTCAAACCTCAGGGGAGGTATGTGTAATTTCTCAAACCACAGGGGAGGTATGTGTAATTACACCAAACCTCAGGGGGTGTAGCTGTAATTATCCCTTAAAATAATCATGAAATTGTATCACTTTGTAGTCTAGCTCCTAAATAGTTAATGTAAATTAAAAGCTAATTTTTTTTTTTTGTTAATATCTTTCGTTGGATATTGATAAGTGAAATGGATTACCTCCTACACATTTGAGATTGATTTTTGCAGTTGAAGATTATGTTCATCATATTTTCTTACCATGTAAAGGAAGAACATCAAAAATTTGTTTAGATATGTGCTTTACATCATACTAATTTTAACTGAATGATTGAAATTTTATGGTTTATTAATTTATTAGAAAATAATACGGTCATTTATCAGTCCATATTAGTTATTAATTCGATGTGTCTTGCTCCTATTCTTTAGATAAAACAAATCTTAAGTGCTTTATGTCCGCGGTAAAAAGAACTAATTAAAAGGTAAAGTGCCTCTGCAAGGTTATGTAAATAATTCACTTCGAAGTAGAAATTGATTAAATTTGCACGTCTCTTTGATCATTAGTAAACTATATCACTAAAAGTTAAAGTAAGTATTAGTGATGACATAATAGATTTCCAATGCAAATGTTATCCCAACAGTTCTTTTTTTGCTATTCATTAATGTATTATAGGTAACCTGGCATTTTGTATTATTAAATCAAGCGTTACCATGCATGTATAGTACTTTTATATATTAAACCAATTAAAGCTAAAGTGAAAGTTTTCACACTTTTGGTAAAAGCAGGGGATTGACTGAGGGTGGATAATGTAGGTTATTAATCCATGATAGCATTGTAAATATCATCTCCTTTTTAGCATTATATCATCTTAATTATAATCTTTTTGCAATAGAGACTCGGAGGTACCTTTTCTAGTTTTCTTTTGTTAGAAAAATATTTCAGAAATAGAAACAAAGAATACAGGCTTCAACCTTCCTTCCGTTTTAATACACATACGTATTTATAAACCTCATCTCAGAGCTAATAATAGAAGGGCACATATAGATGTTATTTACATTATACTTATTTTAATATTTTAATTTCTTAAGTTTGTTCGACTCAACATGATTTTGTTCATATAGCAAAATCTAGTTCATTAGAATTAAAGACTTAGTTTTAGAATTAAAGACTTTATTTACAATTATCTTTGGGATTTATTTGCTACATGTAACTAATTTTGCCTTTCGATAATGGCTGAAATTTAAGCTAGCTTCAGAACAAATTGGAAAAACTACTTTTGAGAAATAAACACAGCCAAGTGGTTAAGAATAAAACAAAATCTATAAAGTGGCATAAACAACATGAAATATATTTTATTAGTTTCGAAACTCTGAATCCCATTTTTATTCATTCTGAACCTCTAGTGCTCTGCTGCGTAGATATATAGTTCTTAAGGACTTCAAGTCTACTTGCTCTCATTTTTATTCATTATAAGCATGGTCGTACCTTATATATTTTACTTAAGTTGTTGATCCTAGGGATACGGTGCTTCTTAAAAGTGCAATGATCATCTTGATGTGGACATATTCTATAACTGCAAAATTATAGATAAACACTAAGCTAGCTTAACAGGAAAGAAAACTTTAATCAGGCCTAATTATAAAAATACAGTTGTTTTGTTCCATTATGAATCCCAGTTGTATCGAACTTTCCAATTTTGGAATGAAATAGGATCATAATTAAACCTTATTCATGTATTTACATGATGAGGTTCCTCTTTAAAAAATTCTTCAAGAGGGCTGAGCTTCACCTGGAATCATTTTCTAGGATTAAGAATTCTTATTTCAATGGCTTTGTTCTAAGAGGGAAGGATGTGTTCATATATACCATCGTATATTCAACCAAGAGATAGATGTTCATACACCGATAACGGATGTAACAAAATGTTGAGAAGCAGCTAAGAATGCAAGAGTTCTTTTCCATTTATACGCTCTAAAATAAGTATGCCTGGAAATCCTACAAGGTCCGTTCGTTCTTTTTTCTCTGATAAATGGTCAAAGTTCATCTGGGCTCGAATCCTACTAAGGTCTAAGAGCCCACGACAGATCAGAAATTGTTCAAACAATAAGCGGTGCAACCAACGAACAATATAATAATATTTTCAAAATTGTACGCACTAACCTATTACCCTCCCCCTCAGTCTTGTCTTATGAATCTACACAAATAATTGACTTATCACATCAATCATCATGCAAAAATTGCATAAGATAATTACTTTAATTAAGGTGAACATAATTTCATGTCAACCGTGGATTCCGTCTAATTACAAAATATCTCTCATGAGCTGAATAAGTATAAAGATACCAACACAAAACTTCAAAACATGTAAAAGAAATTAATCCTTGGAGATCATTTCAAACCTTTGGAGAGTTTGATTGTAATGATTTTCCGAAATTTGAAGTTGATGAGTGCATAAATAGGAAGAGTTCATGACCTAAAATAAGTAGTTAAAAGTTAAAATTAAGTAAAAAAATAAATTGACCAGATAGTCGCTCATGCCTGTTTTAGACAAGCGTAGCACGTTTCCAAGTGAAAACGCCCACCTAAGAAAGACAAACGAGTTATCTTTACACCAATATGAATTTTAGCCAGAACTCGAACGTTTCGAGGGTCCAAACGGGGAGCTTCTATTTTCTGCGAGTACTAAGTTTTTTTATTCATTTTAGGAGTCTTTTGTAATTTTAATCTTTATAAGATTGGTCGATTTTTTGCTGAATAAAACTAAACTTGAGAGTTCTTCTACTGTTCTTTTGTCAATTTCTTGGTATCAATTCATTGTAAATCAACGAGTTCTTGATTATCAATTTTTCTGCTATTTTGTGCGAATCAGCGAGTCTTCTCAGTGTGTTCCTATGGCTTCCGCTCGCTAGTCCGTACATTAGAAGCCGTAATGTTTGCGTAATTACTCAAACACTAGTTTTTATTTCTACAATTAAAACAAACTCTTGGGGTGCAAGTATAATTATCTCTCACATGACAGCCAAATCCCACAAATACCCAGTAATTAAAGGGCATAAATGATATTTGACATCACACAATAGGAGGCCAAAATTCCCAATTTTGACTGCAATTAGCCCTAATTTTTTTCTGAAAGAGAAGAAGAACAAAATGGGAGGAGGACATGGCGTGACGTACAAAGGCGTTACTATGCACCAGCCAAAGCGATGGCACACTGTCACCGGCAAAGGCCTCTGTGCCGTAATGTGGTAAAAATTATTTATTTTCAGTTTTTATATTATTGATTTTTAATCATATGTTTAGATCTGTTCTTCATTGTAACTGAGCTTTTACTATAATTAGCTGATTGATTGTAGTTTGTATGTTGTGATTTTTGTTGTTAAGGTGTTGTAGTTTTTACTGAAAATACGCTGATCAAAAAGGCAGAGTGGTATTGATACTTGATTTGCACCAATTAGATTTACACCTAGGTATGAATGTGATCGGAGGTTATATGTAGCTCAAAATGCATTACATAGATAATTTGGGAATTGTCGTAAGCCTACGTACATTCTACGATTCAGGTTTTGGTGGGAATATTTACGGTTTGATGCTTTGGATGAGCTGAATCTAAGCTCGATATCTCGTGGCTGCTGACATTAATGGTGTACAGTTACGTCTCGTTGTGAGCAATGGTCTTGTTTTACGTGTTGATCCTTTTAGTACTATGAGTGCTTGACTGTACCGTTATTGTTTCCTTCCCACTTTCTTGTCTGTGATGTGGTGAGTTAATGTGGGTTGCAGAAATGAAGGATCGTATTAGTGGAACAAAAATATCGTTGGTGTGATTAGTAAATGAAAAAATCAGGCCTTCATCTGCAGTCGATTGTTGCATGCTGTGACATCTTTTGCATTTGAGATGGCTAATGATGGCCGCAGAGTGTTCAATCTTACTCTGTAATATTTGGAAATAATTTTTTGTGTATTCTTATTTTGTAAGAGGTGGTATAATTGCTAGCTAAGAGCAGAGAGTAATAGATGTAAGCTGTAATGCCAAAGAAGAAAGGCCTTGATTGTAATGTAAGACGATTTCTAGTTGAGTACTTCGGATGTTTTATGTCATCATGTCTTTTGCCTATAGTCGTTCCGCATACCTATCCATAAAGTAATTTTTGTTATCAAAAGCTTGTCTTGGATGAATATTGACATTGGACGATGAGCGTTTTTTGGACTTTTTTAGTACACTTAGTAACAAGTATTTTTCAGGTTTTGGGTTCTCTATAGGGCAAAGAAGGATGGTCCCGTTGTATTGGTAAGTGACATAGTTTTACACCTATAGTGTGATAGCATCTTTTTTAAGATTTGCTTCACCTAATAAGTAGCTTTGGTATAAGATTTACTGAAATGGTTTTCGTGCTTCTAGGGCTGGAGGCATCCATGGGAAGGCCATGAAGATCATCATTAGGTAATTTTATACTTTATGCTAGAAATTCATCAATATTAGTTACATCTGATATGTTAATATATTTCATCCCATAGACCATATTAGTTATTTAATCTTTTCTACGTGATAGCATAACATATCCAGTGCACCTGCATCCAGTTTCATGCATTCCAAGTGTAAGATCTATTTATAGCATGTATTATTCTGCTGACGCATAGGTGGATTGATCTCTTGGTTTCTGATGGAATGCTGTATTTTTTATGATGCTAAAAGTAAACGATCTTAATACGAAAATCCCCCTTGCTGTTGTTTCTATCTTAGAAACCACTATTGACTGACTCATTATAAACAAGACTTACTTCAATCAAGTTTTAATGCTCCTCTGCAAACAATCTGTCCTTCTCTAGCCCCTTTTATTTCTCTTAAGGGAGCACGTGTTTATAAGTTGCAAAACTGGGTAACAGCTAACTAGTCGATGTTGTTTTTTTTTTTTTTTTACTCTAAACCATACTACCTGCATTTTTAACTTGTACCTGATTTACCTCCAAGAGGGAGAATGATAAGTCCTTGAAGCCATACTAGTTAGCATTTACTGGTCCATACAAAAATAAGTTACAAACCTTATGTCCTTGTAAGCCCCTACCACAGCTACAAGATGCAACCCAAGTGTTGGTTTCAGATGCAACCCAATTGTCCTTGTAAGCCTTTGTCGTGTAACTGGTTAGTTTCAGTCGCCATGTTTGATTTTAATCCTGTTATACATGTTTGTTTCAGGAGCACAGTGCAGTGCTAAAATTGGAGGATGAGTGAAGTGTGCCTATGTGCTTTTGGTATCAGTGTCCATCTATGTTCTTGGGCTTTTTACAATAAAATCATGGTTTATGATACTGTTCGAAACATGAGGCTGGGAAATGTTTTACCATCATTATCGCCTTTGGGATTTTGTTCTGCTTTTATGAAATGAATGTTTTTCTATACGGAAGTTCCTGCCAGAGACGAATGAACCACTCACGTTTGAAAATTTGAGTTAGTGAACTCTTGTAAGTGGAAAACACACTGGCGTCCTCTACTACTTAACTTTAGTTATCTTGATTGATGAATCTGATCAAGATATACAGACATGTAGGTCCTCTAAAGTTAAGTGGGTGTGACTTTCATATGATGAAATTGAATATCCCTTTTGCTAATCGTTCCTGCTCTTTTTGCATCTATTTCCTACTTGTTTCCTTCGGTGGCGTTTGGTAGTTGGTATGCTGGAAACTCTAAAAACATTAATTGAATTGTCAATTTAACTATTTCCTTGTGTTTGGTATGCCTGAAAAAGGAAGAAGAAAATGAAACATGATTATCTTGATTGAACATATTTTTATGATTCGAACTCATCTCAATTGATTCTCCAAAATAATAATTCTTCGACCTACTTTAAGAAATTACAATTAATTTGACGGTAACCACCAATAAGTGCTTAAAGGACAAAGACTTGTGTCACTAAATCAAAGTAGCAAAAGTTATAAGAAAAAAAGGAAAATGAAATTCATGGCGAGACTTCCAAATCTTGATGCCGTCACCTGTACTATGAATATCGCCCAAAGGTTCCACAAAGGATTTTTTAACTCCATATCGTGTTTTACGTAGTTGTGAGGATGACACATATCTTGGATTTTAATACATAGAGGGTAAGTGATTATACATACTGATAATTCCAACATATTACCTACACCCGCAAGATTTGATTTTCACTCGTGAGCGAGGACTGAATAAGCGATTTATTATCATCAATTTCCTCTGCTTGTTTCGGATGCTTCTAAACAACTTTCTTGTGTTAACGAGAAAAGTCCAATCTCGTCATTGCAGCTTAAACTCTATCCTCAACGATGCTGAGTAATATATATACCTATAAAAACTTGACTGATGCCAGTGTTATACATAGCGAATCATAGTATTGTGAAGCACGTCTTTGGAGGAAAATTTCAACCCGTTATGTTTTTGCTAAGAGAAAACAATTAATTTCATTCAAATTTTGTAATCAAGATAGTGAAAAAACGATCTAAGAGCAAAATGAAACACTTTATTTAAAAGAATAAATATAATCATCCTGACTTTAGTTCAACAAGAATCAAAGAATACAATTAATTCCAACATATGGATAAATTCATTAGCTTAATCTATTTCAAGACAAACGAAATCATCCAACCCCTCAAAACTTTAGGCTGCATAAAATCATTTGCCATAATTATTAATTAACTAATAATCACTAACTACTAATTATGTTAAGCAATGAAGCCCTGGTCCTAATCAATCTCCTGAACATACGTTCCAACTCATCTTCCAAATCCTCCACCACCCCCTCCACCTCCTCCAGCCTCTTCGCAACCGTCCTCACGTCCGAAACGTCGCATTTCTCCCAGCCGCTCAAACTGTCCACTCGCGTCAACTTCAATCTGAAAACCGCGTCTCTACGCCCTGAATCGCGTTTCTTGTCCAAATCAGGCATCGCTATTAGCGACATTAGCGACCTGACGATCAAAAGCGTCGTCTCCCTAACTTCCTTCAACAAGTTCGCTACCACGACTAAACTCGGATCCTCGCAATCCACGACGCTCTTCATTCCTTTCAATGAGTTTAATCTCTTTAAAATCGCTTTCTTGAGTTGTTTGCGTGGAAGGCGGTATGGCGAGAAGTTTTTGGAAGTTTGATTGTTATCGACGGTTGAGACGCGACGAAACGCGGACTGAAGGTGCTGGAGATGGTCTTTTGTTAACAGGAGGAGGTCTTTAGCAGCGGAACATGAGTCTGCCATCTTTAGCGACGCTTCGGAGATTTCGTGGGCGTATTTTTCTTGGCCCTGGTGGATTATTTCGAGCTTGGTGTCGGGGGAATGGAGCAATGCGTTCACTGAATCGTGTAGAGCTCTAAGAGAATCGAAATTGAAATCGGGGTGTGACATTTTATTATATGTTTTGGCTTAGTGTTCTTTGATGAATATAATTATGATAGAACAAATTGAGTATAAATCAAAGGTTGAGAAGGAAGGTGACAGAATTGATTTTTGACCCGTAACGAAAAGTTTAAGGTTGACGGATTTATTTCGTTCAATCACGTAATTTGAATTTGATGTTAGGAGTAATTGTTTTGAGTGTGTAGCAAGGCTATAATGAGTACTTATATCAACATGAACAGTTGGAATTTTGGCATTTTTAAATGTGGAATGGATTGAATTTTCAGATTTAGAGGAAATGGAGACGAAGTATCGTTTTTGTACGGTTTGCAAACAGCTAAGGGACCGGATTTGGCACTAGGAACTTTCCGTGCATCCACGTAGGTGCTTTTCTTTTAGTATTTTTTATTTTTTGAGCATGTGGATGACTATTACGGTATTACTTAACTATAGAAAGTATATACCCAAGTTGTAGGGATGGATAGGGCTCGGAATGTTCGATAAAATGTACACGAAAGGTCCGACTCTACACTCGACTCAAGTCAATATGGACATGAATCCAGCCCCGTAAGCGATCGTTGTATCTAGTTGGGCTCGAGTGCAAGGGGTGGCATTCCGGTATCCCGGCCGATTTCACCAAAAAAATCCGCAACTTGATTAATCTATATGTGCCAATCACACATGGGCTCGAAGGGGATGGTCATGCGACCTGATGAAGCTGTGAAAGATAAATTGAGAGTCAGATTCAATATAAATATACTTTATAAGTAAAGACTATGTAAAAAAGTAAACCCTAGGCCTAATGTAAAGCTCAGCGTTCAAGAATGGTGTTTGCTTTGCACCCAATAACTCTCGAAAATCCTCACTGTCACTACATGTATGGTTGCATATAACCCTTATGATATCTAAACGACGAGGATCATATTTGAAATGATCTTTCAATATTCTTTTCAGTTGAGTAATATTATCAATGTGGAATACTTTAGTTGGTTAACTTGATACTTCATATCAACTTAATCTAAGTCCTTTTATAGTCCTGTTTTAGTTTCAATTCGGATAACCTGCACTCAAAAAGAGCACGTGAGCTAGGTCATCGACCCGAAGTAGAACCTTTGATATCTAAGTTTATTGGTAGTTGAATTACGATCAATCGAGCTTACAATTGATTTAATAGTGAGCACGACCAAATGATTGATTCGAGCTCGGCCAAGTTAGAAATGAAAATGAGGCACCTATTCTCTGAAGTGTTCAAAGCAATTTATATCCAAGATTTTCGGCGATTAATGATGGAGTGGCTTTAATATATAGCATGACATGTGTCACGTTGACGTGGAGGCTCGACCAAACTGTTGTTCATAATTAGTGATTACAGATCAATTTAGCAACGTAGCCAAATCTTAAGGGCCAAAATCAGGACAGTTTCTGAAAATACTAAATCAACATCTTCAAGGGTTAGAACCAATTTAACCCTTGTCGGGATCTAACTTTTGCCTTGTTGGGATCTAACTGATCGTTATCCATGTCAATTGGTGGTCATCTTTCTTATGTCATAGCCCATTAAAGCTCGGGATCATGATGAATTTTGGCACATTAATTATATTAGTCAAATTCATATTATTTTTTTGGTAATTCAGCCAAATTTGGTTTTGGTGTATAGTTTTGCTTTCTGATTTAGCACATTAGCAAGGCTTTTGCAATTTATTGTTGGAGTTGTTGTAGGGACAAACTGCAGGCAAAATTATTCGGACTTCCTTATTCTACGACGTTGTTTTATGGGAGCCGGTGCTGTGATTTTGTCTTCTTGTGTGCAAGCGTCCACACCCTCAACATTTCCTGCTGACACGAACAAATTCATATCCTTACAAATTAAAGTCAAATTATTATTATATGTTTTAAGAATCCACTGGTAGATGTCAACATTAATAGTCTCCTTTAATAATAGACTCGTTTTGTTTGGATACCCAAAAGTTTATTTGAAATGACATATAAAAATATTAAATGTATGATCATGTAAAATCTAATTTAATTTCGGTTGAGTGGTTTTCAACCTTTTCAACTGATCAAAACCACTAGAGTCTGTATCTGTTAGACTCAAACAACTGGAATCAAACCTGCGATCCAAAACGAAATTCACATCAATTTAAATGAGATATGATCGATCTAATACATAATTGACCTAATTACACCCCATGTCATAAGTGAATTGGTAAAATTTTCTCCAGTAAAAAAAAGGAAAATATTTAATGTGATTTCAGAATGGCCAATGTCTCCTTAATGTTCTTTTTTTAAATTTCCAGAAAAGAATTCTTGTTTTTATTTTTTATAATTAAAATTATAAAAACAACATATCAGGAAATATTAATAATAATTGTATTTACATCTCTTGAAACTTAATGTAGCCACAAAAACATATCAATCGAATAACTATAGACCATATTCCATTATATTATTGTTCTATTCAATTTTGAATAATTACAAATATGCCCGTGCTTGAATTAAATAACGTTGCAAGTAGGCACCATATTCAAATTAATGTCAAAAGGAGAATTATGTGGTTAGACCAGCGATATTGCGGGTTTAGGAAGTCCTGATGATTCAAAAATGATTCAAAGGACAGAACTTACAATTTACAAATTACCAATTATAAACGTACGATATCGTACACTGCTCTAGAATATTGAAGATAATTAATATCCAGATCCAAGTATAACGAATATATATCCAGCCAAGTGTGAAGTGTAGTTGTTAATATTGGTTGTGATAATGGCAGCATAACGCACGAGGAGCTGAGTTTCCAACCTGTTTTCATTAGTATAGCACGCGGACAAATTTGCAAATTAATTATAATGTATATTATATATAATATAAACGGCATGATTAATAAATGAAAGAAATCATTCATCTGCATGCATGTTTATATTCGTGTACTTACAGCTGTGCATGACTTTGTTTCGATCGACAACAGATTCCAGGATCAAGATTATGTCTACATGTGTTTGAAGCAGCGTCCAGAGGTGAGCACTCCCGTTCCAAAAAATTCTTCCCATTGTTTTGTAGTTTGTAAATTGGTTTGTATTTATATTTTTTGGTTAATAAGTTTATTTGATTATTATCAAAAGGACAAAATGAATTATCCATTTGATCACATTTCACTTTGCTACATTGCCAAATTTCTAAGCATGTTATTATATTGCTTTAACCTTGAAAGTCTGAAATGGTAAATTTTCAAATAAAGTAATATATGTGATTTGCTACATTCGTTCCTCGCATGTGGCGGGACTTAAGTGGATCAGGAGAGAGAAAAAATTAAAAAGTCCATAAGTCGACCCTGGCCTACGATAAAACGGATCATGGTTGTGATCATGTATCCTAAGTTGGTAAAACAACCTATCATCATGACCCTGATCATGTATCCTAAGTTGGTAAAACAACCTATCGATCATGACCCTCGATTTGATTGATCCTTTAGGTCAACGTGATATATATGTCACATACTTATAAGTAGCCCTCGATCATCAATATAAAATCTCGAATCTAGTTACCTATAAATATCATGTAATGCGCACAGTATAATGTCAGTTTGATAATCAATTCAGGAGCTCTATCAATTGATCATGTCTCAAATCGATAATTAGATTGTGTTATACACCAATCAACCTTGTTGACTTAGGCATTGGAGGATGTTTGTGGAGACTACCAACCGACTTAATCTTGCGTGCAATGTTTAGAGTATAAGTTATCGTGAACTTAATTGAAATAAGATTCCAACAGACATAACTCAGTCAGACATGAAATATCTAAAGGAGCAAAATAGGCATGTTTATCCCGCATCAATGTGGTATGTCGTCTAAAAATGCATGATAATAAAGTATATATGTTGTAGCCCTAGAAGGATCGCATTAACTGGTCAATGGGGTCAAATTGCATTACTTAATTAATGAAAGGGGAAAAGATGGATATTAACCTCATGCAAATCTGAAAAGTATTTTGGGATGGATTTTTCATATATATATATATTACATAATTTAGGCTTGTATCCACCACCTGTATGTTACAAGCCCAAAAATTCCAATGACTGAAACCATTCATGAAAGTAGAATCACCCATTGGGCTGTCCAAGAGTGAAAAGACTGGGCCTCAAACTTGAGAAATAATTGGACATGTAATGCTTACCAGTCTAGACCTAAATTTAAATACCCAGAACACAAATCCAATTCCAGCACATTGCTAAAACACCTCAACAACATGGCTTCCTGTAGGCTCAGACCTCAACTATCTATCAATGTTTCACAATCCGGTGGATAAGGCCTATGCCTAGTTGTCAAGGCTGAGGTATCAAAAATTTAAAGGTCATAGTTCCCACCAATATGGGTTCGTGTCCTGTATTTTGGGTCCGAATCGGCCTATTGAGTTCAAGACACTGGACGCTGCCAAAGTCGAGACTTAAATGGTTGAAATTGACACTTATTTGTCAATAACATCTTTTGCTAAACAACCATTGTGTTGCCAAAGTTGATGATTATGATGTCAGTGCCGATCATTATGTTGTTAAAATTGATCATTGTCGACATTATGCTTTCATAATCCATAATTATCAACCCTTAAATGTCTAAGGTGGATTGAGTTTTACAATTAGACCGTCCAATATTGGTCATGTTGCGACAAATATTTTTTTAGGGATCAATTCGACCATAAACAATTAAGGTTGCACTCCAAATCCAACACAAAAAATTGTGAACAATTCGCCTCAACGAGACGTGTTATCAAAACAATCTGTCTCCAAATTCCAAGAATCTGGGGATGGCACTTGTATAAATACAACCATCCAAGGATGATAAAAGGTATGTTTTGTTTTACTCTCCACTTTTGAGATCAATCGCCCGAACGTTTTACCTCACAATTTGTCAATCGATTGAGGGATACATCATAAGATTTTATCATTCTATTGCTTATCTTGAAATCGATAGTATTCAACTATTTACGACTTTTTAAACTACTTTACTGACTTAAACATCGGGATGCCTATGCAAAAATCACGCGCTTGCAATGTTTATGTACAAGTTTAGTTACCAAAGCAGAAAGCAAGACTCTAAAGCGACTTTATTGAAATTGTAAGTATATTTCTACTCTAAATTCAAAGAAATAAAATAAAAAGTAAAAAAAAAACATGTTACAGTATTAAAACATGGTGTGCCTTTTCTAAATTTAAAACATATATAAATAATACAATACAACGGACTGTGATCTTACAAGGACAATGGCATTGGCATTTTCTCTAACTAGCCTTATTTTGTTTGTCTATCCCTTTTTGTTTTACCAACATTGTATATATAGCATCAGAAGTCCATATTACATATACACTTCTCCATCATGTTTCAAGTTTAAACCTAGCGATTTTGATTATCTAAACAGCTAATAATATTCTTTACATTGCTAATTATATCCATTTTTTGTTGTAGATCATGTCGACACACTTCAAGACTAGGGAATATATGCCATTATAATTGAAACTAATTAACAAGCTTAGAAGTACATAGCAACGATAAGCACTAAGTTAAAGAGCCTAAACACTTGTGCGAAGAGTCCAAACCGTGAAGCTAAATCCAGTTCACGTTGGTTCCTCTGAAGAAAGCATTATCGAGACATTAAACTGACGCATAACGCTGGAATGATTGCTTAATTATGATAAATACACCTGTTTTAATATTGTTTATTGAGTAAATCAAATAATATGCACGTTCTTGTTCGTTAATGTCTTTGATTTTCAATCTTGTTTTGGGGGGGCTTGGTCCTGACTACTGACACTCCAGGTCATCCATATATGTTAAACCAACTGTTGTGTGAACTGTGAAATAGTTATTACTGCATGCATGCATGGCTGGAATTTTGAACAAAATGGTGTGGAAACCGAGGGGTGATTTTTTTTTTTTTTTTTTGGTATAGTGGGGCTATAGTTAATTTTATCCAAGAGCAACTCTTGTTTTGCAAATAAAGAAAGTATTAATTAAGAAAATGCTGACACGAATATATTTATCTTTTAATTACTTATGATTGGAGCTGAGAAAGGGAAAAGGATTTCAGTAGAGTGAATCCATGTTGCGATATTCGATTATCTACAATTTATTATAAATACTCTAGTTATTTTTTTTAAAATATGTGTTATTAAATAAATTGAAGTTAAATTAACTAAATTTGTTATTTATAATGCATAGCCAAACAATCATATTGCGTAATCAAAGCATAGAGAATAGTATTGCAAAAAACATAATATTCAAGAAAAATAACTGAACATGAAATTGATAACACAATACTAGTAGACGAGGATAAAAGTTGAAAAATCACATTGAAATTCAAACACTTTATTCCTGACCTCAAGCACTTCTCATTAAAAGTGTATTGGCAGTAGTAGGAGTTAAACTCCTTTTATAAATGATAACTAAAGTTGGCACATATTTATAGGCCGAAGTCCTTTCACACTATCAAACAATCTATTGAAAGTTTGACTTTACGCTTGATGTGCTAATACTTGTAGAAAGCTCTTTAATTAAGAGAATATTACCGTTCATGAAAGGTCAAAGACCCCAATTTGATTACTGCGTTGTGTTAACTTATCTAACATTAAATTCAATAGGTCCACAAAAGGGCTCATTGCAAGGGCATGTTATGCCCTCGTGGAACAAAGTAAGAGGGGTCATTGCAAGGGCTCCTCATGCCGTCGTGATCCATGGATTTAGAAATGTTTCAAATCTTCATTGAGCAAGAAACTTTGAACAAATCAACATCCATTAACACTTGCACAAACTTACACGACCATGACCAACCAAGAACAATACTCATAATATGGAAAAGTAAAAAAAAATGCACAAATCACAAAACAAGCTTACATCTTATTAACCCGATAAACGTCTATTAGCCTGCGCAAAAGTCAATTTAGATAAATCACAATAGTAAATTTAATTCGTATACGTATCTTTTTTTCACTAAATAGCAAACAAACAAAAAAATCAAATTTTCACTCATTATGTAAATTTTCTCCTATTCCTTCTTTTTTTTTTTTTTTCCTTATGTTATAATTGTGTGAGTACATTAAGTAATGAACACCTAGTATTAATCAAACTCCTAAACACTTTCTCCCCACACTTCTCAATTTCCACAATACAGTCCTCAACTTCGCGCATTTTCATTTTCACCCCCTCACCATTCACCAAATCAACCTCCTTAAACTCCCTAATCCCAAATTCACCCCCGAAACTCTTTGTCTTCTTCCCAAAATACCCCGTCGTTTTACGAAAACACGATAACTCCCCAAAAACCGCCGCGGACACCAAAACCGTCGCCTTAACAACATCATTCATCACCTCAACAAGCTCAGCTTCTTCGTCACCAAACGAATCGCAAACTTCGATCGAAAATTTGCCGATCGAATGCAAATTAGTCACTAATTTACCAAATTCTTTACCAATTTTGCTCAGATTCTTAATCTGAGCCCTAATTTTGACCTCATCCTTTCTTCTCACCGCAATTTGCGTGATCGAATACTCGTCCTTCAATCTCAGCACCAGGTTTTGGAATATTCCGTAAACGTCGGCGAATGTGAGGAAATGTTCTAGAAGCTTCTGGATGAAGCTGGAGGAATATTCGCCGGATCTGAGAGATTCGCGGGTCTGCGGGAGGAGGAGGAGGTCGTCGAGCGATTCGTGGACGGATTTGAGCCGGGTCAACCCGGCGCAGAGCCAGGATGAGGATCTGGATCCGGGTACGGGTTCGGGTGCGGACCAGGTGGTGAGTGATTTGAGTGAGTCTTTGAGCTGGGAGATTATTGGGTGTGTGCGGTTGCAGGGGAGACTGGCGGATCTGACGTGGAGGGTCTTTTTGGTTTTGGGTTTTGTGGTGGTGTTTGAGGGCTGGTTTGGGAATGAGAGCGAGCGCCGAAAATTTGTTACAATTTTTTGTGCCATTTTTTTTGTTTTTGTTTTTTTTTTGAGTGGATTTGAGGTGGTTTGATGTTTTGAATGAATGAGAATTTGGAGGGTGGGTGTATATATAGGGGGTGGGGGTGGGGTGGGGTGGGGGTTAACGCGTGTGACAAAGGGGCGCACGAGGGGGTGGGATCCGCGAATAAATGAACAATGTTGGAGGCCAAAAAATATTATTTGGAGAAATTTTCATGTCAATTTTTGATGTAAGAATATATGTTATATAGTTATATTATAAATATGCATCTTTTTCCCACAACATACATTAAGTTTTTTATTTAGCAAAACAACAACAAAATATTATATATAGGTATGTATATGTGTAATACATAATAGACGATCTCATCAACTACGACGGTTTGACAAAATTTGATGCTAACACTAAGATATCTCAGTAATCCCAAGGCTCAAATGCACGCCGGCTGTTGCTTGCTTAATTTGCAGTCTGATGTCCTTCGGGTAGTAGAAATAGAATATCAATGACTCCATAATTGTATACGCCTTAAGGGAATTCATACACCATATCGTAAATTTCAGAATTCTCCGAGAATAACTTGTATTACTACGTAGATGGATCAACGCAAGAGTTAATAAATACACTAACGATCCAACATGCCTTCAATAACTTGTCCTCCATACCACTCGACTGATTTATAATGTCGCATGTTACGGTTTCAGCCTATATATAATTAACCTCAACTAGCATACTTTCCACTCATATGACTTGTTGTGTGAAATGGTACTTTTTTCTCTTCTCGATGAAATTGTAGAGGAGTACTTGAAGTCAAGATAGTACTGTTCAGGATAGTAGTAGTTTTTTTCCTGTAATCATTATAAGAGAAAATTCACAATTAAAATTTTGAGTTATAAATAAAATCAATAAGTTTTTCAATTTGCTCAGAGTTATTGCAGCTATAACGATTAAACTATTATAAGAAAAAGAGGAAGAATTTTGCTATACACCTTTCTTTATACGCATGCACATAAATGATAAGAAGCCAAAATTACAACCACACAAATTATGTAAGTTTAATTAATTTAATCGAGAATGTTTGAATGCAATTAAATGCATACATGTGGTGTGGTGCATAGAAGGAGTGGTCACAGCTCACAGATGTTAATTAGTGTTAGGTAAGTGAGACAGTGCCATGAACTATCTGGCTTCATTAATACATACATGTGTTATTAGGCGGCTTTCAGGTTTTTTTCTAATTTTGTTTTTCTTATCTTTTAGGGTTAGGTTTTGGAATCATAAAGTTTACGTGCCTAATAAGTTAAAGTTCAGCCGCAATTTTTACGAGCTTCTTTAACGACTCGACTCGGGGAAAAAAGAGATTATTGTCTTATATCGATCGAGAGAGAAAATAATGCCATAAAATATTATAATCATTAATACACTTGTTAAATTTTACAAATTTAGAACTTAATGTAAGAGTTGTACACTATATACGATAATATACGCAGGATATATTAGGGTGCAATTTTTTCACTTGTGATAGACATGATACGGCTATCTATTTTACAATAATGTTTATCTTATGCAGTAATGAAAATAACTAAGTCTATAATACTTCAAACTTAATCTACAATGAATTAATAGGTTAAAAGTCTTATAAAGTATAAATCTAAACAAGTTAAAATTGTTCATGCAACACATAAATTTAGAGTTTCATAGTATCCCAGTAGAATAGTATAATACGGTAGGAGAGAGACTTTTTGAATTCTGTGATAAGTGATAACTAAAGACTATGATCAGGTAGGCGTAAGGATGAAATCGACTTTCAAAGTTTTTATATTCTTTATCGCCTTTGATTATATTTTTATTAAGTTTTGATGATTTTTCATGGAGTAGAAAAGAAGAGGTTGGAACGTGCTGAGCTTCAAAAAATAAATAATTCTTGCTAAATCTGTTTGTGTTGATTTTAGCTCGATTTCTTCTAAATAAAGAATGATCAACTGCGTACAATTAATGTAAGTACTTCCTTAATTTTATTACTTATATATTAAGAGAAAGCTGTTGGTGCAGTTATTTATGGAACATATATTTTGAACAATTCGAGGAGTGCGAGATTACAGCACTATTATTGAAAGTCGTGCAAATATTTTGGATCAAACAATTCTGACGCTTAGCTATTAGAGGATTAAATGATTTTGAATCTTTTTGATAGTTTGCATATGAAAAGATTTGCGAATCAAATTTTAATAATCGATGGAATATTCAAAGTACTATTTGCAATTTAATACGCTACAAAATGTAAACCAATTTACATCTAGACTATAGTCAACCTATCATCTGAAAAAACAAGTTATCTTTTATAAATGATGATGATCGATGACGAGGATGAAAGGCCTTGTTTGTCTCCAGATCATGTTATGCCAAACAACGCGGTCAATAATTAAAAAATTAAACTTTGGTTAGAAACTCTTGCATGTCATTCCTTTGCAAAATTCATCTTTATTTTGTCTCATGAACTGGAGAAACTGAGTCATGGATATATACGATGTTATCTTATAAGTTCCAACTTCAAGCCTTATTTAATGTTTTTCTTCTTACATTTTCATCTAAACTTCTCTAAAACTTTAATTTAAAAATGTATAAATGCTAATGCATCCTCTAAGCCATTCTTTTTATGCACAACTATCCATACGACATGTATATCTAATATCTTTATTTTATACTAAGGTTCGAGATACGGTATCACCATCGTCACAATTAATTGGCACACATAGTACTAACACACAAATGTGGCAGAAATGATCTATTCAGATATAAGTGATAAGTGATAACCCAATTCTACTCGTACGAAGGTAGAATTTTAAAAATCACAAGAAATAGAACACCGCCACATTCTAAGCATCAATCACCTCTAAGCAATAACGTATCTTGTAAGTGGTAATATCGTAAGGTGAACGGCAAGTGTTGCATCAGGCAATCCATTTAAAGTCCTCCTTTCATTTCAATGATTCTTGTAAGGGGGACTATTAACTAGTGGAACATTACCATTCGTCATAAGCCATGACTTGGTTGATGGATGGTTTGACGTTGTATTAAATTCTATTAAATGTCATATAGGCAAGGGAGTTGTGGATGAGAGAAATTATTTCATGCAAATGTTTCATGATGATATAGTGTGTACAGTCGATTATTTGCGTGAATACAAATATAGTTATAATAAGATTAAAAGGGTGTTATTTTTTATAATCAAGAAGATACTTTGATTAAAATCATTGGTTGTACTTATCATCAATGCAATGGTTGCATAAAATAATTTTTCTTTGATTAGGGTTGGTTATGCCCCTAGGGCCTCCGCCTCATGACTTAGGCAGTTGTCTATTATGCATTATCAATAAGATATTAATATTATGGAATAAAAGTTCACATAACTAATTAGCTATAGTTTGAGATCACACTCAACTTCTTAAAAACTCGTATCAATTACGAGTTACGACAAAGATTTAAACATGTGACAATGGAAAGTCAGCTGAAATAAAAAATGCATTGCCAGATCAAATATTTGACATGTCACAAATTTAGTTATTTGGTAAAAACCTGTATTTAATGCGACATAGTTTCACCAGCTGTTCATAATTATTAAATGAAAATGAAAGAATATAAACGCGCATGCTTGAGCTTGACTTGGGTCATCAAATTAAGCCCTCTTAATGGAAGAATATTTTTTCAAATCTGAACCATTTAAATTGTTTGCTGAACAGCCAACAAGTACAGATAAGCTCCCCATCGATTGTCATCCTCCTCCTCTTTCTCTTTTTTTATTTTCATGTTTTTTTTTTTTTTTTTATCAATCAACTTGCTGCTGCATTATGTTTTATTAAAAATCTAAAAACTTTCTAGTTACATTGAACTCAATTTTGCAATAATTTACGTAATGATACATATAATAAAGTTAGCTGGAAATAGGAATGTAGCTAGGATTTCAAATCCAAAATAATTGAATAATGTACGACAAAATGAACATTTATGATGATGGATTTGGAATTATTGTAATCCATGTCATAACTCATAACTGACCATTGCTCTGATGAAAGAGATGAGATATTGAATTTGAGAAAAAAACGATTGTTTACCAAATTATTGGTTGCATTAAAAGCTAAGAGTATATTGTACACCAATCTTCTAACCAAATTTTAAGCAATGAAATCGAAATGAACACTGTTAGTGGTACCAAAATATCTCACTTCAGATCCAAAATTTAGCGTTCATATTGTAATTTGCAACTTGTAGCAATGTACAAATGCTCTTATATCCCCACAATTCAGGGTGACCGGGACTGCTTTTTTTCTCTTTTTCTCTTTACAATTTTGTAATTCTTTTAATAGTATTATAATAAGGTTGTAAATGCATTTGGCAATATAATCTTTGCTGCAACTAAAAATTGTCACGTAGTATGACATGCACACATAACTGATGTGATTATATTCACCGTGTAATAAAGTTTGTCTAATTCTATGGATGCAGAAAAGAATTAAAAAATTGATGACAAAAAAAACTTCGTAGTCAGATATATCTATAGATTCTATACAAATCCTCCCCCCTGCTCTATGACCTTGACTTTAGGCCAAGCTTGCAAATTTCATCGGGTTGAGGCCCATCCCAATGAGCCGTTCGTTTAATCATTTTCCGAAACCCATTAACACACCGATCCATATCCAAAGCCCGAATACTCTTTCTTGCAGAGGCTAATCTCTTTCCAGCCACATTATCAAACAATTTTTCCCACCCTTTTTCCCATTCATTGTGTGCATCACAAAGCTCTAATCCATTATTATCCCACTCGGTCCAGCTCCAGCCTTTATAAAGCCCGTTCATAACAGGCCCAACGCAAGTTCCAGTACAAACGGGCTTGCAAGGCCTGCATTTAGCACCACTAAGTGGGCCAGGGCTCGACAATGCGGCCACCGGCACACCAAACCGGACCGGAGGGAACCCGTATTTACGATCCGTTACCACGCAGAATGGGAGGGGTTTGGTGGTGTATTGGACCTTGTTCGTGGAGAGCTGTGCCTTGAAAGCGGCCTCCGAGTTGAGTTGGGTTAATCCGGCTGAGTCGAGTTGAGGAATTAAGGAGAGTCTTGAGAGTGCTACAACAGAGGTGTTGTAGTCCCCTACTCCAAAACGATCGTTTAGCCCACCGTAGGATGAACCTGGGGGCACTACATACTTGCCTGGAATGAAGTTCTCGGGTCCTAACGAGTTGGACCAGTATCCGTCGACCCGGGTTCGGATGATCCAGTCGTAGGTGAAGTTGTTCTTTTCTTGATATGCTTTGATCATTGTTAGGCACCCTTCTACGAGATTGAAGTATTGCAACAAGCCCTGCGAGGAAACGGAAGGGTCTGTGAGCTCCTAGGGTACCCCAATAAAGCAGTAATAATCCAAGATTACAACCAATATGCACATGGGTATATTGTGTCATAACCTTAATCTTCAAATAGTCAATGAAATCAATCAATATATTGGTAAACAATTCAAATTGAAATAGTAGCAGAATCAGGCAAATATTCCATTTTCCTATATCAACACAATCACATGGTTGGAAATTGATCTTCTCCTTTTTCTTGGTTGTGTTTTGGAGTATTCTGTTTTGAGAAATGATATACCAAGCAAAGAAAACGACTTTAAGATGGCGCAGTTATTGCAGAAAAAATAATATCTAGCCAAGTAGCAAACCAAATAATTTCACCTTAATCTTTATTTCTTCACCAAAAAAAAAAAAAAAACTCAATCTTTGCCACAGTTATGGAATTTGATTTCAAATTTATGAGGTAATGACAAGCATAGCTGGCTAGATGATCAGTTGATTATCAATAACTATCCTAATCTATATAACCTAAGAATCTAAGATTGGAAATGAGCTGCTAAAATGAACAAACTATACTTAAAGTTAACCCAATCGCAACTAAAAACAACTAATGTAACCGACTGCGCCGAGAGCAACAGAATGAGTGATCTGCATGGGCAAATGCAAAAATAATTTAACTGATGATCGATCACGAGACTTGAAGCCAAAAGTAATGCATGAACCAACTACCAAATAAGACATGCATCAAAAGAGCATGTGTCACACTTTTGGAGTTTCTTTGAGGCATCAGCAAATCCCCACCCACCCCCAATCTCGCTTCCCAGCTCATCAAACACAAATAGAAACAAAAAATCAGTTTTGAGATATAATACATAAAGCAGCCGAAACTACATAACTGTATTAACTATTATGTATGGCTGATCTAAAGCCAAATTTGTTTCTATCTTCTAAAGCCAAAACTATGCCAGCCCAAAAACAGAAAGTTCCAGATCAGTAGTAAGTTATGCCCTATATAGAATTTCATAAAGAAATCTTGGATATTTCAAATTTTGTGGAATACACTCCTTTTACTAAATCTCACTAAATTACGTATGAGATTATGGTCAACATGGATCTTCCTTGTAAATTATACTTTAATCAGATATAAGCTTGACTAAAAGCCAAACCTTTTAAGACAAAATCAACTAATTATATTTAAATCGGAACTAAACCTACTCTCTCACAGAAAGAAATAACACGAACTGGTTCAAATAAAGCATTTTTACGAGTGATCAAAGATCACACCTTTCACAAACAAGCAAAATTCTACCTTAATGCAGGCCATAAACTATAATCCATGATTGATTCGTAAAAAATATCAACGGCCTAAACACCTTAACTCCCGCCAAGAAATTCAAATATGGCAACTAAAACATGAATCAAACATTCGGTTCCAATGTCTATTTCCTTCAGCTTATAAGGAAGTTTTCGTAAATTTTCAGTAGCTTTCCTAAACATTTCAGAAACAAATCTGAAAAAACATTGTTGCACCCAATCGATCAAAATTTCTATCCATTCTCAACAACGTAGAAACGCAATATAAAACTATTTTCCAATTTACTTCACACCACTATTCTAACGACTTTTTCGATATATTTCAGAAGAAAATCTTAAAAATCGTTGTTGAGTCCAATCTATCAAAATTTCTAAACACTTTCATTTTCAACTATATACCGAAACGCAACATAAAAGTCTTATCCAAGTTACCTAACACGACTATGTGAACGACTTCTCCAAGATAATACAAAAAGCTCCCAACAAATCGCAAAAAGGTTCTACAATATTCAGCAAACCAAAACATACCTCAAAATCGAAACTTTGATACATAGTCACAACGTACTCAAAAAGTTCCATTGTCACCGAGTCAAAAAAACCAAAAAAAAAAAAAAAAACAAGGTTTCGGTACTTTCCGTGAAAACATTTCACGTTTCAAAAAATCTTGACCCGCAACTAAAATCGTAGCTAGCGTAGCATCTCAATATCCACTCCAATTCCTAATGCCAGCTCCCATTTCTTAAAAATCACTCCACATTTAACATCCCTAACATTGTAAAACACTAATTAACTAACTATCAAAGTTCAAAACTTATCACCTGTATCCCATTCGGCGAATTACGAGCCGTTAAAACCCGAACCTCCGCCTCACTCATCCTCATAACCTCCGGCTTAAATATCCTAACCGCAGCAATCTTAGGCGCATTATCACTCAGCAACACAAACTTATACGCATCAGAATCCAACGGACTGTGCAAAAACAGATCCGAATTCTCATAAACTCTTAAAACCCGCTCCACAATCGAAGGACCCGTTAACTCGAATCTCCGGGCCCCGCCCACCAAACAGACCGCGACCCTCGACCCATTTAGCCAACTGGGTCCAGCACGAGGCTGGGACTGGAACATGGACTTGAGAGGGGCAAATTTGGAAAGTGTGAGGAGAGAGAAAGAGGATGAGGATGATGAGAGAGAAAGGTACGTGAGAGCGGTGATGGTGGAGAGGATGAGGAGGAGGATCCGGTAGTCGAGATCCGTGACCCGTTTAGGGAAGTGGGTCAGGATCTTTAACGGGTTTTTCATTGTTTGTTGTAGGGTTTTGAAGAAGAGATCATCGTGTTCATAGTGACATTTTTAGAGTGAGAAAGAGAGAGTGTTCAAGATGAGATTTTTGTTGTTCAGAATCTCGTTTTGGATTTTGATGGTAGGTTTAAAATGAGAATATGATGAAACTTTCATCTCATGTTATCTTTTTCTTTTCTTTTATATTCCTTGGATTTGATAAAGATGTTAATATTAAATTTTTTTTTTCTTGTACTTACTTAAAAATAAGTGAGGATGTTGTTAGTATAATAATTTAGTTACGTCTACTTCAAGTGAAGAACACGTATCCAAATCTTGGATCTCATATTACTTTTGCGTTCATGTATGTATTTGTGCGAGCAAAAATAAGTGAGGATGTTGTTAGTATAAATGATAAATGATAAATTCTTATTTTTTCTGAACGGGAATTAAGTTTATTAAGTTAATGTGCGTGCAACAGTATTTTGATAATAAAGAAAGGTTTTAGTGGTGGAATTTCGAGAAGAATGTACAAGTGAGAGGCATGTGGTCCTAAGTCTAAATTATTCCAATTTTATTGCTTTTTAATGTGCCATCATTGACAGTTTGACACGACAACAGTCATCGAACCGTTGTATTATACACCACTCTGCAAAAGGTCAATAATATCGGATCGTGATTTTGACCTTTACCCCTTTTTTTTTTGAATTTTCTATAATATAATCTGACTCCTGAATAATACTATAAGGTTGTTTTGATTTTATAGTCGTCCAATGCCACTTGAAATCATAATGATGTCTTTAATGAAGTATTTACCTAGATGTTATGACTAAAATAGATATATAGTACTTTGAGATCAAGAATTTGATTTGTGATTATGAAATATTTGGAAATTTCTGGAAACATACCTCCAAGCTTGGTGAAAAGATAAAAATAAATCTGATAATATGTAACATACAATCCGATAAGAGAAAATAAACAACTGGTCATATGAGGGCGAGAGGTTTGTATACGCCCCTCCCTTTTAACCAGCCACATTAGTAAGAAGGCTATTGAATGATTTCTCCATAACCGACATCATTAATGAAATCACAAAAAGGAAAATAGTAAAAATAGTAAAGTTATTTTAATATAATGTGATGAATACACTAGAAAAATAATATGCGAGAATAGTATGCAACTTCGGAAACCACGAGCATTCATGTGGCTATTTATTTTTCACATGAGTAATTTGCTGATTAGGATTAGGCATAACACGATAAGTAATATGCCAAAAGCCCTGCATCGAAGTACCTTAGAAACAATGCAACGCATAATTTGTTAGTTCAAATTCAGCACATGCTACGACTTGCTAGTTACAAGATAATAGGAAACCTGGCCTCAACTAAACAGTTAAAGTTCAGCAAATAAAATTCGTGAACACAATGTTTTCATTCTAAAGAAAATAAGCAAGTTTTGTACAAAATAGACAGAAAGAAGCTTCAAAGAGTTATCTAAACAACTGATATCAGTCCACAAAGTAGTAGAGAAACTTGAGCTAAAATGCGGAATAATACTGAAAAGAATGAATAAAATGAAGAATAGACAGAGCACCATTCTATTACACCAAAAAGTTCTGAACAATTACAGTTAAATTTCAGTGAAAATTCAAATAATGAATGTCTGCAAGAACTTTTTATAGCAGAGGCTGTCACTATTCCTAAGAAGATGCTGGTGGTGACTCGGGTGGATCCTCTGTAGGTGGCGGTGATGATCCGAAATCAAGACTTGGAAAGACTCCGGGCGGTCTTTCTATGGGTTGAATTGACAGTAACTGAGTTGAATCACCTACGACATCCGCCCATCCATAATGTGGTTCGGCCCTTCATTTATGCGTAAAACTTTGTGAATTTACGAATAAGAAAATGCACAGATAAGGCAAAGTAAAACCCAGAGAAGGATACTTACTCATAGTAAGTTTCCTCATCCACAACAATATCCCAACTTTCTCCAGTTGTACTCTTCCCATACTTGTGCACTTTGCTGAAAACAAAATTAAAGAGAATCAACTTTGGTTCCAAAGTGAAAGGTAACTTGCGTGGCGTACTTATGTAATCGGGAATGTTATCGACCCCAAGACTCAGAAAAAGCATATATTAATCACGAAGAAAATAGATTTGTTGCGCATCACTCACCCGTTTCCGAAATGCTCTTCCCCCCACGTCCTTGACCACCCTATATTTTGGTTGACAGAAATGATCAGCCGCAAGTTAATAATAAACAAACCAAACAAATGATCATATTTAACATAAACCAGCCCCAGCAGTTTACAAATATCTTTGCATTTAATTACAACCTTTTGCGGGATGCCATATAAACGTTAAACCACTTTTAAAAAATGATGATCACATATACTGTTAGGCCCATTCATTAACTGAAGCAATAGTTCTATCAAGAAAACCTTCTAGCAATCATTATCAATATCAATTCGTCATCTTATAAATATAACAAAAGAAACAATCAATAAAGTCACTTCACTTGACCAAATGCAGTAGGTTGTTGGTCAAAGATATTCAATTCAACATGCACAATCAGCAGCTCCTTGAATATCTATACTCATAAGCTGAATATAGTTAAAATGATTCTTTTAACTCGTAGTTTGGCACCTTCTGCTGTAAAAATGTTGAATGTAATGGTTCTCCAACTGACCAAGTATACACACACTATATATTTTTATCCAACTATTCAAGAGTACATGGTTGGCTTTCTAGTTTAACCACTCATGTACGGTAGCAAACAGAGAAGATAAATTAACTACAGACCAACAGGAAAATCAATGTGCCAATGCTTCAGCTTATGAAGGAATACTAAGTAAACTGTTTTCTAGACTAAACATTCATTCAACAGGTAGATATGCATACTTTCATTAATTGGAGATACATGCCACGTCTCCCCCTGACGGGAGCCAATGCCAGCAAAGAATTTTTCTTCCCACTTGTCTCCCCATTTAGTTCCAAGCGCGGTCTCAGCCCATTTGTCAGTCCTGTAAAGAGTCGAACAAAACATCTTTAAGGCTAGCACCAAGTTTGAGGTTCCAGCACATCATTGCTCTCTAAGTTCCATGTTATATGTTTCAATCCAATTTATCGTGCAATTTCAGTGATCATAAAAAAACTAATATGAAAACAAGTAAATAACTTTTCTTTGACTGATACGAATTTTAGCAATGATACTGCTATACATTAACTATGCAATCAGTTTGCCAAAGGAATCCTTACTGCTTGTACAAAGAAAAAAGGAAAATAGAAGAATTACCATTTTAAGACTGAGCCTCTTCCATCATAATGCTCTCCCCACTTCTCCCACCAGGATTGTTCATCCAATCTACCATATTTATGTGCCCCTTTCTCAGTCCACCCTTTGGCATCATATTTCTCCCACCTGCATATAAGATAAATTGTTAATGTAGCAGTAAGAAATTTTGTTGTTTGTAAATGCATAGACCTTCACTTACCAATTCTCATACCAGCCAGCATTTTCTGTACCCGACTTTGCTTGTTTCTGTGCACTCCTTTCTATCCTAGCCAAATTACTGCAGATCATAGTATATTTGTAAGTCTGATGATGCGAAGTCATATAAACTACCTTAACTACTTTTTCAGTTTCTTAAACAAATAAAAATCTCGAGGGAGAAAGGATATTCAGTGCCCAAACCTCCATTCATCCTGGTGAAGAACTTCTCTCCATGTTTCCCACCAAGAATCTCCTACAGCATTTCTTCCAGATTTTTCTACACCTGCCATACAAACAGGCATAAGCAAGCAAGAACAGACTAATAACCACAGAATATATTATCTATTGGTAGTATCTAGTAAGAGAACACTTTATAAAAGAACTTAGCAAAAACTGCAAGAAGAACTGGGTGCCAGTACCTAGCTCTTTGTATCCAGTCCAATCACTTTTCTCCCACCACTGTCAAGGAGATCAACAAATCCAATTAAAGTATCCACCTGGGATGATACTTAATAATGTCATAAAAACAAGTAAATAAAAATATTTACTCATTATTATTCATGCAAGCAGAAACTCAAAAAGAGTACCAGTAAAGTCAATTGTTCATCAAGTAAACAAAAATCTAAAACAAACAATAGCTTGTGCCAAATCAAAAAACATATATTTGTGCGAATAACTAGTATTTAGAAAAAGTCCTCCCATTCAATTACCCCTCAATAGTGTCATAAACATCATTTGCTAACCATCTTACATTGACAGAACCCCTAGGATCAAGAGAAGTAGCAAGAACTAAATATAGCCAAATAGAGTACAAAGCTTAGCTAATAATAAGAGGGTACTCGTGTTCTGTTTCATCAAGGATACATACATAATACTGAAACAGATGCATATGACGATCACTCATACAACACCACATAAATTCAATGCTATACATTCTTGGATTTGGGAATATGAGGATGAAGGGAGCTAATATCAAGCATCATCTAACAGGTTACACAACCCAACATGTCATCATCCGTAATCTTTTCATTTGGCAAAATGAGGGAACATGCATGATTAATTAGTATAATTTGCTTTCCAATTGAGCACATTAACATGACAAACAAAATTAGGAAACCAAAAAAGGAGTTTGACATTTCACAATTTGACGATGAAGTTCTATCTTGCTCTGTAACTTTTCTTCCTCATAAACTTTCAGAAGTTAAAAGATGAGGTAGTAGGTTCAAGAGATTAGTCATTATATGACTGCCAGAATGGTGTTTACTAACCATTATTTCTTTGCAGAAACTATTATCTTTCTCAGGTGAAGTCAGGATCCCCCGTCATGCACACCGTTTAGTGACACCATTCATTTTACTTGGATACTCAAAGCTATTGGGGAAACACATATTCTTTAATTCAAAGGGGAAAAAAGATAATATTTCCGTCCATGATGTAACATAAACTATTCCAGCGCTTTGTACAACTAGTGATCTTTGTTAATGAGAAACCTTTCACTTTTATAAAGAAGCTCAATCCCAAAAGATGTCTCACTCGATTTGACAAATGGTAAGATCTCTCACATGCTCATACTCTATAAAATTTCAATTAACTTGTTGATCTTTGAGACAAACATAAACACACAGAAGAATTTACTGGATTTACGTGCATTCTAGTGAGGTGTGACCTCTGTAGCATAAAACCAGAAATTAAAAGGATATAGGAGAATAATCACTATCTTCCCATTGCTCACTCATACTAACATCACAAGTTGAAATGTACATAAATTCCTTCACAATGGAGAAAAAGAATATAAGCACCACGAGCAGATTGGCTGGGCATTGTTCACTAAATGCTAAGCTCACGAAGAACTTACCCACTATCACATGGACATCCATGTTACAACATATAAATACACAATATATAATGTCTATACCATTTCTTTCCATTCTGAAGTGCCATCATGATTCTGCCCTCCCATTCTTGACCATCTACATCGGTAACCATTATCTCCAAGATCTTCTCCACTTTCACGATACCAAGTACTTCCATCCTCATTGACGCCGGTTTCATTCACATTGTCATTTAATAAACTGATACCCCACTCTTTCTCGTTTGCAATACCAGTATCTACACAAAACGAGCATAAGCAAGAGAAACATCATACATCGGCATATAAGAATCCAAATAATTACGACAGTTTAACATAACATCGCATATGCATCACCTCGCATAGGGGGTGAATCGCGTGATTGAGGACCCGAGTTTCTAGGAGCACACCGCGAGGAAAATTTCTCTGGTTTTGAAACGAAACGAGATCTGCAATATTAGAAGTTATTATACTCTCCTCAGAGACTCCAACCAAACAACTCATTAGCATAGCCATTACAAACAAACAAACTAAGCAGCATCACGTGTCCAGTTGCTGCAAAAACACTTCAGTTTTTTCTCATTTCATTCACAGAACATTCCACATTCTCTTTTCTACTTACTGAATGAGCTATTTCACACTAGAAATCAATCAATCAAACAAACGAACCGAGTTTCTCGGAGCACACAAACAAAACTAGATCTGTAACATTAGAAGTTACTATAATCCACAGAGACTCCAACCAAACAACTCATTGGCATTATACGCTACTGTAAACGTAAGTCCTGTTTCTAAAAATCAAAGTAACAAAGCAAACAAACTAAAGCACATTTCCAGTTGCTACAACTAAAACAAAGCCTCATCTCATTTCATTTTCCGTATACTCTACTGTAATTGCTAACTGTTGCCTTCGAATCAGTCGAAAACACGAACCGAAAAACAAACTTACTGCGAAGAAGCGAACGGTCTTCCTCCATAACTAGGTCTCTTACTCGAATCGAACCGCCAATCCTCACCACCACACTTCTCAACAACCCTACCAATCTCAGAACAGCAACAGTTAACAACAAATTGCTCAACACGCCTCTTCTTACTCCTCACCTCCAAAACGACGCCGTTCCTCAGCGCCGCCAAATCACTTCTCCGCAACAATTTGACGCTAAACGGCGTCGTGAAGCCCCTAGCAGCCGCCATTGTTTACCGATTAATTTTTTTTTTACAACAACAACAACAATGTCATGATCATTCAGCAGCAAATTGATTGATTTGGATGTAGATGATAAACCCTAGCTGCTGCAGTGAAATTGTTTGTTTTTTGAGGAGAAAAATGCAGGGGTGTGTGTGTGTGTGTTATTTGACGGTTGATGATGTATAGATACAGGATGATGATGATGATGATGAATGTTGTGTGTATATATAGTAGTACATGGTGATGAAGATGATGAGTGGGGTTTTAATGGTGGTGTACGAATCCCGGAGGGGGAGGAGGTGCAGATTTTAACTGAGACACGTGAGGCACAACTGTGACAACAGAATGGGATGGGGGTGGGGGCTTGTGTGGGCCCACTCTTCCAATCTGGATTTGCCACGTGGAATATTTCCAATCGTAGATTTTTTTATTTTTAATTTATTTTAGTTTACATTTTTTTGAGATTATAATTTGATAATATGTTTTTGATGGGTTAAAATGATTATTGATGCGTCCCTAAAGTTTTAATAAATATAGGAGACTTATGGTTTTTTAAAAGTTTTTCAAAGGCTTAACTATGCATGAATTTGTTAATTACTATTTAATAAATGATTATACGTATAGTATGGCTCGAAGAGTCGCAAGGACATACAATAACTTCGAAAATTAACTCTCATCGTCTGTATAAGACGTTTAAGAGAATTTAATATGACAATAGGTTAATGATCGGCTCTCATGAGCATTTTAACTCATAGGGAGTGGTATTACTCCTCAGTTATTGACTCAATCACAAGTACCAAGCACAACTAATGTACGAGTAGGTCAATAGATTGTTTGGTTCGTCACGATGTGGATGCACAGTGCCACGTGCTACGAGCTCTTCGAGTTTTAATATGTATCATAACAAAAACTACTAAGGCGTGTTCGATTTTTTAATTTACAAGACTCGTTTTGTGGAAGAGGTGCTAGAGATCAGGGATAAGTCGTCTAAATAATGTTTGATTTTCTAGTCCTACGTACCCTCACTATAGTTGAACTATGTTATCAGCGACGTCACTGATTTATAAGATTAGAACTAATTAGTCTACCCTCATTTTATGCATACAAGTTTGAACCAATACATTAGAACTTAAGATTATTGGCTACATAATGCGTGGATCATTGAGGCTCCACAAGGGAACAAAAATTGAGTAGAAGTGGACGAGAGTGACCACTCGTGGTGTGGATAAAAAAATTAATAAAACAAATAAAGTTAGGTGGAAAAGGGTTCAAAACCACTGCAGTGAATTTTCAGAGAATACACAAAAATAAGTACAATATAATAAATTGCACATGGACTAGAAGAAACATGCTGGAATCTAGTGCTTGATGATTGCTCGTGTTTGTTACTTAATTTGCTTAACAGCCCTTCTAATCAAAAATGGCGTAAAATAGAAGTGAACTTACTCAAAGTGCTAATTTATTACAACACAAGAAAACATGCTGTGGTGCAAAAGTCATCATATCAAGATATATAATTAAATGCATTCACGTGAGTAAGTTTTATAATTTTTCTTAAGATAACGCCACCGTTAAGATTTGGTAGATGCTAACTCATAATTAAATATATAACGTGTCTTCTCTGCAGACTCGACAACTAGGTTCTAGTGATCCCATTGGATGCGTAACTAATTGCTTGATTTCGTTTTAGTTATTCTACATTTGGTACGGAGTAAAGCAATCTGATAATTGTTTTTGTTGTTTAAACTTTTATAGTTTTATACATTCCAAATTAACTAAAATATTCTTATGGCAAAAGTACATGAAATTCCCTTGTTTTTGGGAACCTTATAACTATCGATAAACTCTCTCGTGTTACTGAAAACAATTTGTCGAACGCTAAACCCCTTCATATTATCGAAATTAATACACCAAATTCTCTTATATTATCGAAGATGATAACACAATCATGTTGATGACAAAACTGTAAATACCACCAAGATTTATGTTAGGACACCTTCATCCCTTTCTCAAACTCTATTCGTTAAAGTGCATCCTATGAACAAATAGAGTTGGATTTATAATTCTCTTAAAATGTTGATTATTTATAGTGTATAACTTATCATACCTCCTTCATCAAGTGAAGTGTGTGCATATGTTAATGATGTCAATTACGAGGGGTCATCAAGCAAATTGTCATTACGTACCCGTATGACCCATAGTTGGGGACACCCATGTTCTCATATTTTAATAATGTGTAGAGTCATAAATCTTCTTCCGTGCCATCGATGACGAGTGAAGGGTCGTATATAGAGTATAACGCCGTCATCTCTTACAACCCTAGTGTAAGTTGCGTAAACGACCTTTATGTCCTTATACAACCTAATGTGTCGCATGGTTATACGTTATTAAGAAATATAAGTTGAGTAAAATTGACAACTCGGATACACCACGTCTCTAAAGTGTTTTTATGGATTAGATACAGGTTGTCGTGTTCGGAACACGAAGAAGTTTGGTGCAAATTTAGAATCACGTTTTTAGTCTTTGAAGTTGACTAATCAAATCATCAAATCAAACATCTTTATTACTAATTATTATTCTTATCTCCACCTTGACTACTCTAAGGACAAAAAAGGGTTGCCATTTTTTTGCAACGGTTTGGTGAAAGTTATTTTACCTAGAATAACCAAGAACCTTATAAACACAAAACACACAATGTGTTAAAAGTAGTGGTTCTCCGCCACCAAGTACGGGAGGGGCCGCCAATGGGCCACAGGACACACGACAGGTCTCAAATTGTCCTCCTAGAATTAGATTGCTTTTAGATACACATATATCTCCACCTTTTCTGATTCATGATATCATATGATGCTTTTAACTTTTCTTAATTCCACGTGTCAGCACCAGATGCATTGATGACTAGGCAATGTACATGGATAAGGTGAAAAGTGGTGGAAACTTACGTGTCGGTCAGAAGATGACGTGGTGTTCTTGGTCAGAAAGTGTTGCACCTGGATTTGCGACTTTAGAGTAAATTTGGAGACATTTTCTGCCACTGAACGAGGAAACAAAAACGAGTCATCCACTCGTATTTTGTTCGTGAATTAGGATAAGATTAAACGTCATTTCACTAAGAAAATCACGTTCTTATCCATTTGGGAGTACTTCTACCATAACTCACTAGAGCCATTTAGAAACTCCAACAAGATTGATTCTGTTGCCTGTCAACTCAATATAAAAAAAAAGTTTTATTTTTCCACGTGTGTAGTTGTAAGTTAAAGTTGCCACATTAGTTTTATGAGGAAAAACGAATAATCTCTCTAGCTTCTACTCCTTTACAACGTGTTAATCATTATTTAAAAGAAACAATCTATCCTTAACCTATTAAATATGGGAAAATATCATCTAATTTACAGACAGACAATCTTTGTTGAAAAGTTTATTTTTCACATATATTAAGCATAGATATGACAAGTCATCTAAATTTAATCCTAATTTAAATATATTAAGAGATCTTTTACCTTCAATTTTTGTTATCTGTCTCTTAATTTCATTTTAATTCCTAATATTCAAACTCAAATGTTGGGTACTGAAATCAAATTAAATGGGAAAGTTCCATTGAAATTTGAAGTAATTTAGACAATTCTCATATTTTTAAGCTCATTATTCTTGAGAAATCAAATTTTCTAACAAGGGGCAAAGGAGTATAGGATATATGTTTGTCAATTTGTAAGCCAGTTGACATTCACCTTCATACTTTCACCTCAACCTGAATTTTATTTTACTTCCTAAAACCTACCCTACAATTGCATGATGTGGTCACTTTTCGAAGACATCAAAAACTTTTTCTCTTTAGAAACAAGACAAATAAATTCAGGCCATAAACTCCATGAACAAAGTACAACATTGCGCGCCATGTGTTTTAGGTTCATAATAACCAATCCAACAACTCGTTCATTAAAATATATAAATAACAACCAATGCAACTTGCAGAAACGCCACAGACAATGACTTCACAATATACATGCTGGAATATCTGAAAATGGAAGATAAAGTTTTGAAAAAGAAAGGAAAAAAGAAAATCCATCATACCAGATTGGACAAAAGCCAACAAATTTAGATACATGAGAATCCACCATACCAAATTGGACAAAAGACAACAAGTTTAGATACATCCTAGTCACGCCAGAACTCAACAGTGAAGTTATTGATCTCAGCACCATTAAGTTACCAAAATTTTCATGTCTGAGATCAGGACAGCTGTTGAAACACGAGAAAACAATGAAAACTAGGACGTATTGGTTGAAGAATTTGCACTCACTATATTGTTCTGTCTCATTTTCTAGGAAGATGAGGTTTAATTGATTCCACAACCACCTGCACAAAGAGAATAATGGAACAGCAAGTCAAGCCCAAGAAGCAACTCATAATGCGAAAAATGTAACTCGTCGATTTAATTAACTTTATACCAAATGTGGTCGATTACATTTAAGCATAATGCAAGCCTTTAGTTGCTTGATCATATTGACACATTCTTTGGTTTATAACAAAGCTTTTGACATAGCATAGAATGGTGAGCAATCTTACCCTCCCATCATAAGATAATGATGCAAACATCCAGGGCTCTCGAGAACTCCAGGCAAGACCTATAACAAGGTGAAAACCTATGTTAAGTTGATTTCAGCAATAAAGCCGGAAGAGATTAAAGGTTGCATCAATTACCATAAACACTGTCATCGTAATCACTAAACGAATAGAGCAATGGGTCTATCTTCGGGGCTGGTGACTCCACCACGCTAAACATGAAAAAGATTACCATGAACATCAGGATATTGACATAAAAGGTACAGCATCATAAATACTAATAACGAATATCAGACCTATTTGATGCCGAATCATCACTACTTGGAGAGGCCAACCACAAATTGACAGCTGAGTCAGTTCCTGCACTCTACAAGAGCTTCAGCATCATCAGCAAGATATTAATGACTACAAAATAAACAAATTTTTACATTCTGTAAACACCCAGTTATCAGGAATCAACATGCTCCATGAAATAAGAGGAACGACAGCAATTTCAGTTCCTTTGTAAAAATTCTTTCTGGTGACATTTTCAACTTCCATCGTAGGAAATTCTAAAGTTGTGCAAAGGTTTAAACTACTGACTAGCCATAAGGGAGATAATGAAGATAGACAGAATTAGAGTACCAGAATCAGGCCTTCATACTCGGGATTGCACTTCACGGTCCATGCCCTGTCAACAACCTCAATTTTTATCACTACACAAATAAGCAGCGGTAATAGTGAATGGTTGAGCGGTGTACACAGACAACAGTAACATAATGAATATAAACTGGAAGAGGCAAAAGATACAAACCCAAGACTTAGATGAGACAGAATTATAAAAGCAATATAAACAAATGAAAATATCTTTCGCCCATGAACGCAAAAAGATGATCAAGGGCGACATAATCGTTTTCAAAAAATTACCAGTGTGAGTGCCCAGGAAGATCTATGACTGGATGCTTCAGATTTCTGAGGTCCCATACATGTATACCAGACTCATCCTCAGCAGTAACCTGAGAAACGTTACATAGTGTGAGTACAACGTGCCTCCTTGACAAGATTCAGCAGCAAATAGCTTCAATTTCATTCAAGTCGAGATATGCGCATCGTTACAGTTTAGATCCAGTTTTTACTACTAAAGAAAGAAGATCATAGAAAAATAGAAGATTATAAGTGGAACTAATCCAACAATTTATTCAAAAGACGGCACTATTAAAAAAAAAAAAGAGTAAATCGGGTAATTTGAATTGACAACATACTGCCTTAGTCCCATTAATATGTCTAAGGTCAATATATAAACTTTTGAATCTTAGAGTAGGTAAAACATATTAATTGGAAGCATACTTACAAGCATGTACCTCCTTTTCATGTCATAGTCTACATTACGGACATGAGCCTGTTCAATTGAATCGGTCTTTCTGCAAGGAAAAAAATGCTGTTTTTCATGATCATTATTGAAATATTTGTTTTCATAGTAAGTGGTTAACAAAATTATTCGACAAACATTTTTTACAGTATTTTTTTTCTTTTACAGCCAACCAACCCATTTATAATGGTCTTGACAACGCAAAGATTGCTTAAACCAAGATTTTGAGAACCTTAACTATCCAACAATGTACTAATTGCTAACTAGATTATTAAAATAAAACATGTAATATAACTAACTGATGAGTCCATAATTTGAAGAAATCTAAAAAAAGAGAGGACATACTTCATTGTCCTGAGATCCCAAAGCTGAACTGATGATTCAGATGTTAAGGAAATGGAATTGAAGTCATGAGGATCCCATGCTCCGCTGGTTAAACAATGAAGCATGCCAGCTGATTCTTGTGATTGTACCTATATTACAGTAAGATCTCAAGAAACATTGACCCCAGAATTCAGAGTAAAATGGGAAATATTAAGATGCCTGTTTTAGTTCCTAAGTTTCATTAGATGCTGATACATCAGCGTGCAACATGGAAATCGTTAGAAGTTAGGAAAAATGCCTACATCATTCTGATGAGATACATTTTCTGAAAACACTATGATTCTACTTCCTATATTTATCCTTCCAGGGTATAAGATACATCAACACAGCATGAAAATAAACATCCACTGGTTTCCCAGAAACAAGGAAATTGATGGTAATATCAAACAGAAAAACAAAAGAGCCATAAAACTAATTGCAGTCCATATTCTCAAAATTGTTTAGTAATGTAATCATGTTTGAAGCAAGCCAACAATCTTTTGGTGAATTATACCTGAGCAGTCTTCTTTGAAGTGTCTAAGCTCCAGAGAAAGAGATTCTGCTCATCAATACTGACCAACTTGTCATGCCTTCCAGTTGGCCACCAGAGTACACTAAAAAGAGCAGACAATACCATTTAGCATACAAGCATATCTAATTTCTTCACCCAATGGAATGCGGAACAATAAATAGTAAGATTTAGCCCTCCAAGTAACAATATCAATACAAAAAAGGTTAAATTGGTACTACTAATTCTCATAAAATGAGTAGTGCAGACCCAGCTTTCCCAAGAAAGCACTCTCTATCTGAAATTACTTAGTTCTTTTAAGCACTTGCTCTTAGTTTTTCCTTCCCTTTGCGATTAGAAAGTAGTTGATTTTCGATAACCAAATTGTTTTAGTGCCGGTTTTATGAGGGGACATAGAATAACGGATTCTACTGCAACACAGATTCTTATCCAAGCCTAGTTAATTAGATGATGCCACAAATATTGTGGAACAAGTAGAGTAGAGAGTCTTTTCGGACAATAAAGTAAATTCACATACAGCAGAAGTTCTTTCTCAAAAATATTTGATTCTGGGGAGCTGAGGATACCAGAAATATTCACCGCAATGTTTCCTACAATATCATGAACTAATGTAGCCTTCACAAACAAATCTGGTAATACAGGTAACAAAATAGAAGAAGGTTCAGTAATCACGTGAAATATTTTAAAATTGAGAGCATCCATTTATAAACCAAAAAATATTTTGTTCAGAAAATAATGAGCATACTTAATTCCATTTTCTGCTCATTGATTATTCCCGAAAACCAACCATGTAATACAGGTAGCAAATTGCACTGTTTACTTGCAGAAATTATTCAGATATATCTTATTCACCAAGAGTCTCAGAGAGACAGAAGTTCAACCCATGTTTCTACATCAGATAATTCAGAAAATGTAACCATCAAGAAAAGAACTCACCATTTTATCTTGCAAGTGTGAGCATCCAGAGAAGCAACATTTTCCAATTGAGGAGAACTCAGCTGGCCATATAACTCCGGGATCTGCCACACTGCTGCTCCATATGTCTCCCCTTTAAAACAAATATAATAAAAATCATGTTCGTCCTTGTATGCAAACTAAAAAATTAATCCAGATACGAAGTACGAACTACTGAAAACTGTTTTGGATTTACTTCAGGGCTAAACTAAACTGTAAGAAAAACGCTATCTTGAACACTATTATGTCTTACTAGCTACAAACACCACTTTTCCCTCTCCGTTTTTCCTGACTATAGACCAGGATTTCTAACACAAATAACTAATAGTTGAGCCGAAGAATCCAGAACAGATCTCAGTTAGCACTTCTTAGGAAGCTCAAATTGTATTCTGAGCTCGGCTTGCTTGAGTAATGAACAAATTCAACCCGACAAGGATATAACGGACCTGAACATGCGTTTAACCTCATCAACTTGATAGCTACTAAGTGATCACTAACCTTCAAAAAACTCGTGTATTCTAAATGGTGACAACAAATATCTTGACAAGTTCATAACCGAGCGAGCTTTCACCAATCGATATTCAGCTCAAAATCAATAGCCTATACCCTCTTAACCAAAATGCAACTATTCAAACACCTAAAACTCAAAATCGGGCCATTTACCCGAAGAGAAAACAGTCGAAAAAATCCGCTGATCAAACGGACAAGACGCGAGATCCCAGATCTCATTAGGATGCGAAAACAATCCCTCGCAGATCAACTCCGTATTACCAGACGAAAGCCTAATTAGATGCACCTGTAATTAAGATCCACATCAACATTACGATCAAAAACACCACACTATTTCAACAAAATAAAGCAATTAATTCAGCTCAAAGTGAAATTAAATTCGACAAAAAATCACCTCGTTTTCTTCTTTGAGGCTGAGTGTGCCAGTGAGGAAACTGGTGTGATCTGTATCCGCTTTAACATCCGAAATGCATCTCGCCTGTTAATCAAACAAATTGAGTTTTTTGAGTAAATTTTGAAATTAGGGTTTATGGAGATTTGAGAAATTGACTGACCTGATATTTGAGACCGTAGCCAATGCCGGTTGATCCACCTTGCATTGTGCGCTGAGCTTATTAATTCTCTACACTCAAAATGGTTTAAGTAATTTAGCTGATAAAGGAGAAAGTGATAGATATTTATGTATCAATAGTTAAGGGATCTATATTTTTATATATACACACACTATATACTTATATGATATATCTCAAAGCATCAATTAATACTTTCATATATTCTCTGCAAGAAATATTCTTAGTGAATATTAAAATAAGAGACTTTATTTATACATTAATATAAAATAATTATGATGCATTATAGATTAAACTATTTATATTAATGTACAGTATATATGTGTATATATATACGAATATTAAAATAAATATATTATATTCATACTCGAGATGGACCAAGATCGATCGAATTTGTCGCCCTGCTAAAGGACCATAGTCGATGTAATGATGGTCAATCCGAATCGGTCGTTCATCCCATTTGGGTCCACAGAAAATCATATATGTGTATACCATCTATGGCTGCTCTAATGGATTCAATGCAACTTCACACCCTTTGAAGAATGACTTAGACATCGGATGATGTTCATCGGGATCACCGCCAATACTCAAAAAGGTTTACTTTGAGTGCAGGTAGTCTCAAACAAGTGGGAGTTTGTCTTCAAAGTAGCCATGTGGAGGAATTCCAGACCATTCAAGTCGGAGTTCATTCGGAGAGTAGCCATGAGGATGAAGTTCGGTATGAGATCGAGTGTCCTTTTTCGAGCGCGAGATATCCTCGGATAATTGTTATATATAATATTGTATTACAAATTTACAAATAACATGTCATACTACATATGTAATTGCAACTATTCACATAATACATACATTACAGTCTAAGTCAATTAACATATAGATAAACTTATCGTGCACTACTCATCCTAAAAATCGTTACTTCGTTCAACAGGTCTGCTGGAAGATTTCAAGAATAAAGCAACAGTTGCCATTGATTTAGAGTTAAAAAGTATAATTTACATTATCCACTATTCACCAAAAATACATGTAGTTCAATTTGAAGGAAGTATTCACATTCAAATATGATACATCCCTTATACTATAGAACGACATTGGCAAATAATGCGCAAAATTTTGTGCCTTATGTACATTCTAGAACAATATACAAATTATAAGAAATCAGGTCAGTAGTAATGTCAGTATCTACAAGCCTCAAATTAGTGATCCATCTCAATGTAGAAAAGAAGGTTGCGGCTGAAGCTTCGTAGCAGCATCTGGGCTCAGCTTCTAACTCTTTCGTACTCCCTCGAGCGATAGTAAAGGAAAAAAAAAAAGGACCTCGTAATCGTTGATTTTCCAAATGCAAAAAGCTTCATCTTCTTTGAGTCATCTTTGAAATCTTTTGATATGTTGAACGACGACATTCAATCAAAAATCAAAGAGCAACACATCTGAATCCGGTTCATCGGGAGATGACATGTTATAATCCAACGAGCTTGTTTCATTGACCGAAGTGATTCCTTCTTCATTCGTGTTTGGATAGTCAAAATTTGCATTTACCTCCATCTTATTAAGAACAGTGCCCTCTCCAGATTTCATCTTAGTTTTTGCCTCGGAGTCTTCACAAATGCAGTAAGCTGGATTTTCGTGAAAAACTCCACTGCCTGGTTTCAACTCCATTGGCTCACCCATAAAACCCTTTTGAAATTTACGAACCTTTAAGGAAAAGTCATCCCACGTCATATTATGTCGATTTAAGATCAGACCATATAGTTTTTTAGCATTTGGACGAATTGTAAGTTTGTGTCCAAAATATCTCCTGCAATCAAATAACTAGTTTATTAGTATCACAGTGATAATTACATGAAGTTCTCGAAAAGTCTAGTTGTCAAACTAAAAGCAAGATAGCAAGGCAAACCTTTTCCCTGCCAAAATTTTTGCCATGTTGCCGTTGTTATTTGTAACGAACACATCACTTTCATCACATACTATGAAATCTAGTGCCGCCATTCGAGAAGAATATGCAGAAAAAGGTTCAAGTTCCTCCTTGCTAGCTATGGTATCTTTTGAATAGAAATTAGGAAAAAGAGCTTTTAAGGGAGCTAATGTCGCTTCTCCTCCATATATTTCGCCCGAAGCCACATAAATATGAGTGTTCTTGTCGTAGCCAAGTGCTCGTAGCAAAAGACCGACTTCCTCAGGAGTAAGAGGGCATCTGCCTTGCCTCCTCCCTTTATCTGGATCTTTAATCTGAAATTTAAATCAGCAATGAATACTGAAAATGTCGTATACTCTATCAACACAAAAGTTACACGGTGGAAAGAACTTCGTTCCTTTTAACACGTATAGGAAGATGAATTTAAAATGCGCTTATGCGTCATCAACACATTGAACTACAAACTTGAGTAAGAAGAAAAGTCGGAGTGAAACTAACTTCATTCCTTTGACACGTATAAGAAGATGAGTTGAAATGCGCTTATGCCATCAAACTGAAAAATTGAATCACATGTACAAGACTCATACAATTTCTGATTGTAAGACAAATTCGGAGATCTACGCAAATACATCTCCAAAAAAATTTCCATCAATGGAGGAACTCATAATAGCAGTATAATCCAAAACATTCAGACCAACCCCTCATCACAACCCCACCAATAGAGAAGAAACAAAAAAGTGAAGCATATGAAGCTTACATGTAATGTTTTCCACCTCCGCCGAATTTTACTCAATTCCATTCGCTCTTTATCGCCTCCCCCATAATAACATCCTGAAAATGCGAGCATATCAGCTTCGAACCTGAAAATAATAAACATGGTCACAAAATAAGTAATGTCTTCTTCTCATCTTTATAAATCACATAAGTATCCAATGGAACATCTAAACATATTTGAATTTTTTTTATGCCTTCAACAGTGTGCCAGTTGAATAAAAATGATGGATAAACAGAAATTAGAAAACTTTGTATACACTATGACTTTATATCATATAAAATGTAGAAATACCGCACAAGTTTCCTATTAAACATGCAAAAAATGATTGAATAAGTCTTCCTCTGTATGCAAAATGAAGAGAGTTAAGGGATAATAAAATGTCAGAAAACCATTGAACTTTATAAGCAGTATGAACCTTAGATGAAGAGCAATATAACGTTGATCCCTCATCCTCATTCTGTGCACCAATTTTTGACCCATTTCAAGGATGGGGTCTGTAAATTTCAGAGCATGATAATTGGCTCTGCATCTAAGCTTTTGAAGATCCGTTTCCAACCGATTTGAAAGTCTATAGTCAAACTTCGTCAGCTGGACAATCTGAAACAAGAATTAACCAGTTCATTAGTGATACTGAGCAACAACGCTCTAGGGACAATCTACTTAGATGCCACATTTGTGGAAGTAATTCTGAATAGATTCTTGTACCACAAATCGGTAGTAGTCCAAGAGTACTAAAACCTTGCATAAGTTTTTGTATTTTTTGTCATAGTACACGCGTCATTGCAGAGAGAAGAATAATGGCATGAAAGCATAGGCATTCCTCTATCTCTACATCAACTTTAAGCGTATTGCGCGAAACTATTAGCAAAATTCTAAATTCTAAGAAACCTCTAACATCATTATTTTACTTATTATAGGTTCGGAATCTTAAACTTTGAATGCATATGTGATGTAGTCATTCAGTTCTAGGCAAGCAAGTTACATGCCTGAGTATTTATGTATCTTTATTCCTAGATACGCAGAATTTGTTATTGATATCAGTAACAACTACAAATACCTTACAGAGACACAAATAACTTTTTAATCTTAGTCGGTTAGTCCACATCGTCTCTTCGTTTTATCATTTAAAGATGCCACACAGAAAACTAGGTCAGCACAACTTTGTCCAACAATAAAAGTATGTGAGGATAATTGCAAGTAAGAACATTGACTTACATGCTTCTTCGTAAACACAGGTACTAAGCGACTTATATAGCATTGCTTATTGCACTTTCGTGGAACACGCGTTATATATGGATTCCATATCGGTCCTCTTCCTTGTGGGAGCTCTTTTACAATTTTTATATCTTCTGCCAGAGATGATATAAACCAATCAACGTCGAAAATCTCTGAAAAGTCACTACAGAAGAAAAGAAAGAGCATTGAGAGCCTAGAAATAAGTAGTGAAAGAGTAAGGACTTTGGAACAAAAACTAGTATTTCACCTGTTATCATTCCAGAAAGACTTTTTGTCTAGTATTGGGACAACGAGGGTAGCATTTAAGATGCGAGCAGCAACAACAGCATCAGTTATCTGCAAAAAAAATGCTATAATCTAAAACACGACGTCTTAATTTAAGATTTTATTCATGCATTTACATCAAAAGACAAGGAAAAAAAATAATAGCACAAATAAGTAATAACTTTTTTTCTCAATGATAAATTAGCGCTAAAATAATTGCAAATTAAGACGTGGTCATGAGTCTAATGAGATTTCACCAGAACTAGAGTTTGCTCATGCCGGTAGTATGAGGAGCATATGTTAACTTCGTTTTATGATATCATGATAGGAACTTATGAACTACGACATAGTACATAAAAAGGAACTGTATAGGGATGTCATTACCCCAGTTCTTTGTTGATTTAAGCCTCCACTGGTTGCAATCGCTAAGTAGCGATTAGGTTGCGTGATAGCAGCAGCTTCTGTTATTCAAACAACATCGATGCAACAAAATGAAGTCTCCGCAATCAGATTTTTTTGTTCAAAAAAACATTTAAAACCAATATGGCAGAATATAAATGAAACTAAAGCACACATTTTAAACACTAAAAGTTGTGAAAAAAAATACACACTTGCAAAATTACGGCTGGCATTGCTGCATCCGTAGTAAAATTGGGCGTTGTTCGAACTCCAAATATCATGGTCATCCTCTTTTCTACTGTTCTAGATCTCATTAACCCAATACACATCACATTCAGCACAAAATTTAGACCCAACCAGTCAAAAAGAACAAGAAACAAGCAGAGACGGGAAATCTCACCGGCACACGAACTACTGGTGTTGGATTACCTTCACCAATGTCATTAATGTCAATTTTTACCTACAACAACAAGAAGAAAAGTCAGTTCATAAATAAACTTTTAATCACAAACATATGCATGGATTAAACTCTCTAAACATCAATAATTGAAACGTTTCCGTTTTCTAAACTTATTACGACATTTTTGAAAACATGTATAAAAAGCTCCAGAATACATGTTAAATGACTCGAATATTTAGCTGGCTGAAACATACATCGAAACCAAAAATTTAACCATGCCTATATCAGCAACAATTAAACAAGCTAAATAAAATTACACATTTTCAACTTTCTAACAACAAAACATGAATGCACCAATATTTTTGTAAATGCATCGAAAAGTTTTTAACATTTAAATATGGAGATGGTAAATTTACCTATTTCCTATTCTCAGGTAATGTACCTATATTTCACATAACACAAGGGTAAAATACCAGCTCTTTAAAAGTTTCTATTTTCATCTCGATAGAAACGAAACATGAAAACATTTTCTAACTTTATTGATATCGAAAAATGCTCTTGAGATCATCCCAAAAGTTTCTAATATTTAACTGACAGAAACATACGTCGAAACCAAAACTCTAATCCACATTCAAATATATATATATAAACAAGCTAAATCAAATAACACATTATGCAATTGATAGAACAAAAATAAGTGGTCTTACAAAATTAATATAATTACCTTTTCCCGTAAAAAGTGGTGATCATTGAGAGGGGCAGGTGCAAAGAAATAAAGCAACACAAAGAGGAGAAGGATGACAGCTGACGTGGTTGATATCGCAGGGATATGACGGTTGGAGTATTGGCGCCGCCGCCGTTGAATGGCCATGTATAAAATATTACGGCATGTAAAAAATGGAACAAATGTTAAAGAACTTGCATTTCAAGAATTATGTTCCGACAATTACAGAAGTCTGATTTAGTTTGTGAAAATTTAAGGGCAATCTTCATTGAGAAATGCCCGTAGAGAAGAGATTGTGTTCTCTTTTAATCGATGGAGATGAAGAATATTAATGGAGAATTGTTCTTTTTTTTTTTTATTGGTTTGACATGTTGAGGAGGAGCAGTTATGTTCCAAGTTTAAGTTTGAGGTTCTGAATTAATTAAACTATTTTTAGTGGTTACAAGAGTTTTGACTCAATAAAACTATGAGTTTTTCTTGAGTTTACTAATGACTAAACATTTTAATAATAATAACATGAGTCCCGAGTTTGTTAGTTATGTGTCCACACGTCTGATGTGCCAATATTGTTAAATATAACAACTTGGAGCCATATATATCTTAAATACTACACTTGGTAGTACATGATCAAGACATGTCATGGATTAGGATTTAGGACTTAGAGTCACCCTAATATCCTATCATTTTTTTTTTATAATCAACCTAAGTCTAACATCCTATCTGCCAAAATGACGACCTAATTCAATAACTGTGATTCCACGTCGATGCCATCTAATACGCGGCAATAACTCCAATTCAACGGGGTTACCCCGTCATCAAAGAGCACAAGATTCGGTCATGATTTAATTTGAATAATTAGACAAAAAATAATGAACTAATTAACAAACTAATGACCTATAAAGATTTTTAAAATTAAAACAAGGTGCATCATCTTACTTTTCAAAAATTCGAATAACAAAACAAAGTCTAATTCGATGGCAACTACCATCATAAACGACTGGCCTAATTTGACAATGATCAAGACCATTATAAACGATGGTTGTGTTGTTACCTTTTTTTTTTTTGTCAAGTGAACCTTCGACTTAGTTTACATGCAGTGTTCGAATTCGGATAAATCAAAGTTTATAAGTACATGACTTGAATCGGCCAGGGGTGGCGTATTCAGTCACTTGGTGTACAACGACATCTGCATCAATATTATATATCGTTTGGTTTTCATAATTTCTCATTTGTTTTTCGAATCGATTTGCTATGGTAAACTTAAAAATCATTTTTAGCTTGTTTCTACTGCATCGTAAATGAAGATCCTTCCGGACATGAATGAAAATTTTCAGAAACTTCTAACATAACTATGAGCAATATTAAGTGATTGTTTATTTTTATCAGTTTAATATTAAAGTGTAAGGATCAATATTTAAAGAAAATTATTCATAAATTCAAAGCTCAATAGTCATATATAAATAATGAATATTGGACAAATAGTCTGTATAAAATGTGCTCAACCCATAAAGAAAAAGGGAAGGGGAATAAGTTTTTATTTTTAATGTTACTTGAGATTTTTTTTTGTTTTTTTACCATTTTCAAAGACTTTCATATTTGGGAGATATAAATGCTAAAAGGAAGAGAGTGAGTAAAAATGGGAACCTATAATGTCGCAAGAAAATCACCCATTTTCTATGTTTCATGAGTACGAATGCGGCAATACGACTACAACACCATGATATCTTTTCAATTATGAAATTACGTCACGATGAATACAACTACTTTATTTAATATTATTACCATGTATTAATATAATTAATTTAGTATATAATATATCAGATATTAACCTATAAATCTATAACGCGTTAAAACTTAATTCTAATGCATTGCTAACTCTAAACACGCAATTGATTTAATCATTTGTTACAAGATGTTGGTGTAATATATAAACATAGAAGTATTTGCTAATAGTATCACAGTGTCACATACTATGTGAAAGTATCAAATAGGGTGCAAAATACTTTTTCGAAATACCCGAACGTCATACTTCTTGTTTATCCCTACAAACCTTTTACGTTTGGTAAAAAAGATGACTGTAAGGGTAATTCGGAATAGAGATGTGTTATTTAAATTCTTTTATCCCTTCAAATATCTATAAATTTGGGTTGAAGATGTCAACTAGCCCGTGAAGTTAGAGAAAAATGGATCCGTTCTGTTAATAACAAAGTCTTAAACAACTTCACTAATAAAATTGCTTGTTCTTCGCAGCTTTCTCCTGAAAACTAAAGCCCAACATTTAGAGTTAACATGGGCCTTGTTGCTTGCACATGCAACAAATATTTAGTTTAAGAATAATTATGATTAACGTACGCACACTTAGTTTCTCATGACAAGATACATCAAGTATTATCTGATAATAAGATGTTAATTAAATTCATCATGATTATAGTTACAACTTCATTAAATAATAAAATTCTACAATTATATGAATTTAACGATTTTGTTTTTTTATCAGGGACAATATTGATATTAAATTATACTATCGGGACATTAAATAATACTAGTGACAATATCATTGTCCCTAATAACACGGTTTTAGAGATAAGTAGTTTGTTGCAGCTCTCTTTTAACGTCTTTTTACGAACTATTCTAGTTGGCGACAATTTTTTTGTCACCGATATTTTGTTTCCATGGACACAGGAGAATTCGTCACCGATAATCCATTATTGATATTTAATTTTTGTTTGTAGAGTTAATTTTTAAGTTAATTTGTACTAAGCCAACATTGAAGCATTTTCATTTTTCGTGTCAAAGTATATTAATATTAGTGAATGAAAGCAAAGGCAACAATAATTTAGTCCTCGAAACAAATGAATGGTAAATATGGGTGATCGCCTCTTTTCTCCTTCTCATATATATGTAAAGCTATAGGTGGAGTAAATTAATAAAGCAACCTTTATATCAATATGCTAAGTGGAGAAAAAATTTCGAGCAAAATTAAATTAAAGTTTAGTACTTTATGTTGTGCGGTTGGCTGAATGATATCGCATTTGTTTTAGACTTCTAGTTCTAGGTGGATATATGAAGCCTCAGAAAGTGTCGGAAAATGGGTTGGTGAAGAACTAAAACAATTAACATGATGGATTGACTTAAAAAATATTATACTCCGACTTTCTGATTTCCCTTTGTGGCCTTTTTTCTTTTTAAATAAATAAATGTAAGATATGAGTAGGACCCTTAATTGCTATGAAAAACATAATTAATCATCATTTAATGCGCTCCATATCACTTGGCACCACTAATAGAATATTGAACCATATAAATACGCGTGAGATAAAATCTTATCTGTTGAACACAATTTCCCACTAAATTATTTCCAAATCAACGGCGTGCTTGGTAATTCATGTAGTTTATTTCGTACTTAAGCCGTATTTATTATTAAATTTAAAAAATATACATAACATATCATTATATTGTAAAAGCATTACATTCAAATGATGTCTATTTGATCATCCATTTCTAATTACAATAAAGTTGTTGCTATCCACATATTATAAGTTCTAAATTAAAGAAGTTTTGCTCTTAGTTATATTCATCATTTGTTTTTGGCTCTCGTTTTTTCTAGTGAAGATGATGATTCAACCACAATCTCGTGCCCTTGGTTGGGAATTAAAATAATTTTTCTTAGCTATTAATGTCTAAGTTGCAACAAGTTTTGATATTATGATTTAGGGAAACTATTTTTAAATTCAGTGGGACAAACATATTTCTTATTTTCTTCGACTTTAAGAAGCATATGGAATATATACTCGGGTTTAGTTTTCCGTCTTATTTTATTTCTTTACTTGTATTGTTCAAGCCTTTGTTCTCTCCTCCGTAAGTTAAGTTCTCTATGTTAAACTACTTGATAGAAACATATATATGTAAGATGATCATGAACAAGTACAAAATGAGAGGGTTTCCACAGTCCAGCCTCTAACATATGATGAAATGACAATTAACTTCAGGGAAACAACCTAAAACACTCTTATGGTTTCAGAAACATGCACGAAACTCTATTGTGGTTTGTTTGCACAAAGTCCTTATTTCACAAAACCACAAGGGAATTTTGTGCAAAGCTTATAAAATTACAAGGGGTTCTAAACAATTATCAAACCACAAAGAAGTTTTGTGCAGACTTTTGGAACTACCAAGGAGTTTTATGCATTTTTTTCCGTTAACTTCTACGACAAAGTAGTATTTTATGTTATGTTTATGTATTACACGTGGTAATATGTTTTTGTGCTATATGCACTACTTGACACAATTGATAGAAATTGAGTCTCTTTAGATTTGTTCCTTGAAATGCCTAAGAAAAGGAGAGATGAAATCTCTTTGTAAACCATGTCTCGGTAGTTTTTCAAGTGATATGTGACACTTTTTGACATTTTTCCTTACTTGTTTGTACTAGCTTCAATTCTATTACATGGGTAGGTCTTTTAAATGTTGAAGCAAACAGGAAAAAACTTTGTTAATAAGATCTTAGATAAGAGCTACTAGTGAGAAAATTTCCCTCACTTAAAGTGGGATACTGGCTGTATACTTGTCAAGACTACCAATAACAACTCCCTTATTTAATTTTGTTTTTTTAATAACAATATCCCAAATTCACCAATTCCCTCTTCCCGTACAATAATTTCACCTATAACTAGTTATAAAAGTAACGGTTTAAGTATTATTGGTTGCTTTATAGTCCTTTACTTGCTTTACCAAATCTACAAAATTTGTCACCTAATCTTGGTGAAGCTTCACTCTTGCAAGTTGCAACTGTAAGAGACTTACAATGCTTATATAAAGCAGATACTACAATACCTCAAATTGCAACCAAATCAAAAATGGAAAAAGAAATAGTTTCAAGTGAAAACATCAAGCCCTCTTCACCAACACCTCCACACCAAAAAACACACAATCTCTCTCTACTTGATCAAATTGTTCCACCAATTTTCCTTCCTCTAATCCTATACTTCCCAGCTCCAGAAAATCCACCCGAAAACGCTGATGAACTCGTTTCTCAAACGACACGAAACCTGAAGCGTTCACTCTCCGCAACTCTTCCTCACTTTCACCCCTTAGCCGGGAGAATCAAAGACAGTTTATCCATCGATTGCAACGACGAAGGAGCCCTTTTTGTCGTTTCCAAAATCAAATCGAACCTGTCGGATTTTTTAAAAAATCCCAACAAAGTTCAATCTCATATTCTGATTCCATGTGAACTCACCTGGACTGAACCGGCACCGGGTACACATGTACTCATGATCCAAGTTAGCTACTTCGATTGTGGTGGCATTGCGATTGGTTCACTTTTCTATCATAAAGTAACAGACGGAGTAACAATTAGTACGTTTTTGAAGGCTTGGGCTGTCAGTGCTCGGGGTTTTGCGGAAACAGAGTTCCCCTGTTATGTAGCTGGATCTTTGTTCCCTCAGAACAAAGCAATGGATAGTGAATCGTACTTGTTTTCTATTATGAAACAGTATTTCAAAATCGGAAAAACTGTCATGAGGCGCTACGTTTTCGATTCCAGGGCTATATCAACAATCAGGGCTAAATTGATGACTTCACCAGGAGGCCTGGAATTTCGTCCGTCGCGAGTTGAAGTAGTATCGGCACTGATTTGGAAGTGTTTCATGGTCGCGTTGTCCACATCTGAAAATAAATCCAGCAAGGCAAAGTCTTTGGTTAATCATGCGGTGAACGTTAGACGAAAAGCTGATCCGTCCTTTCACGAGCGTAGCTTTGGGAATTTTGTGTGGTTGGCGCCTGCCTCGAGCGTTAATAAAATTGACATAGACATGAAGGATTTGGTCGGTACAATGAGAAATGCGATAAATAAAATTGACAGTAGTTGCGTGACAAGAATGCAGGGTGAGGAGGGGTTTTCGGGTTATCAACGTAATGTTGAAGAGACTTGGAAGGAGTTCCAGGAGGACGCTGAATATTTGGGGATATCGAGCTGGTGCAACTTTGGACTTTACAATGTTGTTGATTTCGGGTGGGGGAGGCCTGTTTGGATAACCGGATGTAACGCGCAAAGTGATACAGAATATCCGTTCCTCAATATGGTTTGGCTCATGGACACGAGAGAGGGCGATGGAGTGGAGGCGTGGGTGTGGCTTGATGAACAATACTTTGCAGCATTCGACGAAAATCAGGAGCTTCAGGCTCTGGCTACCGTAGATCCTAGTCCGTTGGATATCGGTATTGTTGATCCTAGTCCGTTCAACATCAGTATTGAACATGTTGATCCTAGTCCGTTGGATGTTGCAGAATCATTCACGAAATCAGTTGTAATTAATGGACATCCTTGATTTTATAACGTCAATATGTATGTGATTTTCTTGTCCATCTAGATCTTAAAAAGCAAAAAGGCTCTTCGAGTTTTACTATATAAATTACCTTTTGTGAGAACTTATGGCATGTATTTTATTTGTATTTTCTGAATGAGTGATATTGTAATTTGTCCATTTCTTTCGAAAAAGAAAGGAAAAGTGGCGTTGCATTTTGTTTGATTTGTTCATATACAGCTTACTGATTTGTCGCTTGGAAACTTATATAACGGGCTCTCTAGCATTGTATGGAAGAAGACACTCATAAGAAAGATAATGGTCTTATGAGGAAGCTATATTTGTTGTTTGTGAAATTATAAAAAAAAGTTGTGTTTGTCAATTACTTAAGTTAAACAATTTAAAAGTTGAAGAAATCTTCAAGAATGGATTAAAATAACTAAATCAGAAGGTTTATGTCTCATAAAGTATATAAGTGCTTAAAAGAAAAGTTAAAAAATACATTGTAATTATTCTAATACATAAAAGACGTAAAAAAATGTAATATTTAGAGCACTTAAGTGTAACAAATGGAATATTTAAAGGACAATTTTTTTTTTATAGATGAAAAAAGACAAACACTTTAATCCATTGACGAATATTTATAAAGGACTACTTTAATAAATTTTACATGTAGAATGTAATTGTTACGAAATAAACTTTATGAATAACAAAGTTGATACTTGAGGGACAGTGGATGTTATTTGCCCTTATGTTTCTGAGCCCTTTATATGATTCCTTCTCTCAAACCGAAACTCCATAAATACTATATAGGTCCCTTCGGGGACATTCGATAAAATTGGTACGATACAGAGAAGATTAGCATGACCTTGCGCAAGGATGACAAGCACAAATCGGGAAATGGTCCATAGATACTTGATAGAATAAAGAAAAATCAAAACGATTATGAAAATTACATAAAGTTTTACTAAACCAAAAGTAGAAAGCAAATGAGAATAAAAAAGATCTAAAATACAAAATATATTATTAATCGACAAAAACTGAGAACTCAAAATAAAATAATCTAAGTCGCATAGAATAACAGAAAATTAATATTGAAACAAATCCAATAATTGAAAACTTTAAAAACGAAAAAAAAAATCTAAAAATCTGAAAACGCTAGTCAATGTGCTTGGATTAATTTAGTATATAAACCGCTCTTTATGCAAAATATGCTGATCAGATCGATATCTCGTTTATGCTAACCATATAGACAACGTTTTAGTTGGACAATCCGTTATGATTGATTTTCAAAAGTGGCGTTTAATGGGTTGGTGAAGTGCTGCATGCAGTAACATAGACGAATTATATCGTGACTTTTCTTGACATATATAAATTCTCATGTTTAAATCAACTCTCCAGTGGTTTGACGTAAAAAGCCTAGCTAATATTCTTTCTCTCTTTGATTTCCCATTTGTGCTCTACTTAGATAGTGGCAAAGAAGATTATATCATGCCAGGGTCTTGGTGAGAGCTTTTGGATCATTGCTCAATTTCTCCGTTATTATATTAGAATTAAGGCTTGGAAATTACTTCACCATACGTTGACTACAAGGGATCAACACTGAGGAAATGGTGTTTAAAGATTATCAATTCGGATTTCTTCTCCCAAAGTTAAAGAGTAGGACCAGATCATGTTGATTGCTTTTGATAAGACATAAGTTACATAATTAATGAACATTTTATGCGCTCCAAATCACTTAGCACCATTCATCTTATATTAATATATAGTAAATGATCAGTTGCGTTTTGCCCCTTAATGTTTGACTCATTTTACAATGCCCTTTCTAACATTTGAAAAAGAGCGATTTGTCCCCTAACGTTTGTTAAAATATGCGATTTGTCCCCCGATATCAAATATAATGGATGAAAAGTAGACATGTGTCAAAAATGAACGGTTGATCAATGACTTAGGGGGAAAATCGCACATTTTTACAAACGTTAGAGGGCAAATTGCTCATTTTTAAACGTTAGGGGAACATTACAAAGTAATTCAAACTTTAAGGGAGTGATCGCTACTGACACTATATTAAAATCATGTAAGTATATGTAAGATATATCTTATTCGTGATATGCACTAAGTTAATTTCTGAATTAACTACATGACCTACTTACTATGCCTAGGTTTTAGTTTCATAGTACTAAATACTTAGCCACTTCATAATAATAAAAGTTGGGCTTGGGCACAAAATCCCAGGTATTATGTATGATACATTGGCAGTTTTTGCCTTGCGAAAAAAAAATCATTATTTTCTGTGAATTCTTTTACGTTACAAAATCCCTTATTTCATATGGATTAAGTGTAACTGGCTTCCTCAAAATTAACAGTAGAGGACGAAAATGATATTTGTACCATTTCTTTTTTTCTTTCTCACTTGAATCACCAAAGATCGAGAAAATACTATTTAAACAAAAGTATTTCAGCCTTTTGATGTTATATATATATATATATATATATATATATATATATATATATATATACACATGAATAAGTTAATAGGGGACAATGAGCCAATTTTTTAAGTCACGACAGAGATAATTTACATCTCTCTCCACAAGATAGCAATGCGTCTATTTAACATAATAGAAAGAGATAATATGCCATTTGTTCAGTAAATAGATATGCAGCCAGTAGCCACCAATTTGAAGAAAAAAACTAACTGTTTACATTAAGCTGCAAAGGGTTTTTTGGATTTGGCTGACAGCGGATCCTAAGGGACATGAAACATAATGTAAAGTTCTTTAAAAAAAAAAAAGAAACATAATGTAAAGTGAGAAGTCTACAGGTCTCCTTTTTACTAGTTAAGAAAATAATTCCACCTAACCTTGATACTCCACTGCAACTTCCAAAATTATAAAATATTTGTGCACCAAACAATTCCTGGACCTATGCTTTGCACTTAAAGTTATTGCTTTCCAACTGAGAACATAAAACAAGTTACTCTTAAGCTTGATCATGCATCTTTCTTTTTTCTTTTTTCCATAATGAAGATAATGTTTACACCATTATCTTCACGCGATTGGTTGAGACGAAAACCATCTTATTTAGCTACTAATGTCTAAGTTCAGATGGCAAACTGTTTATACAATATAAACGAGTTAAACAAGGGAACCATCTAATATTTAAAGGGATCGGACCAGCACGATTACAATTAGTGCTTCTGCCTTTATATGGTACTCTAATTTAAAAAAAAAAAAAAAAATTTGGCACAATAATCCATGTGTTATATAAAATGAGCACCATTATGAAAAATAAATGAGCAAAATACTTTAATGGAAAGTCTTGTGTTACGTTAAACAGACACGTTCAGGGGCGGAGCCGGGGGGGGGGGGGGGGGGGGCGTTTAGGGGCGGTCGCCCCCCAACCCCAGCCCCACCCCTATTATATATGTATGTATATATTAGATAATACTTAATTCAATGTTTCTTTCTCTTTATAAAAGAACATTAACAAGGTAGAAAAATATTGTTTTATATGCATGGAAACATAGATATTTAGCTGTACATATGGTATATTCATTCTTCTCTTGGTAAAATTGGGAATAGAATGACATGGGATTAGCTCCAATTAATTCAAATGAATCATTCTGGACATTTTTAATAACACTATACTTTTACATAATTTAAAACTTTACCGTGTTTATATAATTCTAAAACATGATTAGTTTTTACTTTAATAATATTTTTTTCCTTATCCTACCACTTATTATAAGAAGTACTTGGTGACTAACTTATCATGTAAAGCTCATGGCTAAAAATTAAATAAAATAGAGTTAATCTCTGTAGTAATATATTAGTGTATTTAAAAGAACATATAGGTTTTTGGATATGTAGACTAAAGCAAAAACAATTTCTTTCACTAACAGTTCACGTTAAAAAATAAAAGTTCCATATATGCTTAACTTTGATATAATTACAAGTCATGTTTAAGTGAAAGTAAATTATAAATAATCTTTAAGGGTACATATGAGTGCAATATTCCTATTTTTATAATGTATTATTTGTAGCTATTAATGTACTTTTATATTTTCTTTTTATGAATATCAAATATATATGTTACTTTAGAGTTCCGTTAATAACTTTTCATTGTACAAAGTATCTCGTTTTTAAGTTAATTATGTTTGCTATATATGATGGATTATTCATTTTTTAATAAATTAAAAAACGATTATTTATACAAATGTCTCATGCTTATAGTTAATAAAACAAAAAAATTCTTAGTGTTATTTCGCCCCCCTAACTTAAATTCCTGGCTCCGCCCCTGGACACGTTAGTATTTTTGCATGTTACAAAATATCTACTTTTTATATGCATGTGGTACGGAAGTGGTGTACAACTTTTTAAAATCTCATAAGATAATTTGCCAATATTTTATCACATGGGGGCTAATTTGTTCCATTTAACATAGCACAAAGCATAATTTCCTATTTATTTTTCATACAAGGACAATGTGCCTGTTTCAGTACATAACATGAAGTAAAATTCCATTTGGTCCTAAAATAGAGATGGGATTATAATATTAAAGAAAAAGAGAAAGTTAAGTTGTCATGAGACGCATGACTCATGAATCATGATAATGAACAATGATGTCAGCTGCTTAGAAAGTACTAAAAGTAGGATACCCATATTATTTTGTCAAGACCACCAACATCAACCCCTCTTTTAAACGGTGCCGCAGTTCTCCACTTTCTTCTAAGCGCATATAATAATCATATAAAATTATCTAGATCAATTTTCTTCGATGACATAGTTCAATTGGGCTTGACCTTTATAGACTTTAACATGCTTTATTCCCGAGTTAGTCACCTAACCTCATCAATGTTTTTTATATAAATACCAACACTCGAACACCTCATAATCCAAAATAAAACACTTCAAACTTTCACTCTAAGTTCCCTTCTCAACTCTCAAACCACAAATTTCTTAAAAACAAAACAAACAAAAAAATGGAAATAGAAATAATTTCAAATGAAAACATCAAGCCCTCTTCACCAACACCTCCACACCTAAAAACCCACAAACTCTCTTTACTCGATCAAATCGTTCCACCAATATTTGTCCCACTAGTGCTATACTACCCTGCTCAATATCCACCCAAGAACGCTGATGACTTCATTTCTCAAACGACACAAAACCTGAAGCGTTCACTTTCCTCAACTCTAACTCAATTTTACCCCTTAGCCGGTCGAATCAAAGATAGTCTATCCATCGATTGCAACGACGAAGGCGTCCCCTTCGTAGTTTCCAAAATAAGGGGAACCCTGTCGGGTTTCTTGGAGAACCTCGACCCAATCCAGTGTCGTCGCCACATACCCTGTATACTAAGCTGGTCCGAACCAGGCCCTGGAACGCATGTCGCCACGGTTCAGGTTAACTATTTTGATTGTGGTGGCATCGCGATTGGTTCGCTTTTCTTGCATAAAGTAACAGATGGAGTGACACTTGGCACGTTCATGAAAGCCTGGGCAGCAAGTGCTGTCGATTCTGAAGAGACAGAGCCGCCAAGTTATACGGCTCTGTCTTTCTTCCCGCAAAACGAACAGATGCAACGAGATTCGTACCTGTTCTCTGCCATGAAACCATATCTCAAAGTAGGAAAAACCGTAATGAGACGCCTGGTTTTCGATTCCAGGGCGATTTCAACAATCAGGGCTGAATTGACCTCACCAGGAGTCCTGGAATTTCGTCCCTCGCGAGTTGAAATAGTATCCGCCCTGATTTGGAAGTGTTTCAATGTCGCGATATCCAAAACCGCAAACAAATCCAACACGACGGAAAACCATCCAAAGACGACAGTCGTGACTCATGGAGTGAACATGAGACGAAAAGCCGACCCCCCTTTCCCCGACCAAAGCTTCGGAAATTTCGTGTGGTTGGTCCCCGCATCATCAAGCGTCGACAAACGTGATTCGGACCTAAAACACTTGGTCGGAAAAATGAGAGCCGCGATAAGCAAGGTCGATAGCGAATTTGTGCGAGAAATGCAGGGCGACGAAGGGTTCTCGTGCTACCATAAAAACGTCGAAGAAGCTTGGGATGAATTTCACGAGAACGCCGAGTATATGGCTATATCGAGTTGGTGCAATTTTGGACTTTATAGTGTTGATTTTGGATGGGGAAGGCCTGTTTGGATGAGTAAATGTGACGCCGCAAATGATACGGAATGGCCGTTTTTTAACATCGTTTGGTTAATTGATACGGTTCATGGTGACGGAATTGAAGCTTGGGTGACACTTGATGAAAAGTATATTGAAGAGTTTGACAAAATTAAGGAGATTGAGGATTTTGCATCTGTTGATCCTTGTCCGTTGGATATTGCAGCATCGACCAAGAAACCAGTTATAGTTAATGGACATTGTTAATTTTAATTAACGTTAATTACATGTGTACTTTGGGATTGATCATTGTGAGTTTTGTACTATGTTCCCTGTGATGTTGGTAAGTGTTAGTCTCCGTATGTTCTTATAATAGGAAAATATTATGTGTTACGTTTTACGATTATCAGGGCGCAATAGTAAATAATTGTTCGACAGTTGTGAATCGATGAGCTTAACATGATATTCACATCTATAAAAAAGTAAAGAATGAAAGTGAGTTACACAATTAAACTACCATTAGGTATGAGTAATTTAATTTAATTTAATTTAATTTTTCTTAAATGGAAATGGAATCCAGCGATTGAGAATGGCCCAAAAATCTCAACTAGGTTCACATTTTTGGGTCGTCCAACACCGGATCCTCGGCTCATATATTTAAAAATAAAAAATAAGAGGACATGAAAGAATCCATAGCCGAGATTCAACGAAATCTAAAGCTCTCTCTACCATAATAATTATTATTAACAAGATTTAAACCGAACCAGGGGTAAGACACCCACCTGTGCCCCTGGACGACTGACGTCATAGTTAGCCGGAGCATTTACTACTTTATTTCCTTCCCTGAATTTATACGAAGCAATGACGTAAATTGAGCATATATATTGTAGGCAATGTGACCATCAGGTTTGCAGCTACCAAGGCACTTATTAGAATTCGAATACAATAAATTAATTACATAAGTTTAATCACTCTCTAACCACAAGTCATTCCATCCAAACTCCTTAGTTTTTAGGATAGCGAATGTTTCCGCCCAAAGCTCTTCCTCAAAGGCAAAAGTCGATTCAATATGGTCCGCAACGAGCCGTCTTGGATACCTAGAGCAGTCCTGAAACTTCCTCTTGCACCCCGAGTTCCAATCGTCCTGTATGTGAGCACAACCATCTGTATTGCACTTAATCTAAGGAAATCACCCTCATATCTAGGATTACATGTTCCCTTTACACCTTTCAGTCCTACAAAATACTATTATATCAACAATACAAATAAATTTTGAATTTCAAAAGGTACACTTAGTTGTATAATTAGCATAAATAATCAATTCTTACTATTATACCTCTATACTACGAAGCTAGTAACTATTGCATCCAATTTTTTAGAATGGAAAAAGCGTTAAATCTCCTATACTTTATCTCATGTTGCACTTTGCCTCCCCCCCTCCCCCCCCGCGTACTATGGATAAATAAGCACTTTGTCCCCTTAGTCATTTTTTCACCGTTGGATATGGACACATGTCACCATTTTTTGCCGTTGGATTTGGACTCAGGGGGCAAGCTTATTTATCCATAGTACAGGGTGCAAGTCGCCAAAAATAAAGAATATGGGGCAAAACGCAATCAGAGCATAATATATGGAGTTTAATACTTTTATCCCTATTTAAAATAAAACAACTTTTACACCTCTGCATGTTGCACAAAATAACAATCAGCCCCAAGTTTTATAATTATTAGAATATCATTTTAATATATCAAAATTAGTCCATTCTGAAAACTATAAAAAATTTCGTATACTTTATTAGACACATATAAATATTTATAATGTCAAACAAAAAGAAGATCTGGCCATCGTTTAGGATATATAAACAACTTTGCTATGAGCTTTGTAATTAACTCTATTTTTAAGTACTTATTTTCATCATATATTTTTATTTTCAAGGGATAAAAGCGTCAAACCCCCTATATTATAGGGGGTGTAGCGATTTGTCCCCTGAACTTTTTTTTTGGCAACAAGCCCCCTGTACTATGGATAAATAAGCAATTTGCCCCCTGAGTTGCTTTTTCACCATTGGATTTGAATACGTGTCAACACTTTTTGCCGTTGGATTTGGACTCAGGGGGCAAAGTGCTTATTTATCCATAGTACAGGGGGCTTGTTGCCAAAAAAAAAAGTTCAGGGGGCAAAGTGCAACAAGGGGTATAGTATAGGGGGTTTGACGCTTTTATCCCTACTTTCAATTCACCTAAATAACTAGTCTGTGGGAGCATAATAACAATTTTATAAATAACTAGTGATAAACAGATTACCAAATTGTCAAAACTCTAAAAAGTTACATAATTTTGATGCTAAACTTTATAATGTGAGTTAAGAAAAAACAATTGGTCAAAATATCAAAGTATAACACAACATGATTATAAATAGGGATAAAAATAAGTAAACTGCACAAAGTATTCCTGAAGTATAATTTACTCTCCACAAACTATTACACATATTTTAAAAAATTACACAAACACCCTTGCGAGTTGAGGTTATATATGTAAATTTTTTCAAAATTTAAACGATTTTTTAACATGTAGGTAGAAGCTGGTACGTGGTTTGTGTAATTTCCAAAACATGATGGGTGATTTGTGTGATTTACTCACATTTAAGGGTGGTTTGCCCAATTTATCCTACAAATTATAAAAATTTCATTCCATCGCCTTAAAATTGTATGACAAATTACTTGTATCAAAGATATATAGTACAGAAAATGCATTCCTGGCGGCTGGCAGGTGCAGTGTGACTTTCCTTTGTTGCTATGTAAGTGGTGTGGTGGTTATGACTATTTGGATAAGGGGTGAAATTTCTTCAAGTGGGTAGGTGACCCATGAATCACTTCGACTTATCAAAATGGGAGAATTACACAAACCTATTGTACCATTTTTTTTTGCTTGTAGCCCACTACAACATCTTGGGTCATTTTTTACCTTTTTCAACAATTTTTATAAAATCAAACATCCAATAATTATTTATGAAATTTTAACTATTTATTAACACATTTAAGTAACTGCACAAAACTCTTCGTATTAAGAAAATATCTTAATCATGCTTGAATAATTTCCTGAACTCATTACATGCTTTTCTGTTGGATTTTGTTGCAGTATGTTTAACTTATTCTATAAAGTTAACCACATCATGCAATATTACAAACATTTAGAGGGTTATTATTGACATGTCCATGATATACATGGAATAAGATATCTCAATGAGAAGTCAGTTCTTTTGATCTACAAAATAATTCAGTAATAAAGAGTCATAAAAATAGAAAATTAACTTAGATAGGAGGTTTTACCTTGGATCTTCAAGTTGGAGAATTGGATTGAGTCTTTTATGTTTCGGGGACTGATTTCAAAATCATGAGAACTTATCTAATTTCCTTGTGTGATTGAGTTCTAAAAGAGTGAGTAAATAAGGTTAGCGATATTGCCAAAACAATAATTGTTGCTGCCAAAGCAAAATTTTATTTATCTCTAATTTACCCTCCATATTTAAAGTATGTATCACATAAATCTTTAGAATCTCCAAATACATCATGTTTTAATTAATTATTCCTTAATTGTTGCAAATCAAACATGTATTTATGGTATAAATAAAAATATTTGGGATCTACTGCCTTAACGATTCTGACTGCGTATTCCCTTGTTTTAATTTTTGGAATCTATTATTGCTTTTTTTAATTCTGACTATATATTCTCTTTTTTTTTTTTTTGTAATAGCCTAGATTACAGTGTTTTCTTGTCACCATGGCAAATTTCTCAGTAATGATTAAATCTTAAAACGAGTAATTGCAGTTTGATTTTTAATGTGACGGTCTCACCCTCAAACTGAGCAATAAATAATAATTACATCTTGTAATTTTTAAACTTTTAGAATTTAAAATTTTCTTGTTATGGTTTTTCATGAGAAATTCTTTAACTAATTCTTTTCATGGTATTCTTAAAATATTTGTGGAATGTTACTTACAGAAAATAACTGAATTTTTTTTAAATTTCAACACACAAGATTCTAAATTATGATTTATGTATAAGCTTTATCTTTTTCTTATTATATTATTAAAGGTTTTATAATTACGTGTAAGCTTGAACGTTTTTCTTATTATATTATATATACTATTATTCAACATATCAGTAACATGTTTAATTCATTTTGTAAATATTTATGATCTATGGAAAATGACTTACAAACTAATTAAATTTGATGAGTGACTCTCGAATAAAAAAGACTTATGAAGTTAAATTTGCGATTTGGTATGTTCAAGTTAAAATCAATATATATATATATATATATATATATATATATATATATATATATATATATATATATATATATATATATATATATATATATATATAAGTAAATTAAAGTTTATACAACTGATTCCTACAATTAAGGAGTTCTTAATTAGGGGAATGAAGTATTGATTATAATTTAGGAGTTTACTTTAATTAAGAAGGGTAAATTAGAGAAATATTATAATTTGCTCTGGAAGCAACAAATGTTGCTTTGGCAATATCGCCAGCCAGTAAATAATGGATGTGGTTAAATTTCAAAGTTTAAGGCCTAGTTTACAACTTCTGAAGGAATGAAGGATACTGTTACACTTAACTGGCCATGTAAAATTAGATTACTTATTTATCATATTCGAATAAATCTTCATCAATATTAAAATAAAATTAGCTAGGTAGGAGGTAAAGAAAAATTGGGATATTACACATTGTCTCTTGAAAATGTTCGGGGTATCCTTCCATGTTGGGGGCAAAATTTCGAAAAATTATTTCTAAAGAAGATATATGGAGAAAGCAATTTCAAAATTCTCAGTACCCACTACAAACTAATTTAACATCAACATACGTATTAAATTAAGATGTCAGTTATGTAATATATGCAGAATATAGGAATGCCATCAATATAGCGTACACGCATTAATATTTTCAAAAGCATTAATATAGGCAGGACCCGTCATCAATTATTCTCTTCATCCTAACTGAAAAATATTGGTAGGTGAGATCTACTAGAGCTCAAGGCATTTAATCACTCGGCGCTGCCATCTAGTCCGAAAAAAATATTTCGAATAATTGTTATACATATTGTTACAACTTATCCAATTATAATTATATATTTAAGTTTATAGGCATCATCTCTCCACCATGAATTATAAAAAAAGAAGAACGAAAATTGATTGAAACATGTAACGTGCAGCCTATGTTCTTAAAAGCGGACCGGACGTTCAAGCGGCAACCTAACTGGTTACTGGTTTTATAGGTTCGATCGCTGGTCGAACCGGTTTTAGTATATTTCACAATAAATATATCTAATATGTAATACATAAGTGTAACAATTGAAAAGAAAACAATAATGTTGATCAGTTTTTTCAAGTTGTACACCATAAATAATAGGACAACTAAATACTTATAAATAATAATAAGTTCTCAAAACAGGTCAAATTGCTAACGTCTCACTATCATTTAATTAAAAACTTTAAATTAAATAACACATTTAATTAAAAATTTAAATTAAATAAGCAAATAAACACCCAAATTAATGAATTAAACAGTAATTAAGACGATAATTAGGAAAATAATTAATTCTCGGGATATATTAAACACTAATTCGTTTGATTTCATAAATAGTATCTTCTAAAAGTCCTAAATTGCAATTAGCCAAAAATCTATCTCAATCTTGCGCTGTGGAAGAATTGGTTGAATTTTTTTGAGCAATAAGTCTCTATTCTCAACTAAAATCAGGGCAGGGTGGTAGACTGGTTGCGACGCCGCTAATGGTGGCGGAGGAAAGAAAAAGAAAATTTAAAAAGTTTCGAAAACGTGTTTTAGCCCAGACGTTTCTTCAGATCTGATATTTGAAACAGAAACTTTCAGTTTCTTCTCCAAAAAGCGACTTGCCGCTTATGAGCGCCCACCCGGGCCACCGGCCGACCGGTTCTAGGCCGGTTTTCACCGCTTTACTACGCTTCTCTCACACTCCGGCTCAAACGGGCAGCGCCGGCCGGTGTTGCCACCGATTCGCGGCTGAACCGGGCGGTCCGGTCCGCTTTTGAAAACACAGCGTGTGCAGCTTATGCATGCTACAGTTCTCCTTTTAATTAATGCAAGTCCAAAGGCAAGCAACCGATAATTGGCGATAAACTATATTTAGCTAGCTGGCATTTAGGTTATATTTCACAGCTTCACGTGTATATTCAAGTAAATACCTTAATAGGGTCCATAAACAATATCTATCGTGCTCAGGATAATGACACTGGCCAATTATTAGCCAGATTAATTTTCTCATTTACCGTATTCATGATTGCGATCGCCTCTAAGATAAGGAATGGGACATTGCATGCACGTTGCTGATAATACACACACACACACACACACACATATATATACATATATATATATATATATATATATATATGTATATATATATATATGTATATATATATATATATATACCAATATTTATATTATACTTTACATATAGTAGTATTCAAATCAGTAATAATTGTTATATATATTGTACAAGTAATTCAAATATTCTAAAACTTTAAGATAATTAATTCCAAAGGTCTTTTTTTCCTTTTGGTGTTTTTCTTATAACAAATACGATTCCTTAGTTCTTTTAATAATTTATTTTACTTGTTTCTAAAAGTTGTTTCAAATCTCCTTACTCTCTCCGTACAGTGAATAAAATAAAAGGATGATTATCTAATATAACACTCGATTGTATAAATTTTTTATGACATCTTTGTCTTGTCTTCTCAATAAAAATATTTGTGTAGACAAAGTTATGGATTAAAGCTAAAGTTATTTTCTTACATATTCCATTAATCATACACAATATTAAATACATTTTTATTACTTTGACATTAATTTAATTATAATTTAATATTATATTAAAGCATGAGAAGTAATAAGAAATATTTATGTAAATATAAATAATAAAAAACTTTTAGGGACGTATACAACATCTGTATTGTCATGACATGTCTTTGTATATATTTATGTACTTTTGTTTTAATTATTTTACAAGTTTTATCGATAATTGTGTTACTTCAGAGTCACCTTTATAACTATTTTATTTTGCAAGCTGATTTGTTATTTTTTAAAAGTAATTAAAAATACTCAATAATAATAATATTTGTATTTATATAAAAAAACATATCATATGATTCTACCTCTAAACCAAAATCCTGACTCCGCCGGTGCCTTTTGTACAAATGAGGCTCATCTACTTCTTTCTTTAACAAGTGAGTAATTAATCGTTCGACAAAATATAAAGAAATTATTTGTCAACAGCTTAAGGACTGAAACTAATCTCGGACCATGGATGATGCTTCGCATGATAGCTCCACCTCTAAAGGCCAACTCAAATTGCCAGGGAAACTTATAATATACTAAATCAATATCAGATGCCAATTATTATCGAGTTTTGACATTCGAACTACATCAATTAAAAAAACGTTCACATGTATATTCCTTTTTGATACATCTCCAAAATCTTATAACATGGACTTTGAGGGTTGAGTTAACTCATTGCATTCTCTTTCAAACAACTGAAAATGGAAATAGAAATAATTTCAAGAGAAAACATCAAGCCCTCTTCACCAACACCACCTCACAAAAAAATACACAAAGTTTCATTACTCGATCAAATCATTGCACCAATTGTTTTTCCACTAATACTATATTTTCCAGCTCCAGGCCCTCCGTACGAGAACGCTGATGAATTAATTTCCCTGAAGCGTTCACTCTCCGCGGCTCTAGCTCGATACCACCCCTTAGCCGGTCGAATCAAAGACAGTTTATCCGTCGACTGCAATGACGAAGGAGCCCTTTTCGTGGTTTCCAAGATCAAATCAAACCTGTCGGATTTCCTGGAAAAACCCGTTCGTGAATTTCCTCTTCTCATTCCTGGAGAACTCACTATGGCCGAACCTGCACCGGGCACACACACACTCAAGATCCAAGTCAACTATTTTGAGTGTGGCGGTATCGCGATCGGTTCACTTTTCTTGCATAAAGTAACAGATGGTGTGACAATCGCCAATTTTTGGAAGGATTGGGCTGCCAATGCTCGAGGTTCAGCCGAAACAGAGTTCCCCTGTTACGAAGGTGAATCATTGTTCCATCAGAACAAAGCAATGCAGAGGGAATCACACTTGTTCTCTGCTGTGGCAAGATATATTAAAATGGGAAGAAGCGTGATGAGGCGTTACGTCTTTGATTCCTCGGCAATATCAGCAGTACGAGGCGAACTGACTTCACCAGGAGGAGGAGGCGTCGAATTTCGTCCCTCACGAGTTGTGTTAGTATCGGCCCTTATCTGGAAGTGCTTCATAATGGCCTTAAATAAATCCAGCGAGACAAAATCCGTGGCGAACTTTGCGGTGAACGTTAGAGGAAAAGCCGATCCCCCATTGCCTGAGACCAGCTTTGGGAATTTCGTGTGGTTGGCAGTTGCATCGAGCGATAACAAAATTGACGTGGACCTGAAAGACTTGGTCCTCAACATCAAAAACTCGATAAACAAGATCGACCATGATTTCGTGAGAAGAATGCAGGGCGATGAGGGGTTTTCGGCTTATCTTGAAAATGTTGAAGAAACTTGGAAAGAATTTCACGAGAACGCGGACTTCCTAAATATCTCGAGTTGGTGCAACTTTGGGCTTTACAGTAAGGCTGATTTTGGGTGGGGGAAGCCACTTTGGATAAGTGGATGTAATAGCGATAACGCTAATGAACATCCTTTCCTCAATGCGGTATGGCTAATGGACACGAGAGAGGGCGACGGAGTAGAGGCGTGGGTGTTCCTTGATGAAAATTATGTTGCAGCATTTGATGACATTCAGAAGCGCTGGGGTTTCGCTTCGATTGATCCTAATCCATAGGATATCGCAACATCAACGAAAAAGTCTATTCCGGTTACTGGAAAAGCTCGACTCGATTAGCGCCAATCTCTCGAGTTCTCCATGAAATGTTAATTTCCTATTTTAGCAAATGGCATCGTTACTTTGTGTTATTTTTCATTTTGGCAGTTATTTTCTGAAAAAATGTGACTTTGTACTTCGTTCCCTCTTTTCTAAGAAAGGAGGCATTGTATTTCTTGTTGATTTGTTCGTACAATTTGCTTATGAGAAGCTTGGAAAGTTATATATTGGAAAGCTCTAGCTAGAGTCTTGGCTTATCACATGATGCAAGAAAACGTTCTAGCTTTCGATGAAGTCAAGTTTTTCTCTCAGGATATGCCTAATTGTGTGTTGCTCTCTTATTTTATTTCTATTGTTACAAAAATCCTAATATTACCTTCAAATTATAAAATCTTCATTTCTTTAAAAAATGGGATAAAAACATTAAACCTCATATACTATATTTTCAGTTGCACTTTGCCCCTTATCTTTTTTTTTTTTTGGCAACTTGTCTCATGTACTATGGAAAAATAAGACTTTTTGCCCTCTGATCGAATTTTTGCCGGAACTTGTAATGTGCATATGGGCGTTCATCGCGATTTAACCCCAAGTTCAATAAAATGACCTATTTTCCTTCAACTTTTTGTACATTTTCTTAATTCTCAAGCTCTAGTTTTAATCATAAAAATTTAGGGTGTGAAAACTGAGGAAATATAACAAAGATTGAAGTGAAAAGATGGAATCTTATTGAATTTGAGGCTAAATCGTGATAAACTCCATGTCCACTTTCCAAATTTCGATAAAAATTGGTCGAAAATTCGATCTGGGGCATTTTTTTCCCAGTCAATAGACGAGGAGACAAAGTGCTTATTTGTTCATAATACAGGGGGCAAGTTAGCAAAAAAAAAAAAAAAATAGAAAGCAAAGTGCAACAAAAAATATAATATAGGGGGTTTAATGCTTTTATCCTTAAAAAAATACATTAAGTCCTTTATTAAAACATTCAAGAGAAAGTGTTTTCAGATTTAAATAAGCGCAAAAACATCACTTGCAGTTTAGAAAATTGAAAGACCCTTTATTTTTGCATATTTTTAAGCATCAAAGTGTTGTACGTTATAGTTATTTAAATAGTGTTCATGTAGTTTGACTGTAATCTCAAGAGGTATACATAGATGTAAGCATTTCTCATTTAAATGAAATATTAAATAAAACTCAGGGTAATTACATTTGTTCACCACATCAGCATTTTCTGAAAAGATTATTAAGTGTAGTGGAGATACATGAGTTAGTGCAACCATTTCAATTATTTTTGATTGAGATGGGGAGTTGGGATGTTACACCCCTATACTTTAAGAAATATATTCAGTTTACATGCACCCATTGTTATAACACGTTTAGGGGTGGATGCATGTGTAGGCTTGGGGGCTATAGCCCCCCAAGATTTTTAATACAAATCTATTACTATGTATTAATAAGTATACATACAATAATAATAAATAAAAACAGGCCTAACAATTTACAAACTCAAGCTTTAAACAAAACCGGACAACAAAGTCCCTGGTATCAGCAATGTCTTGAAAATCGAACCGGACCGGCCGGTTGAACCGGTTGGACCGGGGTTCGGACCTTTGTCCGGACGCCGGTTGAACCGGTTCGACAACCGGTTCGACCGGTTCAACCAGTAAAACCAGTAAACCGATGGCCTTACCGGTTCAATGGCCGATTTGGTTTTAAAAACATTGATTATCAGTGAAACCCATCTATCAAACGCATTTTCTTAAAAATAAATTGATTTTGAATAGTTTTTAGCTACGAAAAGTACTCAAATAGTACTGCTTATAAAGTTTTATGTATCAGAATTTATTTCAATAATTCTTCTCTTGTATTGTTAATTTAGGGATTACTAATAAACTAATTTGTAATGCTAATTTTAAATTTGCACCATTATAAACTTTTGCTTTTTGATTGATGTCTTTTATATTAAGAATTATGTATTACTAGTTTTATAAGAAAATAATATTTTTTTCAATAGTTGATTTTTGTTAAACATTAATCATTTTTTGCATAGGCTTTTACTTGAAACTTGACTCCTATTATATCTATGAAAATTTATTTATCAGATCAGTCCTCCCCCAGTACAAGTTTCTAGATATGCCCCTGACCACGTCATCATATGAAATACTTTCCATTTTATGCTTTAATTTCACGGTAAGACTTAAAACATGGGCTAACATTTTATTTTTTATTTCCTTCTAGCTATTTCAGGTCATGAGTTGAGAAGGGCGTGATCTTTAGTGGACAAGTTCCGGAGTACTAGAATATTTTGATTATGCTTACATTCTCTATTGTAGCTAGCTGTGATCATTCTGTAAATGGAATGTTGTGGGACATTAGTCCGTTCCACGATGATTATATTTTTGAAAAAATAAAAAAAAAATCTCTCATAATTGGGGATAACACTGAGATCATGTCAATGAATAAGTTTCTTCTGAAAAACAGAAATGCCGTAATTAATGCTAAATTGATAACGTGAAATATATATGTTTGGCAAGGAACACATGTGACTTGGTTCTTCTGATCATCTTGCCATTGAATTAATAAAATATTTATGGGTGACAAGATGGGGATTTATGGTTTATGGTTAGGCGATCCGACCATTAATGGTGGTTTCATAATATGATGTAATATAATCTAACATCAATACCCTTGTCGGTACAGTTTCACCATTTTAAGTTTTTAACCACAAACTCTTCTTTAGATGCTTTGGAAACTAGATATCTCTAATGACTTCCCTATGAATGGAATTCAAACATAAAAACATCACAAAACTAACATGCACGTACAATTAAACAAGTAGAAAAACTCACTACTAGTTGTTTCTAATTGAGTTAGTAACAACATATTAGTTGTCTGAATGTTCTTTGGAGACAACTAACGCTTCCTAACAAGTTGTCATCACTAAAGTAATCTATAGAGCGTCCCCAATTGTCTTTTATTGATAGGTATTGGCTGAGAGTATCATGGTCCATTTTTCAGAAACAACTCTTAAAGCTTCAGAAATAGAATTAAAATTATCACAAAGTAATTTCGTTATTCCTAATACTCAACATGAGTTCAGCTTATGTGTGAACCCCTAGTTCTTCCTTCTAATTAATGAGGAATCATGCCATGCCATGCAACATGCATGTCTACAGTTACGACGTTGTGCTATAGACATTGAAATGTTAACTATTAGATATGAGCACCATATGTTATCAATAAAATAAAATTAATACCACAACTTGTATAATGCTTAGTGCATGCATGGTTCCACCTATTTAAGGCAAGCGAAACACAAAATATACTTATCAATATAGGTTGGAGTTGCAGTTGATTAATACGCTAGAGCTTCATGTATCTAATAATGTTTCTCTGGAATATTTTGATCTATCTTCACATGAATAGTGAACATAGAATTTATGGAGTATAGACCCCATTGCATCCTATAAGAATTTAAGCTTCTTGACTACATTTCAATATCAGTTCAACTCAAAACCCATACACTCTTTTATTGCAAGCAACTGAAAATGGAAAGAGAAATAATTTCAAGTGAAAACATCAAGCCCTCTTCACCAACACCAGCACACCTAAAAACTCACAATCTCTCTTTACTTGATCAGATCATTGCACCATGTTTTTTCCCCCTGGTGATACATTTTCCAGCTCCTGAAAATTCACCGAAGAACGCTGATGAATTCATTTCACAAACGACACAATCTCTAAAGCAATCACTTTCTTCGACTCTAACTCGATTTTACCCTTTAGCCGGGAAAATCAAAGATAGTTTATCCATTGATTGCAACGACGAAGGAGCCCTTTTTGTGGTATCGAAAATCAAAACAAACCTGTCAGATTTCCTGAAAACCCCCGAAAAAACCGAAAATGCCCTCCTTATTCCCCGCGAACTCAGCTGGAATGAACCAGCACCGGGCACACACATACTCATGATCCAAGTTAACTATTTTGATTGTGGTGGCATTGCAATCGGTTCTCTTTTCTGGCATAAAGCGACAGATGGAGTAACGATTACCAATTTTTTTAAGGTTTGGGCTGCCAGTGCTCGGGGTTGCGCGGAAACAGAGTTCCCCTGTTACAAAGCAGGATCTACGTTTCCTCATAATAAAGTAATGCAGAAGGAATCTAGCTTGTTCTTTAACATGACAAAATATACAAAAATAGGAAAACCTACAACGAGGCGCTATGTCTTTGATTCCTCAACAATATCTACACTAAGAACTGAATTGACTGCACCAGGAGCAGGCCTGGAATTTCGTCCCTCACGAGTTGATATAGTATCGGCCCTGATTTGGAAGTTTTTCATGGTTGCATCATCATCATCAGAAAATGAATCATTGATGTCTCATTCGGTGAACATTAGAAGAAAAGCAGATCCCCCCTTACCCGAACATAGCTTTGGAAATTTTGTATGGTTGGCCCCGACAAAAAGCATTACTAAAAAGGACGACGTAGACCTGGCATACTTGGTCCGCAGCGTGAGAAATGCGGTACACAAGATTGATGGTAATTTCGTGGGAAGAATGAAGGGCGAAGAGGGGTTTTCGGGTTACATTCAGAATGTCGAAGAAACTCCGAATGGAACACCCGAGAAAGCCGAATACTTGTGCTTCTCAAGTTGGTGCAACTTTGGACTGTACGATTCTGTCGATTTTGGGTGGGGGAAGCCACTATGGATAACCGGTTGCGATGGTGGAATCGATACAGATTTTCCATTCCTAAATTTGGTTTGGCTAATGGACACGAGAGAAGGCAACGGAATAGAGGCGTGGGTGTTCCTTGATGAAAAAAACTTTGCAGCATTCGAAAACATCCAGGAGCTTAAGGCACTTGCTTCCTTTAATCCTAGTCCTTTTGAATCTAGCACCATCATCAATCAAAGTTCCAGTTCTCATTAATGAACCTTCTCTTGTATTATATATTTATTCATTCAAAGTTGATCTGCATGTGTGAGCTCTCAATGATGTTTTTCTTGTTTGTCTATATTTTCCAAAGCAATAAGGGCCTTCACGAGTTATGCTATAATACTGTTTGAATCTTCTTATCAAAACTAATGCACTGTACTTCGTTTTACTTCTTCATTTTTACTTTTATTTTGTGATGAAGTAGTGATATTGCACCTTCAAGAATCTCTTCATACCAAAACTCAAGGCACTATACTTCGTTTTACTTTTTCATTTTGGTTTTTATTTTATGATGGGCATAGCACTCATCATATATATAAGTTTCGAAATAGAAGTTGAATAAGTTATATGAAACTAATCAACACAAGATAATATCACTTCCCTTTTTTTCTTTTCCTGAAAAAGTAAACAGAACAATATCACTTCTTCAGAAAATAAGAACCAAAATGAAAAACTAAAACAAAGTAAAATGCCATTTGTTTCGGCACGGAAATTGAACCAATGTTACAAGACGGACAAACAATCTTCATCTTTAAACTCTTGCAGATAAACTTTAATTTAATCAAACAAATGTGCTTTAATATTCATACGGACTAGGTTCGAACGAAGCAAGTGCTTGAAGCTCCTGCGTTTTTTCGAATGCTGCATAGTGTTTCTCATCCAGCCACACCCATGCCTCTATTCCGTCGCCCTCTCTTGTGTCCATTAGCCAAATCAAATTTAGGAACGGAAATTCCATATCGCTCTCGCCATTACATCCAGTCATCCATAGTGGCTTCCCAAACCCAAAATCAACAAATTTGTAAAGTCCAAAGTTGCACCAACTCGAGATACTCAAGTATTCAGCGTTATCATCGCAATCGCTCAAAGTTTCTTCAACGTTCTGTTGATAACCAGAAAACCCTTCATCACCCTGCATTCTTTTCACGAAATCGGTGTCAATCTTGCTTATCGCATTTCTCATTTTACGGACCAAGTCTTTTAAGTCAGTGTCCATTTTATTACTGCCCAATGCGGGCGCCAGCCAAACAAAATTCCCAAAGCTATCCTCAGGAAAGGTGGGATCGGCTTTTTTTCTAACGTTAACCGAATGAGTCGCCAATGATTTTGATTCTTTTGCGGATGTGGATAACGCAACCATGCAGCACTTCCAAATCAGGGCGGATACTATCTCCACTCGTGACGGACGAAATTCCAGGCATCCTGGTGCAGTCAATTCGGTTCTTAGTGTAGATATTGCGGAGGAATCAAAGACGTAGCGCCTCATTCTAGGTTTCCCCATTTTCACGTATTTCGCCATGCTAAAGAACAAGCTGGATTCCTTTTGCATTAATTTATTCTGGGGGAACACAGATCCTGCTGTGTAACAAGGGAACTCCGTTTCCCCAATTTCGTCTGTTTTCGCAGGATCACGAGCACTAGCAGCCCAAGCCTTCAAAAAATTGGCAATCGATACACCATCTGTTGCTTTATGCCAGAAAAGCGAACCGATTGCAATGCCACCGCAATCAAAATAGTTAACTTGGATCATGAGTATGTGTGTGCCCGGTGCTGGTTCCTCCCAGCTGAGTTCGCGGGGAATGAGAAGTGCGCTTTCAGTCTTTTCAGGTTTTTTGAGGAAATCTGACAGGTTTGCTTTGATTTTCGATACCACGAAAAGGGCTCCTTCGTCATTGCAATCGATGGATAGACTATCTCCGATTCTCCCGGCTAAAGGGTAGAATCGAGTTAGAGTCGAGGAAAGTGAACTCTTCAAGGATTGTGTCGTTTGCGAAATGAATTCATCAGCGTTCTTTGGTGGATTTTCAGGAGCTGGAAAATGTATCACCAGGGGGAAAAAACATGGTGCAATGATCTGATCAAGTAAAGAGAGATTGTAAGTTTTTAGGTGTGATGGTGTTGGTGAAGAGGGCTTGATGTTTTCACTTGAAATTATCTCTCTTTCCATTTTCATTTGATTTCAAAAAACTAGTGTATGAGGTTTAGAATTAAACTGATAGTGAAATGTACTCAAAAAGCTTAAATTCTTATAGGATTCAATGAGGTCAATAATGCTCAAACGTTATTTGAGTAATCTTAGCAGCTCTAGCGTAATACTCAACGCCAGCCTATATTGGTTAGGTATATTTTATATTTGACTTGGTTAAAATAGGTGAACCATTTTATCATGCTAAGCATCATACATGTTTGCGGCATTAACTATTTTATTTATAATATATGGTGGACATACTTAATATTTTATATCTATGTTGCATCACGTCGTAATTGTGCTGATGTTGCACAACATTTATAATACCTCAATAATTAGGAGGGATTAGTCTTACACATATTAGCTGCACTAACGTTACATGTTGTCACTACAAAAATAGAGTATGAAATTACTGATTGAAAGTACTCCAGTTCTATCCATATCTCATGTCCCAAGCCGTCCCCCTACATCCCCACCCACGGGCTGCCCCCTCCCTCTTCGCGGCCAACCGATTGATGTTTTTTCTTTATACGAATAGTTTAGTAATAATTAGATGAATTGTGTGTTTGACTTTACCTACTAATGCATTACTATATATAGATTAACTTCTGATGTATTAAAAGTAAATTATTTATATCAGAACCAATGTTTTAAAAGGCGTGAGGCGTAAGCGGGGCGTTTTACTTCCCTAGAGGCGAGGCATAAGCCCCACAAATATTGCAATTTATACTTGTTATATATATATATATATATATATATATATATATATATATATATATATATATATATATATATATATATAATAAATAGAAAACATAAAAAAAACATAAATACAAATGTATAAGTTAAGATATTAGGAAAATGTTTAAAATTATTTGCGATAATAACAACTACAAATAGCGAAAAAAAAATACATTTTTTTTCTTTTTTACTTTACACGCACTACCTCATGTAGTTGTCAATCGTCACATATATCCCACATGTTGTGAAACTATCTAATAGTTACAAGAAGTAAAACAATAATCAAATAATCGAAAAAGATCTACAAGATATGAATTATGTATTAGATACCTATTATTACCAATCATAAACTAAATTTCTTGCTACCTATTATTACTATTCATAAACTGAAGATGAATTTACAAAAAAAATAAAATTGAAAATTATAATAAAAAGTTAAAAAATCTTTTAACATAATTGACTTATAATTTTATCATATGAGAACGTTTATAAGCAAGCTACGAATGAACAATCGTAGAAAAAATAATAAAATAAACTATTTTCTTTTCTTTTTTTTTTGCCTTTTACGCCCAGGCTTACGTCTTTTGCGCCCCGAGGTTACGCCTTGGGTGTACGCCCCAAATCACAGGGCGTACGCCCCAGAAACGTTACGCCCTAACAACAACCTCAGGGCGTTTTAGTTCAATTTTGCCCCGAGGCGAGCCCCAAAGCGCACCCCGTGAGAGCCTTTTTAAACACTGATCAGAACATAGTATAAATATGAATGTTAAAAAGATAGTCTGTGTCAATATTGTATTTTAATTATTATTTTAAAAAGAAAAAAAAAATCAGTGTTACAGACTTTTATGGCATCATACATGCATTTTCATATTTATATCCATGCAACATGAACCATAGTTACCTTATAATTTCATGCCCCTGTAACTCCATGCAACACCTAAAAATGCATTGCTGTAAAAAAAAAAAAGTAAAAATTAGCTATCTGAAAACATTTCAGTATCATTTACCTCATAAGTTCTGAACCCTAATTAAAAAACGATCACTTTCTGAAACTCTAACTCGCCTTTACCCCTTAGACTTAATTAAAGCAAGCTGGGAAACATTTAATCGATAACAAGGACAAGTGGAAATGTCTAATACAAAAATAATAAAATAATTAAGTTAAACTTTTACTCGCTCAAGGATGAGGTTATGTAGACTGATTATCAAGTTGATGCATTGGTGTTAAAATACACGCATAAACGTGTTTTCTATTTTTACGTTTTTGCTTTTATTTATCATTTTAGTCCTTTTTCTTCTTGTAAATTAGTCTCGGGCCCCTTTGTATATAAGGGCCATTTTAGGAATATTTTATTTAATTAATTCAGATTTTTCATTCACAAACCCTAGCTCTCTCTCTCTTCTTCTCGCCGCTCTCCACTGTTCATCTTCTTCCTCACTTCTCTCTAGATTTGAGGAAGTTTTCATGGTATCATTCGTTTGGGATTAGCGATCCGCACTTGTTTCCGCTGCTTCTTCTCGATAATCTCCGTTTTTGTGGAGTATTTTTCGTTTTTTACTCTCTGCGCAAAATCTCTTTGCGATTCTTTTGTTTTCACCGATTATTTTCTCCGATCTTGAGATTTAACCGTTTAAAATCTCCGATCTGTTAATTTCACCGATTGATTTGTTCAGATCTACGTTTTTGTGAAAGTTTTTGTTCGATCGCCTGTTTCTCTCACTATATTCTCAGATCTATCATATTTCTGGCTAAATGACGTCATCAGCTCCGAGTACTTCTTCTGTTCCGGTCAAAAATCCAAGCGAGGACTCGTCTTCTGTGTATTATCTTGGTTCACAAGATTTTACGGGTTCTGCGATTGTTGGCGACATTCTGACTGGTCACAACTATGTATCTTGGAGTAAGGCGATCTTGATGGCGTTGAATATCAAGAATAAGGTTCGTTTCATCGACGGATCTCTTCCTCTGCCTGACAATGACGCTGCTCTTCGTGTGTGCTGGACTCGTGCGAACAATCTGGTCCTCTCCTGGCTCCTCAATTCGGTTTCTAAAGAGTTACGGAGTAGTTTGCTATATTTCTCCACAACTCTCGAGGTATGGAAGGAGTTGCAGACCAGGTATGATCGTACTGACGGGTCTAGGGTTTATCAACTACAGAAATCCTTATCTGCTATATCTCAGGGATCTCTTAATGTTACTGCATATTATAATCTGTTTCGGTCTCTTTGGGATGAGTTTGTTAATCAGCGTCCTGTGGTTATGTGCTCATGTGGTTTGTGCACCTGTGATGTTAACAAAACTATGCTTGCTCTTCAGCAGAGTGATTGTGTGCTTACTTTTCTGATTGGATTGAATGAGTCTTTTACTGCTCTGCGTAGTCAGATACTTTTGATGACTCCTATGCCATCTCTTTCTAAGGTTTATTCTCTTGCTCTTCAAGAGGAAAATCAGAGGGCCTTGTACTCTAGTTCTTCTACTGATGCTTTAGCAATGTTTACTCGCACTAAACCGCCTTCTGATGGTTATAATAAACCTCCTACTTACAATTCTGGAAAGTTTACTAAACCTCTCAATACTAAAGATAAAAAGAAACTTAAATGTACCCATTGTGGGTACAATGGTCATACAGTTGACCGTTGTTTTCAAATCATTGGTTATCCTCCGGGCTGGGATGGTCCTATGGGTAAAAGACAATTGCCTGCTAACTCTTCTGCTAATGCTGCTCTCCTTGACAGTGAACAGCCACCACCTGAGCAATCTGGGGTTCTTGATACTAACAATCAGGCTTTGTTTGAGCAGTTTTTAGCCTTTGCCAAATCCCAGAATACTACTCAAAGCCTTCCTGTGCAACACTCTGCTGCTATTACCAAAGCTGGTATAAATGCTTGCTTTAGTTTTAATTCTAACTCTTCTAATGATTTTAAAACTAAAAATACTTGGATTTTAGACATTGGTGCAACTGATCACATGATCTGTCAGTCTCACTTCTATACTTCTCCTCCTACTGCCATTGATCTTGATATTCATTTGCTTAACAATAGCAAAACTAAGGCTACTTTAATTGGAAATATTTACATATCTTCCTCTCTTACTTTATTAAATGTGTTATATGTGCCTGCTTTCTCTTATAACCTACTTTCTGTTTCTAAGTTGACTGCTTCCAGTCAAATATCTCTACACTTCTTCTCTTCCATGTGTCATATGCAGGACACTGTCAGGAGGAAGAAGATTGGTTCTGCTAGTTTAGTTTCTGGACTTTATATTGTTGATATTACTGTTCTTGTTGTTCAATGTAACTCCTTTAATACTGGCTGTAATTCTGTTACTGTTCCTGCCAATCTGTGGCATTTTAGATTAGCTCATCCTTCTCATCAAAAACTATCTGGTATTTCACATTTATCTGTAACACATGATAAGACTGCTTGTGACACCTGTCATCTTGCCAAACAGAAAAGGTTATCCTTTCCTGATAGTATTACTACTTCTTCTTCTGCTTTTGAAATTGTGCATTGTGATGTGTGGGGTCCCTTTTCTGTCATTTCCCATGATAGTTTTAGGTTTTTCCTTACTATAGTAGATGATTTTATTAGATGTACCTGGATATTTTTTTTAAAACATAAATCTGAAGTGGAGTCAAAACTCACTTATTTTTACAAACTTGTTGAGACTCAGTTTTCTGCTAAAATTAAAATTATTAGGACTGATAATGGTACTGAGTTCATCATGAAACATTTTTATACATCTTATGGCATTCTTCACCAGAAAAGTTGTGTTGAAACACCTCAGCAGAATGGATTAGTTGAAAGGAAACATCAACACCTTTTACAAGTTGCTAGGTCTATAAGATTTCAATCTAATGTCCCTATTGAGTATTGGAGTAATTGTATATCTACTGCTGCTTTTATTATTAATAGGCTACCTTCTGTTCATCAATCTAACAAGTCTCCTTATGAAATTCTTTTTAATAAGCCTCCTGATTATGAGTCTTTAAGAGTTTTTGGTTGTTTGTGTTTTGCTTCTACTTTAAGTGCCCATAGAAATAAATTTGAACCTAGAGCTATTAAGAGTGTGTTTCTGGGTTATTCTTTGGATATGAAAGGTTATCTGTTACTTAATCTTGATTCTAGAAAGACTTTTGTTTCTAGAAATGTGAAGTTTTATGAAACTGAATTTCCATTTAAATCTGCTTTAGTGACTAACAGTACTAATGTTTCCCCTGAGCCTGTTAGTGTTTGCACAGATCCTTTCATCATTCCACAGGAACATGCTCCAATTCTGCATCCTGAACAACCTGCTCCTGTTGCTGTTACTGAACCTATTGAAGATGTTCAGTCTCAGGTTGCTACACCAGAAATCAGTCTCAATCTGGACATGCATGATTCTTTCACACATGAATCAGCAACTGAGGACACTAGTAACAATATTTCTGTCCCTCACCTTATCTCTGAATCTGTTGCATTACCTATTGCAATGCCTGATGCATTACCTGTTGCAATACCTGATGCATTACCTGTTGCAGTGCCTGATACATTACAGTCTAATTTACATGCTTCTGTTCCTATTAGGAAATCTAGTAGACATACTGTACCTCCTGCATATCTTCATGCCTATGATTATGATCTGTCTGGTTCATTGCATAAGAGCAATTCTTGTGTTATAAGATATCCCATTGCATCTTTTATGTCATCAGCTCATCTTAGTAAAAGACATAGTGTTTTTACTACTTCTGTGACTTCTATAGTTGAACCTAAAAACTATAAACAAGCTAGTAAAGTACCTGAATGGCAAGCTGCTATGCAAGCTGAACTTTCTGCTTTAGAGAAAACTAGTACTTGGGTTCTTACTGATTTACCTCCTGGTCATCATTGTATAGGGTGTAAATGGGTTTATAAGGTTAAGCTTAAATCTGATGGATCTGTAGAAAGATATAAGGCCAGATTAGTGGCAAAAGGTTATACTCAAGAGGAAGGACTAGATTATTTCGATACTTTTAGTCCTGTGGCTAAGTTGACTACAGTTAGAGTTATTTTAGTTGTTGCTGCATCTCATAATTGGCATTTGCATCAATTAGATGTTAATAATGCATTTTTGCATGGGGACTTGGATGAAGAAATTTACATGTCCACCCCCCCTCCCCCCGGATATTGCTCTAACAGTGACAAAAGAGTTTGTTTATTAAAGAAAAGTCTTTATGGCCTCAAACAAGCCTCTAGACAATGGTATAACAAACTTACATATTCTCTTATAGAAATAGGTTATACATAATCTGTTTCTGATTGTTCTTTATTTGTTAAACATGTTGGAACATCTTTTACTGCATTATGCATTTATGTGGATGATATTATCTTAGCTGGAAATGATTTAAATGAATTTCCTGTTCTAAAGAAACATTTAGATGATAAGTTTACTATTAAAGATCTTGGGGTTTTGAAATATATACTTGGTATTGAAATTGCTAGGAATTCTAAGGGTATCTCTTTGTGTCAAAGAAAGTATGCTTTAGATATTTTAGAAGATTCTAATTATCTTTCTTGTAAACCTGCTACTACTCCAATGGATACTCATACCAAGTTACTCACTGATGATTCTTCTTCATTACTCTCTGATCCAACAGTTTATAGAAGACTTGTTGGGCGCCTCTTATATTTGACTATTACTCGACCTGATTTAAGTTACAGTATTCAGTGTTTAACTCAACACATGGCCAAACCTTCAGTTTCACATATGACAGCTGCACATAGGGTGCTGAGATATATTAAGTCCAGCCCAGGTAAGGGTCTTTTTTATCCTTGTTCATCAGAATCTCACCTTAAATCTTTTTGTGACAGTGACTGGGCAGCTTGTCCGATTTCCAGAAGGAGCATCACTGGTCTTGCTGTCTACCTTGGGGATTCCTTGATCAGTTGGAAGGCAAAGAAACAGCCTACAGTCAGCCGATCATCCACCGAGGCCGAGTACCGTGCTCTAGCCTCCACTACATGTGAAGTTTTGTGGTTACATCAACTTTTACAAGATTTACAAGTTCAACAAATCAAGACTCCAGTTTTATTTACAGACAGCAAAAGTGCAGCTTGCATTGCTGTTAATCCGGTCCAACATGAAAGAACGAAGCATATTCAGATCGACTGTTTTTTTGTCCGAGAGAAAGTTCATCAATGCCTCATCAAAGTCATGCATATTTCAAATGAGCACCAACTCGCAGACATTTTTACAAAACCGTTGTCTTTACCAGTTTTTAATAGGTTATTGTCCAAGATGGGCATTTTAGATATCCATGCCCCTCTTGAGGGGGGATGTTAAAATACACGCATAAACGTGTTTTCTATTTTTACGTTTTTGCTTTTATTTATCATTTTAGTCCTTTTTCTTCTTGTAAATTAGTCTCGGGCCCCTTTGTATATAAGGGCCATTTTAGGAATATTTTATTTAATTAATTCAGATTTTTCATTCACAAACCCTAGCTCTCTCTCTCTCTTCTTCTCGCCGCTCTCCACTGTTCATCTTCTTCCTCACTTCTCTCTAGATTTGAGGAAGTTTTCAATTGGTAAGATGAAAGGTTTTTCCCGAGTTAGGTGGCTAGTGACGTCGCCCATTAAGTAACAATCAGTATGTGACAGAAAATTATTTTAAGTTTTATGACCACTTCAATTAAACTTAAAAATACAATGAGTTTCTTTTGTGGATATGTATTTCTTTTTTCTTTTTTTTTTTGTTTAAGCAGATAATATATTTCTTTTAAAACACTCTAGTGAGTAATTTTTTTGGTAACAAACCTGTATGACATCAATCAAATTGAGAAATTATCCCCTCTCATCAGCAAGTTCTAGGAATCCACACTTCAACACAATTTTGGGGCGGATATTCACCACCGAAATAAGCCAATATATTTATCCTTAATTTAGATTCTTGTTTGCCAAATTTAAGATGTACTTTCTTTTCAAGTTGTGTTGATGAAATAATTATTTGCCTTGGCGGAGCAAGAGGCCTAGGGGAAAGATTATTTTTCCTGGGGAAGGGGAGGCCGTCGGTCCATATTCCATAATTAATTACATTGAACACATGCGTAAATTTTAGATAATATTTTTTCACATTATGATGTTATTTCACATGATATATATAAATAATAATAATATTTGTAATGGTTATTGAACAATTTGATGTAGGTTTGTGTACTTTATGATGTATTATTAAACACATTAAATAATATATACTAATCAATAACCAAATTATTTATTGAGTATAGTATCTTTCTTAAACTAATCATGCTTCTTAAAAAAAAAATATTTTCTATGTCATATACAAGTACTAATACAGAAACTATATATATATGAACATTTTTGAAAGGTATAATACGCCATCATTTTCTTATAAAGACCTGACATTTCATTAAAGGCTAACGATATTATCAAAATAAAAAATGTTACTGTTAGGACCGCAAGTCCGACACCTTTCAAACTCGGTTGAACAGTCAGGACTGCCAGGTCCAACTAGATTTTATTTCCTTGTTTGCAAAATTATTTTAAAGGAAAATTCGGTTTTATTTACTTTGATTTATTTACTTAATTATTCGCTCGGATTTATATGGTATTTATTTTGTTTTAGACGAGTGAATGTTTAGGTAAGTTTGTAAAGATTTAACTTGATCTTATAGTATCTTATCTTATGGAAAGTTAATCTTTATCAAACTCTTTATTATATCTTTTAGTAATATATTCCTTGTGGAGTTCTTCTTTGTCTTTGGTGTGCAGAATATACGAAGATCATGAAGATCTTATCAAACGGAAACAAAGACTTATCAAAAGGAAGAATTGTCTTATCATGGAAAGATTCGGATATATTCGAAAAGATCCTGTCTCGACTGGATATGGAGACTGGCTGAGATTCAAGGAGATCTTTCAGGAGAGCTATCCTATAAATAGTAGAAATCCTAGGAATCAATGTAGAACACTCGTGTAGCAAAATATATATCTTTAGGTGTTCTCTTTTATTTTGATTTCTTAGTTTTCGCCCTCTTGAGTTACATCAAGAACGTGAGAAGCCGACAAGAGTTGAAGGGAGTTCAACGGGAAAGGATTGCGCCAGTTAGAGGGATCTATACGTACGTGCAGTTCGCTTGGAAGCATTCTCATAAGAAGATCACTACGGGAGTTTTGGTCTTACGGGTCAAACGGAGTAGACGCAAAAAAGGTTCCGGTGGTATCAACATTAGAGGGATTCGGTGTTAGAGTAAAACCAGTTGGTGTAATAACTTTTGTCCGTTGAAAGAAGTTTGATTCAGGCGAAAGCCTCTTGGATGTAGGACATAGTCCGAACCACGTTAAAATCTGCTGTCTTACTTTACTGTCTTACATACCTGTCTTACTTATCTATCTAGACTAGGTATCGCAACTACTGCTTAAAACGTAAAGTATTAGACCTAAAGATCTATCAGTTATTTTCAGAACTAATACTTTAAGTTGTCTAAAACTCTCTATGTATTTTTATTCTCACATTATTTCTACTATCAACAACTCAATAAGGTAAAAACAACCCAAAGCGCATTTTCTACAAACTCGTAATAATATAAATATGAGCATTTCAGTTATTTAATAACTCAAATAGGAATTGGCTTGAATACTTTGTGAGTACCCGATCGAGGAAGACTTGACTTTCGAATGAGACAAGTAATTGCATTTATGTGATTTAATTAGTTTCCAGTACTTCCCCCTTTTTCTTTTTTTTTTTGTGCTCAGCAGTACTTCCCCTTTTTTAGTTTAAATCCTTGCTTCAAAATTTCTAATAATCCATCTTTCACAGTTCATTACATCACGTAGCTTATTGATGAATATATACAAGAAAATAATAAAAATAAAAATATTTGTTTATCCCATTCGCTAGAGAAATATATGCCTTGAAACGTCAAGTAAGAATTTTTACTATTTTTGACGAGTCAAATTACAATTAATACATAACCAGACGATTCATATTAGGGGCATAATAATATGTAAATTTTAAGTAAACTACTCTAATACTCTCAAAACATTTGGAAAATATATATATATATATATATATATATATATATATATATATATATATATATATATATACCTCTTTATAAAAATACTTTTGCTGAGGCTATACACCTCTTTATAAATGCTTTTGCTGAGGCTATACACCTCTTTATAAAAATACTTTTGCTGAGGCTATACACCTCTTTATAAAAATACTTTTGCTTTGTTCTCTGGCATCAGGAACACAAGTCTACCATGGAGAACTCTTGTATATATAAAGTTGGTACAATGTTTAGAATTTTGTGGCTGCAATTTTATAATAACAATTAGTACTTTTAAATACGTATAACATAAATTAAAGTCATCGCGACCTGTTCTAAGAGTTTCTTCCGATTCCGGAGCCATATGAGAATATTTTTCTCTTAAAAGATATACTAATTGTGGTAAATATATAGCCAAGTTTTGGGAGCCTAATGCAAGTTGTCCTTTATATATATATGGTGCTCTGACTCTACTTTCTGAACCTATAGAAAGAAAATCCAGTTAATGCCCGGACATATATATCTTAGTGTTAGGCGTTATCTCCTAGTCCCTATTTAATATATTAAATAACATGGATCAGAGTTTGCAAACAACTTCTGAAAAAATATAAAAACGTTTTACTTTTTTCATTTTAAAGAAATAAAGAAAAAAAAATCAAGTTAATTGCAACCACCATTTCTGTGACGTTCCAAAATATATCGAAAATCTCTCAAAAAAATTCATCAAAGTTTTAATATTCTGTGGAGTATTTAGTCCACAGAATAGGAGTAATACCACCAACTCCTAAGGTTTAGTAGGTTTAGTGTGCTTAATTTATATCTTGTTATTTTTCTAACTTATAGTTTTTTTCAAAAGTATGAGAATATAATATTACACTAGACTTTAGGGTACTTTACGTCTTTGTTATTGTTCCTCACTATTTTCTCATTTTTATTATTATTGTTCCTAAGTATAATACTTATACTGAACTTAAAACACTTATAGAGAAGATATCAAAGTGTTATATTTCTAACTTAATGAAAATAATTTTAAACATACACTACAATTTTATAACTTTTCTAGAGCATTTTAGGACAGAGGTGACGTACTTAGATGCACGGTTCAGATAAACCAAAATCTTACTGATGCACGGTTCAGATAAACTAATATCTTACTGAGAAAAAAAAAAAAAAACTGGTTTTACAATATAGGGCCTTGTACCACTTATTTATTTTTGACAAAAAATACAGCGAGATGATAGTAAATACTTAAATGTTATATTTGTCTAATTTTATTATGTTCGCATTTAAGGAGCGATTAAAAGTTTGTGAAACATGGCATGATGATTTTGTCGGAATTTACACAATTAATAATATCTGAAAGTATAGCTGGAGAATGAAGGTCAAATAATCGTGCAACCTATCTGTCTATAATTCTTAAATGAACTTGGCAGTAATTTATTCAGTTGGGACATTGGTATGATATAAATTGAGACAAAGAAGAACATGAAGATATAACTCCGGGCACGATGAGGAAGTAGACAGATGCATATATATATGTTATAACAAAGATCCAACTTGTTATTCGGTTGAATACATAATTACTACCAAGTCAACACATATATGTATGGGCATGGAATAAGAATTCTGGTGGGCTATATTTGAACGACTAAATTAATCAGTTAAGGGAAGGGTGTTAATTCAATGTATGTTTCGATTTTTTATAAGAATGTGTGATATGAACTGAAGAATTGATAAAAGTAGTTATTAAGGTAAACATGAAGAGAATGTCGTGCATTCCTACATAAACCAATGGGAATATAATTTTTGATGGATTGAAAGGTCACAGAACTCGTTTGCAGATGCGGTAGCCAAGTTACCAAGTACTACGGATGGAGAATTATGCTTGGTGCACATTCCCTCCGTTCTCTTTTGTCTATTCCAAAACCTGATGTATAGCCTAAGAGTTTTGATTTTCGTTTGCTACCAAAAAAATATTAATTTTATATTTCGTTTCTACAAAATCAGATGAAAACATTTTAGTACTTATTGAGAAAATGTTTAGAAACTTTAATTCAAAAATTGCTTTTATATTTCGTTTCTTCAAAATCATATGAAAATACTTTAATACTTATTGAAAAAATGCCTGGAAACTTTGATCCACGACCGAGTTGATGATGATGAATGTCGAGACACTAAAAGATAGATCCAGAATTCTTGATATAATATGCTGATACTCGACATTAACTACAGCCACCTCTTTGTAAAGTTATTACGACATAGAATATCGATTTCAGGATAAGGGCAACCAAATTTAGATCGTTCCTGGCATTCCGTTTAAAGAATATAATATTATGTATATAATTTATCTAATTAATGTCAATTATTAAATTATACTAAGCATCATGTCCCCCACAATGAATTATTAAATCATTTAAACTTGATTGAAAAGTGTAACGTGCAGCTTATATGTTAAACAGTTCAAAGCAGCATATAAGCTATACATATAAAATTAATATAGAGTGGTATAATTGTTTTTCATCACAACTTGATTAAGCTTCCTTATTCTATAATTAAAGTTATAATGTCTTTAATAAATTAATTAAAATATGACTAATTGTTATTACACCCTTAGATCTATACTATATATTATAAGTTTATTTGGCATTTATATCGGGCTTTTGTATTATTGCGGCTTGCCTAAATATTGCAAAACAAGTTATAATCTTTAAAGATATAATCATAAGTTCGTGTAAGTTCTGCAAAACTCAATCTAAGACATATTGGACTATATGATCACTTAATCTCCGTTATATATTATAAAATGTTTGAAATTAGTCGCTCAACTTGTACGATGCTTACAGCATATTCCGCATTTTAAGACAAGTCTAATGGCAAGTTTTACATACTTTATTACAGGTCGAATATACAGTATTACATTAGATAATTAGAAAATACCTGCTACTCTATAATTAGAAAAAATCCAGGTGCTAGATTTATCGAGAATCTTAATCAGGAATCACAAACATTGACTTATGACCCAAAAAGGTAAACATCGACTTCCATATATATTCGTCAAACCGAGTTGTCATTAACATATATACAGTACAAGGAAAACTATATTTAGACGTTGAATTTGGTCCCCACTTGTCAAGTCAACTACTGAAAAATAATAGTATTACATGTATTATTTGTGAAGGCAACGATAATTGAAATTATGAAAACTTAGTTTCAACTAACAAGAATTGATCAAGATTTGACTAACAGATCAGCAATTTATCTTCAACTACCATCTTAAATAGCATTAATCAGAGTTGGTTACAAATCATTTAGGAAGTAAAAGAAAAAGCTTTATGTTTCACACACATGCATGCATTCAAGTTGGCTCAAAATCATGAACTTTTTGTAACAAATGAAACATTTTACCAGTAGACTAAACTTTGTCGCCAACTAAGTTTCATATTTAGATGGTGCCTGCAAGCTCTCTGAAGAAAAGGTAAAATCAGCTTCTTCTTTTTTCTTTTTTTGAACAAGTAAAATTAGGTGCAAAAAGTAATATTATTAGGTGTTCCCAAACCTAGATTTTCTTGGTAAAAAACTCACTCAGTTTAAAAACTTGTATGAACATCTCTTTGGCTAATAAGCTGTCTTTGACAATTTAAATTATTTGAAATTTCTAGCTTTTTGATGATTTTGTGGAAAACCCTTCTTATTGTTTTTGGAACCAAAGATCTGTTGTATCACATAATTTACGCACCCTCCAACAGTTCTATAGTATCATAACGCTTGTTGAGGATCAAGAACTTATTACACTCCTGATAAAAAAAAAAAAAAAAAAAAAATTGTTACACTACTACTGAAAAAGCAATTAAAAATATATGAAGAAGATTACAAGATATAATAACTTGGAAACCTAGAAGTTACGAAATGGTATAGATCAAACAATTATAGAATGTGAAAAGCATAAGAAACCGAACGAAAAAACTCAAAACTTTCACCTGATTTTACATAAATAAAATCAAAAACTATATACATTCAAAATAGTTATTTAGAAACTTTAAGATAATAAATGCAAAATAATTATTTTAACCCCACCCACAACCTGTCCCATTCCCAGTTCCCAGTTCCCACCTACATAATTCCCACCTACACCACTCTATCCCTTATATTTCGCTAGCCCAAGTGGCCGAAAAAAGAATTAAGAAATTGGAAAGATAAAAAAACCAAAAAAAGTGTTAAGAGACTTGTAAAATACGTGTGTTTGCGGAGACTTGTAAAAGCAATGAAAAATGGAAAAAGCAAGTTCCACTCACGTCGATAAAGCGTGTCGAATTTCAACTTTCCAAGTTAGGATTAAATATGTATGCTTTTTCAAAAAAATAAAACATATGTATGTACTCTTTAGAAAATATTATCGATAAAACAGGGTGCAACAAAGAAAGTAACTAACCCGCCAAAATACACGCACATATGTCCACACACAAGGGTGGACGAGAAGTTTGGCTTAGGATTTAGAAACAAGGAAATAGTTGAAGAAGTTTCTCGTCAATGTATTGAAAATCTTATGTCATATAAAAATATATTACTCAAAAAATAACAGAACTCCCAAAATTTGTATTTCATGCAGCATATCGAATTTATCACCTATTATTTTACACATGTATTTTGTGCTATCACGTACATCCAAGGGATATATTGTTAATATCTCTTACTTATATATTTTTAGTTATGTAGTAAGCTTCAAGATATTAAATTAATAGTAACTTTTATGTAGCACTTTTAACTATAACTAATCCTATATGTAAGAAATAATCTTTGATTTAAGTCTATATAATGTCCTCTAAACCAAGTCTTTATCCAGAAATACAAGCTTATTTGTCATGAGAAATTTAAAAAAAAAAAAAATCAAAAAAAATTACAATAAATTATCCTACTAAAATAATATGCATGAAAATATTGCAGAAAATTTTTATGTGAAGCATAAAATTAAATAATAATAAAATTTAAGAATTAGTATAACAAGTCCAATAAATAATTATAGAGTTGAAAAGCTAATTTTGAGTTTTAAAAGCTTCAAGTATCACTAAAATATATTATATATCTATGTATAGTAAAATATGTAACTATATAATATATTTGCCTATAAAGTATATAATAAATTTTAGAGTTAATTGAAGCAAACCTAACTCCCGACTTATGAAATTTTTCGCACTTTACACCATAATGTATGAAAATGTGAAATGTGCCCCTTCCCCCAACTCATTGATTTTGTTTGATTGCCTCCTGAACTACTGATCGAACATTAATTTTGGAATACGTGTCTGCATTTTTGTTCGTTAGACAGGCATCGTTGGAAAAAATCAATAGTTGGTAGGGATATTGCACGTGCTCATTCGTTGTGAGGTAAAGTGTTAAAGACTCTATAAATTGATATATTTGTTGTAATTAGCCCTACTTTTTAAATAGGGGTGGGTGCTACACGCATGTGTCTGTAGTTTCATAATTCAACCTACTACTCCTCCATCACTCTTTCCAATTTGTTAAACCTAACTTTCGCAAACTTAATCGTCGATCGATCATTAATTTACTTCTTTAATTTGCTTCTAATATTTGGCTTTCAGTTCTTAAGAGGGGTCTTCTTAACACTTCAATCAAACACAGCATGCGTAGCACCGTTCTAATTTAGTTCTTTGTTATAATTAAAACCTGGTGTAGAAGTATTATGTTATATATATATATATATATATATATATATATATATATATATATATATATATATATATATATATATATATATAAAGAATATAGTTATAGTTACTGTATAAAAGATTGTCTTACAAAACTTGCTTTTAAGAAAAAATATTTTCTTAAATTTCTATACTATTAAGTTTGTTGACAGGAATAGAATGAACATTTGGTAATATTGTCGTTGTTGATAGTGGCAAACTAGATGGAAGCTGGGATGATTGACAAAGAAAATGAAACAAAAGAGAAGAATAAAATCACACACAGAAGGGGGACATGTGAAATAGAGTCAAACCTCAAGGATGTTTGAAAGAAAAGCTAAATATATTAGTATCTAGAATATTTAAATATGATTTTTATCTCATCGTGAAAAAGGCGAAAAAGGCAAAATAGATAGGACGTGATAGGACACGGCGGGATATATTGAATTCGATGATGACTAATCAGTGGATACTGGATACTAATTAACCTAATCAATTTGGTTTATAATTAATGAAGAATGAATTAAAGATATGACTTGTCGATTTGAAACGTGAGACCCCGTGCCTAGCTATCTGCCAGTTGGGAGGATTAAAATGCATAGTATTTTACTCATTTTCTTGAAACATTCATATGAAGCTTGTTGAATAATTTAGGAAATAATCAATGACATTCGCTCACGATGAAATATCAATCACACCCTTTGGATTTTGGAGTTTAAAATATATACCATTGGTACCCCTCTTATTCAACCCCAATAATAATAATAATAATAATAATAATGTGAAAAGTAACAAACCTTACTCTTTCAACTAGTACTACCAAATCGGAAAAATAAGAATACGCAAAACCAATTTAATAACATAAATAAGTTTATAAAAAAAATCAGCATTATAAAAAATTGAATGAAAAACAGTTTTAAAATTTATATTTTCTGAATTAGTAATTTGTTAAATTGTTTACTGTAATCAAAAAAACAATTGACAGTTTTATAATAGAAATGAGATAAGTTTTGTTCATGTATCTATATTTTATAATTTTGTTTTCTGAAAACACGAAATGTAATTAAAACCGAGTTTCCGCCGTAGACATTTTTCGTTCTTCACCCCGTCCTTAGTAGCCTTTCCAGAGGTAACCGATTAGTTTGACTTTGAAAACGTTCCTATGCTTTCAACTTTGTCACCACTCCTACCCTGGTTTTTACAGGACCGTTAGCTTTACTTTTAGAAGATGTCCTGGACGATCCTTTTTTTAAAATAAAAAGATATTTAAAGAATGAAAGAAAAAGAAAATGTGCGGCGATTTCTTGCCCGTGTACATCAGGAGGCTGCAAGAAATGGGCGGTACTTGCCGCTCCTTCTCATCGGGGTGAAAATTATCACTAGCTTAGACTCGAGAATGAGACGACAACTTTGCCATTTTTTATCATATTTGTGTTTTTGTCCTTTTGAAATTTGTATAAAATTGAAAAATGCAAATTCTTCAACCACCGGGGCTTATGCGTTTTCCCATTAATTAGGATGTTCATCACGCGGGTAGTTGAAATGTTTTGATGTGAGAATAATATTGACTTCTTATGAATTACTTATTCTATTTTAGATCATAGATTATACTGTCGGCCTGTATATGGCAACTTGACAAACGCCTAAGTCTTATTAATAATTTATACATAGGCCACCAAACTATAACCTTCCGTCATCACTTCTTCATTAGCCTAGCCTTCTATAAATTCACATCATTAGGCAATTCGCTCTTCAAACATCAATTCATTTCAATTTTGTTCCCTCCTCTCAATAAACAAAAATGAAGACTATGGAAATTGAAATAGTCTCTACCGAAAACGTGAGGCCTTCAGTTCCAACACCACGTCACCTCCAAACATACAAGCTTTCTATGCTAGACCAACTTGTACCTCCAATGCTTGTTCCTGTAATCCTATATTTCCCTAGCTCAAATAATGACCCCGAACTATCAATTTGTCAGACTACACGACTTCTCAAAAGTTCGTTATCCGTTATTTTAACGCGGTTTTATCCACTCTGCGGGAGAATCGGTCACGATGGTTTATCGATCGATTGCAATGACGAAGGGGTTCCTTTCTCCGTTGCAAAGATCAAAGGCCATAAATTGGCGGATGTTCTAAAAAATCCGTACCAAAATTTGCCTCTTAAACTCGTTCCTTGTGAAGTTAAGTTAGAGACTGAAGTTGGTGGAGGTGGAAATGTTGTTATGGTACGTGTTAGTCATTTCGATTGTGGTGGAATAGCTATTGGGGCAGTTTTTTGGCATAAAGTGGCTGATGCTGCTGCAATTGGTCATTTTTTGAGTTCTTGGGCTGCTAATGCTTATGGAGCTAAAGAGGCTATATGTCCCAATTACATTGCACAATCTCTATTCCCACAAAAGGAGGAGCTGACGAGCCAAACTGCTTCGGTAAAATCGCTTCTCAAGAGAGGGAAGTCAATCATGCGAAGGTATTCTTCAGTTATTGTCACATTTAAAAGTTCAAGAAACATTTATACTTCTATATCAACATGTCAGCATGTAGGCCGTTGTTTTATATGTTAAGCCTGACACATGAATTCTTTTTTATAAACGCGGGACATTGAGATTGCACACTGGGATTCAAACGTCATACCTCTTTTTGATATGGCGGTTCAATACTCTTAATGAATTACTATCTCATTTAAAAGCTCAAATTTGTAGAGAGATTAAGTATTTATATGTTTATATATTATTCAACACGTCTCTCGTGTGCACATTGTGAACTCTTTTATTAGGACCAGTACTTGATGTATTCTGATAAATGGTTGACGGCATGATTCAACTTTTTTTTTCATCTGATACCATGTTAAATTGTCATTGCACCTAAAAGTAATTAAACCTTTTAAGAACGATTAAGCATATATATATATATCCTACAATGTATATATTTTACACATCTTCAATACTCGTGTACATTAATCTTTTTTATTACGCTTGACACTGTTTAATATTTCCATAAATGGATGAATGATAGACTCAAATACCAACATTTTTTTGATGTTCTTCTGATACTATATTGAATTGTTGTCTCATGAGATTAAGCGTTTACTTTCTGTGTATAATTCTCAACAGGTACGTTTTCGATGCCTCGTCCATATCAAAACTCAAGAACAAATCAGGCGTCAAGCGCCCTAGTCGAGTCGAAGTTGTATCGGCCCTTCTCTGGAAGTGTTTCATGGCCGCATCTCTTGCTAATGACAAGCAAGCATCCTTACTAACGCATGCGGTGAACACAAGAAGAAGAGCCCAACCACAATTCCCTTCAGATTGTTTCGGGAATTTCCCTGGTTTGGCAGCAGCATCAAGCATGAACGAAGCTGACAAAGACTTGGGAGAATTGATACATGAAATGAGGTCCGCGATAAGCAAGATTGATGGGGATTTTGTCAACAGATTGATGGGCGACGACGGGCTTCTGGGCTACTATGAGAATCTAGGACGAATATGGAGCGGAATCCCTGAAGGAGCGGACTATTTATCTATCTCGAGTTGGTGCAGTTTCGGTCTTTACGACATTGATTTTGGATGGGGGAAGCCAATATGGTTGAGTAGATGTGAAGCTGGTGGCGACTCTGAGACGCCTTTTTTTAACTTGGTTTGGTTAAATGACACAAAAAATGGTGGCGGAATAGAGGCGTGGGTGATTTTGGAAGAAAAATATATGGAAATATTTGACAAAATTGAGGAGCTTGACTCTCTTGTTGCTAAAGATCCAAGTCCATTGGATATTGTTGAATCGATCAAGTGCAATGGAAAATCGTGAATAGCTGTTAATTAATTCATCCGATGCACGTCCATTATTAGCTGGTACATTAATGTTGATAATTGTATAAGTGTAATTAATTCCTTTCTCGATCAAGTCGTGCCTTCAATTATTATGTAGTAGTGTTCTGTATTTTAAAATGTACGTTCTATTTTTAGTTGAGTGAGACATTGATTTTGAAATATAACTTAAATTAAACAAGTTGATTCGTTTGTGGATCATTTCTTCATCTATCTTTTTTTTTCTTTTTTGCAGTATGATAGAAATTAATTTTAGGCAATATATGTATATGAAACTCTCTAGCTTTTTGATCTAATATTGTAGAATAAATATATTTTCCTGTTTTATTAAGTCTATATTTTTTATGACACATAGAATTCTCCATGGAAAAGTTCCAAAAGAAACAAGTTTCTTAGGAGTACTTCTGGAATTCTATGCTATAATTATGTATCTACAAAACTCTCACGTGTAAAATAAAATAAAATGTAATTGAATTATCACTTAGGAAGTCAGCCAGCGAGTAGATAATAACTTGTTTGTTATGTGTCTCATTAATATTTTCTATTAAATGATTAATGTTGGCCATAGAATTGTGAAAGATCTCCAAAGAGAAATTCAAACTACGTAATAATGTTGTTGCTGGAACTGGAACAGAATGGGTAGAATTCAGCTTTGCTTTTTTGTCTGGACAAGTGGCGTATTCAAAAATTCTAAATGGGGAAGGACAAACTAAAGAACAACATTTTTTCTCGAAACAAATAAATTAATAAAAAACTACATATAATTATTTTATGTTTAATACAATATAAACGTCAATTACCTATCACAAAAATTGTGTCATATGGTGCTTGATCATAGAGTTAATTCATCGATTGATGAGCCACCGTCTATATATTATACCAACTCTATTTATGTAATTAACATAAAATAATCAAAGCAACGCAAGGCAAGGCAAAAATAAAATTAATTGATAACATAAAAGTCAAACAATACATTAAAAACAACATAATAAACAGTGGAACGCGTAGTTTCTAACTTTTAAACACAATTTTAATCTTAATATCACCTCATCTTAAGAAATTAAATAAAATTGGACTAGAAACCTATTCGTCAAAGGATTTGGAGTAAAAGGTGGCGGCCTGTATAACTACATATAGAGCCAAACATTCAAAAGAGTTCCCACTTAATTAATTTAAAAGTTCCCACTTGCCACAAATAGTCGAGGTCAATGATACTGCATTCTCATAGAAACCACCCACATCGATACTAACTGCTGCCACAATCAACAGCCCAGTTTTCAACAAAAAAAAAAAGAAAAAAAAAATCACAACAACCCAGTGACTAAATGATGAAACAAACTCTAATTATCTCACTACGTTTTTCACGAAAGGATATTAAATATTGGCTGAGGATAATAAACACCAACTCCACCACAACAGGAGGAGGAAAAGCCGTCGGTGGAGGAATACGAGCCTAAAGAACGAAAAAATATTTTATGCGACTGTTATTGCATCATATTGTAAACAACGATCAGGATGACATTTGGTTTAATTGTTGGACAAACCATACAAGCCAGAATTGCAAACACCCAAAATTACTTAATTTAAGTCAAAAGTTGATTATAACTTTTTTAAGAGCTGAAAAGACCACCTAAAGATACTGTAAAATCCCCTAAAAATAATATTAATTAACTAAATTTGCTATATAATAATCTACCTAAATTACAACTCAATTTTTATGGCTTTAGTATTTAAAATACACTAAGCTCTAAAAGTATATTTGAAGAAACTAAATAATTAACAAAAATTCATAATTTTGTTTGGCAAATACTCATTTCAAGGTCTATGCCAGTGCCCCGATAAAACAGTGCAATGACCGGCCTTTTCAATGTAACTAAAATCTCATGTAGCGTTATTTATGAATGTTGCGAATAACTTAATTAGTAGCTCTAATAATTGTGACCATATATATTGGCATTCAAGCAATGTCATTATAGTACCATCAAGTGGTATTATTGAATTAGATTCGTCCCTATAAATGACACTTTTTTATAAATAAAAAAATTCATTAAATTCAAAGTGCCACAAAATATTCAATAGGAAGAATTTTTCGTAGTCATTAAATAATATATTTGTTGTAGTACTGTACTTCCATGTCGTTGAGAAAATAAAGTATACAACTGTTTTACATAGTCTTAATATATGCAGCTTATTCAATGAATATTGTATTTTTATTTCTAAGCATCATTTCTCAAAAATAGTTTATACCAACGAAATAAATTATACTGATCCTCCTATGCGTGTAACATTAATACTGATCCTCCTTTAATTAAGGCAAGTCCAAAGGCAAACAGCACATATACTACACTTAATTAATCAATTTCGTAAGGACCGACCGGCACTAAGTATATTATGAAATATAAATATGCCCGTCATACAATTCTTAAAAACTTGGAAATGTATAAAGCAACTTGTATGATGATCGCCAAAATCAGATAATCACCTCTTTAAAGTCAAGTCAAATGGGAAGCATAAACATATATTATGTTACTCGAGAAACAATTTAATTCTATGTCTTCTAAGTTTATATAGATATCACACATGTTTTGTCAAGTATGTTATATATATATATATATATATATATACACATGTGCTGCTATCGAGTAATACTAATAAATTATCGTTAACTATATCTTTTTAAGGGTAAAAAATATCCAACCCTCAATCTATGGAATCATGCTTAATGTACCCCTAATTAACCTTCTAAGGAAAGGGTCCCAACCTATGAACAAATGTTCAAACTTCACCTGGGTCATTGACCAGTCGTTCGATTTGAACAGGTTTATGCGTTTTCGTCCTTCAGATTTGACTTATGAAGGTATTTACATATTTTTCAATAAGGGTGTTTTTCTCGTTTTGGTAGGTACGCAACACATTGTGATTGGGCCCATATTTTAATAAGATCTTTTACACCTTTTTTCAAATATCTCAGCAATTAATTAATCGTAAACATGGGCATTCAGGGGTGAGGAACCCATCGCTTATCCCCTATATAAGAGCTAAAGCCTTCAGCTGACATTTCACAAACAATTTGGTCTAGCAAGAAAATGAAAATCGAAATAGAGATAGTTTCAAGAGAGAACATCAAGCCCTCTGCCCCAACACCTCCTCACTTAACATCCCACAAGCTTTCTTTGCTTGATCAGATAGCTGCACCATGTTATTTCCCTCTAGTGCTATATTTTTCTCCTTCAGGCCACAAGAACGCTGATGAATTCGTTTCTCAGACGACACGAGCCCTGAAGCGATCACTTTCCGCAGCTCTAACTCGCTATTACCCCTTAGCCGGGAGAATCAAAGATAACTTGTCCATTTCTTGCGACGACGGGGGAGCCCTTTTCGTCGTTTCCAGGATCAAATCAAAACTGTCGGATTTCCTGAAAAAACCCGAGAAAACAGAAAGTCGCCTTCTCATTCCTTGTGAACTCAACTGGATTAGTGAGCCGGCACCAGGCGCCCACGTACTCATGATCCAAGTTAACTATTTTGATTGTGGTGGCATGGCGATCGGTTCGCTTTTCTATCATAAAGCGGTGGACGGAGTAACAATTAGCTCGTTTATCAAGGCTTGGGCTGCCAGCGCTCAGGGTGTCGAAACAGACTCCTCCAATTATACGGCGGGATCCGTTTTCCCCCAGAATAAAGTAATTATGCAGAAGGAATCTAGCTTGTTTTTTAGGATGACGAAATATTTGAAAACAGCGAAACCTTTGATGAGGCGTTATGTCTTTGATTCCTCGACAATATCTGCACTAAGAGCCGAATTGACTGCACCAGGAGGAGGCGGAGGCCTGGAATTTCGTCCATCGCGAGTCGAGATAGTATCGGCCCTCATATGGAAGTTTTTCACTGTCGCGTCATCAGCGTCAGGAAATGAATCGTTGATGTGTCACTCAGTGAACGTCAGAAGAAAAGCCGATCCCCCCTTACCCGAACATAGCTTTGGGAATTTTGTATGGTTGGCGCCGACACAAAGCATAAGTCAAAAGGATCACGACTTAGAACTCAAAGACTTGGTCCGTAGCGTTAGGCACGCGGTCAACAAGATTGATGGCAATTTCGTGTGTAGAATGCAGGGCGAGAAAGCGTTTTCAGGTTATCTTCATAATGTCGAAGAAACTTTGAACAGAACCCCTGATAAAGCCGAATACTTGAGTTTCTCAAGTTGGTGCAACTTTGGACTATACAAGTCTATCGATTTTGGATGGGGGAAGCCACTTTGGATAACTGGATGTAACGGGGAAATCGATACTGAGTTTCCGTTCCTAAATTTGGTTTGGCTAATGGACACGAGAGAAGGCGACGGAATAGAGGCGTGGGTGTGCCTTGATGAAAAATACTTTGCAGCATTCGAAAACGTCCCGGAGCTTAAGGCACTTGCTTCCTTTGATCCTAGTCCGTTTGAACAGTGCACCATCAATCAAAAAAAAAAATTGAATTTTGATTAATGGACTCTCCCTTGATCATCTTATCAAAGTTCATCTTGTCTGATTATATTGTACTATGTTTTCTTATCAAAAAAGAAAAGGTATTGTATACGTATCATTGTTTTAGTTTTCATTTTGGCTTTTATTTTATCTAGAATTGATATTTTGTACTTTGTTTCATTTTCTCAAAGAAACGTGGAGTTGTGTTTTCTATTGATGTGTTCAAGAGCCTCTTATTGCTACTTGAGACAAAATGCAAAATTAACTAGTCCCTCTATGGTGATACGGAGAAGTAGTCCTTATTTTGTATAACTTGCTAAAGTAGACATTTATTCCAATGTAGTCATTTTCTGCAAATTTTAGTTCGTTTCTTTTACACCTTGCAATCATAATTCTTTATCATTGTCAAAAAAAATCATGATTATTTATCTCTGGTTGTTAGCCATTTACATCATTTTTCCTTCAGTTCAGTCCTTGATTATTTGTTATGAATTGCTTTTAGTCATCAAATTAAGCAGTTCTTTGATGATTTTCTCAATAAATTCAAGTGGTGAATTGAATTTTTTTCCTTTTAGAATATTAGATTTGAAAGAAAAAACACAATTTGCCTGCTTGAAGATTGAGAGATCAGTTTACAAAAAAACGATGTATTTTGACCAATCAATGTGTTTCTTGATATATATATATGTATAGAATCTGAGTGACAGTTTTAAAATTCTCGTGTTTCGCCATTTATTTTCTAAGAGAAAGTACGCGTCCCTGATAAGCTCCGTCCAACTCTATTTATAGGATCTCAACTTCAAGTTCTTTTAAACTTTCGCACTTCTCCTTCCATCCTCTATCACCTCTCCTAGTTAGAGTGCAGAGTTATGGAAGCTAAAGTTCCTAGTGAAATTTTCAAGTGGAGAACAAGTTGTCGCCAAAAGCAACTCAAGAGAACCGTTTAGTGGATCTTGAAACAGTCAAGTTGTGTTGCAAATAATGAGCTCAAGTGAAATTCATGATCATTTTGATTTAGCAAAAGTACCATGGCTATAATTATTAGATTACTGTAGCTTTTACATTTTTTTGTTACAATATAGTTTATTATTGTGACATTGAGTGTTATTAGTATTGAGGGATACTTGTGTTATTTTGTAATATATATATATATATATATAAAAAAAATTGTGGTCGATTTGATTTTGTATATGTTTTGTTTTTCATATAATTATTCATGCTAATAATAGTCTATCAAAAAATTATTTATTAACTTTTGTTGATACTCAGTTGTCCATTTAATTATTTATATCATCGATTTCAAGAAATATAAATTATTATTATTTTTACGTAATTATTTCCAAATGCAATTTAAACATGTCTTATAATGTTGACTCTAATAGCTTAAAACTATCATAGACAAACAACTTGTTGTAGTTAATAAGGTCTTTGAGTACTCCTTTGTACCGTCTTTTTAATAAATCTTTTCGCCTGATAAAAAAGAAAAAAACAAACAAACAAACAACTTGTCCCTAATAAGTGTGCTGATAAGTTATATATATAAAATGAGAAAGATTTATTTTTATAATCAACAACAATAATATATCTCATTGTTACCAACAAAATTTTTTTGACTCTGAAAGTTAGTTATTAACGATAACTTGTCTTTAAAAGTTTTTTTCTTGAGAGACGACAAACATTCGCACTAAGTTGACACAATAACTTTCAGAGTGTTCCCACTATTTTGTCATTGGAACGTATTTGCTTTAAGGAATAAGCCCTGCTTTCAGAAGCAACACAATTTTGACGTTGAAAAGCAATTGGTTGCCCATTGTTCTCGTTTTTCTAGTAGTGAACATACTTGCTTTGTGAAAATCAATACATAAAGAATTGTAATTATTTACCATTGTTGGACCAACTCAATGGTTAGGCAAATTTATTCTACAAACCTTAAGTATGAACGCTGACCTTGGAACCTTTTGATCACAAAAGTACTTGGTCTTATCTCAAAATATAAGCAAAGAAATATTGATTTTGTACCAACCCAAAACAAATATTTAAATAAACTCATATATAATATGAGCATCCAGTAATGTAATAACCCCAAATAGGAATTGACTTGATTAGTTTGTGAGTCCCACGCAGGAAAAAAAATGACTTTTGAGTAGAACTGCTAGCTAGTTGCTTTTATGTAACTTTATTTATTTAATTTTCAGCACACTTTCTCCTAACTTTTTCCTTCGTTTCTTTTACTCCTAATAATAACCCAACTAGGGGCATGATGTGGAAAAATTATTAGGTACAGTCGTTGTATGGTGACGTGGTATAGCCAAAAATTGAGATTAAATACAATTCCTAAATTATAGGGAAGTAACTTCTCAACACCTCATCCCAATCATGCATTTATATAAATAACCGACTTGCTGCATCACCTCATCGTACAGCCGATGCACCTAATAATCTCTCCATGATGTGGCCCACCAAGACCGCGTTAGTCAAATCTGGTGTTGGAAACACTATTTGCAAGGAGTGATTTTATAATTTATGAAACATGGCATGATAGCAAGCAAAAATGCATAAAACTCTCATGCGGTTACGAAAATTAGCACGAAACTCCTTAGCAGTTTAATAATTACCTAGAACTCTCGTGTGGTTTAGAATTTCGTACAGTATCTCCTTTCCGTCTAGCTAACTATGTTAAATAGTGGTGTACACTCGTTCTATGTGAAAGTGGACTTGATATTTGTGTCCATATTTCTCTTTAAAAAATCAATTATACCATTTAGAAGTTTAGCTTAAAACCCTCTTGTGGTTAGGAAACTTGCACAAATACCCATGTGGTTTGGAAAATCCTTCATGGAGTCTCTATTTTAATTTTGTTTATATAAGAACAAAATATATAAATATTTTTATTTTCTCTCATGAATTAAAAAAATTATGTTTGAATTTTTTTAAAAATAAAATCTTTTGAAAATTTTAAACATATATATTTATAAATAATGAAGTAAGGACATTTTGGTCACTTTGTAAAAAAAAACTAAAGAGTTACATGAAACTTAACGGAGGAAATTTTATGCCAAGTTTATAAAATCATAATGAAGTTTTATACAATTACGGAATTTTGTTCAGATTTTCAAAACCAAAGGGGTTTTAGGTTCATGCCCCACAATGACATGTGAAATTACCAAATAATATCTAAAATATAGCTGGAGCCTGTAAGTCACCCTATCTTCATAAGTTTGACATGGTAATAATCTAAAACTGTATTTAACTAGTGTATTTGGTTGCAAGTTGGGACCATATTTTATTTGATAAGAAAAATATACCAGCTATTTTAAATAGAAACATTCAAGTGTATATTTGATATTTCATTCAGAATACATTTTGCAGGAATCATAAACATTGACTTCCAGAGGTATGAACCCGATCGTTATTGTCAAAACCGATTTTTCATTAACTAATGCAATTACAAGGAAAGCTATATGAATATAAACTTTGTTTCGACATGTTAAGTCAATAACTGAATAGTCAGAACACTATTTGATTCACGATAAATGAAAACTTAGTTTCAACTAATTGTATTGACTAAGGTTTAGTTATATTGATAGACCTCTAATTTTCATTATAATTGAGAATTCATCTTCAACTAACATCCTGCTTAGAATTAATCAAAGTTGATTATAAAACCCCAAATTGTCATTTTCTTTCTTTATAAAATTTATTTGCTACATACATATGCACTCAAGCTCTACAGATATATAAAGTATTACCAACAAATTATGTTACGTCCCAACTAAATGCCATACATGGAAAACCCTTGCTTTTGTGTAATTTCTGTTAGCAAAAGTATCTATTGTGTTACTCACAAATTTTGTTAAACGCCCCTCCTACAATTTTATAATATTATAACACTCTTTCCCGAATCAAGTCGAGAAATTAAGCATGTTGCTTTTCAGATTTACAAAATAAAAGGGTTTTTGCAAGTACAAATATGTAGATAGTTTTTCAAATTATTAAAAATGTCTCACGACTTAAATTTGATCTCTCGCTTCTGGCGTGGTGGAAGAGCATAGGAAAGATGAAGAATCTCAGAAAATTCTGACAAGAAATGCTAATAAAACTAAACTGTTTCAAAAGGCTAACCACTATATATGCAAAAATTTATCCTTGCTAAAACTAAAACTAAACTTTATTCGCGCTAAACAAAAAGTCATAGTCACAAGAGATCATTCTCCAACAAACGAAATATAATTCCAAATGTCGAAAGAGATGTTATAAAAATGAAAAATAACGAAGACGCTCAAACGAGAGTCTAAACGATGGAATTTATCCGATATTGGACTTGGACCACGTCATGGCAAAGCTAGTGATATATCATTTGGCCTGTTTGGGATTGAACTTAACTAATTAATAATTATTCATAAAGCGACCTAAAATTATTATTTTGTCTTGCGACGGTCTTACTTCATCAAAAACCCTGATGAATGTAATTATAGGGAGTGAGCTTTGCACCTCATCATGTTTTAAGCATAATCTGTACTTCAGTTCCTTTACTAGCGACGGATTTCCCTTTAGTCGTGATTCATACTAATTAGTAATCAGTAATACTCCTCCAAACATCAAGTCTTTATTCCGATTTTGTAAAACCTAAAACTTTGCAAGCTCAACCTCTGTGATCGTCTGAATTCCATTGGAAAATCTTCTTCTATAAGTACTTTAATATGTGACACATCTCACTAATATGTGTCACATCAAACACAACATGTAAGTTGTAACACCGATCTAATTTATTTTTGTTTCGTTACCATGACGACACCCAGATACAATAATTATGCTAAATATAAAAACTAATATGTGTCACATCAAACACAACAGTACTTTTTGGAAAAGAAAAATATTTTCTTATAACTTTCTTTGCCACAACTACGTTTTTTCCTTTTCTACTGTTTTATGTTACTCACTAGTCACTCCTAATCAAAAGAAAAATTGTTATTCTCTCAAAATTATGTTTGACTTGATCGAATAGAATGATCATTTGGTGCATTGTAGTGGCAATCTAGATGGAAGGGCGATTGATGAGCAAAATTAACCTAAAGAGAAGTAGAGGAAATAAAGTAAAACAAGAATGGGACTGATAACAAAGGGTTAAACCTCAAGAATGATAATAACTTAAAAGACTACCTCTTGACTTTTCAGTAAACGGGTTTAATATCAAAGTTCAAAGTTCAAAAAAAAAAAAAAAAAAAAAAAAAAAAAAAAACTATAATGTTGGCAAACGGAAATGTCTGAGCGCGATTGTCATGGTATTTTCAGCTCATTGAATTGCATCTAAAAAGTTTTATGTCAAAGCGGAATCATAAGCATCGCCGCTGATGTTTGTGTGGTTGGGACGGGGTTAGGTATCTTTAATTTATTTTATAAACTACGAAAGTAAAACAAATCACACATTGTTCCATCAAAAAATAGATAACAGGCATGTTTTACATGTCTCACAATAACAATACTCAATTTGTTTGCCTCCAAGGCCTCACTCACATGTTACATAAACTAGGATTTAAAATCACGTATAACCATATTGTTAAGATACTCTTATCGATAATATACAACCAAAATTTGTGACCTCACGAATAGGTAGCAGCTAGTGTCCTCGCCCACGCAAGGTTGCCTACAAACACAATTCGACAGTCAGATCTGAACCACAACTTCATTCCCATGAGTTTTCACCCCTCTCGTGCTCTGAAGGAACATTTTTGTTCTATGTTCACTTTCTGTTATACTTAAGGAGCTTGCAGTGGAGAACTTTGCTGAGGCCACTTGGGATAGGTCCGCTTAAACAAACTCATGCATAATGTGTCATGCTGCTGAAGTACCCCATTAAGTATGCATTTCATGGCCCCTGAAGGATGCAAAAACCAGATGAGCAACGTTACGGTCATACCAATGACATAAATTAAGGAAAAGCACCGAAATATTGGCTAACTAATCACCAATCAATATATAGTGAACGGGGAAACAAAGATGTATCCTGTTTCCACTCTATCTGCCGTTTTGAGCAAACAATTCTTACTTGTTTCAACTTTACATTGGTGAACAAAGTTCTCAAGTTATTCTCCGAATAGCATTGATACGATTATTTGTAAAATATGCAACACAACCTAACTATTCAAAATGATGAATGGGCATGCTAATACATTGCATCAGATAAGAAAAACTAAAAAGTTGTTCACAATTTACCATGTGTGCCAACTGGCTCTTTGATGCGACCACGGCGACCACATTTCGTCCAAACTTCAACAGGCTGCAACCAATACAATAGTAGTTAGTAGAAACAAGTAAATATGCTCATTGTACAAGTTCACAAAACAGAAAAAGAATCAATTGATGTTCTCACCTTGAACCATCTCACATCCTCCGGGTTATGAAACATGTATCTCACAGTTGCCTTAGATTTAGATACTCGTTGTGGGTATCTGCAGGAGATACATACAGAATTGTAAGTGGATACATCCAGTTCTGCTATAAAACATGTTGCCCAAATAGTCTTAATACAATGCTACCAGAGATTGCAAAACAAACTATGCGTGGATGTGCATATACATAAAGGCTCTTAATTTAGGTTCTCAACTCAGGTGTATTGTAAAGATGGTCTTTAATCATGGTCAGCATATCAAGGAAACTAACTCAGACAACTAGAGTTCTACCATTTACATCCAAAAGATTTCAGCTAAATATAGTCTATACATAGTAGATTACACATAGGAAACAATTGGCAAGGCAGCCAACTGTCTACGGACAAATTGTCAAAAGTTGAAAACAGCATCAAAGAAGGTCCAGCTACAGAATTGTTACATATTATTGGTCTGAAATGCATGAATGACCACTGGCAGAAGGTATCTAACTTACCCGGTCAAAATAATTTTCTTTAGAATAATTCTGTCGGGGTCTACACTTTTCAGTGAACCAACAGCAGCAATAACAGGAGAAGCATCGTCCCCCTGGCTCTTTAATGCAATTAAAGGGAGAGAGGTAAAACAAATTGGAGCATAAATTGAAGCTATAGAAAATCGCCCTGCATGAAGAAACCTCTCCATCTTGTGCAACTTAGCATTGATACTATCCGAAGAAAAAATAGGCCTGCATTCTCAAATACGGAAGGCAACATAAGATTTCGGGGTTAACAGAGTAACATTAATCTATTGCTTTTGGTAATGAACGACAAACTACCGTGTCAAAAACTGTCGAAAGCCAACATTAAATACGAGTTCTTCCTTTGCCTTTATAGGAGCATCATACGTATCATGCTTCCTAATGCTGGAACCATAGAAGTAAACGTGTTTAAGAAATCATGATCAAGTCATAAAACAAAATGGCTAAACAACAAGAAAGATGTCATAACAAGAGAATTACCTGAAATGCAGGACCGACATTTTAGATTCATGCTGCAATAGACCAGAGGCTATAATTGGTGTGGTCTTTGACATGCATAACTTAGAAGCAACATCTTCAGGTACTTCTTTGATATAAAGTCTTGCATATGAACCCACTGGTATAGTCTCGCTTGTGTCTTGCTCCATATCAAGAGCTTTTGCAAGAACATGTTTCTTTGTTCTAGAAAAATTATCAAATGCAAAGATCCTAGCATATTCAGGAGGAAGAGATTCCTACAACAGCAAATATTTATTCAATCCATTGTAAAAGCGTCCAAGAGAATGTGAAGTATTTGGCAGCAGAACATACTTTTGGGTCCCATGAAGAGGTTCTAAAAGATTTAACGCCCCTGTACTTAGCAAATCGCTTGCGAGCTGGAACATCTACTGGTGTGTCCACTTCATCAGGAAATTCTGCATTGAAAAATATGCAATCAGCTGTAAGTTTACAATATTACAGCACATAATGCAAAGACCTAGCATATTAGGGGAAAGATGATGAATGACACAACCACATAGCCTAAAACAACAGGTGCTCAGATACCAAGCAAAGAACTACTAGATCAAGACTACGTAGACTTCTTTGCTAATACAATTCCATAAGGTGAACATCAAACCACCAGCTTAACTAGGTGCCTTTTAGGAAATATCAGCAGTGAAGCACAGGTTAGTAACATCCAATCATCTTGGGAACTGCTAACGCTTTAAAAGACATTGACTAGAGAGTAGAAACCATTTGTGGCTAAAAGAGCAAGACTTATTAGAAGGAAATATTAAAAGGAAAAGAGAGATGGGTACCCTCATCTTCAGCATGTGCTTCTTTAATTTTCCGAATTTGATCCTCAATTTGCTCTTTTGTTAAATCGTCACCTTCCTGAAGCACAAAAGAAGGTTATCTCACATAAAAGTTAAAATGATACTATAAAAACAGAAGGATTGCAAGGTAGCTATGCACTGAAGCCACCCCCTGCTACTATATTAAAGAAAAAATCTTAGACAATTATGTTTTTGAGATTTTCATCATTGCTCATAGCACATTAATTTCTCTAACATAATACTGGCAGTTCTAACAAAATTTTAAAAATGACGAAAGACACCAAGTCGTTGAGTGACCAACATAATTCAGGAGAATAATCAAATAAGAACTCTCAGTTGCAGCTATGCTGCAATGGTGACCAAAAAAAAAAAACTCAATGAAAGAACAGATCTTAAAACCTTCACCGGCATGCTCCACAATCTGCTTCCAAGAACCTTCTTCCATATAAATATGTATATTGGTGCGCAATATCATTGAAATGTCTAATAATTGCAGGGTACTTCATTATCACTACTAATACTCTCACGCCACAGCCATCCACACAAATTGATGGGGATAGGGATTACAAAAGACTCACCATCATCACAGACTCTGTTTCAGTTTCTTCGTCTGAATCTCTCAAATTTAGGGAGGCTTGGTCATCATCAAGCTCAAAGGCGTTGTCAAGCTTCTGGTCAGGATAGCCCCTCTCGCCATCATCCATAACCATGCCATCACTTCCATCTTCATCAGAATCAGAATAGTCATCACTAGAATCATCTACAATCCAGGCAGCCTGAAAAAAATTTAAGAAGAATTATTACAGAACTTGCAATACGTAAGGCTGCTAATCATCCAACAAACCAGCAATGATAATGAAACATGTAGGATTGAGCGAATTGGAGAAAAGTAGGTTCAGACCTGGTATTCAGAAGTGCCCTTAGGAATCCTTTTCTTTTTCATCTTTTTCTCCTGATTTCTATCAGCTTCAGCCATTTCCGCCTCTGTTGGCCATGTCTGAATTCAAAATAAAGTGTCTTCTTAGTACTAAAGGCAGAAAATAAGTTTATGCAATGACAAGCTACTGTAAAGCCCAAAAACAAGGAGAAGAAGTTCACATGGTCCAGTTCGCAAAAGGTCATTACAGTGTTTCGGCAATGATAATATAAAAAGCTAAAGCAAAAAGCCGTACAGTACCTAAAAATTTAAACCAGGCTTGGCTGGATTTTCATGATCTAAAACTCAAAGATCTAAAGTTGAATTGCACAATTCATGAGCTAAACATATAAACTGCATCAACTAATACAAACCTGTTCTCCTGCCAATACATCAGGAACATTTTCAGCAACTAAAGGCTCTTGCTTCATTGGGTCAGGGGTAAGGCACTTCACAACCTGCAATGCATTTAAGGTAAATAGATCAATACAACAGAACAATTTCTGACAAAAAGGTATCAGATTTTGAAGATTAGTTATCCATTCTAGGAGAGGAAGGATTGTTAAAAGACATGCCACCTGGAGAGAGTAAGCCCAAATCCTTAAAACTTTAGTTACTTTGCAAACATAGATACATGCGACTGGAGAAACTTATAATTGAGCGCAGTACCCTAAAACCTGCTAAGTAAAGCTTTAAAGCGGCCAGATCTAGATAAAGTGGGTATCAATTGGCCCTACATAGATCTGTTCTAATGACAAATATGCACGTAGCCACATACAAGAATGACTATTATTTAACTTGGATATTCTCATCACCATGAGTCACTCCAGAGAACATACTGAAACTACAGAGAATGATTACAAAAACCAGGTATGCTAATTTTCATGTGATTCATCCAAATCCCAAGCGCAATAAACAATCAAAAATATACTAATACTAGTTGACATGTGAACATCACATATTAGTTTTGCTTTGTGCATTATTTCCAGGTTGATGGGGTGTGTTTTTTCCTTCTTATTTTTTGGGTGGGGGTCGGGGGAGGGTGTCTTTCATCATTCCTGGCTCATTAAGGCTTGAATTTATCATACTGAAACTCTCTCGAACTGAACAAGCAAATGTAACATAGAACATTGGCAAACTCTAAAATGCTGCATATGAAGAGGGGTTAAGGAAAATGCAATCTAATTCCATTTCTGCAATAGATAAAATACTTCTCTAATTCAAAGGCAAACTAGTAGTTAATGCAAGACGCTGCAAGTACCTGTGCAGTATCTATCTCCTCAGAATCCATGAAGTTCTCTCCTTTCCTTGTATTTAGAGAACATGGATCTTTTAGAAGTTCAATTTTAGAGAGCTGGAAGTCCCCTGCAGCAGCAACATGTACCTGATACAGAAGCATTCAGAAATTGTACAAACTTCAAGGCAGTAAAACCTGCGTCAAGGCAGAGAAAATCACCAGTTGATTTACTGAGAGGCCATGTCCACGCAGATAACCAGTAAGGACAAGGGAACATTTTCCTGGACTGCAGCTATCGACAATCATATCCACCTGAGACACAATTACAAATTATATTAGAAAAGATTAAAATTTCCAAATTCGCATAACAACAAATTGTTTCCCATAGGTTAGATGACGGCTCCACGTGCAAGCTTTCAACTAATATATTGCAGAAAAAACGATTCACCACCTAACAAACCAAGGCATGCAAAAGTGTTTTACATGTTTTATCTTTTGCACTGTTTATGAAGAATAGATTATTAAGGACATTTTTTGCATGCAATAAGTCTGTTTAGTGGGAGTAGGCTGCTGTAGTTGGCAGAGAGCGAATTAGTTAAATTTCCCATACTTATCACACTCATACTCTGACAGGTTTAAGTTACAGTACAGGAGGAGAATTGGGGCCTAACCACTTTCTGGACATATTTATATCTGCATAAATGCATGAGCATAAGTACATGAAACAATACATTACCACTTGTAGAATGAGAAGCTGGAAGATAAGTTCTTTTGCAATAAATTATAACTTAGGCGCAAGTTAAAAGTGTTGGAATCAGGTGTTTATAAATCGTTACTTCAGATTGGTATGTTCTTTTAAACATGTTTATTGGTATGTTCTTCTAAACATGTGGCGGCATGAAGCACTATCACACCACATAACCAGCATAGGCAGAAGTGAAAGGTCCTAGAAGTTAGAGCATGTAGAGATCAGTACTTCAAGGGAATACAGATAGATAATTGCTCATGATTGCAAATCAAATTAAGAGTAATCATATCCGACTAAGAGGGGTATATTCCTATTTAATGCCTTTAGTGTGCAAGGAATTCTTCATCACGTTACAATTTACATTGATAGGTTAGAACAATTTACTCCTATATAGAGCAAAATGTGAAGAACGAATATCAGCATATTAGACGCCAAAAGAAAAATATAAGAAGTTCAATCAAGTGGAAACTCCAATTGTAAATATACCAGACTCCATATAGTTTGTTACATGTATGTACCTTTTGACCCATGAGGTACGATCGTTCATTTCGCCAATGTGGTGAGCTAAGCCTTTGCTCCTTGAAAAGCATCATGAACTATGAACAGGAAAGAAGAAAATAATACTAGCAAGTGTCAGAAGCCACATTGTAGATTCACAGACAAAAGATTTAATCATTCAATTTAATATTGCATAATATTTCTCAAACCGAATAGATATGAGGGGCAATATTTTTACCTTATGCAACTCATCCTTTTTATCTGCGGGATAAAATTTGCAATCTTCTGGAAATTCAGAAGCAAGCATAGACATGCACATCTTCTTCAGCTCATTTTTGTGTTTCAAGTCATCGGGCAGATCCTAAAAATATATAAATGTTTTACTCCATGTCTCACAGCTACGCTCAATTAAATATAAAAACACACACAACAAGGGCAGGGAAAAGATTACTTACCCGAATAAGTACCACAGTACTTGGTAGACCAAGTACTCTGAAAGCAGATAGACATTGAGATCCAAATGAATCAATAAAATGACTGGTTTCATTTGTTTCACACATGGAGTTTGGAGATGCTACAAAAGCAATCAAATCAGCAACCTAAGAAGCATGGTTCAACAGGCCAAAAGGTCAGGAATGTGTCGACAAAAAGTTGTGATACAGAAATTAAAGAAAGAAACTAATAAATACCTTCGCCATTTCCATGCATGCCAACAAATCACCATGAGGTGCTTTCAAGACCTGTTCCAGACAACTTACGTGAATGTCTAAATTACAAGAATGAGCAACAATGCAATTTTAGCATACAGAGTTCAGATATTCAATACAGAATCAAGAATAGTTTTCTCCTAGAAAACATTGCACATGGGAAACAAGACCTTGGACTTCAGCCTCAACCTTATTTGTTCTGGAGGCAAAAATCAAATCAAAAGAGGACGATATCCAACTATATAACTATTTTCTGGCACCAAAACAACGACAGTACCAAAAAACTTCAAAACACATTGAAGTATCAACGCATGATGATCATGTAAAAGCAACAAAAACTGCCTCAAATACCACCAAAAATGTTGCATATTAGATGGAAAACTATGCAACGGACAATCTTACAGTGGCTCTCATCTTGTACTCAGATGACGCTGCAGCAGGAAAAGCTGGACCATTCCCCTCACCAGACAACAACGACAAAATATCATCTTCCAGTGAGTTCAAGTTCACAGAAGCAGAAAGTCCAAAAAGCACCTATTTTTACACACCAACCATACAAAAACAACGTCAATTAACTATAAGTAATTCGACTAAGTTTCTTTCACTTCTTCCGCCAACACGCAAAGAATAAACACTCACAATAACCCGAGGAGGACTCATCGGCCCTGACAAGGCCCTCTTCTCTTTCAAAACCGCAGCTCTCTTCTGCTCCCTCATCTACAAATCGCAAAACATTAGCTCATCCCTCGAATTTTTCGCTAATTCTCAACAACTCTAATTCTTCCAGTAATTCTCAATAAAACTCAACACACAATACCGAAAACAGCACCGTAAAAACATTCAAATCTTACCATTTTGTTGCGCTGAAGCCTAGCAGCTTTAGCTCCTTTAGCAGCATTGCGCTCGGGTTTAGATATCTTTTTATCTGTAAAAAAATTAGGGCACATCAATAAAAACCGAAAAATCACAATCAGAGTTGATTAAACAATAACAAAAAACACGAGCTTTTTGATTTAAAACAGAGCAGCAAAATTAACAACAACCTTTAGAGGAGATTTTGTGAACGTTGCGAGATGATTTAGAGGCGAATCGAGTTTTGTGGTGCTTGTTGAGCTGAACCCTAGATCCTCCCATGTCGACGAGCTCAGCTGTGAATTTTAATGGCGAAGAAGAAGCATATTTGGTGCGAATTGGCGCAAATTAGGGTTTTTGTGTTTTGAGGGCTTTTTGTTAGTGTTGGTGGTTAAATTTTCAAAGTGTTTGCAATTGGGTCCTCTTACTTCTCAGATATTAAATTGGAAGTGTTTTAGACTTTTAGTTAGTTGAGCCGATTTGTAATGCTAATACTCCTACACTTGGATTGGATCACAAATAGGATCCGAATCAAACAATTTTGGCCGTGGAAATTTCTTTTAGCATTGGATTCCAATGTTAATTAGCAAAAATTATACCAATTTGCCAAAGGAACAAAAAAATTACCATAGCAAAATTTTGTAATGTTGAATAGAGAGAGAGATGATATATGGAAAGAGATTTTTGGCAAGTTAGTCTTGTGTTATACTAACTTTACAAATGACCCTGTGAAAAATAATAAGTAATTTACTCCTTTGTGATTTCAGAAATTAGTAGGTTATCCCCTTACGTTGGAGCGTGTGGTCTTTTTGTGATCACTTGTTCAAATTTGAGAATTAAGGTGAGTTTTTGCGAGAATAAGACATCTATACTTGTCTTCCAAATAGAATGTACTTTTTTTTGGTTATTATACCTTATTAGTTAATTTATAACTTTGAAAATTTTGAAATACACATGTTCTTATTTTAAAAATATTTTAAAATACTTCTATTTTAGAAAAATATTTCAAATAAGTACCACAATTATTTTGAATCATTAAATATAACAATTACTATTAAAAACAACGGCGAACGATAAGCTAAAACCTTGCTTATTTATTTAGTGGAAAAAGAACAAAGAGTATACAATAGTTTCGTATAGTCTTTTATGCACAGTACATATTTAAATGTTTATATAGTTTACAATTTCTTCATATTTTTTCTTCTATTCCTTTAATTAATATATTCTCAAGGAACATAATTAATTTGAATTTTGGTTATGACATGTTGCCTTGACTTCGTAATCACGTTTCATATTAATTCATATTAATTCATAATAATTAATTATCCTGAAAATTAGTAATGCGCAAATAACTAAAGTGCATGCTTTGTTAGGTCTTTCGTGTAGAGGTTTTGAAGTTTTGAATTAATATCGCTGTGCAACGGGAGTCAAGACTTTCATTCCCAATAAACAGACTTTTATGGGAATGAGGTGGTTTTGGGGGTAAACAAAACTCCTAATTATTACCCTCAATTCTTAAAAGTTCCATTGAGAAAACATAGATCAAATCACTTCGTTTGGTACTCAAGACCATAGCAAACGATTTCACTTCTTTTAATTATTAGGCACCTGTGCTAGCAAAGCTCAACATAAATATTAGTGTTTATTATACCTTTTTTTAGCATCTCCAATTAGTTCTAACTTTTTGAAAAGATAAAACTGTCGCGGGTATGTCATGTCGTGTTCGTTTTAAGTTCACCATGTTGGTCTGTGAGAAAAGTATGTTTCACATTTACTAGAAGTTAAACAAATTTGTCAAGAAAAATCGAGATTATTTGTATATTTAGTATGGAACTGTATGGTAAAATAAAAAAGGTGAAAAGAATACATAATTTGTACGGTGAAATCGAAAAGGAAAAAGTCACATGTTACTACTTACATGATCGCGTGGAATTAATTGTTCATAGTGAAGTAGAATAAGGAGAACATTTTACGTGATGTTAAAATTTGAGTATTATTTAATTAAAATAAAAGTGCCACGTTTATAACAACGACTTTTACTATTTTTCTCTTTTACGTGAAGATGTGACATAGGTGACCACATTACTGTTTGATAAGAGCTTGAAATGGATTGACATGACGTCCTCAAACTCCTCAAAGTTACTTTTACCAATCCCTGCACATGCTATGATGTTCTCTGTCAATGGGATCGCATTCATTGTATTCCAATGGAGTATTTTTGAGATTTCTATTTATATGTCAAATCGTGATCAGTGACACTTTTACTTTTTAGTGTATTTTTGGGGCCTTTTTTATGTCCTAAAAAATAATTCTTGTACTTAGGGTTTATTTCATTTTTGGTCTTCCAACGAGTCTTTGCTCCGGTTTAATTTTTTAAATGACACAACCTGATTTTGGTCCTCTAGCAAGGAAACTGTACATGAGACTAATGAGAAAAATTTTACATCTTTAACCAATTAGAGCACATTCACATAATAATAAAGATATATATTTGTAGTTCTTTTTCTTTCTCTCCTAATAATAGGTCATGTCAATATTTAAGGTTCATGAAACACAAATGCACCATCGAAAGTGCATGCACCTTTTATGTGGTAACCATACATTTGAACTAGCATAAGGATCCAACTAATCAACTTTTGGTCCTTTCTGCTTCTTGTTACGTTTCCTATACATCAAACACATCAACCTCACAAGTTGATGTCCAATGTCACATACCACAACAAAACATTTCATTGGTAATAATATTGGTGATGAATGTGGAGTTTAGTTTGTGGAAACATGGGGAACAAGATTAATTGGGAGACCATGTGAAATGAATCGCTTGATTTATGATACATAGATTTTCAACAGAGTGGTGAGTAGATGAGAGTGAATAAACAACACACAATGAGGTTTTTATAGGAGTTGGCTTGGAAAGGGGTGTTCATAGAGGTGGAGCAAGTTACGTCCAAAAAAAGTTTTTAAAATTATCATTTTAATATTCAAGGAAGAACACTAAAAATTTATAAAACAAGGTATTAGAATTTAGAAGAGACTAATTTAAAATACAGCAAATTATTTCTTAACTTCGGCATTACAAAACACATACATATATAATATCAAGAAATAACTAAATAACTACTCACTAATAATAGATAACTACTTACATTCTTATCCGCTATACACTTAATATTTTTTAATTCATAAAATATATATTCGAATATATTATATAAATAACAAATAAAAAAATAACATTACTACTAACTATTAGTAAACTACTAATGTCAGAAATACAAGATCGTATCATTCCTTCCCCCTTAAAATGGGCATTACAAGGGGGAGGAATGATACATACTTGATTTTATCTCTTGGATATAGTTATTTAGTAGTTAGGAGTTAATTTATGTTATTACAAATGCAATGGAAACGAACAAGAAGAAATGAATTGTTAGAATTGTTAAAGTCTCTTTTCTCTTGTTCCCATTCTTTTAGCACATTAGTAAGATCTTTAATCTTATTAATTATATGGTGCTCTCCTCTTTTAAGTTCATCTACATCAACATTGAAGATGGTTTGCAAAAAGAATCGGATGATCATACAACAATAAGATATTTGGTTCTTAATGGATTATTTTTGAGTCCGACAATCTGAACGAGATCAATCGTATCAATGCTCATCAAGAAGTTCAAAATTGGAGGTCAAAGGATTCTATCTTAGCAATCAAACAATGATGGAAATTTTGGCCTAGATGGAAGTTTAGATTCACTCTTCGGGATTGTAATTTTGCAGCACATTTTCTTGTTGATTGGGATAGGAAGAAGAATTTCACTGGTTATGTTTCTATTGATGTTCTCCCAAACTCTGTATTTTGTGAATGGGGGCTACCCCATCGTAGCTCCCCTTTTTTGAGTAATATAGTTTATTTTAACAAAAAAGAAAATCTCCTCGGAGTGTTTTGGTTTAAAGTCGCTCTCGGGTTAAACCTACATGATCAAATTTCTTAAAACACAAATCTTAAAATAAAAAAACTATTGAATATTAACTAATAGGCGGCTTTTAATGACTGAATATGAATAGAAGCTCAAGATCAGATATTGAATATTCTCGCTGAAGCTATGAATATATTATATGTAAATATTGTGCTACCAACATTTTTATATACTGCGCTTTTCTTATTATTGATTGTACAGAACAAACATAAAATGTTTATTTCTAAATAAATATGAGAAAGATTTTATTTTATCTGTAGTTAAAAAGATCCATTACAGTGTATAACTTATATCAGTTTAAAATCAAAAATGTTTTTTTAATATAATAAATTGTACTACACGTGGGACTATAACTATTTTATTTTTTATATAGAGTTAAGAGTAGATAGATAGACCTTTTACACATCCAGTTTAAATAAATATTCTTTTGAGTCATCTTTGACCCGACTTTAGGGATCCGAATCAAATCTTTGACCCTCAAATTGCTTGACCCGAGTCTTCTCAAAGGTTAAAAGACCATACTCTTAAGTCTTACTCTCATCCCTTCAAACCTCATAGTTCTCCAAGTATATGACAAACTTGAACTCATGAGGTTCAAGATTTATCATTTATGTCTCGTGGCATTTTATATTCTTCATGTCTCTTTCTCATTCGCAAGTAGAAATAGCATATGTGTATTTGTCAATTTGAAAGTCAACTTGCAAATTAAATCGTCTCACTGAATATACAGTCTTAAACAGTATTTTTTTTTTTTTTTTTATGTTCCTATGTTTTAGAAGTCTGGAAACTCTAAAGAAATAAATACGTTTCTAAAAAATAAAGAATAAAAGAAAATATGATCACTAATGTATAGTAAATTAGTCAGCTATGTATAAACTTCGCGTTAAACCAAAAATCATTCAATTATGCTTGGACAAAAGAATGCTTAGTTTGATTCACGACAACTACATTCAACAAAATATGTAAGCTTGTTGTTTGGTCTTCGGCTAAAATTTTTGATGTTTACAGTAGAACTTTAACATAGAGAAGATCTGATTTAGAGAGAAAGTATAAAGGAAATAATACATCTTTTAACATTTGAGATGTAGTATCTACCTCACAAGTCAGTTAATTGGTTTGCTCTAACACTAATTGTTCACTACAAACTCAAGAAAACGACTCAAAAGCGACAACTTGGGAAGACACAATCCTAAAACCTCGCCATGTCACTCGAGAGGTCTGAATAGTACATTGGATTTGGTACATTTATGAAACTTGTACCGATCATATTTAAAGATGTGATAAGTTATGGAAAGAAATGCCAATTACACTCTCTAAATGGTACATCAATCTTGATAAATTTTTTAGACGACTAGCTTACTATAAATGTTGATTTGTTGGAGATAAATTAAAGAAAACCCCCAAATTGCTAATAAAGGCAAAAGCATCCAAAAGCATGCAAACAAAAGTAAGCTTTCTTCTTTGAATTTACCAACAACCACACACCTTTTTAAAAAGCTAAACTAAATAAAGTGTGGTCAGTGGTCACCATATATTAAATAAAGTAGCTAACAAATATTTGTTGCTTTTACTTTTTCAAAACTTATAATTAGATACTAAAACTGATTTTACTTAGCAGAAGAGCCTCACAAACTTGTAAGTGGGCCCAGTGCTATCATTTGCCATTGTGTCATATCTCTCAATAATAATAAATGAACTTCTGTATTGTCGAAAAACTCGTACATATGTATAGTTTTGTTTTTCTTTTGTTGTGATGAGGTGAAAATTTCGTACTCAAAGTGCAATATCAATGAATTTCCAACTAAATGCAGTAGTCTGTGAATATGCAAACGACATTGGATTAACTAGAAAAACTTGGTTGGACAGATATGAACATAAAAATTATATAAGTTTTAAAACTGAAAATGCTATTAAATCATTGCTGCACATGCAATTCATGGTAGAATCTAGTCTTAAAAACACTTCGACGTACAATGTGTGTAAAAATCATAGATCAAAATTTTTATACGTTTTCTCGAAAATCACTGAAACGAAACCTATAAATAATTTTCAATACCATTATAACTATACTTTTTAAGAAGTTCTTGAAACATGTCCTAAATATTTTTAATATTTAGGAGACCGAAAAACAACAGAAACCGAAATTTTAATCCATGGTAAAAACTAAAAAGTAAGATCCCCAATTATTTCGTATGAAAAACTATATGTGTATTGATGGGGCCCACGTGTCTGTTACTTGTAATTACTTTATCTTCTTCCAATTATTTCATTTCATTTCGTTTTATTCACTCAGAGCAAAAAAATTAACAGAAAAACAAAAAAGTTTTTAAATAAATCAGGCTTGAGATTCTTTATTCAAACAATCTTCCTTTTGTGGATTTGCATCACATATTCTCCTGCTTTTGTCTCTCAATTCGCCGGAATCTTCGGTAATGCACCGGTGAATTTTGCCGGAGATCGATTTCAGATCTGTATGTATCTCCACCTATACTCACATCTGTATCTATATACTCAGATTATATGTAATACTTACACACTATGTATGATAATTTTAGGTTTTAGTTAGTGTTTTTTTTTTTCACTTTTGTGCTGATTCGCTTAATCCTACTGTTAGTTAATAAGTGTGTGTGTGTGTCTGTGTGTTTGTGTTGATTTTGCTTCACTCTATTGTTAGTTACTGTTTAGTTGTGTGATATTTGAGCGTATGAGGAAAATGTTCTAAACTCTGAGCTAATTTCTTATAGAGATTGTTTGATTTCATTCCGAAGGAATTACGATTTTAATAGGAGATATATGGTGACATTTTGGATTTTTGGTTGAATCTGAGCTGATCTAGAATGTTAAGGTGTTATTAGATTAGTCTTGTAGCGTCGAAAAGCCTTCGGGAACATGTTGTCAACAAGAGGGGGAGATCAAATTGTGATCTTATTTGATTGATTGCCCATCTTGATGCATGTTCCTGTGTCCTGGACCTTCTGGTTTATCATCCTTGATCAATTAGGAGTACCAGTATCTGACACGGGTTGCAACGTCGAGTGTGGTAAGAGTAGAAGTATTAATTAGTTCAATATTACTATTATTTTGTTAATTAGCTGAATTAATTTGATTTGTTACGTCTAGGTTCTTGCTGGGCTTTTGCCACAGTCGCAGCTGTAGAAGGAATGGTAGGGGCCAAGTATGGAAATGATGCAATGCATGTACTGTCACGACATCGATTGGTCGAGTGTGACACCCAAAACAATGGATGTGCGGTACTGCATACAAGTTTGCTGGAGATAATGGCATTATTACAGAGGACGAGTACCTCTATCACGGTGGGAAGGAAATTGTGATGGTGAACTTAAACCGAACTCATTTACTTTACAAAATTATGAATCTGTACCCCCGAATAACGAGATTGCGATGGTGGCAGGCGATGACTTGACTGTATTCGTAGTTGTAGATGCGACCTATGAATGGTTCGAACTACGAATACAAGTTGATTGGTCGTCGCCTGCAGCATCGCGGTCTCGTTATTTGGGGGTATAAATTCGTAGTTCTGTACTGTGACAAGTGAGTTAGGATTAACTTCACCGTCACAATAGTCTTTCCGCCCGTGGTAGGGGTCTTCGTCCTCTGTCGCGATGCCATTATCCACTGCAAACTTATATGTCGGACCGCCGACAAAGTATCATTGTTCTAGGTGTCACAGTTGACCAATTGTTGTGGTGATAGTGTATGCATTGCATCATGTCCATACTTGGCCCCTAACATTCCTTCTACGACTGCAATTATGGCAAAAGCCTAACATGAACCCAGACGTACAAATCAAATTATTCAGCTAGTTAAGAAATTAATAACAATATTGAATTAATTAATAGTTTTACTCTTACCGCAACTTCCTTGATGTCTCATTTTGTCCGTGAAGTTTGGGGGATGTCATATGGTTTCATACATATAGTGGCACGATATGTGTAATATCTCATATGGGTTGCAACATGGCAGGTGAATGATAATCTACATTGAAGTATAAATATAGCCGAAAAGAAATTAATTGGATGGTGGTCAGATGAGAAGAACAGATGTTATTCGCAGTAGAAGGAGGAGGTTTTTTCTCGTCGTCGGCTTCTGGATATAGTAAGGGTCTGACTCTTCTTCTGTTGGGGCAAAAAAGTGAGGAGAAACCCATGAGAGTAACTCCGTGGAATCAGTACCAGTTGGTGGACCAAGAGACGGATCGTGACCTCCAGCTGGCTTCTGGGAAGAAGCGGCTTGTCCGCGGTTGCGCCTCCTTTAAGTGCTTTGGGCGTGCTCCCGATGGACTTGAGAGCCCATCTCATCTGAAAGTAGGACCTGCTCAAAATCAAGAAGTCTTGCCCGAACCTCTCCATATTGATGAAAGCAAAGATCAAACACATTTGGATAGTAATGTTGAAGATGGTAATAGCGATAGGAAGATAATTAGGCTTAAGAGTAGCTTGAAGAAATCGGCAAATAGTGTTCCAATTTCTGCAACCGGTAGTGGTGGAAAAGGAAGCAACAATGAGCATGAAACATTATGCGCAATGGAGAATGATGTTACTTGTCAAACGGAGAGGAGAAAAGTGCAGTGGACAGATACAACCGGGGGAGAGCTTTTTCAGATTCGGGAATTTGAGATGAGGTATGACGCCTTCTGATCCCCAATCTTTATACTTAAAAACAAATAATAAACATCTGATTCAGGAATCCAAATTTATTTTCTACTCTTTCCACATAAGTGTCAGAAGATCATATTGCATGCTACCATCAACTCTATTCTATACACCTCAATGTTGCATTTTGTACTAAATATGTAGTTTTAGGGGAGCTGAAAGTTACACCTCTGACTGATAGCTTGAGTACTTGGTGACTTGACTATGTATTTCAGAGTCAGAGGTAATCCTTTGAGCAGAACTGCATCACTATAATGTTAGAAGGGAGTTCCAACCTTTTACTAAATTGCTTCCTTCCAATTGGGGGCTCTTTTTATTGTCAGCATGTACTATTCATATTTGTTGACAATCCTTTGTTGTTTTCCATTCTTCATTCGTAATCTCACGGTCTCATATAAAATAATGTCACACATACTTTTTAACATCATCTTGGGCTCTCTGTCAATGCATGACTGTTTTAATTGTTCTCACTTTGACTTTCTGGTCATTCTTGTGTGGTGTATAAAGCTCATTATTTTAGTATTCGGTTTTGGGGAGTTAAAATATGATGTTACCTGATGTGGAAATGATTTTATATGAAATGAACCAGTAGGCCTATTGCGACTTTTCAGTGTTCAGATTTATTCTCTGACTAGTCGAAGATTCTTAGGTTAGAATTAAATGCCTGGATGGTGATTAAAAGTGTTTGGGTTGTTGGATCTCCTCAAACTGATAATAGTTGGAATTTGCCTTGTTACCTGTTTGGGGAATCTGGAAATGACCTTTGTTCCCGTTCCATCTGTTTAGTATTGATTTTCAGTTCTATAAGTGATTGCATCCAATATTTCCAATTAGGAATTTCGGGAAGAATTATTGGCATGACATAAATGGTAATATGAATTTTGGGAATCTTCATTTTAACACCACACATAAGTTTTTGGATTTTAAACTACTGCTGAGTCAGTGTTCATTGTTGGCAAATGAGCTTATGAGGCACAGTTAAACAGGCTTTGATTTGTTTGGTCATGTATAATTAGTCAAGTCGAAAAGAGTAACAATATGCAGTTAAAAATTTGTGAAAAATAGATTTTTCGAACCAGTCCAGTATTATTTTATACTGCTGCCCACTGATGAAACTCATTTTACAATAATATCATTTAATAAACTCAGAAAATAGAGAAAACCATCCCCACGATCAATTATGCAAGTATAAAGCAATCAAGTCTCATATGAAACCAAGTTTATATATATTTCATTGAGATGTTATATAAAGATGAAACAGAAAAAATTCTTATAGTTTCTGTTGATGCATTACCCTAGCTGCCTTTGAACTTGCATAACAAGTTAAACAAACGATACTTTTGTCAAATTTATCTTTCTGTCTGAAGAGTAAATTTTGCAGTCCATGCATTATCTTTGTTTGCTGTAATGGGAGCTAAGTATCATTGCCCTCTTACTGATTGGAGCATTGCTTCTGATTGCAGTGAAGACGAATCAGATGATGAATTCGATCATGGGAGTGACAAGAGTTGTTCATGCAGGATAATGTAGTTGTAGTTTTTCCTGGCGCCTTTCTGGGCATGGTTTATATGAGGCGGCAACCTGTGGTTAGTTGCTCGAAGTGCCAGTGGCTGAATTCAATATTATCGTCCCGTAAGAGAACATTTTGTGACGATGCAAGATACTAGCCTGGCCGACTGCTCCTTGTGTCTATATTTAGTTTGAATTCCAATTTTGTTTCATTGGGCTTTTTGATTCTCAGTTGATATTCATGCTTGTGCTATCACAGCACCACATGTTGTAGTAGCTTGTTATTTCTATTTGGAAGATGTTTCCGCCAGTACTTGTTCCGGGAGGATGAATGAAAATTATTTATTTGTTCGTAGTTGTCAATATGGAAATGAATCTTTCTTGCAAGCCATGTTTGTTTATGTTCTAATATTTATGTGGCCTTTAAATCTTCTTTTTTTTTTTTTTAATGTTTGTCCGAGTTGGCAAGTTATATTTACCGGATCGAAGCATACACCGTAACAGAAAGTGTACCTGTTTAGACCAAAGATATATTAGCTCTGGTTCTCTACGCTATGAAGAGTTAGTAGTGTGCGGGATGAGCATGGAATAGAGCCTACTTACAATATTGTAAAGGATTATCTTTTCAGGTTTGAATAATTGCATAGATACGCCTCAAACTAATATAGAGAGACCCATATTTTACATGTATTCGAAGCTCCAACAAGTGTTTGCGTAATTGTTCAAATAGCAGATAAACTTTCTATAATTTTAGAGGCATAGATGTAAAAACTGTTTTCACTTTTTATCTAAGTAACACCACAATAATCTGTCCCACACATATAAAACTAATTTGTCCAAATATTATTTCTCTTTTCGTATCTCCTAAATTCTTGAATCAATGTTCAACTAATCATCAAAGAGTTGATCCTATTGCTCTCAAAATTCAACTTTTTTTCCTATGGCAATATAGGCATTTGACTCATAACAAACCACCATTCTTCAGAAACTTGGCCACACCTTATCCACAAACACCCCACCCCCAAAACTATCACTGATTCACAATCTCCACACAACAACAAGAACATCAAAACTACACAACAAATAAAAAGTACACACAAGAATATATCCATAGCAGCATAATCAACAGATAATAATTATCAAAAAAAATGTCAGTAACATCATCACCACCATTCCCATGCATTAAACTCCCAAATCCTTCATCCTCAACACCATCATCATGCTCCTCTTATTCACCCTCATGTTCTTCTTCAACCTTCAAATTCACCATAAGAAGCTCTCAAGCTGAGGGCCCCATAAGGAGACCAATGGCCCCTTCACCTGTAAAGCCTGTGCCACCATCTTCACCATCACCAACACCAACACCACCAAGTGCACCTGTAAAAGTACCTGTGAGTGGTGTTGATGATAAGAGTGTTTCTGTGGTCACTTTGGAGTTTCAGAGACAAAAGGCTAAAGAGCTTCAAGAGTACTTCAAGAAGAAGAAGCTTGAGGAGGCTAATCAAGGTCCCTTTTTTGGGTTCATTGGCAAGAATGAGATTTCTAATGGAAGGTACTTTTTTGTGACACCCTTTTGTGTTTTTTGTTGAGATATTAGCAATTAATAGCTTATTAGATCCTGATTAGGCTGTTTAGTATGTTAAAAATCTAGTCTTTGACATGGTTTTTCTGTATTGAATATATATTAGCAGGAATAGCTTATCTGCTGGCAGTGTACAATTTTATGGGTAGTGATTAGGTTGTTTAAAATGATAAAAATCCAGTCTTTTTACAAAGTTTTGGCGTATTGAATACATGTTAGCAACTAATAGCTTATTTGATAGGGAGAGTTGGCTGTGTACAACTTTATGGGTAGTGCTTAGATCCTCATTAGGCTTTTTAGAATGTTAAAAATCCAGTCTTTTGATAAAGTTGGTGTATTGAACATATTTTAGCAATTAATAGTTTATCTGATATAGATTAGATCCTGATTAGGCTGTTTAGAATGTTAAAAATCCAGTCTTTGACAGAGTTCGTATGTATTGATTACATATTAGCAATAAATAGCTTATCTGCTCCATAGAGTTGGCAGTGTACAATTTTATGGGTAGTGATTAGATCCTTATTAGGCTGTTTAGAATGTTAAAAATCCACTCTTTGACAAAGTCGGTGTATTGGATATTTATTAGCAATTAATATAGCTTGTTTGGTACTGGGAGTTGGCAGTGTTCAGTTATATAGGTAGTGATTAGATCCTCATTAAGCTATTCAGAATGTTAAAATTCAGTCTTAGACCGTTTGGTAGCACCTAATACACCCTTATTAGGAGTATATAGTCTGAGTTGACAAGCTATTAGTGCATTTGACAAGCCTGTTATTGTACTGAGTCGGACGACCCGGTACTGCATAAGTAAGATATTTCTTACTGGGGGGATTATAATCAATAAACCATAAAAAGAAAGTAAGAAATAAACTGTGTTACCAAACAATGTTGAATCGTACAAATGTCTTGTTATAATCTGCTACAGAGAGTTGGCAAATGCGATATACAATCTTGTATTTTCCAAACCTGCAAAAAAAGAAAAACTTCAAATGATAACACTTAACCGACGTCAGTGCACTCTTCGTTAGCTTAAACGAAGAGAGCTTTTTGTGCAAATTGTGCAGGTTTTCTTACAAGAAGAGTGAGTTTTATATGAAAACAAAACACGAGCAGTTCTCGTGCAGGTTTTGAAAAACACAGAGGGTCTTATGTATTTTCCAGGATAGGTATAGCTTATCTGTTACAGAGATTCATCATCCATACTTGTATTTGAGGAAGACAAAACAAGAATCCTTACATTTCGCCTCTAGTTAGCTTATGTCTATATCTTGCGATGCACTAATATAAGTTCTTATCTCTGTTTGAGTCACAAATTCTATTCCGCGATTTAATGTTATAGTTTCGATTGACAATCTAATGGAGATATGATCCCATAGATGAACTTAGATGAAGAAAACTTGTGTGCTATAGTCTATTCAAAATGAATCTTAGAGATCAAACTATATTTATTCGTTCTGTCGTTTGAAGTTAGAATGATAAACAAACGCTTGAACTGTTTGGTTGCGATGATCCAGCCTATTTAAATTGAATCCCTTCGGTACAAATAGTTTTACTGCTTGTTGTTGTTTGAAGTAATCAAGTTCGCGCAATAGCTCCTGTAGCCTGTTATATTTAGCAGAAGTATACGACATTAACAATAGTCCTGTAGTTCATCAAAGATTCTTTCATCAGACAAACATCCAAGCATAGTGTAATCAAAAGTTGGCCATCTTTCTAGTGTCTCGAAAGCTGTTTTGATCAAAGTGTTCGTTCTTTAACATGAATAGGCGAGAAAAAGTTACCAAATTTGCATGAGGAGTATGCAAAAAAGAAATAGTTTCAGGGTTCCCTATCATGAATGTTTGACAACTCTCGTACGTTAGACAAATCAAACTCTGTTTGAATCAAAAAATGAAAAACCAGGTCCAGCTATATGCTTGAAACTAATGTATTAAAGTTTTTCGACTCTTGATTACTGATGTATTCTCCTGCATTATAATGTCTGAGCTATTTGGTTTGATCAGATGGGCAATGTTTGGTTTTGCCGTGGGGATGCTGACAGAGTATGCAACAGGCTCAGACTTTGTGGATCAAGTTAAAATCCTGCTCTCCAACTTTGGAATTGTAGATCTTGATTGATTCATTATTTTGCTTCAATCTTCAATCATGTGTAAAGTATTACAAATCTTTGAGTGATTGAATTCAGTTTTCCTGTGACTACATCAATTTCATATTAGTGTGGTAAATCGCGAAAAAATACATATTAAGCTCTTTTTTCTCAGTCACTTTACAGTACATTGATGATCAATTCTTTTGTGTATGTGTTTATACTTTATTCTTATATTTCAATCTAATGCAAAATATGTTAATTACTAACATTTTTTATAAGTAGGTGACAGTGAGGTGAACCCTGATGTGTTCTTTGTGACCATATCAAAGTGTAGTCTCATTTGAAAGTTTAAGCTTGTAGAAAAGCTGGAACGTTTGCATCAACTTATACTTCTATTTGTCTTAAAAAACATCATACAGAATAATAGAAGCTCAAGAAGTTGGTCTCTGGTGCTTCTCGGATTAGAAGTTGTTTTGTTACTTTAATTGTGTCAATTAAAATTATTTATGACACAATAATTATATTACTCCTATAAATACTCCGAACAGTCAAAAGTATTGCTTCTTATTCTAATTAGCTTTTTAAGACATTTTGTAAACACTATCTACTTTTACTTTTGAAGAAAATATATGAAAAAATCTACTTTTAAAACTTTTGCAAACACTACAAACACCAACATGATATAAAATTATTAACTTATGCTAAAGTGTGCGAATTGCCATCTAATGCTAAATATATTGGATGAAAATATAGACACGTGTCGGAAATGAAGTGGGTAATTCACATATTTTTCAAGAAGTTAGAGGGTGCATTCTTTAATAGATTAAGAGAACATTGCAATTAGGGGCATAGATTAGAGGTTAACGCAATTGGCCCTTCTTATGTTATTAGAATAATATTTACATTATCATGTTAAGTTCCCACACCACACGGGATTGACAGAAAAGCTCCTGAATTTTTCAGACTCGTGTATTTGTAACTTCATAACATTTGTGTTTTTTGAAGTACTAACTACAATTCAAATATTACTAAAACTGGAAAAAGTTGGTATTTGTAAGGAGTGAAAAAGCCAGTAGCAACAGTCTTTGATTCCTAGGATGTCCAATATTCCAGCGGACGTTGCTATAAGACTTACTCTTGAAAGAACTCTTCAAATATCTTTTTTCTACATAAACCACAAAATATCAGCATAACAAATAATATTCCTAAGTTTAAAACTGCCGGCCTGCCGGCCTATATGTGACTTCATTTCATTCTCAAAAATCCTGTCTTAATTTAATTATTCACCACATGTCTTATTTTCCTGAACCCCTCTTGTTCTTGTTCAATGTACTTTTTAATTATATATATAATAACAGTCAATCTCATATCATTGAAGAATTAATAAAAATGATAAGTGATGATATTGTACAGGAACTTTTGTAACATTAGTTTATGACACATGGGATGCGCTATTAGTACTAAATCTTTCATGAACTCGCCTCCCGAGGGGCTCGAAAAGTTGAAGATGGGGAACGGCTACGCGAAAGGTGAATACGCGGGAGCTAGACGATCAACAGGCCAGAGGAACTCAAGACAAGAATCAGGAAGGAATATGAAGCCCGAATCAAGAAACGGTAACTTGAATTACGAAAATCATGTAGCGAATGGAAGAGAGAATTTTGTTGGCAAAGGTAATATTAGAGAAGATAATACGGTCGTAGTGAATGGAGGGAAGAAGAGTACTAGTAGTCGTGGTGATGCAAATAAAGGATATGTTAATGGAAAAGTTGAATCGACAAACAAATTTGAAGAAGATGAGCTAGTTGATGGCTGGCCAAAGTGGCTAGCTGATCATATACCAATGAGTGTTTTGAAGAATATAGTTTTAAAAACTGCTGATTCATATACAAAGATTGACAAGGTTAATATTCTATCTTTCACTTTTAGATACTATGGACTTGAATTTCTTTACTGTACTTCACAAAATTGAAGGTGTTTGGTATTGCAGGCAGGGCATGGTACTTATAGCAATGTTTATAAAGCTAGAGATAAGGAGAGTGGAAAGCTTGTCGCGTTGAAGAAAGTTAGGTTCGACACTTCAGAACCCGAAAGTGTGAAATTCATGGCACGGGAGATCATGATTCTACAGAAATTGGATCATCCGAATATTGTAAAACTCGAAGGATTGGCCACCTCAAGAATGCAGTACAGTCTGTATTTGGTTTTCGAGTATATGTACTCTGATTTGTCCAGAATCATATCTCGACCAGACGAAAGGCTCACAGAACCGCAGGTCTAAAGCTATGTATTCATGCTCATATTACACGATTCCACTTTTGAATTTTGTTAGTCCTGATTTTATACAATTATATTTGCAGATTAAGTGCTATATGCAGCAACTGCTTTCAGGTCTCCAGCATTGCCACGAAAGAGGAATTTTGCACCGAGATATTAAGGGATCGAATCTACTAATCGACAGGAATGGGATGCTGAAGATTGCGGATTTTGGACTTGGGAATTTCTTCAATCCAGAAAAAAGGCGTCCCTTAACTAACCGAGTAGTAACACTTTGGTACAGAGCACCAGAGCTTCTTTTAGGTACGACGGATTATGGAGTAGGTATTGATCTTTGGAGCGTCGGGTGTTTAATGGCTGAGATGTTTCATGGGATGGCAATTATGCCTGGCAGGACAGAGGTAAACATAGTCGCTTAAGTCGTAATAATAGTCATTTATTTGTATAGATCAAATTCAATACCAGGCTAAAGTGATGAACTAAATGTCATGATATTTGCGATTCAGATTGAACAGCTTCACAGGATTTTCAGACTGTGTGGCACCCCTCCTGATGATTTCTACAAAAGATTGAAACTTTCGACGGCCCTTAAGCCTCCAAAAGCGTACAAGTCCAGTATTCATGAAGCGTTCGAGGACTTCCCTTTGTCTGCATTTCGTCTTTTGAACATTCTGCTTGCCCTTGATCCTGCTTTCCGAGGATCTGCAGGTTCAGCCCTCCAACACGAGGTTAGATATTGTTGGATGCTCTAACTATAGTTGCACTATTCCATGTTTTCATAAAATCTCTCCATCGTTACATATTTTGAACATTGTTGCACGACTACGGGAACTCTTACTCATCAAGCCAGTAGAGTGAAACATTATTCATAATTAACAATCTTGAAATGCTCATTCAGACACCATTTCTGCTTGCAGTTCTTTCGAGCTAGCCCTTTGCCATGCGATCTCTCTGGTTTACCAGCTATCCATGTTGAAGAAGATGATGAGAAATATCTAACAACTGACAACCGAAAGTAAGTTACTCGTTCATGTATAACCACTACTTGTAACTCATGTTTCTATATGAAATCTAACTTTGTTCGTTTCTCATATACAGGCACAGGACTTCTAGAGCGAGACGGAGGTCCAAATCGCAAAGAGAACATAGTAAGAAGAAAGCTGTTGAGGAACCAAACGAAGATACAGAAGGCCCCAAGGAGGTAAGCAATCACTTCTACGTACCAAACAAAGTTCATCAAGTACTCTCTTCAAGTTGAAAATCTTGAAGTGATCAACTCTTTATGCTTAAGCCTAAGCTAATCAAGTTAAACTCAAATTTTAGTTTACTTCAACTAATGTCACCACAAAATCTTTTACCATCTCTTTATTCAGGAACCACAGAGGAGGGAAGAGATATCAGTATTTGGCTTGGATCCAGGAAGCAGTACAACAAGCACTTCCTCTTCAAGTGCAAGGCCACCGAGGAAAGAAGAGATTCGATTATATACTTCTCCGATCAAATCAGATCACGAGACGTCTCCACGACTTGAAGCACATCTTTATGCTACTAAAAATATCAAGAACCAGCAACCATTACCGCCTGTTATGAGACGTACGACCAACTATAACAGAAATGCAGAAGGTGCAAACAGAGCCAATCGTGTTCCAAGGTCGGCATCCACCAGAGAAATTCGAAGTTCGGAAAACAAGAACCGGCTTTAGCTGCAAGCATAACATTGCTGGATCCTTGTGTCTTTACCTGTATTTTCATGTAAAATTCTCTTTGTTTTTTCTTTCTGTTATTACATAATAACTCTTAATGATTAATTCTTTGCAGTTAGTAATCTCAAATTCTTCGATTAAGAGATCGAATGTAAGAGATTTGCAATTGCTACCTGTTCGCTATCCAATGTATACGAATTTATAAAACATTCGAACTCTTTATTAACTCTTAACTGTTTACGCACTTGGATTTAATAAGATGCAACAACCAAATATGGGATCATGAAGAACACAATATCCCATTGTACATCTCATTAGTCGTGTCAATGTTAAATATCGTCTACTAGCATAACATCATACATAAAATAAAGCAGCACAACAATAAACGAGTTGATACCACAATGGATCGTCTAAGTCACTCTTTGTGTGGCGCTCTATGTGCCATATAACCACCTAGCCTTCATGTATTAAGATCCAGAACACATGTCAATATCACAATTAAGCGGCACACAAAGTGTCACACAAAGCGACATGGATGGTCCATGCTGAGTTTGTACACAATACTACTAGTGATAATCAAGAATTAAATTTGTTACATATTGTAACGCATATCGTTGAATTTGGTCTTGATCCACTTGAAACTCCCTCTAACAGATGCTTTAACCTTACCTTCCGTAGTAAACATGTTGTATGCAGCAATTCTTCTCCTCCTCTTCATCTCTGGTTCGGTTGAAGCACTCGGCCCATTGAATTTATACGGGTTCGATTCATTTTCGGACTCCCATTTTGATGAGTATTTGGGATATGATCTGCTCTTCTCCATTTTAATTTGATCAATGTCTTAACTTTGACAATCTTGTGTGTAGTGTAATGAAAATAGTTCCTTTGTTCGAACGCGTCATTTATGGTCGAGGAAAAGGCATGAAAAAGCCTATATTCTCGTTACATGCATGCCAATTAAAAGTTTGGTGTTTTGATAAAAGTTATCAACTTTTGTCGAGTAGTTGTTTTCAGTCTCTAATTATTGATCTTTCCTTTTTCTCTTTTTCAATGTCATCTTAATAATGGAAATGACGGAAAGTGATATTTGTACAACCTTTTCTAACGTTTTACAAGTTACTCTAGGTGAAATGGAAGTTGTTAGTAAAAGGAAAATATCACTCGCAACAAAGTATTATTACAATTAGGGCTGTGCGTTTCGATTACATCGAATCGAATCAATCAAATAGGCTAGGATCATTCAAATCTGATTGTGGAAAAATGAGAATCAAAATCAAATCGTTTGAAACGATTCGATTCGATTTAAATTGAGCTGATTCCGATTCGATTTGATTCGATTTCGACTATGAGTCTTTTATTTATTGTATTTAATTTTAAAAAATTAAGCAATATAGCGCTTCGAATATAAATTTAAAACTAAAGAAAATATGTATGAAACAGTACTACAAAAATAATGTACACTCTTTAATTCATCAATCACTGAAAATTAACAATTCAAAAGTGATACTTCTACTCAAGTCAACTCAATTCACAAATTATAAAATAATAAACTCAAACATCATTAAATATAAGAGAAATAAGTCACACTTCCAAATTAATAAATATTCGAGACCACATTAAATTCATTCTGTTTTATACATATATATATTAAAAATAAAGTATAGATTCGATCTTCGATTCGATTCGATTCGATGATCGACCCCTAAAATCGAAATCAAATCGAAATCAAATCGAAGTGGGTTTCGATTTTTCTGTTACAACCAGAAATCAGATCGAAAATTCAATTCGATTTTTAAATCGGATCTTTCGATCGATTTCGAAACGATTCGATCGATTCGATTATGTTTGCACACCCCTAATTACAATTGTGTTAGTAAAACGGATTTTTATAATATGATGCGTCATATTTTGGGATGTAGACGAAGATATCCGAAGTCCAAAGTAAATGAGAACACGATCACACCCTTGTCAAATTTGGATCGATCGTGTGATGATGTTTAGTGCCATCAGTCAGCTTTTTGAGGATCGCCTCACCGTTTGATCATAGCCCTTTCGTTGGTCGTCTTCCGATGTCTGACACGCTTTGTTTAATTAGTAATAGGGATAAAAGCGTCAACCCTCATATACTATACCCCTTGTTGCACTTTGCCCCCTGAACTTTTTTTTTTGGCAACAAGCCCCCTGTACTATGGATAAATAAGCACTTTGCCCCCTGAGTCCAAATCCAACGGCAAAAAGTGTTGACACGTATTCAAATCCAATGGTGAAAAAGCGACTCAGAGGGCAAAGTGCTTATTTATCCATAGTACAGGGGGCTTGTTGCCAAAAAAAAAAGTCCAGGGGACAAATCGCTACACCCCCTATAGTATAGGGAGTTTGACGCTTTTATCCCTTAGTAATATACTCTCGGATCATTTGACATGAATAATGGAACTAACTACTCCACGCATTGCATGGAAAAATGTATGTTCTTTGACTTGGTTATAATCCTGAGTTCAACTGTTCTCAAAGACCTAGATTGGTGTTATCTATTTAAGAGGATTTACCTCCCTGTGTTATGCTAATTTGGCAAATTACCTCCTTGTGAATAATAAATAAGCAAATTACCCCGCCGTGATTTCAATAATTGCCAAATTACCTTCTTATATAGGGAGGTGTAGTTCACTTGCTCAAATTTGAAAGTGAGAATGGTTTTTTGGGCTAAAAAGACAATTATATCCTTTATTTCTCAAAATATTATGTAAATTATTGGTTTAATACTTTAACTTGTTAAAAAAATACAAAAAATAAAACTAAAATTTAAAAGTATGTAATTATTTCGTAATATGTATGTACTATTACTTATAATCTTTTAACTAAAGGTTATAATCAAATTCGACATTACAGAAAAGAAAATATTAGAAATAACAAGGATGTTTTGGTTATTAAGTATAAAAAATACACAAAAAAATCTACAGAGAGGTGGTGTGCCAATTTTTAAAATCACAGGGAGGTAATTTGCCTATTTATTTTTCACAGGGAGGTAATTTGCCAATTTAACATAACACAGGGAGGTAAATTGCCAAAAACCCTCTATTTAATTATCCTTGCTTGACTTAGCATCAAATGTTCTACGCTAGAACAACTCCTAATTGAATCGCACACGCAGTATTTCGAGCGTTGATTATTATGAACTAAGTTGAAGAATGTCTCTGAAAAAATTCAATCAAGTCTCACATGGAATATTTATTTGGCACATAAAAGTATTCCATGTCATGATATAAATTATAATTCATATTCTGCTCTCATATATTCTTAACAAATTTCAATTGGACAAATCTTTTGTAGAACGTGAAAGCTGAAATCTTTTGTCGCTGTACATGCATTCGTTCACGAGAAAAGATGTGATATATCTAATTCTGAAGAATGTACACAACTATTATAATCAGATCATACATGCATCACTTGGTATTATCTAGTCCACTCTAAAATGTATAATCTAACCGGTAATTGACCCTAGCGAGTTTGAAGCAACGATAATCACATGCGCAAAAGAGAAGATTTTAATTTACTTGGAATGCTAAATTAGTATGTATTCATCGTCACTGCATAGTACTATTGCGCCACGTATTAACATGCATATATACCCAAATCACAAGTTTTACAATTCTGAACTCTTTTCCACCAACTTATCCTCTCGATCTTTTATATAACTCTAATATTTCAGAAGTACGTTCTTGAAGTTCAATAAAAGTTACTGGTATTAATTATCGTAATTAATTAACGAAGGATCAATTAAGATATAACACTATATCAAGGGAGATTATTGACCGCTATGCACTATTATGGCGTTTGATAAGACTATTATAGATATATACGTGTCATCTCTATTTCATGTCATAGTATAATTCACATTATCTCTATATACTAAATTATATAATTTATTAATGTGGATTGTAGTAGAACTTATTAAGGTTTTTCTTTAACTATAATATTACATTATAATTACTTTTCATTATTAATTAAATTAAGAGTTTAGACTCGCCGACTAAACCAACGAATGACTTTGTTTTTTTGTTAAGACAAGGTGTGATCGCTTTGGCCGCCCACGCCTGCGAATGATGAAAGGCAAATGGTGGTAGGGACTATATTGTCCGGATCGCGTCAAATGGGGTTCACATGTTGGTGGGATCCATTTTATGGGGTCAAAAGATCCGAACTAGCAATCAATGCTTCCAAATAGATCAATCAATGCTATTTAGCACAAAAGAAAAAAGGAACACCAAGAACTATATTAATGATGACCTAAAAAAGCCTACTCTCATGAGGATATGATAGTCTCTCTACGCATCTCGATCGTTTTGATAATGAACTTAGGAAGTTAATTAATTGATGAGTTTAAATTTGAGTAGCAAAAAAGATTATACTCAAATAGTGTTCCCCACTTTCTTTCAAAAGTGATTTAAGATGGATGCTCCATCACCTTAAGATGGAGCGTTTTGCCACTAGACTACAATTGGTTGTCAAAAATTATTCTCAAAGTTTGGTTTTGGAATGTTTTTACTCTAGAATAAAAAGTATTATGTATTTGTTTATACTCTATTGTTGAACTAGTTGTAATTACCTTTTCACGTACTATGTTAAATAGATAGAGATTATCTTCATTTGAAAAAATAATATGACAAATTTCTCACGGTAAGTTTAAAAAACCACTCACCTTTTTTTCCATGTATTTGTACATATGACAATCGGACCACCCTTACGTAAAATAGAGTTTCTCAAAGTTTTTACATTTTAGTGTATAAGAAAAAAAATAGAAGTCGTTTCTCGGGGTTGAAATTCGTCCTCACTCTCATTTTCTGACAATAAGTTACACCAGTGTAGATGGTGTTTTGCAACGAAATAGTTACAAAGAGGGATTATTTGCTTTTCTTTTTTTTTTAAATTCATAAAAGAGTAGTATGTCTATCTAACACAAGAAATTAATTACGAGGTATTACTTATTAGTGTCAAAACCCTCTTTATATTATATCCAAAAATCTAAGTCCAATTTCATGTAAAATCTTATCCAACTCCTCACCACTTCCACGTGTACTGATATAGTATTAGTAGGCCTAGGTATATGAATCTAGGCCCAGGGCTCTACATCTAGGCCCGAGTCTGACGCAAAAGAGTGACCCATTGTTCATAAGTACTGGGCTTAAATCACAGTCCATTGTACTTCCCCAATCAAACCTTTATGGTAAATTGGATAAGTTTTGTAATTTTCAAATTAATGTAAAGATATTATTGCAATAACCAGTATTTTTATCTCTGTTTAAAAAACTCGCCTCGGGACTCGCACGGGGCTAGCCCGGGACATTTTTGACCCCAAAACGCCTCGGGGCAGTCATTTGGGGCTTAACTTTCACGAGGCTTAAGCCTCATGATTTGGAGCTTACGCCAGTAGTCAGAAATTACGCCTTTTGCGCCCTAAGCTGTTGGGCTTACGCCCGAGAAAGATAACAAATAAGGTTGATTTTGTTCACTTATTTATAAGTTTTCTTCTTTACTATGCTTTCAAAATATATATTTGACTAAATCTAACAAGTCTATTAGAACATATTTGATATACTTGTTAAATTATTCTCTAAATCTGGAAGTCGTCTTCATTTTTAAATTAGTTTTATGATCATTATTTTGTGAGTTTCTTTTTCGTCATTTATGTAGTGTTTTCTAGGGATGAGTTGATATGAAATTTATACAATATGTAAAGTATGATAACGTTTTTTAATATATTTTTTGACTTTATATTGGCACTAATATTTATTTTTATTTCTTTCATGCATATCTTAACTTATTCTTTATATTCCTAATTCTAGTCTCTACTTTTTATCATAAATATATAATTTGAATAAATTAAATATTAAAATCCGTGAGGCATTCGCTCAATGCCTCAGGGCTTACGTTCCGCCTCTAAGTCCACTAAAGACCCCACCTTAAACTCAACGTCTTTTAAAACACTGATTTTTATACACTTCAAAGCAATCAACAGTCAAAAGCAATCATCAGTCAAAGGTAGAAAAGAATAAAAGAACAAATCAATCAACACCTTTCCACGCCCATGTTCTTTCATTTTACTTCATTCTTTTTAAGGATTTCATACCAATTAAGTAATTGCAAGGATATATTAATCCAAGAGCTTTTTACACTGAAACAGTGGAATACACGTTTTCTGAGAATCTAGCATATAGCATTACGCATATCCAATGAAAATAAAAGAAGTTACATATTCTGTTAAAAGGTGAAAAGTCATCGTCTATGCTTTTCGTGTTTCAATTGGATATCAATTGGTCAAAACGCAGACACAATTTTAAAAAATTATTGTCCGGTGGATTTTGTTCAACTCATTAAGCTTTGCTTTGTTTGTTTGTAATAATTAACTTCGTGTCTCATTTTCAATGTTTTCTATTAGTAGGCAATTTATTCATCTAACATAAGTTCTCATCAACATTTGAAGCATGTCCTAAACTTTGGTATTAGCCGCTTAAATTTATGTTATGTTATAAAACAAAAAGAATCACTCGGAATCAAAAAACAGATGGCAAACGAGTTTAGAAACTTCTTTATTGTACTAGAGCCTAGAACCATATAATCATACTCTCAAGTCTTGCCTGACATTGAGATTTAGGTTGATGATTCAACTTAAATATGGTTTATATTTTCATTAACTTAATTAGACTTAACTTCTCCTAAACTATCCATACCATTAATTTATCAGAGGGTACAAACTTTGAATTCCCAATTATTTGCCACGGATGTCTATTATAATCGTTTCAAATGTGAAATGTGCACACTAACATAATTTTTAAATTGTGCGAGACACCTATTTCGTATTCAAGTGAAGATATTGTTTCCTTCGAGACATTAAGTCTAAAATTGATATTTCACCTTGATTTAACTATAATTTAAGTTAAGAGCCACATTTCCATTCAACTTTTGCTACAAATGTCTTAGTTTCTTTTCAATTCTCAAAATCAGGTTTTGAAAATTAGGAACTACTATGAAATAGAAAACATATCACAAAATTGAAGAGAAAGATCATTCTTAATTGACATCCACCATTTTTATGTTGATAAAAATGTTCTCCTGAAAACAATATCTCCGATGAAATATTCATATGAGAAATAAACTCATGGTTTGTCGCAATCATTAACAATAATTGAACATATCACACATTTTCAAAAATTATGGCATATAACCTCAAAATGGGGACAAAAATAGAAGGATTTGAAAATAAAATCAACATATAATCACTGTCTAAATTTATTTCAATCAACATGACAATAAGCTTCACTTTTTTAAGTCTTTATTACATGTGAAAACATTAAAGACACCTCTATCTATATTCTATTAGCGTGGCTATTATTCAATACATGATGACTAACATTTTCCTATGATACTATCACTAGTGACAAAAGAGAGAGAATTAAAATATAATTAATCATCTCAACTTAGACTAAATTAAAAAAACAAGCCTAAACTAACGTGCTCACATCCCAAAAAAACATTCCAAATTAAAATATTAAATAAAAAAAAAAAAAACCCTCACTCTCAAAAACCACCAGATCACAAAATGCGAACGAAGACCGTAGACCCAAAAAATTAGTCAAAATCCCTAATTTTCTCCTCTGAAAATTCGAATTGCATCATCGCATAAGCTTGTTACGATCGTTGATTCGAAAAAAGTAAACGGTTAATTGCTGCAAAAATCATCAGTTTTCACTGTGTGTTTTATGAGATGAACAGCCACTGTAAAATTGAAATCTTCGACTCGGTTCCAGCGTAACGGCGTCGTTTTGGTCCTTTTTTCATGGCTAAGCGCGTGCACGAAGTTTGGAAGGGGAATAATGTGAGATTTGCTTCTGATTTGACTTTTATTTTGAGTTTGTTTTTGTTAATTTAGGGTTTTGACTGTTCAATTTGCTGCCGATATCATGTTTTGGGAGTTGTGTTTAGCTTAATTTGAGATTTTTGATACTAGTTTGAAGGAATCTGCTTAATAAATTTTATGTCAAAGGTTTTTAGATTGTAGAGATGAAGAAATATGTAGTGTCACTACGATTTACGTGATGCGGAACGTCGAATGATACGACAATCAGGAAATTAGAAATCGATTGATATGTTTGTGGAGTGCTTTGTTGTTTTCGTGATAATAGATGCATTAGGGAGCGCGGAGTGTCGTTTGCACTTCTCTAGATACTTGGTGGACTTTGATGAGAAGTATTGGTGAGAATGAGGGCTATTAGACATGTACTGACTACGAATATGGAGATTGTTCCTATATAAAAAGTTTTCTTTCCAGCGATTGAGGATTGTTGATAGTTGCATTTCTGTTATTAGTTTGCGGAGCAAATAAATCTGTTTTATGAATCATACCATCAAATAAGTTAGTCTACTTTGTTTCATGTGTTTCATTGTTCCCGGGCTTGGACTTTAAATTAGAACTCATTTTACGTGCTTCCTCTTTCTGAAGATAGTTATTGCAAGTTACGAATTGGAGTGATTCATCTATCCCGTTTATATTCATTCTTGTAGCGTTTTTTGGTTTGGAGCTTTAGGCTAATCATGTATAACATCTTTAACATAGATTTGTTGCAGATCTTTTTTCTAGGTGGGAGGCTGATTTTTGGCCCTGATGCGAGGTCACTGCTTGTGACCTTATTTCTAATCACCGTCCCAGTCATTATCTTTTGTGTTTTTGTTGCGAGACATCTTCGCCATCAGTTTGCATCACAAAACGCGGGATATGCAATTCTTGTAGTCGCTGTTATATTCACTATCTATGTTAGTTCCTGAATTCCTTACTCTTCATTGGTTTGTAACTATTCATGATGATTTCAAGTATTTGTTGATAGTACGCACTCTGGATTTATGTATTCAAAAAGTTGTAGTCATTCTGTTATGTGGAGGCTTAAAGGCTCAAGGCTTATCACTAACTAAACTTTTAACTTTACATTATTTTCCACATATTCATGAGGGAATGCACGGTTCATAAAACAATGTACCGTAATAGTTCATGGTAGAGAAGGGTAGTGGAGAGGTTTCTTGTGTGAACTTTAGAATACATAATCTTATAGTAGTGCAAAAATAAATGAAACACTAGTTCGTAATATAATGTTTAGTGTGTCAGCTAATTGTTGATTTATTCAGGTGTCACTATTGATGTGCCTTTTTAGGAATTAATGCTTATTTGGAGTAATTATATCATATATATTCTTGAGTAAAGTGCGGACAAGTTGGTTTTTGAAGGAAAAAGCTGTACCAGACTAAATTAAGCTGAAGATCAGCCGTGGCTTTCTTGAGTAACTAGTTAGGATTTTCTCTCAAGTGATTTGCATGCTTACATTACGTTCTGGAGTAAAACGCACCATTAAGTGTTTCAGGTTGTTCGGGTTTCTTATGGTTTTTGGTGATTTAATTAATAAGCTTCAATTTAGTGGCTTTGATACAAGATGGACAAATTTCATCTAGGGACGAGAGGGCTAAGTAATACGTAAAGTTTTGGTATTTCTCATCTAGTGCAAAGAATCTTTTAAATCATTTTATTATAGGTTTTTGAAACTATTTTCTTTGTAAGTTTTAAAGGAAGTGTTCAATTGTTTTACAATCGATTACTAAGTCATTTGGATGGATCATTTGGTTAAGCCCACTATATCTTGCTTCTGAAAGCATAGAAGTATGCCTAGGTGTTGTATTCACATGCATGAGCGTTTGGTGATTTGTCCTGTTTTCTTATTTTGCATATTTTGTATCATTTCATGTAAAAATTTAGCTGGATAACTTAGCAAGTAAAGATCAAATAAATTTCTGAGATTAATGTTTACAGAATTGTTTAGTTTCCTCTTTCCGCGCGATCCTCCTTGAAGACTCTATGGTTATTCCTTAAATGATTTTGGTAGGTGTTGGTGCTGTTGCTGCTTACGTCCGCTCGAGATCCAGGGATTTTGCCACGTAATTCACACCCACCAGAAGAAGAACTTCGATATAATACTTCAGCATCAGCGGAGATTGGTGGAAGGCAGACACCAAGCCTTCAGTTCCCTCGAACAAAAGAAGTAATGGTTAATGGACTCCCTGTCAGAGTCAAATATTGTGATACCTGTATGCTATATCGTCCTCCTCGTTGCTCACACTGTTCCATTTGCAACAATTGTGTCGAGCGCTTTGATCATCACTGCCCTTGGGTGGGCCAGTGCATAGGGTTGGTACAGAATTCTTTCATTATACTGCTTACTTCTTTTTTCTTTTCATTTGTTCTTCTCCCTGCTATTCTTGTAGACCGCATAATAGTTTTTCTTTGTCAAACTACTACTTTTAACCCTTGATGGTTCCTTGATTGCTTTTTTTATTTTCTTGAATGTACAGCGAAACTACCGTTATTTCTTTTATTTTGTTTCTTCGGCAACGATTCTCTGCATCTACGTGTTTGCGATGTGTGCCTTATACATCAAGTTTCTGATGGATGACTATCAGAGTACCGTATGGAAGGCACTAAAAGAATCTCCTGCATCCATCATTCTGATGGCATACTGCTTTATATCCTTGTGGTTTGTTGGTGGACTCACTGGCTTTCACATTTATCTAATAAGCACGAATCAGGTCAGCTTCTTATTCTTATATGCATGGTCTCTAATTTAGTTGTTGGGTTTCATGCTTGTTGTGCATGTCATGATTATCATGGATGGGTTATTTGGATCTTAAACATATAACTTTATGTTAATAGGACATTATCTAATGAATGATCATAAGTTATCTGATAATGGCTCTGAATTCCTTCATTTTATCTGATCCGCTTTTGGCAGTGTTAGTACTAGTTTAAATGTGGCCAAGAGGATTTAAAATCCCTTTCTTTGAAGTCCTTAACTATATTTTGTGGGAAATAGAAGAGTTGAATAATATGCTTAGAAAATATTTTTGGACAGCAAATAGTTCTGATATGGCTTGGAGTGTCTTCTTTCTCCCCTTCCCGATTCTTTGAAGGTTCATAGGCTTATGATAGACTCGGTGGAGAGGAATTAACGCCCCTATGATCCTCCACGTAGTTCCAGGTCTAATTAATAGTTTAATGGGATAAAAGCATTAAACCCCCTATACTTCACCCCCTGTTGCACTTTGCCCCCTATCCTTTTATTTTTGGCAACTTGCCCCCTGTACTATGGATAAATAAGCACTTTGCCCACTGGGTCGTTTTTTCATCATTGGATTTGAACACGTGTCAGGATATTTTGCCGTTGGATTTGGACTCAGGGAGCAAAGTGCTTATTTATCCATAATTCAGGGGGCAAGTTGCCAAAATTAAAAGGACAGGGGGCAAAGTGCAATCGGGGGTATAGTATAAGGGGTTTAATGCTTTTATCCCTAGTTTAATAAGCCTACCAAGCCTTTAAGATAAGAGCACTCTACTCTTGTAACAGTTATGTCTTTTTTCTCAATGAAAATGGGTGTGAAGCAAAACATGTTGCATTTGTGTAATATTTCACAATTAATATTTTTTAGTGGTGGTAATTTATTTTGGTGGTTCAAAATCATTACATTCCTTATGTGGCACGGTACAATTTCTTTTGTTTGTTTATCCTACGCAAGTTGAAGAAAAAACTACCATCTGCGGTCTTCCTTTTGCAGACTACGTATGAAAATTTCCGCTATAGAGCTGACAACAGAATCAATGTATATGATCGCGGTTGTGTAAGCAACTTTTTCGAAGTATTTTGTACTGAGGTGAAGCCTTCAAAGAACAATTTCCGAGCTTTAGTACAAGAAGAACCCCAAAGGCCTCCTATGCCCACCACCCCACGGGACGTTGAAGCTGAGGATACAGGTCACAATGATCGACGTATGAAAGTGGAAGATGATTTGGACATTGGTGGGGATCTTTTGAAAATCTCACAACGTCATAATATTGAAGATATTGATGGAGATATTCGTAGTAGAGGGAGCGACGTGCCCCATCATAATTCTTCTGAAATCGATTCTGTTCTAGACTCTGGTAGACGAGGCCCGGCTGTGCAGTCAGATACTCGGCACTCAAGTTGGGGGAGAAGTGGCAGCTGGGAAATCGCAAATGAAGGGAGCTATGCAGCGCCAAAAGAGGCTTACCATTGAGCATATAAAGGGTACCATTTGCTATCCAGTTTAGGGCCAAAATTTGTGCTATAATTCTGTCTCTTGCCCCTTTATTGTTTGATGTAATCTTTTCCTTTTTTGTTATTGTTGTGAAGGCATTGAAGTGTAATTGCTGTGTAATTTGTGCAGGGGAAGGTGTCCTCTTTTTTAGTATCTTCCTCAAACTTAACATGCTCCATGTTGATTTGTGTGATCTTGTGGCTACGTGAATATTCTTTGTATAATTAACCTTATCATAGTTCTTAAAATTTAATTATTTATGATATTACTGTAAAATTCTTGTTGTGTTGCATATGTGCTTTTGTTTGAAATTTAACTGAATGAGAAGCTATCATAGGCTGGATAACTATTGATGCTTTTGTGCATCTCTTTTCTTCTTGTATAGTTACTTTCTTTTAAGCAAGATGTGAAATTTGGAACTGCTTGTTTTGGAGGAGTTTTCACAAATTGAACTTGGGAAAGAGATGGATATTAAGCCCAGCCCAGAAGAATTGTTTTTTGTTGAATAGATGGTATAAGGTGGCCTTTCAGCCTATCCATTGGAGCATATCTTCTGACTTCGGTGATTCTTTTTTTTTTTGCTTTTCTTTAATACACAAAAATGTTATGAACATTCAACAAGTATTTATAAAAACTATAAGTGGGTCGAAATTATTGTTAATTCTAGCTCTAGTGAAAATTTAACCAGGAATCTATCCCTAAGTGGAAATACTAAACACAATTGATGTTGTTTGAGATTGCAACAGTTGTCTAGTTCGTCAAACAGTTGGAATTTTTGCCTAGGTCTCAAATTCAATCCACAGGGTGCAACTCAGTTCCATCTCTCACTCTCTCACATCAAGTTTGTTTAGTATGGTTTGTCGACTGCTTTATCTAACTTCCAACTTTATGCACCCCTAAAAGTTGCGGTTGAGGGCTTCCACGACATTAAAAGAAAAAAGTTGTATCGTGTTTAATAGTTGGATCGATGCTTTTTTAAAACCTCCCCCAAAAGTATATATTCTTTTACGATGGATTTCTACTCGTGGACCTTGTAATTCACGTAGTTGTGTCTTGTTCTTATCAAGAATGTTCTGTCCTATTTTGTGCATTGTAATCCATGTCATACGTTTTGTTCTTATCAATAATACTTTCTCTAGTTTATACTTTCCAGAAGGTAGTTGTATAGAAAAGTATATGAAAAAAGTAGCTAGATTCATGCAACGAGTTTGTCAAAAAAGTTTTTGAGAGAGTTGCAAGGAAAATGTTCCATTGAGATTACTCTTCATCACGACAAGCATGTTCTTTTGACTTGAAATAGTCTCATAGACCATAAGTCAATTTAGTCTTCAAAACCAAAAAAAACACAGAGAAGGATACGAGACAAGGAACTTTGTGTTAATAGATAATGGTCGTTTTTGATTAACTGCAAATTAAGAGTCAAATTTATGAAAGTTCACTTGATTTGATACTTTCACACACACATATCTTTGGCTTTTATATAATAACTAATGTTCAATTAATAATAAATATGTACCGTGAGTTTTATCAGTGTATTTTGGCACTTAGTTTTGTAAACCGAGAACTTTTAATCAGTCAAAATTCACATTCGCATTCAAAACATCCAACATGATTAACAAGTATAAAGCATTCGATCATCACGGTGATTAATATCTGATACATCATAGAAGGTTATATTGAACTCCTATCACTATGAACTAGGTTCTGCATCGTCGAAAATATATCACAACCGAACAAAAATAAAAACACAATTATTAATAAAGTTTGGTAATGGTCATAAATATTGAGTGAAAAGGTACCAAACATGTAACTTATTCGAGTAGTAGTTCATTGAACTTGATTGAATAAGTTGGATCATTTTCCCCTAGTCATAACCGAGCATTTAAGGCACGACAATAATTATTATTTACCCATGTTTCACAATTTTTGGACCGCAAATAAACTCGTTTTGTTCATTGAACTTAGATTAATGATTCTAAATCTAATCATACTTTTCCTATGTCGGTACCTCGCATATTCACCGAGAAGTCCCCTTACATGTTATATCAGAACAATAATGTGGAAGTTTTATAACTCTATTATTAAAAAATGAATATGTCAACTTCCATGTTTCAGGTTTTTTTATTGTAATCCTAACCTTTTCTTTTATAATTCACAAAATAAGCACACAATATGTATATATTAATTTATATGTAAATGTGTGTGTGTGTATCTGGATTCGAACAATGAGACAAAGTTAATGAACTTTGGAACTCTCCACTGTCAAAACTGATGTGCGTTTACCTTTGCGACTAATAAATGTAAACAAGTGAATATGTATGCGCATGTGTGTATCTTGGTCCAACGTTTTGAAAAATCTTGATTCTGGTTAATGTTTTAGAGTATTGTTTCAGCTGAAGAATCTACATAACAAAAGAGGTCGAACACCTTATTTGACAAAAATGAGCAGTATACATTTATCTGTGCACATAGTATTTGATAAATTTGTCATGGCATACGTCGTATAAAGTTCAAATTTGGCTACCCCAATTACTTAATTAGTTTCATTTAGTTCATGATGTTTATTGTTTAGGAGATTAAGAGTAACATAACATTCCCTTGTTAAAGAGGTGGAAATCTTTATTGTTGATTTCAAATTTGATCTTTATAAGCAATTTCATAATATATCTTCTAAATATGTATCTACCAGTTTTGCTTGGAACTAACTCACGTTGTATATAGACTACTGGATCTAACATGAGCGTTTATTCAATATAGTGTGGTATATGTCAAAGTGAATTACATAATGTTAAATAATATTAAACTAGTCATTTCTTTTCCCAATTCAAATTCTCCAAAGCTCAAAAATGGCTTGGTATGAAAGACGATTCTATCTAAATAGATTACTTATTAATTTATATCACATACTCTAATATACAAAACGTTATGATCATAAATATTATCTGAATTAAATAGCAACAAAAATTTCGAGTAATACTCGAATATTATCTGTTGTGTGCCTCATGTAGCATAGGTCAAAGTTCCATTTACCCCTTTTCTTTAAGTAAGAAATGAAAAACGTTCCGTTTACGGAAATTGGTAGGTAAACAAGCAAACAACCCATATAGTCACAACCCCAAATGGAAAAGAATAATTAATTACCTCTTAAAAGATTGAAATTATACACCACGTGTCTCAATTTGGACTGCAAAAAATATAGAAAAACATTATCCGAATTCTAATACTAACCCGCATGGATCCGAATTGGGACCCATTTTGGTTGTTAGAGGCTACGTCAAACAGCACACGTGGCATCAGACAAAGACAAGCACCCCCTCACATGTCACGTGTTCTTCCACGTGGGAACTGAACTCAGCAAAACGAGAGAAATTCCACTCTTTTTATTTTAATGCATGTCCCTTTCTTAAAAAGGAGACATTCTACTATTCTAGTCTTCTAGATTTGTGACAACATCAAAATCTTGTTCGATACGTGAACCTTAGTCTTAAGGAACATTGATCCTATATATATATATATAAGACTTTAAATAATATGCAGAAACGATTTTGGCATTGTCTTGTGATTATCACTACTGTTTCATATATCTCTTGTTGCTTTGAGTGAACGACTTTTCCATTACACGATGAGTGTCCTTTTTGTGATCATGTAATGGGCCTTGAATATGAAGCTTCTGTAGTTTGTGTTAAATAGAAATGTATTAATAAAAATAATATATATCACAATGGTATAGCCGTGGATAATACGAAGCTTCTGTAGTTTGTGTTAAATAGAAATGTATTAATAAAATGATGAATAATACATATCACAATGGTATAATGTAGCTAGTTTGTATTGATGGACAATGAATTACTCTCGAAAGAGTTATGGCCTAATTATTAAAAGAGTTGGAATTATTCTCTTTGTTGGTCTTAAGTTCGATTCCAGCAGAAAATAATTTATTTTATATCTTCTAGGTAGATATTTGGGACACCAAATTAATCTAATATAGTTTGATCGTATCACTTTGTTTGCACGCTGCTCCATCTTATACAAGAGTTAGCATAATATTGACCCTAAAAATAATGGTTGTACATACAAAATGACGGTTTTTCAGTATTTATTATATTACATTGTAATTTAAAGGTGATTAACGTTATGACAATGTATTGATATATAATTTTCTCTATCTATAATAGAATTGGCAAAATGTGGTCAAGATAAAACTGTATAGGAGATATGAGGTTATAAAATAATTCTTGCGTTATTACGCCCTGAAGACAAAATTGAAATAGGAAACCATATATAATACAGAATTTATGGAGAGAAAACATATACTAGTTTAAAATACTATACACAATTGTTTGTTGTTGTAACCTCTATAAAATGCCATGCATACACGTGTTGTCACTTGTCACCAATTTCCTTGATCAGTGTGGTTTGCTGGCTAGGGTTATTTGATAGCTATTACAATTTGTCAGGATTCATCCAGTGCAAACCTTATACAATAGTTGTGGCTTCCATAATATTTCTTTTTTTGGAAAAAAAAAAGGAACAAAATTAAGTGCGCGCTTTGTGAAAACCATAGTTAAAACTTTACACGAAGGTCGTGTTAAATAATCTTGAACCTTTTCATAATTTCTAAAAAGCGCTAGTACGGTAAATCTCTCTTTTGTTACAACATAATAATTAGCATGGTAAAACTTGACTCAATTACTAATTATATAATCATATTTAAGACTTTTTTCGTTCAGTGTGTCATCTCCTATTACACTACGAACTTACCTCGAAAGATAGGATTTAAAGACGTAGAATTATTTCACAGTGACATTATCCCGTTGTAAACAAAATTTCTAGGTTCTTAATTACCAATTAATTTAAAGAATTATCCTAAGAAAATGGTACTTCTTTAAATGTAATTAAGAACTTCATACAATCACCAGTTATTAGCATAACACGAAGTGTCATAATATTCATCATATAAAAATGTCATCATTATTTAATTTTTGAAATGCAATGTGAAACATCAAAAGCGTATGATTATCTTTTTTGAAATGGGGCTGCAATGTTGGCATATTTTGTTAAAGATGTGGCATTCTATTTTACTTTTGATTCGAGTTTATCTTTATTGGGAGCAATTTAGTTCTTTGCTTTTAGATCTCATATTTTTATTTTGTTTCATAATATCAATTATATTGTCGCACTAGGTCTCCATTGGTTTGTCCGATTATTGATGCTTGCCAATTATTTCGTCTAATTCTTCTCAAAAAAAAAAAAATTATTTCGTCTAATTTAGAGTTTACATAATGCGCACAATAAAAATAATTGCCGCGCGTTCCATGACATACACTAACGAAAAGGAACTTTCTTGAGTTGGGTAAAATGTACGTGATTTGGCACCTAACCTTTGCTATAAAATCATGAGCAATTAGTTGAGAACGTACAAAGCAATAAATTAGATCGAACTACATAATAAAATAACTAGTGTGTGGAAAGAACAAAATCCAGTATTTTACACGTGTTTTAATTTTGAGGGTATTTATCATTTCAAGAAAGGAATCCTTAGCACTTGGTAAAACTTTTAATGTCCCCTTCCATTATGGGACACTTGTTCATCTCCCTTTAAGATTAGGACAACAATTACCAAATGTTATTAATCAGAAAAGGACGTCTCGCCGATTGTAGGCAGGTGCTTGCATTTACCACCTTCCAACTTTTACCTACACAATCGTGCCATAAACCTTGATTTAACTTTTTAACTTGCAATTTTACTATAAATTTTACTTTTTGTGATTACAATTCTATGAATCAAACCAGATTTTTTTTAGTCATACACATTTTCTCTTATAGATTATTTAATATATAAAATTGGCATGGGCATGATTTTGTAACTTTTAGTGAACATTTAAGGAACGAGTGTAAAAATAAAAAATAAAGAACAATACACTGAAAATAACCAGTGTTTATAGTTATCTTTCGCATTTCATTAATAAATGATCAAAGATGTTTGAAATATCAAATTATAGAAATATATAAAACAGAAGTATCACCATACCAAAGACAGTATTATCCATCAAAAAATTGTTTCTTCCACTCTATGTATCTGTATAAACCAATTAAAAAGAAGCTCCAAAATGCCTTTGTAATTAGAGAGAGAGAGAGAGAGTAATGAAATACAAGTAGAATTTAATCAGATAACATCAAATCTATAAACTTCAATTATCCGACACGCAAATATACAATGAAAAGTATAGCTTATCAAAAAAAAAAAAAAAAAACCAATGAAAAGTATAAATTAGAATCGGATTATCCTCTCTAAAAACGAAAACCTTAAAAGCCACGTGACGGGAGTGATTTCATTAATAGATGATTAATTTAAAATTAATATATAAACAAGATAAGAACAAGCACAAAGAGAAGATACATTCGTGCGACCAACTCTGAATAATTCCGATTAAATGCTCCGAAAACTTAAATAGTATATATTACATAAGATAACGCTTAAACATAGATAAACATAGAGACCAACACATAAGCATCACTTGAAAACGAAATAAATATAAAATTACGCAGTTCCCCTCCATCTAGATCTTGCTATAGCTAATAGCCCCTATTTAATGGGATCTTTAAATTAATACCAACTTACATACGTAACTCCGCTACAAGTGGATATTTAAAAAATCAAATTAACAACTATATCCTCATCAACACGGAAGCATTAGAACAATTAATAAACAATCGAATCTTCGAATAAACTCATATACTTTAAAACTCATTTAATTATTAATGTTATATACTCATAATATCTGCACAATTTGGCATGCCAAACGAGAGACAACTTGACAAGTTGATAGGCTTCCATATGTTTCTTGATTTCGACATTTGAAGAATAAAGGAAAAACAAAACACACAACGCATCAAATCTTTCGGTGTAGTACCAAATTTCACCCCCATAAAACCTAAATCCTGCTATTTTGTTTTTTTCCTCAAAATGACAAAATAATGAACATATCTCGATTATGGTGCATAACCTAATTTCAAAGTACAACGTACCCTAACTCGTACTAAAAAAACCAACCAAATAAAATTACTAAAAATATAGTAAAACAGTAAAAATATATATATATATATAGTATAACATATATATTGTGTGTATATAGAGAAAATCAAGAAGATGACGGCGGATAGTTGCCGGGGTTCCACGGCGGCGCCGGAAAATCAGGCATGTTCCCGGTGGCGTTGCTCTGATGAGTGCTTTGTTGATTACCTCCTTGTTGTGGAGAGAAATGTATCGTTTGTGCACTCGTAAATAGCGGTGGATACGAAGAAGATGATGGCTGAGCAGTCGAATACAAACCGGCTAATGTCGACGCGTAAAACATTTGCTCGAATAGAGTAGTAGTTTGTCGTTGTTGTTGTTGTTGTTGCTGCTGTTGAAACTCGTTGTCGCTTTGCAGCAACTGCGAGTACTCCCAATAGTCTCTCGCAGTTGTCGGCAAATACGGTGCGATTGGATTTTGAATAAGGGCGGGAGGTGGAAGTGGAGGTGGAGGGGGGATAGGTTGAGGGGGCAAGACCCTAACATTTTCGGGGAAGTTGAGCTTGGCGCGGTTGCCGCGGAACCGGAGGGCTGCCTCGTCGTAGGCTTGGGCGGCTGCCTCGGCGGTCTCGAAGGTGCCTAGCCAAACTCTTGCGGCTTTGTGGGGGTCTCGTATCTCGGCAGCCCATTTGCCCCACGGCCGTTGGCGAACTCCTCTATATCGTCGTCTTCTTTCGCCGATATCATCGTAGTAAGTGGAGGTGGGGGACGGTTCTGGCTGCGGAGGTGGTTCGACGGTGGCGCCGGAGGCCGTGGTGGTGTGAGGTGGTGCTGCCATTATGGTTGGTGTTGCTACACTTGTGCCAACCTCCGCTTCTGAAAAAATAACATCAATAAGTTAGAGATAGAAATTAAAAATAGGTTATTTATACTAAATGGTGAGTGTTTTGTGATTTATATAATTAATGTAATAAAATTAATGACGTGTCAAAAATTTTAAATAATCAGAAGAAGTCCGTGAATCACAAAGTTCAAAGTTGCAGAGAGAATTCCTGATAAGGACAAGACATAAGTACGTGAGTAACAAAGTACAAATTGGCTCAGAAGATTCTTGATAGAATCAAAATATGTGTTGTTATCTAAATTCACGGGCACACAACTTTAATTTTTTTAAATTTTACTTTTCAAGTGTAGATTTAAAACGGTAAATTAATTTACAAGAAAAGATTTGAGATGAGAGAGATGGCATATCCCCTATTCTAGCGGAAGGTGGGTAGGTTTTGAGAAAAAAAAACGATATTGAGCTTAATCCGCATAAAAAAGTAAAACAAAATAAAATAGTATTAGCTAAAATAAACTATTCAAAGCTTGCTAACACATGCGATAATGCAAAACATAGTCGTCTAACACTACGCAATATAAAAAGAACAAGACTTCAAAACTAGAAATCAAAAAGAAGAATGATTCAAATGCTTATCTTCAAAAGAAGTAACTTTCAAATTCTTTAAGACCATCAAAATTGATGACGAAAGATTCAAAAAAAAAGAAAAAAAACACACACACACACACACACAAACAAACCAAATCAAATCAAAAAGTATCATGAGTACCAAGTTTATCAAGAAGATTGATGACGAAAGTTTTAAAAATCACAAAGAAAGAAAGAAAAAAAACCAAGAAACAAGAGATAGCTAGAACACAAAACAGAGGAACTGCATGTTGTATATGACACACAAAAACAAAAAAAAAAAAGATTGTAATAACAAAAATTTACCAGTTTTAACAATAATTGGTGCTGGTCCAATTCCAATAAAGATCCTGGGACGAACTTCCTGCGAAAAATGTCTAAGACCACTACCACTTGTATGATGCTCTTCTTGCTCACGCCTCCTCTTTTGACCCGCCCACGACCCGGAGCTCGACGAAGAGTAAACAGGGGAGGGCGAGTTAGCGACGTCGGTCGGGACTATTTGTCCGCCGCCCGACACCACGTGCGACAACGCGGTCACCATCGCCGACATCTCCCGCGACTGGCTAAACCCCTTTAGCGTTGGTGAAGCCGCCACGACCGCGGATAAAAGGTAGTCCGGCTCTTGTTGTTGTTCTTGTTCTAGTTGTTGTTGTTGTTGTTGCATCATTTGAAAATATGGATCATAGTTTATTGGCGTTGTTGTTGGCGTTGCTGTTGTTGTTGTTGTCGTCGTCGTCGTCGTGGTTGCCGGAATATTAAATCTGGCATACTCGCTGCCACCACCACCGATGTTTTTGTTTTGGTTCGCCACTTTTTAAAAGAGCAAGCACATGCAAGACTAGTAAGAAAAATGATCAAATGAAAGTGAATCGAACCCTTTTTTCTTCTTGGTGAAATATGAGGACCCTTTTGACGAAAATGGTTTATATTGAAGATATTTGATATATTCTAAAAACACCAACTTGGAACAAATTGTGGTGTACGGAAAATTTATGCAAGAGTCTCCCTTTTGGAAAAAAAAGCAACTCGGTCGATTTATATATGAAAATGATGGGTGCAGCTAATTTATGGATTTATAAAGAACGAGGTAAGAAAAATAAAATTGGAACAAGAACTCTCTCTATGTATCATGTTTTGCTACAGCCGTCAATGAAACAGTACTACGAGAAAAAATGATTCTAACAAAATGTGCTTAAATAGTGAGTTTACAAGAAGCGTGGGAGGAAAAACATTAAACAACAAGGCTTCGTGTTGTTCTTCTAATTTTTGGAGAGAGAAAACAGGGGTGTGACAGGTAGATGCAGCCGACTGAAAAACTAAAGCAGAGTTAATTGCAAAACTTACCCCTCAAGTATCTGAATTTGCAGAAGAGGACCTTGTATGTTTTTGATTAGCAAATACCCTCTTTAGAGAATTTAAAGTACCAAATGACCCCAACCATTATTTTTGAATGTGTTAGTAACTAATAAATTTTTTTAGGCACTCGGATATTTTGTTAACCATATGCGTTTACTCAACTGGATATTATAGGTTTTTCACCAGTGATCATCAGCACCATTTAAACAGTGAGGACCAAACACGGTAAATTAGAACTACTTTTGAACGATTTCTCAACCGAACTATGGCGCGACTTGATGCCCTTAGTCGAGTACATTGGCAGCTAGGAGCCTCTTTTTGTGGAGTCTTACATCAAATAATTTTATCAACTCTCGAGAAAACCACACCTCACTTAAAATCTGGCAGTTTTGTGTTTGATTATCATGCTTTATGTTTTATGTAACAAAAATAAATACGTTGTGGATTGGGGCAACCCCCTGCATGTACAACTTAACAACCGCCGGTAATCCCTACTTCATCGGCATCATTTTTAGATTGTTTTTGAAATTATTTTAAAATATAATAATTAGTATCATGTTTTTGCTTTCACAAACTTCAAAGATAATTTTAAAACAAAAACAGCCATATTAAGTATAATATGGGGTATTTCCCAGTTTTTATCTTTTAAAGGGGGAATTTGTAAATAAATATCCATACAAGGATTATTTTGTAAAGAGGAATAATACAGTGGTACTTTTGCAATTTACTCTAAATTTAAAGGGTATCATGTTCACACGTTTTGACCAGTATTAGCCAAAATTACATGAACCTGCCCCTTCGTACCTCTTAAAGAGAATGTCGGTTTTGTACTTTGCCTCTCTGTGTGAGTAAGAGAGAGAAGCTTAAAAGGGACACAAATCGTCTTTGAATTGAGTTCTTGCTATCATCGCTGTTATAATTTGGTTTACCGACTAATATTTATGGTGAAAGCCTTAATCCTACCATGCATGGTTAATTATTAAGTCTATTTTATAGAGTGTGTGATTAATTTATTGCAACATTTTTATAATTATTAAATTGTAATTGAAACTAAAATGAAAATTGAGAATAACTTATATGTTATATCTGATGCATGCAATAGATATAGTAAATTGATAATTCATACTCAAGTACATAATAAATATATTAAATGCACCATAATGTCGTAAATTATAAAATTTTAGGGCTAAGCCCTGCCTAAGATTTAGGTACTTCAGTTAATTGCACTTGCAGTTAACTACTTAGTTATTGACATCTGGAGTTAAATGTAAATTTTCAATGTTGTATAAAGAAGTAATCAACAAAAAGTAACCGCGCCTAGGTTCATGGACTTCTGACTTGTTATTCAATTTGGGGCGTATACATATCCATGAAAATTCAATAGTTGCCTGAAAAATGCTACGTAGAAAACAATAAAATAGTGAGAATAAAAGTCTAGGTCTAAGGCAACTTGAGAGATAGATATTCTAATTCCCTTTTTTTTTTTTGTTTAGAGTTTTAGATATTTTACTTTTATTATTTTATCAATAATTAAAAAGTGAAGATGGTTATTTTAAAACTGTATTTGGCATACTTAGCATGAAAGAAAGTGGAAATCAGCCATCGTAATATAATGATTCAAATAACTCGTACAAATAGTTCTTAATCACTTTTCTTTGAAAATTACAAATAATCAGAAAAGTATTTGTATAAATCTCATTTCGATGTCATTGCCACGTTTTACTTTCATAGGCAGGTCGCTAGCTCTATAAGATATATCTTTTATGTAATTCTAGTTTTTGTTTGTGTTTCTTTTTAATAAAAAACTGTTATCAAAACCCATATTCAATAAACGTACAATAATAATACTTTTTAGTGCGTGTCAAGAACACTGACTTCATTAAGTTTTCTCTATGTAAGAAGATAGCTACAATATCTTCCAACAGATCTGTTCTATGCTAACTCTCACTTATCTGAAGTGGAAAATACCATTTGAATTACGGCTAAACGTTTAGAAATTCATCGATAAATAAAACTACACAAAATTATCCTTTTCCTTATCAAAGTTCTATTTGCACTTTTGATGATATGACATGTGCGAGTCATTAAAGAAGTTCAAACCACAATAAATTCTTATATGAGCGGCCAAGTTTATCTAATATAAAATCAAACGTGCAACATATTTTAATAAAAACCTCATTCCTGTTGCATTTTCATATCATAATACAGAAACCAAAATAGTGGTCCTTCCACGACAGGAGTTATTTCTCAACCACTAAAGCTTCCAAAATTAGATAATGTTCACGAATTTAAGATTGCTAGGTCACAGTCAACGCATTCAAAATCTGATATTGACTAAATCTTAGTCTTTCATTTTTATTTATATGATACCCGAAAAGCCTTTTTTCTATACTTTTCTGCATGGTTTACTTAAAATAAATGTATCGTACAATATGGTCATAGCACGTTTCTTCTCTGACTTTGAACTCTCCATATTAATCTTTGATGCCAATTCAAAAGGAAAAGTTATTGAAAAGAAACCACAAAGAGTTTGGACTCTATAAAAATCAAAGGAAAATAATATAAAATGGATGATGAAAATGGATGTAAACGAGATTTGAAATTTGCCCGGAAGCCTGGTTCTAAAGATAGAATTTGCTTTTTAGAATCAAATTCCAATTTTTCAGAGAGATTGATTTAATTTTTATATTTTATAGATATGTGTGTCAAGTTTGATTGTCACGGGGTGCTATTTGATTATATGTTTGTTTCATATCTGGCATCTGATTATATGTTTGTTTCATATCTGACGTTATCTGTAGTTTACTGTAAGTTAACCAGGTGGCTCCAAGTTCTATACTTATAGAGTGAGAAAAAGAGATATTGATATTTAAACAGTAGATAAGTTGAAACAGTATAAAAGAACTAAGACGACGATTGGGTGAAATTTCTTGTGATTCAAATTGAATATAAAATTCAAACAAATTGAAATAGTAAAACACAAGTGGAGACTCTTTGAGATTTGCGGTAATTAAAATGAAACAATGATGATTTTGAAAATAATAAAGATTAGGATTGGATAATCTTCAATTTCAAATTTATGGACCGAAGTCAACCAAGTTAACACATACGTGGACTCTTTAGGCTAAACCAGGTGGTTTACTACTACCCCTAGGCTTTGTAGACCTATATAGGGAGACAGATCCCCATTTTATAAAATAAAAATTATTATAATTCTTTAGAACGATAGAATGTAAATACATTTGTAAAAGGTCTAGATCTATTTTTTTTTTTGGATCTGGCCTAATCCAAAAATCTCTTGATTCTTTTGTAGGTGGGGATGACTGTATTTAAGAATTTTTAGGTGGATGAGTCAGATTTTAATACTTCTCCGTAGATGGTTCGGGTTAGTATGGTACTTTCGAGTTTTTTCATTAGTTTTTCATGCTTTTTAGAAATTAAATATTGCAATAGTATCATATATTTACTATTACTATTCTGTGGATATTAGCAAATTAAATCGTAGCCATAATAATAAAACGGGATGTAGGTTAGTATTTTCTATTTTGCAAGCAACATGCAACCTTAGTATGTTATGGTGGGCACATATCTTTTTAGAAAATGTGTTAGGTTCTTACTGCAACCTTGATTTTTTATTTTAATAGTAATATGAATGACGATAATTAAAAGAATTGATCTATAAAAGAAAGAAGCACAACGAATATTTAGTATTAATTGGACGCACCCTACTGATCACCGACCACCTTGTATCAAACTTTATTATGCACGTTCAATTACAACATGTGCGAGATTTAAAAGAAAAAAAAAAGGCGAATGAGAAAGAACCATGGCATGTTACTTCGTGCACAGGTAACGGAACTTTCCAAAAATTAAATTAGATTTAGAAAATCTAGATAGGAAAACATTCTAATTTTGGTATTTAGCAAGGCAAGTTTAATTAATATATATATATATATATATATATATATATATATATATATATATATATATATATATATATATATATATATATATAGTTAGAAATAAGAACTCCACAAATAATTTGGCCGAATTGTTTTTCTTCTTTTTTATGTCATGGAAACCACTGCTTTTGTGGTGCACATGCATAGGGTATGTTTTGAATTAAGACGTTACAATTTGTAGACAATGTTAGCTAGAGGAATCACACTAAATAAAACTGTTAAACAAATACATACCTAATTCATCCAAATCCTAAATTAGATTCTAAAACAAAATGTATAGTATGTTAATATTTTAAAGTTTTTACCAAATGATATTCTATTGCCTGTTCACATTCAAACCAATGCTTCAACTCAATGAACGTTTTTAAAGTGGTCCAAACTTCTTTACGCATAAGCCGATAGATACTTCAATAAAGATGATATAATGGAGAAACTATATATATACTTCATTTTTGCACGTGTCAACAAATATTATTAATGTAGAAGAAATATTAATTATTGTGGAGCGCACGGATGTTGAAACTAAAGGGTACTATTTTATTCTGACAATAAGTTAGGAATGGAAATAGATTGTTGAACTACTTTACGTAGTTTGCATCGATCATTCATATATATTCATTCCCCCAAGACAGAGGATTATGTACAAGAGGTGGGTGTAAATCATTTCTTAATTAAAGATTACTAATTAAAGTTGGTAGTTACTGAAAGCTACAAGGAGATTTGCACGCGCGTGGATATATAATTTTTATTGACTATGTCTTTCCACGATGAATGTTCTCAACAATAAAGGGATATGCCTAATTTTATTTTATTTTTTATAAATAATATTACACCAAATTCTTTGTTGTTAGTTCTTCTCCACAAAATTCAATTGTATTTATGAAAACCCAACACGGAACCCCCTATTAACAGAAACACTCAATATAGATTACTTTTATATAATAAATCAATTTTATCCCTATTCATATGAGAGGGTTTGATACAAGGTTTGGTAATAGGAGAGTCTGATTTAGGTTTTAGTAGTACAGAGAGTATTTGGAGCATTACTTTGGATAAAAGTAAGGGGTGGAATGAGATTTTAGACTTTTAGTAACATGAGATTTTTTGATGAAAGCTTAAAAAAAAAAACATATTGATGTTTTATGCATTTTCTCTGTAAAGATATTTTACTGTAAGAAAAATTAACACAAAAGGATTTGGTACAATTTTTTGGAAAACAATGAGTTTTATGCATTTCCCAAAAAAATGAATGTTCTATTATTTTAGTCGTCATATAATATTTACATACCATAGTAAAATTCTGACAATAGAGTCAGTAAATCATCAAATATATGGTTACCCAGACAAAATTATCTGAATAGCTGACAAAAAAGTTCGACAAGTACTACAACAACTTTTACTTCAAAGTAGCTACAGAGCCACATAACATAAGTGAAGATGTACCAAATAAAATACAGAATTTAATTATTATATATTACAAGTCGTGATTTATCTTGAAACTTCTCTGAATAGCCAAAATGGGAAAAGGATCTTAATTTGCACGGCAGAATCGGTTACATTGTACCAGGTCCAGGACTAGGAGATAGTTGTTAGAATTGGAATTTCTTTAATTATATAGATAGTTAAATTTTGGGGACTAAGAATTTTCTTCAATAAAAGGAGTATGAAACCAGAAGATATAAGGAAACAAAAGTTTTTTTTAACTTTGTTGTCTCTTAATTTGAAAACAGCATGTCTCGCTAGGGTTGTGGATCTACTTATTAAATTTAGTGGAAATCATATGGTGTCATAAAAAAGTGGCACATCAACGAACACATGAATCTGACTTGTTCATTAGTCTGGATATTTATTTAATAGTTGGATAGTTTAATATTTTTGTTAATGTATAATATATACGGCGGTAAACACAACTTTTAAAGATTTAAGAAAAAAGAAAGAAGCACAATCCCCTCAAGTTCCCCTAAAATGTCTTATTAAGAGAAAAAAAGATTTTAAATATCCAGAAACTAAAATTTATCCTAAAACATTGTGGGATATATTTCAATACAACTCTCATATGTAATTTTTAATGATCATTACATTATAAAAGATGAGATGTGTTGAAATCTATCTTACATTACTTGAGAATAAACTTTTATGTATTGATAATTTTCAGATTTTTCCTTGATAATAATTAATGTCTTCTAGTGGGAACTTAAGACAAATGTAGATTATTAATATGCATAAAGCTAGATTAATAAACATAAATTCATACACATGGAAAATCCAGCAATCTCACAAAAATTAAAACCTCATTAATTTGACATGTGAAATTTGAACTACTTATATATTATTTTGCCCTTAATTCTTGAAAAGAATCTTGTTTTAGGGGGTGTCTTGAATTACTTTAGTTTGATACCGCACGTAAAAAATAGTTAATGTACTTTTGATGCTAGAGAGATGCGACTAGAACTTGAATTGTTTTTCTTTATCATAACCAACAATATTTCACAATTTGTTTCCAGAAAAATATGATAGCTACGTATCAATTATTTGATGTGACATATTGATTTTCTGATTTAGAGGCCACTGTCCTCCATTTTATTATAGTATTTGATAATTACTCTTCTTTTCTTTTCTTTTTCCTTTTTGCAAATTGGACAGAAAGGAAACAACAGACTATCAACTAGCTTGACACTGACTATCGTGCATAAATTCCAAATACAGGTTGGTAAAAATCCAAAGTGAAAAATCAATTGGGCCTAATGGACAGAATATGGATGTAGTCCAATATTTCATCGTAATCGCCCACTAGCACCAACCTTGCTTCACCCACTTGTGTTTCAATAATATATTAAAATTAGAGAATCATAAATTTAGCTTTTTATCCTTTTTTTTTGTCTTTTTAGGTACCAAGTTTATCTCTATAGTATTGTTATAAAGAAAGTGTGAAGTTTTTTCTGTGGCCAAAAAGACAAGAAGTTCTTTTATTTTATAGATTTCTCCGAAAGTTCATAATCTACTATGCAACTTCCGTTAATTTGTATTTTGTTTTTGCTAAAATAAATTATTTATTTAGATACAAATATACTTAACTCAGAGCCGATAAAAGCGAGCGAATTAACTTTTCAGGACCTTAAAGTAATGTAAACAAGGAAAGTCGAGAGTACTTTCACTTTAGCTTGTCTAAATGAAAATGATTTAATTCAACTGAATCTTGGGCCATATAAAGATACATAAAACGCAGGGCTTAAAGTTTTTAGCAACAAAAATCCTCATCTATACTATAATATTGATTTTTCCTCGTAAGCATGGATCAAAGTTTTGATTTTGATCGCGGATTAAAAGAATCAGAATTTTTTCATAATATTTTGAAAATAGTCGTAGTGATTTATATAACTCGAGAACACAATCGGTGAACCGGTTCAAAACTGGCCGTTTATGCTATATATTTTGTGTGTGATCCGTATTTTAGAGAGAGTCCCATTAAGTAAATATTTGTATTTTAGGTTATATTCTTTTATATATAGTTGCTGTATAGGAGTAGCACTTTTATTAGTTTCTCTGTAAGTATAAATACTATTATTAGTTCATTAATAATATTTGTCACTTTCATTATTATTTTATATGGCATCACGCCAGACCTAAGTCTCCCACGAGCAAAATCTTCCGCTAACCCTAGCCGCCGCCCACCATGAGCTCGCCCGACGGCTCCGCCACATCGTCCGCCGGCGCTACACCCGCCGTTGAGCCACCCACCTACCCCACCGGTGATTCCGTTAACGGCGCACCAACACATCCCTATCAAGTTGACCGCCGCCAACTACCCTAGTTGGCGCGCCCATCTGACCGTCCTATTAAACGGTCTCGATCTTGCTCACCACCTGCTTCCGGAGGCAGCCCCGCCATGCACCAACCCGTTGGTGTTCTCTCCCTGGTTCAAGCAAGATCAATTGCTACTGGCAGCAATTTTTGGTTCCATGTCACTCGAAATCCTTCCCATGATCTCATCGTCGCCCACAGTTGCGGCTGCTTGGGCCACTCTGGGTCGTGTTTTTGCTAGTCGTTCTTGTTCTCGGGTTATGCAGTTAAAGGATGATCTCTCTCGTTGTTCCATTGGTACTCATTCTGTAACGGATTTCCTGCAGTTTGTCAAAAGTCGGGCTGATGAACTTGCTATCATCGACTCCCCCCTTTCCGATGATGACCTCACCCTCTATGTCCTCAACGGGCTAGGTCCAGAGTACCGTGACATTGCCTCTTCCATCCGTGCGCGCGAGAACTCTCTTCAGTTTGCTGAACTTCATGACATCCTGGTGTCTCATGAGTTGTATCTCAAACGTCAGGAGGCCGCCTCCTCCTCGTTGGTTGTCAACGCCAACTATACCTAGCAGAACTCGCGCAATCGGGGCAATGGTCGCCACAACAACAACAATCGAGGTAACTCAAACAATAACCGCGGGCGGGGCGGTTATTCTCGTGGAGGCCGCCACGGCAACGGCGGTCGTAACGGCGGATCCGGTCGTGGATTGGGGAGACTTGTCAACTCTGTGGAAACCCGGGCCATGTCGCACGGGGTTGCTATCTGTTTCAGCAGTTTCAACCGTCTGCCAATGCGGCTGTCTCACCTTCCGGAAACAATCAGGCGCAGGGTTCCAACAATTGGCTCCTGGATTCTGGGGCTTCTCATAATCTTACTGCTGATCTTGGGAATTTGACTATTCACTCTGAGTATGACGGCACTGACGAGGTTCACTTGGCTGATGGTTCTGGGCTACCCATCACTCATACTGGTACCTCTATTCTCCGGTTTCCTCTTAAGACTTTCACGTTGTCTAATGTTCTGTGTGTTCCGGATGCTAAACAGAATCTCCTTTATGTTCATCAGTTTACGAAAGCTAATGCTGTTTCTGTTGAATTTTATCCCACCTATTTTGTTGTTAAGGATCAGGTTTTGGGGAAGGCGCTAACTAAAGGTCATTGCATCAATGGGGTTTATCATCTTCGCGTTCCAGATTTTTACTTAAAGTCTAAAGCTCACTTTGTGTCGCTAGGCGTCAGTGCTTCATCCTCCACGTGGCATGCTCGGCTTGGCCATCTGGCGTTTAGCACTAGTCGTTTAGTTATTTCAAATTTTAATTTACCTTTGTCGAACAAATCTGTGTTGAAAGACAATTTTTGTGATTCTTGTTTAGTTTCTAAGACGCATCGTTTACCTTTTAATGAGAGTTCAGTAGTTTCTTTACATCCGTTGCATCATGTTTATATGGACGTGTGGGGTCCTACTACTGTCTCTGTTGATGGTTTTCGCTTTTACCTGTTGGTTGTTGATCATTATTCCAAGTATATGTGGTTGTTTCCTCTGCAAGCAAAATCGCAGGTTGCTTCTATTTTTCAGCAATTTCGCCTTGTTGCTGAAAAACAGTTTGGTCATTCGGTTAAGACTGTCATGTCTGATAATGGTGGTGAATTTGTTGCACTTCGCTCATTCTTTGCCTCTGTTGGTATCAGTTGGTTCACCACTGCGTCACACACGCCCCAGCAGAACGGCACTGCCGAACGCCGTCACAGGCATGTGGTGGAAATTGGCCGTTCCCTCATTCATGCTGCTGGTCTCCCTCCGGAGTTTTGGTCTCATGCGTTTTTGACTGCTGCTTATTTGATCAATCGCATGCCTACTCCGGTTTTGCAGGGGTCTAGTCCTTTTCACAAATTGTTTGGTAAAACCCCGAATTATCTCAAGCTCCGGGTTTTTGGGTGTGTCTGTTACCCGTGGCTAAAGCCCTACACGCGTGGTAAGCTTGAATTTGCTTCTTGGCCTTGTCTGTTTATTGGTTACTGCACCGCTCAAAGTGCTTATCGGTGTTTTGACTTGGCTACTAATCGTGTGTTTATCTCTCGCCATGTACGTTTTTGTGAGCACATCTTTCCGTTTCGTACGCCTGATGTACTTCCGGGTCTTTCGTTTCGCACGCCTGATGTACTTCCGGGTCTTTCGTTTCGCTCTCCAGCGGCCCCACGGTCCGATTCTGACCCCGGGCCCGTTCCCTTGCTCGCGCCACCCACGGCCCGCGTGCCGTCAGGCCCCGCGCTGCCTGCGGCCCGCGCGTCGCCCGGCCCAGCGCTGCCTCGCGCGCCCGAGTCCGCCTGCTCGCGCGCCCGCCAGGCCCCCGGGCGGAGTGTTCTGCCTGCGGGGGCGCCTGTTCCGCCGAGCCCCTCGCCCCGGGGCTCGCGCGCGCCTACACTCGCGCCTGATCCCACGCCCATCACGTCGCCCGTCCTGTCGACCACGGAAACGGCCCCGCGTGGAGTGGTCACTCGTAGCATGAACGGTATTTTTCGCCCGAAACGGATCTTCAGTGCTACTAAGCACCCACTCCCTGATGATGTTGAACCTACTTGTCTCTCTCAGGCACTGTCTAGCTCTTCCTGGCGTCAGGCAATGTCTGATGAGTTCACCTCCATGATTCAGCATGGCACTTGGGATTTGGATCCTCCTCCTTCTCGGGCTAACATTATTGGGCGTAAGTGGGTTTACAGAATCAAACGCAAACCTGATGGTTCTCTGGATCGTTACAAGGCGAGACTTGGCTAAGGGTTTTCATCAGCGTCCGGGTATTGACTACAATGAAACCTTTAGCCCTGTGGTGAAACCGGTAACTATTCGTTCTGTACTCTCTTTGGCACTTATGCATGGTTGGAGTCTTCGTCAGCTTGATATTAGTAGTGCTTTTCTCCATGGTACGCTACTTGAGCCTGTTTATATGTCTCAACCTCCGGGTTTTGTTGATACTTCTTATCCGTCTCATGTCTGTCGTTTGCGAAAGTCTCTTTATGGCCTTAAGCAGGCACCCCGTGCTTGGTACCAAGCTCTCAGTTCGGCATTATTGGAGTTTGGTTTTCGGCAATCTCAGGCTGACACTTCACTCTTCACGTTTCGTCAGGGTTCGGTTCACCTATTTGTTCTGGTCTACGTGGATGACTTGATTGTCACTGGCTCCGATGACTCTCGTCTTCTTGCTCTTACTAGTCATCTGAGTTCTCAGTTTGCAGTCAAGGATCTTGACACTCTTTCTTACTTTCTTGGTATTGAGGTTGCCCGTTGTCGTGAGGGTTTGTTTCTTTCTCAGCACAAGTACATTGTGGACTTGTTGTGTCGCCACAACATGGATAGCGTTAAACCCCTCACTACGCCAATCAGTGCCAAGCCACCGAATCTCTCGGTTTCTGCCCCGGTCGATGCCACTGAATTCCGGAGTGCTATTGGTGGCCTACAGTATCTTGCCTTGACTCGTCCGGATATTGCCTTCACTGTGAGTCGCCTGGCTCAACACATGAGTGCTCCCACTGCCAATGATTGGCATGCTGTCAAACGTGTTTTTCGATATCTCAAGGGTACTCTTCATCATGGTCTTTTGTTGCGCAAACCCCGGGACTTAACTCTTCGTGCCTTTTCGGATTCAGACTTTGGCGGTAGTCTTCAGGATGGTAAGTCCACGTCTGCTTATGTGGTCTTTCTTGGTCCTAATCCTATTTCCTGGCGTTCGCGTAAACAAACGGGTGTTGCTCGATCTTCCGCAGAGGCCGAGTATCGGTCTCTTGCTTCGGCTGCTGCCGAACTATGTTGGCTTCGGCACCTTTTTCGTGATCTGGGCATCACTCTGCCGTCCACTCCTCGTCTTCTTTGTAATAACATTGGTGCTACTCGTCTTGCTCTTCATCCAGTCATGCACTCTCGCATGAAACACATTGCCAATGATATTCATTTTCTTCGTGATTTAACGGGGAAGCATCTTCTTTCGGTTTCTTATGTAAATACATTGGATCAGTTTGCTGATGTTCTTACCAAGGCGTTGCCTCGTGCGCGGTTTGAGCTTCTTCGTTGATGGGACGTCAATTTTGCGGAGGCGTATTAGAGAGAGTCCCATTAAGTAAATATTTGTATTTTAAGTTATATTCTTTTATATATAGTTGTTGTATAGGAGTAGCATTTTTATTAGTTTCTCTATTATAAGTATAAATACTATTATTAGTTCATTAATAATATTTGTCACTTTCATTATTATTCTATACCGTAATATTAATATGTGTTTCAAATTTTAATACATAAAGTAACATACAAAGTGTTATTTGATGATTTATGGTGGAACCAAAAACGATTGTAACCGCTAATTTATGCACTCAAACAGAACTACAGGTCTCCTCGTACATAATACAAATGCTCAACTTTATGATTCGAAAGCAACATTTCAACTTGGTCTAGCCCTCAACTTGTGAGTCACTTGAAAAATGTAATCTTTTGCATCATCCAAAGTCATTATCACAACATTCCCCTTTCCCACACCTCGTGCCCTTAGTTTTCTTGATTTCATGAGTAACTTTTGAATTTATCCTAAAATAAGAAAAAGAAATAAAAGTTTTAAGCAACTTGACAACTTGACGCACTGCCAAAAGTAGTATGTTCTAAAAGATTACATAGTAAGGACAATAACATGTACTTCGAGTCAAATTAGTATATAATTGACCTTTAAACGTTGTTTCTCGTATCGCACAAAAAAAAAAAAAAATTCCTATTTTTATGGCTAATTTTGAATCTTTAATGGTCTCATGAGATTCCTCTGGTTTACTTCTTATAGGACAATGTTACAAGTAAGCTAGAGATGAAAAAGGCACAAAACAAAATAAATCAAATGTCACTTTTCCTCTCATGTCACATAACAATCACTTTCAGAATCTATTGGCAATCAAGGGGGAAGATATATTTCCTAATAAATGGTCCCAGCCAGATCTTGGGCGATCATTTCATATTCAATTCATGTTCACAAGATCTTTTTCTAACATGGATCTAAGTATTGATTTCACCTGTTAAATGTTAATAAAAAAAAATTATCGAGGACTTTTGAAATATTGCGAAAAAATTGCAATGATGTTTGGTGCATTGATTTGGACATTTTTTATTTAATTTCATTACCATGGAGTCAGAAATGGGAATATTTCGTTGTCTTCGACTACTTCCGAATAATGGCAACAATTTCTTTTTCTCTTTCTTGAAAACTATGGGTCCATTAAGTAGGTGGATCGGCCCAATAAAACTTCAGGGCCAGCCAAGGCCTATAAAACATGGACTAAACTAAGGGTCCAATTTGAGAAAGTCGAACAAAATATAAATTTTTGTTCATAAGTACATAAATTAAAAGATAATTAAGGGGTTCATTCCTATTACAAAGACGAAAAGGCAGTTTCAACATCTATTTGTTTAGTATTCGCACTCTGAGTAGAGGCTACATGTTAGCAAATGAATCACTTCCAAGTCTTACACGTCTTAATTTAAAATACTCTCATCATCAACACAAGAATTACTTGTCCAAATTTTGCATGTCTATCCAAAAATAGTGGACTTTAATGATTCATCCAACCAAAGAAGAATAAGAGTTATCTCCTCATTCTTCTATCATTCTGATTTTGACATGTAAAACTTTCCATGAGTTTAACTTTACGTAAATGTGCACAAAAGCATCTAAAGCCTAAAGGTACATTCTATACTTGGCCTTACTTTTAACCTGGAAGTATTTCATAACTATTGTCTCTTTTTGTGAGAGTGACCTAGGACCTAGGTGATCAAAAAAGTCATCTCTTTAGTCATAAATTCAATCACCATGGAGAGTAAATTTGACTCTATACCTCTATGTTTGTGCCTATCACAACAGATTTACTCAACTAAATTAGTTCAGTTGACATTGTTTGTAGGTTACTGCGTCTAGCCCAAGAGTTTACCCTGTGCGCATCTTAAGAATAATGGTTGTAAGTTCCCAAAACATTAGAAACAAAATTATATTTCTGCCATTCTTATATAAATTTGTTCTCGAGGTTATTGAATTATCACAAGTTAGGAGGATTTTCTTTGAAAACTTTTGTATCAAGACAAACATAAGTTATATACTAAACCTCGACAGTTTCAATGACTTCTTCATTTTTTCAAAATAGAGTAACTAAATGACTGGAAATGGTTTCTGAAACCAAAATCATCCAACTATGTAAAATGGAATAACAGAAAGTTATGCTTATTGCCTACTTATGGAATTCTCATAATCGAAAAAAAAGAAAGTGTAAGGCATAAAATGTGCATATTCTGCTGATATTATGTCGACTATATTTTAGATGTTGAAGTGTTGAACTAGTGAGTTTGGGTCTTGTTTATTGAACAACTTTCAGGCTCAATGCCTCAAACCAACCGTGCCCAACTTCCTAGACTGGATTGACACCTGTTAATGGACTTCTGTTTCTTATCACTAGCTCATTTCAATTGGTGTCTAATTTGGGCTGGAAGTTTTTCAGTTAGTTTTTGGGAAAATTATACTACTCTCTCTAAAATAAAAATTGAAATTTCATCTGCACGAAACTACTATAGCATTACATAAATCAAGCAAAACGGGTATTAGCAAAAACTATCCATGTGTAATCTCTAATTGGCATAAAACCCCCTGCGTAATTTTAATTGGCAAAAATTCAATTTCAAAATATTTGTAATGTAATTATTAAATCAAAGTTCTTTATATGAAAGCTGGTTCACAATTTCTTTTTCTTTTTTATAATTAAAAGGCTTTAGTTTTCAAGAATTTTATAAATGATTAATGGTTTTATAGAAGGGTAGAAATGACATTATATATCAAGTCAAACCTAAGAATTTGCTTGGGTGTGGTGTGCTAATTTCTAATTAATACAGGGGTGGTTTTTGCTAATTAAAATTACAAGGGGGGTTTTATGCCAATTAGAGATTACACAGGGATAGTTTTTGCTAATACCTCCAAGCCAAACCCGTGTCAAGTCGATCGCTTGAATTGTCATTCTCCAACGGTCCTGTTGAGTAGAATCTATGTTTCCTATGCCACGATTCCTATCATTTTGTACGACTTCGGTTCATGCTTTTCTTGATCGTTCTTGCGTTGTTTCATTTGCCTAACGCGTCATATCACTGCCACTACTTGTCTTTATTGCATCACCAAACAATCTCTAAAATTCTCTTGCGTATTTTCTCGGGCGTGTCACGTGGTTCACATCTAACTTATTTGCACACGTCTTCATTTATCACCTTATCATTCCTCGTGTTAACTCAGATCCGATGTAAGATTGCGAATGTCCGTTACAAATATAAAAAAAAAAACAAAGATATAGACTAAGATCTCCTTCTTCTTTTTTTTTTTTTTTTTTTCTTTTTCTATCAAAAATAGTTGTTTTAATTTTCAAAATTAAAACATAACAATGATAATATTCCAAAACACAAAAATGGAAAAAACTATTCAAACATATTATAATACTAAAATCTACATAAATTCAACCACCGCTATGTAAATTACACACTATCAACAAAAATTCACACTCTGATAAAGAATTTAGATCGAAAATTTGTTCTCAAAAACTTGAACTCGAGCTCAATTAATGGCGGACGATAGTAGTAGCAGCAATAATCGAGTGAAAAAGGAGTCAAATTTAGCATTATCAAATTCTCCGCTTCAAAACGACGACGTTGAAGATCCGGTCAAATCTCCTCCTCACTCACCCAATAACTCCTCAACTCGCAAGGTGTTTAATCTAATTTTTTTAAATTGTTCACTGAGTGTGATTTTGACTTGATTGACCTGTTTTTGTGATCGATTTGAGTTTGTCAATTGTTGTTTGTTGTTAACTAATCCATGTGAATTTGTATTTCAAGTTAGGTGTAGTATTGTGAAGTTGTTAATAGTTTTGATACTGAGAGTGTGATTGAAATGAAGTTAATACTCAACACTAAAGCAAGATCTAGGACTAAAGCTGCGATAATTTACTGAAAAAGCTGGGCTGTATTTTAGGAATTGTTTCGGTTAGCTGCATATAATAAGTCAAAATAAGGAGGTTATTAATATGTTGCGTTTTATTAGTTGGTCTGAGATAATATGAAAAACATTCAGTATTCGTTCGAGTCTATTAGCTGTCGCGTGTTATCTGATACCACTGCACTTGCTTTATCAGTTGCAGAGTATAGACATAGGTTTGATCTAGAGCAGAAAATCTTTTTTTCCGAATTCTCGTGAGGTATTTAAAAATTCTAAAGACTGTGATTTTGTAAACTGCTTATTGACTTGGTTGACTAATCTGTGATCGATTGAGTTTGTGAATTATTGTTCGTTAACTAGTTCATGTGAATCATTTCTCAAGCTAGGTACTAGAATTATGAAGTTTTTAAGAAGTGTGATATTGAGAGTGTGTCTGAAACAAATTAAAGAGCCACATCTGAACTGGAGAGAATCTGTACAAGTGATTTTAGGCAATTTATTCAACAATAAAGCAAGATCTAGGACTATACATGCAACAATTTACTGAAAAAGTTCGGCAGTATTTTAGGAATTGTTTCGGTTAGCTGCGTAATACGGTTCCTGAAAAAAAAAAATTCTCCTTCAATCTAGACTATTAGTTGTCGCCTGTTATCTGATACGGCTGCACTTTCATTATACGTTGTAGATTATAGACATCTAGAGTAAAATATTCTTTTATTCGGATTTTTCCTAGCTTGTTAATAAAATGTGAGATAATCCCGTCAGCAAGTTGTTCGGTTCTGACTCCATTACTTGACCAGGCTTGCTATGCTGTTCTTCAGAGTTGGGTTTCAAAGAAGTTTATGACTGGATGGTAATGCGTTCATTTCGAATAAATTTAAAAAACTGTCTCTTTGGTCCGTTCGATTTTTTCTTTTACTGAATTTGTCGGTTGGTTTTATTGCAGTGTTGTTCTCTTTCCAGTTGCTGTTACATTTTTTGTGACTTGGTGGTTCATTCAGTTTGTTGATGGTTTCTTCAGTCCTATATACGAAAGACTTGGCGTTGATATATTTGGTATGCCGTCAAATCATAATGTTACTCTGCCACCTCACATGCTCTTAAATTCTTTCTTCTAGTTTCAGATTTTGCAAACGGAAGTTATCAAATTTGGGGAACTAACCCATATACCTTGGAATTAGTTGATTTCTTTTCTATGGAAACTCTGTGACGTTTGGTCATGGACATGTTTTAATTGATCTTTGTTCACGGTTTCTTGGAATCCTTCACTTTCCGTATAAGTTATAAAATCTGTAAAATATTCTCTAATTATCTCTTCATATATCGTGCAGGCCTTGGGTTCATCACATCGATAATCTTTATTTTCTTTATTGGTATTTTTGCTTCATCATGGTTGGGTGCTACAGTTTTCTTGATAGGAGAGTGGTTTATACAGAGAATGCCGTTTATGAAACATATATACTCAGCATCTAAGCAAATTGGTTCTGCTGTCTCCCCAGGTAACTATTGGCTTATGGTGATTTGCTGATGATTTGTTTAAACACATAATTTAATATGATAAGAGAGTGCAGTTACTTCTTAACCACAATACTAGAATGTTGATGCATTGTTTTGGAGACTTGAGTCTTATGTGAAAAGTCATCACTTTAGTATCCTAAAATTCTCCAACTATGTACATTGCACTAGTAGTTAGTATCTGATATTTTCTTTAAGTTCATATCATCTTCCCTACATGTTGTGTTTTCATAATGTAGGTCAAAAGCAGTTGTTTATTGATATTGAATATGCCAATTGAGATAATATGGAACTGTTGCTTTATTTCGGTCTTCGTCATTAGACATGAATATGACCTCAGACTTTAAATGAGATTAGAAGGTTGCCTGAAGCAATTAGTCTGTCAAAGTTTTATATGTTGTTTGAACATGTTTCTACAGTTGTCCATGAGTATTGACTGAGGGTGTTTTATCAACTTTTGAGTCTTGTGACTTAGTACCACAGAATAACAGTTTTGAACAATACAATTTTAAGCTGAGTTCTCTTTTTGGCTCTCAATTTTGAAATGGGATTAGGATATTATTGAACATGTAATTGTCATTCACAATGCAAATTTCTGGTTGGTAGATTCTATCTTTGCAAGTACAAAATTTATGACTTAGTTAAGTTGAAATTCTGCTAAACTTTCTCTATTGCAATCTTGAGTTGACTGAGTGATATGCTCTACTTCTTGCAATGTTTATGAATACTGAATGTTTTTCATATTATCTCAGACCAGAATACCACTGCTTTCAAGGAGGTTGCGATCATACGCCATCCTCGTGTTGGAGAATATGCTTTTGGCTTTATTACATCATCAGTAGTTCTTCAGGTGCCTTCAGTATACTCATTTCAATAATCCCCTTGTACTGGATTAAGTATTTCGTGATTATACCCTAGTCTTTTTCTTAATTAATACCTTCGGAAGTATGAGTTTCCCTTAGATCATGACATGACGTTTTGAATATTTAACCCTTTGAAATTACAGGACATTTGTGTTTATAAATCACTAGTTTAGCCTATATTGGCTTCACATTTTCATTCGTTTTCTTAATTTGTTGTTTGATTGCAGAGAGATGATGGGGATGAGGAGTTATGCTCTGTCTATGTGCCAACTAACCATTTGTATATAGGAGACGTATTTCTGGTGAACTCGAAGGAGATTATTAGGCCTAATTTGTCTATCAGTGAAGGCATAGGTAGGACCGTTTGCTTAATAATGTACTATCGTTAGCTCCTAATTTTATTGATTTTTTCGTTTTTTATTGATTCATTCTTTCTTGTATTTCAGAGATCATTGTTTCTGTGGGGATGTCGATGCCTCAAGTGATTGCTCCTGTAGAAAGAATTACTCGTCAGATGGATCGAATTCCTTTGAGTCGAATGATGTAGTAGGAATGCTAGGATTTGCAGAATTGGTTGAGTAGAATGATGTAATTTTTATCGTGGAATTGGTGGAGTTGCTTGTATTATAAAAAATTTCAATTTTAGTTGGGTTTTGTTCCGTTCAAGTGTTAGACATAACTCAATGTGTTATCGATGCACTATTAGAGATAGTGAAGTGTATTATTTGTTGTTTGTGGAAAGGAAATTACATTTTGCCTATTTCTAAAGATTCCGGGTTGGCCAGTGCTTTTTCCGTGGTGTGAATTCTCTCTTCTGTTATGTAAGAAAGTTATAGCGGTAACTGAATAATTCAAGCAAAAGTTGTAAATTTTTTTAAAGTCACAAGTTTGGGGGTGTGTTCAAAAAAATCTAAAAGCTCCCTATAAGTTTGGGGTGTTTGAAAAAAAATCTAAAAGTTCTCATAAAGTTATATTCGAATTTATTAAAATTAACCACCACAAGCTAGAAGTTAGGAAATAACAACTTCTAGATTAGAGTTTTAATATGTCATTTCACATGACGGATGCGGCTTTTTCGTATCTTCTTGTTGGTACATGTCACCTCTAATTTGTGGTGAATGTCTTCATTTCTTGCTCTAGTTTTTTAAATACTGTGTGAACTAAATAATAGTTTTCTGGTCTGACTACATGGTCGAACAACGAGATAATAGGCATAGCCCAAAGAAGTACACTTCAAACTCTATAGCGTACGTCTACATTATTCTATTATTCTTTAAGTAATCTTAACTGATTAATCCTTCCCACGACTATAAACTACACCAGAATTCATCAAGGTGCACTCATAGAATGTTAACATGGGAGGTTTGAGACCGTTGAACTACCTCAAAAATGTTTAATAGCTAGGACTTATGGTTTTAATTATTTCATTGATGTAAACTATACAAATATCCTTGAAACTTCCAAAAATTGTAATACTAGAGGTTCTATATGTTATATTTTTCAAACTTTAGGAGATATCTCTGTAATAATTTGACCAGACCTCAAGGGGCGTAGGTTGTAATTATCCTGCATATAATACAAGAGAAATATCTTTTGTTGGCTCTTTCTGTCACTCACTTCCCAGGAGAGGTTCCATGAACTTCCCAGTCAATTCAACAAGAGTTTCATTGCAAGGTATGGAGGTCAACACAAGCCAATACATCGTATAAAACTTAATTTCTAGCTCTCAAGTCTTCAAAAAAAAAAAATCAATAATAAAGAGATGTAAAATAATTATCTTTTTGTTTAACTAACAATCATATAAGTTATGAGAATCCATTTACTTATACTTACTTTATCTATCTCTCGAGCCTAAAAGCTCAAACCAACAACATAATATACAGATAGATACAGAAAAAATGGATGGTTTACGAGGTTGTTCGAGTGTGACAAACATGGAGAGTAACACACACCATATTTCTTAATGATTTTTACATACAATTTATCTACGCCTGCATGTCTTTGTTGTCTAAGGCAGCAACCACAAGGAACGAATCCTTACGTGTTTTTCGTTGATCGCCTAGCGTTGGCTACTCTTGCATTAGCTCCATTGGCCTTTTTCTTGGAGAGGTTGGTTTAGCATGCTCTGTATATATATGTTGATTGTTATCACAACTTTTTTCTCAGCAGTACTTTTCAGGGGGGACGCTTTGCTGAGGAAGGTTAGTATCTAGGGGAAATCTTTTGTACCAAGATTGTGTACAACTCTATGTACCACTGTTAGACTTATGAACGTTGATATAACTTGTGGCGGAATCTTAATGCACACAGTAGTGGGTAAAATAAGTATCTAGATTTTTAACTTAGTTCTATTACACGAGGCATACATCTTGTGGTGGTACATATAGTGGTACACCATTTTGGTATAACACCTAAATACTTGGATACTTTGTTTTCTTAATTATTATTGTTGCCGTTTTTAGTAATTGCTGTAAATTTTTGCAGTGCGTGTGGAGCTATATCGCTAGTGCTTGGTCTATATGTCATTCTATGGGGGGAGAGTGAAGAAAATAGACTTGTGGAAGAAAATGAGAGGAAAACAGCATAGTGGAGAGGAAACAGTTGAAGTATTAGATGCCAATCACCTTATAGAAAATGGGACCATTGCTTTCCATTTCTTAAAGTTCATCGTGTAATCATCCTTAGCAAAAATTAGATTTACCATGATTTACGTTTATATTACGGTAGAAAGTGGCATTTTACAAAACTTAGTTTCATCATTTAGTTTTAAGATGAGGGTAGAAAACGTCAGATTCCCTATTCTATATCTTATCGTGTATAAAGATGCAATTTGCCCCATAATCTATTAAATATGTGAGATGTTCCTCTAGTCAATAATTCAGCAGAATATTTTCATCTAAAAAAATTTGTTTTTAATCGAAATATTAACCATAAATACAAAAGTACATCTAGATTTGAGCCTAATTTCAACTATTAAAAAACTACAGAGATTGAAGGAATATCAATTCCGGGGAAAAAGAAAAGGAAAAAAAAAAACTAACCTCACGATTCATTTGGGATTACAAAACACAAAATTTTCCAAAGAATTATTGAAAAAGAAAACGAGAATTTTTTTTGCAGAAAGTAGTATAAATGTGTAGCTGTCATCTTTATCTACGCACAAATTACACCACCGTATCTTTTTCCAGCTTCTTTATTCTTCGAATGGTAAGCTAGGGGTGTTCATGGTTCGGTTTTTAAAAGAAGCCAGATCGGTTGGCCTAAAAGCACTAACCGATAACCAAACCAATGAAGCGGTTCGGTTTTAACTCATTGGTTCGGTTACGGTTACGAGTTAACCAATGAACCGATTCTCTACTTATATTATTAATAATAATATAATTTACAACTAAGAACACTAAAATTTTAAGCCTTAACACTTTTAGTGAGTTCAACTTTGTAGTATTGTTGTCGCATTTTCTTTTTTTGTCTTCAACAAATTATAGAATTTAATGAAATTATGTAGTTGGATTCAAAAGATGTTTAGTTTATTGGAGAAAACTAGAAAAAGATAATCGTAGTTGACAAAAATGAAATTACGTTGTTTAAAGTCATGAAAACTTCATCACGTTTCTTTTAAAGTGAAAATAGTAATTAATAAGAAATTACATCCTTGCACATAATAAAATAAGAAAGCAGTGAAAATATGCTTTGTAGTGTTTTTCCCTCTCCTCTGTTACAAAATAAGTAAAATAAGGTACACAAAAGTTAAAGGCCCATAAAAACTAAATTCTAAAAAAATAATAATCGGTTTTCGATTAACCATTGGTTAAGTCGGTTCGGTTGTACAAAAACTTGATTTTTTTTAACGCCCAAATGTCAAAACCGAGAACCTAACCGAGGTTTTGTTTATGGTTTGAACCAAATTATCGATTTTAGGTTCGGTTTTCGGTTTTAACCAAACCGTGGACACCCCTATGGTAAGCTCAAAAATGCTTCTTCATTGTTTTCCAGCCAATTTTTCAACATAACTTGACAACCATGTTGAGGATGCAGGCATTGAAATTAGAATTTTTCAACAATCAATTTTCCAACCAATTTTTCAACATATTGAGGATGCATTGACTGAAATTAGTTCATGATATGTTATCAAAAAGTAATACATAAATTAGTTCATCACAAATGTGACTCCGAGAGGTGAGAGCATTCAAGAAATTAGGATTTATGATTATGCATAAGATACAGAATGAAAATCTTATTCTTACTAAATAAACAGAATTTAAAACAAGGTAAGCTTTTCATGATTCCCATCAGAAACCAGGAAACTATAATACAAAAATGTAACTATCAGTGAGACAGAGACAGACCTTCTGTTCATATCCTTAAGTATTAGAGTAATTATCAAGAATTAACCGAATAACGAACGACTTCGATTGCGTTCCAGCCGTGCTTCCCTCTGTAAGAGCCAAGGAAAAAAAAGATAGCAAATCTAATTAATGGAAAAAATTATCAGCTAATCATCACAGAACATGGTAATAGTGAGTACCTCTTTTTTCCTGCATTCCTTGTAAACATCAAAGTGCTCTTGACATTTACTCTTGTCAGTGTTATTATTTTCTAAGCCTGCAATGTCGGAGAGAGGTCGAATTTATAACAAATCAATAAACCATGCAGCTTATCCCCAAATAAACGCAAATACAGTCGATGAAAAAAGTTGAGTTTTCATGGTCTAGTTCTGCAAAAGCAATAGCCTTCCAGAAACATATGCTTTGAATTATTCAACTCCAACTATAACAGAGCACAAAAACAATATAACATCAATCTCGTAAAGATAGGTGGCAATCTCAGACAAGGAATCCGTAATAGATAAGGCAAATTATTCTCATAATCAGAAGTCATACTGTGGACCGAGTATTTTAATCACATGCAAATGCACTGGATTGCCTCGTTCTCTTTTCCTGTCTGATAGTGCCCCCTTTATTTTCCGAATGGTTACCTGTGCACATATGTAGTCGCGATTTTATCTTTTACATGGAAAGTTACCAGAAACAACACTCAGAACATTCCTAAATGTTGTGAAGCATGATGAGTTCTCTGCATACCTTTTGAACTATTCTCCTCATCATCTTGTATATCTTCTATTAAATAAATAACCTTTAGCGTGGCAAATCTGGGGAATTTGAAGAGTAAATTTGCAGAGATTCAAAGATGATTCTGCTATAAACCCACTGCGTAGGGAGGCAAAGCAAATGGGCTTTATTAGCTCTACCACAGAGCTTAGCACAATGGACAAGGCATCCATTAACTGGGTTACTTAGATAAGTTTAAGCGGTTAAACATCTGTCCCAGACAACTTGCACACTTCCTGGTTTTCTTAATAGAATCCATATAACATTTAGACTAGCAAAATCTAACCGTTGTTCCAATATACCCAACTATTGAAATCCAGCTGGAATGTCAACGTTAGTTGTGCAGAAGATTCACAACATCTTATTTAAGGTAGGCTTTCAATTCAGCTGGAAGCACACAAAGTCATTGTTAATATAGATGCTCATCAAAGGATGTTGCCATAGGTTCATGGAGTTTAAAGCAGGAAAACGTGTTAGTGAACGGGAGATCTTATCTAAATCAACTAGTTCTGACCTTTCCATCAACTTCGATTTCAAACACGTCAATAGAAGGAAGTACTCGCCTAACTAAATAGCATAGGTGATCCCTAACCTGATGAGGGGCCAAACTTTATTAAAACACCAACTTCCGCCTACTGACAAATAATCTTAACTTATATCTTTGGCCCCGCATAACCCACAAAGCTTTCAAGCCAAAGATGAGCTACCTCAATCTGTCTTGGCATTTGAGTTGATATCATGCAAACAATTACACATGTAATGTTATGTCAATCTGCATAATCATACAGTAACATAAGACATTTAAGTGGTTTGGTTCTCGAAGTTTGGTAGTTGAAAATACTTCTATAATCTCTTTAATCTTACTAAAACCACTCCAGCAAAACTACAAGCGGGTCGCCACGTTTGGCACTCTAATAGAGCTTCAATCATACTACTCCCGACTTTTGGACGCATTTTCAACATTTCTTTTAGGTACTCGATTCGATATTCCCAAAAAATAACCTCGTTTTCGCCGTAAACAATTGAAGTTTAGTATGAATTCAGGGAATGAAACTACAAATTTGCCTTAGAAAGTTGGAACAATGTGTCAAGAAATAACGAGGCCACGGTATCGAAAATCTAAACAAACGAGAATCACGAATGGCGCGAATTCTAGATAAATTATTCATAAAACTCAATCTCAAAGCCGTTTAATTGAACACAAAAAGCTTCTTGCAATTTCAATTGCAATCAAACTAACTATAAATAAATTGAGCTTGAATCATCGAGCGATTAAAACTAGAGAATTTGCACTCTGCAATAATATTAAATACTAAGCAAGTAAAAATAAATAAATGAATAAAAAACCCTAATTTTGCGATTTTGACGAGAGAATCGAATAGCTTACATTTAAGAGAGGCAGTGTATGCAGGATAGCAATCAGAATCGGCGAATCGAGCTGAACTCGGATACGCCGGAGATTGAGATTTCGCCGACGATGACGTCATCAGTCCTCTGATGATGATGATGATGATCAATTGAGAACTGACTCAAGTTTTGTTGTATTCTTCTACTTGTTGTTAATTGCAAACCCAGTACTTCTAATATAGGAAATTAGTGAACAGGCCCATGACTTTTTATTCTAAAATCTAAAAATTGTTTTCGTGATTAATCATAATATACTTTAGTCATGCTTGCTTTTGATTATTAGGTTATTTATTTTCGTGTTTTAACTATAGTTATTGTTATTGTCTTTGAATAGGAAACAATGTGTGATTTATTAAACTGTCCCTTGAATATTCAGTCCGCTTCTAAGAGCACTAACTAAGAAAGATCAAGAAATAACTTGCAACTTTATAAACTACGGTGGCACTTGCCAAAAGATAGTATAGGAGCATGTTTAATGCTATTTACCCTTTGGATAATTACATTGAAATTTGAAATTTAGTAATCACAAACACTACCTTCGTAGACTTTAACATTATAAAGCCGACATCTATTTGTAAAGCTTTTCAAATTTCAAGAGATGTTTCTATAATTATTCAAATCTTAAGGGAGTAAGTTTGTGATATTCTCCAGAGATAGTTTGTAACAATTGAAACAACAGACTTTTCATAAAATTGAACAAGAAAACAAAATCACCTGACCACAAACATACAAACAAGTGATCTATCTATCCATAAATGAAAAATGAAGACAAGAATTACAATCTATATAGTGTAAGTTGAACAAATAAACCAACAAAATGTGTGATGAACAATAATTCAGGTACACTTGCACCAAAATAAAATTAATAATTCAGGTACACGCAGCTCTATTTCTACTTGTTTCATATAACAACAGGGTCTCTCGAAAATAAATTTAACAGTTCTTGTACGAGACCCTCTTATTAAGAAAGAAATATAAATTACGAAACAAAAAATAAAAAGGAAAAAAAAAACACTAACTTTACGATTCATATGGGATTACAAAACACAAATTTTTCCAAAGAATAAATGAAAAATAAAAAGAGAAAAAATTGCAGAAAGTAATATAAATGTGTGCCATAGCTGCTTTTTTTTATCTACACACAAATCACACCACCATATATTTTTCCAGCTTCTTTATTCTGCAATTGGTGAGCTCAAAAATGCCTTCTTCCATGGATTCAAGCCAAGTTTTCAACATATGGACTTGATAAACCATATAAAGACTTCACCTTTTTCGTGTCTAATCGCAATCCAACCCGCAAACTTCCAATACAATACCGCCTCTTGCCAAAAACGGGTTGATACGAACCCACAACAACGAGAAAATAGAAGCCAGAAGAATCGACCACACCACAATAATGGTGGGAAGCCTATTTTGTTTACCCATGAAACCTTTCAAGAACGGGTATAAATGCACGATGACCCAAATGGCGAAGAAAAGCCGCCCAAATAGAGGCCCCCATGACTCGTACCCGTTGTTTATGGCATCTGAAATCCCGACTACGACTCCAATAATGTTCATGATCATCAAAGTCATGGGAGGGATTAACAGAGATGTCCACTTAAAGAGGTAAAGCTCTGAAAAAGCTCCGTCATCGGCTGCTTTTGATGTGACGGTAAAGGCCGTGTTAACACCGGCCAAGACTTTGAGGAGACCTTGTAATAGAGCGAAAAAGTGCGACGAGACACCACCGATCACCCAAAATTGCTCGTTTCTCCACAAGTCGTCGATCGCAACGCGGCCCCATTGCATCTCGAGGATACTTGTTACGGCAATGGAAAGAAAGAGGCCCATGAAAACTAGACTAGCGTAGTTACTGATCTGTAGATGAAATGAGAAAAAGGTTAGCTGAAAGGCCCAGTTTTGGTAACACAACTATTAATGGAGACAAAGAAATTACTGAATATGGTTGATGGTTAATAAATAAGTATTTTTAGGATTAACAGCATTTACACCCACTGAGGTTTAAAAGAACCTTCCTCAAGTTTGAATAAATACAGAGACAGCTCCTGAAGCATAAAGAACACTCAAAAATAGAAATATATCTGTACAGATTTATGAAAACTTCAGGGAAAGCCTATGTAGTTATTCAAACTTCATGAGTCTTTCTGAAATATTATTTCGACTTTCAAGAGGTGTTCCGTAATTATTCAAACAATAGAAAGAGTTCTTGTAATTAGACCAGATCGCAGGGGGTGTTTGTAATTGGCCTTACCTCTGGCACGATGAATTTCCCAGTAAGGAGGCAAATGGCGGGCAAGGTACAATAAGTGATCAAGGGAAGTGAAGTCAGTGGATAGATAACTGAGTTAATGTAAGAAAATCTCTCCAGAGGTTTCAGACCGCAACCATATCCATACCAAATAGGACAGTGTCTGCTCAAGAGAATTTCAACGGATCCCAAGGCCCATCGAAGCACTTGGTGCAGACGATCTGAAAGATTGATTGGAGCTGACCCCTTGAATGCAGGTCTTTTTGGAATGCAATAAACTGATCTCCAACCGTGGCAATGCATTTTGAATCCAGTCAAGATATCTTCAGTAACAGAACCATAAATCCACCCAACCTGGTAAATAAATAGACTTTGAGAAACAATGCATAAATCAACAAAAATCACGAGGTAAAGACTCGATTTTTACCTCTTTTCCCCATTCTGTTTTATCTTCATAACCACAACTAATAACATGGATAGCTTCTTTCAAGAGTGCTGCGGATGTTGCGCCTGGGGGAACTCCACCTTCTTCTAAGAGTGTTGAAGCAATAAAAACAGGTGATTGTCCAAACTTTTTCTCAAATTTAATCTGGGGCATGAGTGATGATTTCTCACTATCAATCCCTGCCATACAACAAAAGTTACCCGTCGTTAATAAAAGACTCCTAAAGTTATATCAGTGATTAGCTCTTTACGATAGTTAGACATTTATTTTCTAACCTTCTATTCCTTCTTCGATATTTTCAAGAGCATGAATCTGTGTTGAAGCTTCCTTGCTCTTGGTCTTCTTCTTACTCTCCTTAGATTTCTCCTTAGATTTCCCCTTCTTGTTCTTCTTCTTCGATCCGAAACAACAGCATATCCATTTCGGCAAACAGTTGCATGTTTTGCCAGGGGGCTTAGTCTTCTTGGGGGCATCGTAACCATACAGAGCTTGTCTTCTGAAAACACATCCAGTTCCGACATAAATAGGACCTTGGATCCCATCAAGCCCTTTCATGTTTATCTGTTAACAATTGACAAGAAATTAGCCTCTTGCAAGATCACAACTATTATATCCACAGACAAACCAAAATCAATGGAAAAAAACTCATAATATGAACACGCTATACATACATCGAAAAAGACAACATTGCGATTTGAATATCTATCGTGTCTATCAATGCCATCGAATCTTTGAGGAAATTGCACATAGCATATCTTCTTTCCCGCTTGCGGGTCCATCATGAAACACATAGCTTCCCTGAGGGCCTTGCTGTTATTTATGTAGTGATCACAATCAACATTAAGTAGGTATGGAGCATTGGAGATGACAGCTGAAACCCGAATCTGAATAATTACAAATAAATAATCATTAATCATACAGCTAAAATCTGTTGAAAACTCATCTTCAAAAAAGAAAACAGAGAGAGAGAGAGAGAGAGAGAGAGAGAGAGAGAGAGAGAGAGAGAGAGAGAGAAAGAGAGAGGAAGAGAGAGAATGAGAGAGAGAGAGAGAGACAGAGAGAGACAGAGAGAGAGAGAGAGGGAGGGGGAGAGAGGTTACCAAAGAATTCATAGCACCAGCTTTTTTGTGATGGTCAAAACCAGGCCTCTTCTCACGAGAAACATATATAAGACGAGGCAACTCATTTCCGTCAGTATCCCGTACACCATTTTGACCCAGAAATACCTATTAAGCAGGTAAAAGAAAAGGTTCATAATTAAAAACCCATCAGCACCAATGTAACAACAGGAAAGAGTATAATGAGAATACAAATTTACCTGGATCATTCCAGGATGATCCCTGACATTATTTCCTGGCCATGGAGTTCCATCTTGCATTGTCCAACCCTCCTCTGGAACCTTCTGGGCCATGGCAACCAGACCATTTATTCTAACTTTAAACTCTTCGTATTCTCTCTGCACACAAAAAGTTAAATGAATAAAAGTTTAGTAATCAAAGTCAAAATCCAAATTGGCCTATTCTCTCAGTAATAGTGACTAGTAAACCATGCATTTAAATTATGTAAACCAAATCCAACATAATAAAAGAAAAATGGAAAGAAAAAGCATATGATAGGAAAGAGTATATCACCTTCATAGCACGACGTTCCCTCACAAATGTTGGTTCAACCTTGTCTCTCAAATAGTCGACCTTTTGAGCAAAGTACCATTCAGGAGCCCGAGGCTCAATAAGAAACTTCTTGCAGAATGGGACCCATTTCCTCGCAAACTCAGAGGTCTCGGAAAGAGCTTCAAAAGTAAGCATCGCGGCACCATCATCAGACACATAGCATGCAATCTTGTCAATAGGATAATCCGCCGCAAGTATAGAAAGAACTGTGTTTGCAGTAATAAGTGGAGGCTCTTTCATGGGATCCACAGTACTGACAAATACGTCTACTGGGGCTAGCTCCGAGGGCTTCCCCTCCTTTTCATACCTGGTAGAAAAGTATGAAAGTAAGCTCAGAAACCCAAACAGCAAGAAAACAGGAGAGGGTGTGAGGGAGGGAGGGAGGGAGAGATGGAGATATACCTTAGTGACAGCCTGTCTAAGTATGTTTCTCGCTCAATCGGGAACCACTTCGGGAAAACATCAAATATCCATGAGACAGCAAACCATATCTCACATATAATTGACGTTAGCCACAACCCATATGCATCATTGACAGGGTGAAGAATTCTGTAGTGAAAGAACAATCCAAGAATCGCCATACGAAGTAGAATGACCATTCTGTAAGGATTTATCTTGCTTGAAGGAATTGGGAGCTTTCTCGAAAGTGGCTGTCTGCCTTCATCCATCCTGCCAATAAAGATGAGAGGCATATTTAATATATTGAAGAACTCAACGAAAAGTGTATGACTTGTTTCTTCTCATTGATTTGATCATGAAGCTAAAATTACAAAGATTAATTAAGGCATCGGACTTCTCCAGCTTGGAATTACCACATAACAAAGGAAAAGTGAATTGAATTTGTAGTTTGATCATAAAATGACATGTAGCTAGAAAATGTACAACGATTCCATGGAAATTATCCATAACACGGACAAGGTCTAACTCCATCAGCCACCCATAAATCAAAAGAGTAGCATAGAGATCCAAACAAGTGAATGATGTTTAAACCAATGAAGCGCAACAGAATGATTGTGATCAGGAACACAACATATGGAATTCTAGATGGAAAACTCGCTATAGATATTGAATCCGTTCACTGATTGAGAATCAAAGCATCTTATCCACACAAAGCCAGATGAAAGACGAAATCTGCAATCATACTCCCGTGGAGCAATCAAATCAGATGGATCATACTTCATCTCCTTAACAGCCTCCTTCCTAGATACAATGATTTGCTAACAGAATATGCTTTTTCCCCTCTAATTTATCCTTGTCTATGGCATGAAATATAGTAAGGACATATGAGAACATTAAGGATTCATTAAAATGCAGCATCTCCAAACAACATTTCAGCCATCCCGTCCTCCGACCATCCTACACATTCAACTCGAGCTCCAAAAGTATACATTCCATGTACTGTTCTCTTTAAAACTTCAACAGCTTCATTGGTACTAGAGTTACTATAAGTTATCATCAATGACTACCAAATTTCACCACTGACCATACAGAAACTGTAGTACCAGAACCTTTTTACTATTCCAACATATTGGTCAACTTTCTCCATGTAACAACGGCTACAAAGAACTACTCCCAAAAGCCACTAGTCAAATCAGTGATAATACTACAGAATTGTAAATAATTAAAGCAATGCCAAAAATATTAGATGTTTAAAGAATTGAAATGAAAGAAATCAAACAATTATTATCAATAAAAAAAGACAGAAAACAAACCACCGACACTCTATACATCACATGATAAAGGAAAGAGAAAGGGGCCTACTTGGGCAAATCAGGATCATCCAGCTCATCTCCACCACCTTTGTCTCCTTGATGCTTCACCACTTGAAGTTTATCATTCTGCTTTTTCTTCCACTCCTCCATTCTTTCCTTCCAAGCAACAGTACCATAACCATAAACAGCCAAATCTTTCTTAGGATCCATCGGTCGTGGCGGCACTGCAGTACCGATAAAATGCATAAAATTTATGATCTAGAGAATATATCAACATAAAACTTATTTAATCATAAACAAAAAAGAAAAACTTACAACTCATGGAGGAATCAGTAAATGGCATAGGATGGACTCGCTTTCCACGACCCGCAAAAGGCGGGATAATAAGAGCGTGCTTGTCAGCAGAGATTGTATCATCCTAACACAAATAATGCACAATTTTCATTAAGGATTTCCATCAGAAAACAAAGATTAAAAAAGATCAAAACTTGATATGAATTCTACCTCTTCACCGTAAGTAAGGAGAGGAATCTCTGAGTTAACAGCTGCAGGGTCCACTTCCGACGCATACGTGATTCCAGAAGCAGTGCGGCCGATGTTATGGCGAGAATGGAGAGCTGCTTCAGACATCTGCTGAGGATAGCCATTGTAATCAAATTCATTGTCCAAATCATCAAATTCATCCTCATCCTCATCTCCGTCAACCCTCGGACTCCCTGAAAACACGAAAAATCTCAATCAATCCACATTATTCTTAACAGAGTAGCCTTGACTGAAAAATAGAAGCAAGTTTCAAATAATGAAATAAAAAAGTAACCTTTAATACGCTTGAATCTGGTTTTGCACTGAGGACAAGCTTGATTGCCCTCCCTTCTTTCATATTCGTAACACGGTCTACAAATAGGGAATGCACATTCATTGCAAGCAACAAAAGGCTCCCCTTCTGGAGAAAACTCAATCTCATCTCCACAGATCTGACAAATTTGTCCACTTAACTCCTTCACAGAAGTCACCTGATAAAAGCAAAGCAATTGTGTGGGATTAGAATCAGATCCAAAAAGTTACAAGATCCCCAAACACTAAATCTTAGATTCAATAGCATACATTTCAGCAAAATTCAATTGGTGATAAACATAAATCTATAACAAACATACAAAAATGAGAAGAATTATGAGTGGCTCTGAAATCTAGAAGTGTGATAAAAGGAACTTCAAGAAAACCAAATCAGGAAAAGTCAATTGCTTTTTTTTTTTCTCTAAAAACACAACAGAGATTCAATTAAGTTTAACACCAAAAAAGCAATACCAAGGACAAGAATCATAGAACCCAGAAATTTAATTCCATTATCAAACTACACAAAAGCTAATCAGGAGATGAAATCTGAGCTTCAAGACCTAAAATTTCAGCTGAAAAACAAATGCACCGACAAAAAATTACACCCCTAAAAACTCTTAAACATGGCCTAAAACTCCAAGAACAAAAAACCCATTTGAGATAACAACCAAATTAACATTTTTGCAGCATAAAAATCCAATCTTGAACACACTCACTCTTCCAATCTCATCTGCATTGATGAGCACAAACTCATTCCTGTTGTGTGAACCAGCTACAAGCCTCCCTTTAGTATCCATCTCTCAATTAAAACTCTCCCTCTTCCAATCAATTTAACAGAGGAAGAGAGAGCATAAATGAAAATGAAGAATTATATCTTTCTTTCACTCAAGACCCATTTTTGGCTTTAATTCTCCACTCTTCTTAATAAACCAACAAAAACCCACTTCACATTAAACAAATCAAACCGAATAGGACACATTAACCGCACAAATCAGTGAAAAAAATGAAAACTTGGGATTTAACACTGTAAAGACTTGGACTTTTTTATGTGGGGTTTTTTTATTTTTTAATTCTTGATTCTTTTCTTGAGAGAAACCCCTTCTCCCCTGTTTGTGAAATTGATAAAGAGGTCTCTCTCTCTCTCTCTCTCTCTCTCTCTCTAACTCTCTGTTTTTCTTTCACTTTCTCTCTCTTATATTTGTTTTCTCTCTCTTGTTGTAGTGAGCTGTGAGGGGGGTGGATCAGAGAATCAAAATGACACAAGGGTTGAAGAAGGGATCGGACAAAGACAAATAATTACGTGTGTGTGTTCTGTTTTTGCTTTTTTTTTTTTAAGAAAAAATAATAATAATTAATTAATTAATTAAAAAAATAAGGAAGTTAATATGAAATAGAGGTTTATAGAGAGAGAAAGTGAAAATTGGGGAGTGATAAATAAAAAAGGTTTTAACGCGTAATGAAGGTGGTGGAGGAGTGAGGGACCCACCGGACAGCGGTGGCGATTGGAGCTGTCCGGAGGGTATTTTGGTAAATGTTAATTGGTGAGTTAAGACTTAAGAGAAAGGAAAAAAATGACAAGAGGCATTTATTATAACAAAGAAAATGAAGAAAAAAAATTGCATCAGCTTTTTCAGCATTTAAGAGGGTTTGTTTTATGGTTTATGACGTTTGTACCAAAAAGTTTGTTGAGTAGGTGTGGGAAGATTTTATGATGTTGGTACGTGAAATTTATTTATTTTGGTACCTTCTAAAGGGTTTTAGCTAGAAAGTAATAAAAATTGGTAAATTTATTATTAGGTGGTGTACTTAAATTCATTAAATAAAAATACTTTTAATTTCAATTTATATTCATATGAATTCAATAAATAAATCGTGTTGAGTCGAACAAATGAATCAAGTTTCTTTGTACATTTCGAGAACGTTTTACTTATCTTGTTATCAATCCGTAATTTGCTATACTACTTTAATATATATATATATATATATATATATATATATATATATATATATATATATATAAATTGAAGGTTTGTAAAGTGAGATTACTTGTATACGAAATTACCTATACTATGAGTGTTGTGATCTCGTTAAAAAAAAAGAGTACGGAAGTTATACTAGATCTTGACCAAGAAAAGAAGAATATTGTTCATAAATATATGCTTTTTTAAATGCTAGTTAATGTCTTAGTTGAAACTGAAAATTTGTTGTGATTTGCAAAGTCTCTTTTATTTAATTTTTCTTTTGACCAATGTGGCTGGTGTGGTAAAAAGATAAGATGTTGAATCCTTTTCGGCCAAAAATGGGAATTTAAAGAATTTAGGCTCAAATATATATTTTGAATAAAAGCAAGTAAATAAGTCCAAAAAAAGAAAAATTAGCTGCATTGACTGAGTTGTCCCCCTATGCCCTACTACTCACAAAAAAGTGTAAATTAAACTTATTTCCGTTGTGGAGAATGAAACCAATAGAATATAGATCGTACTTTACAAATAGACACTTGTATTTTTATGAATTTGCATATAGAGGACAAAATGTAGTGGTTATGAATTGTGATAGGGTCAGGAAAATTTTTGCCCGGCCCGTACAATAAGATTTTTAGTGGAAAAAGATAAGTTAAAAGTTACAAACTTGTTGCATGTAAGGCACATTACATTTTTTTGAGTAAAAGAGAAAATGCAAGTATTAAAATTGTATATATCTTATGTACATTGAATAGTATAAAAAGGAATTTTAATTTGACACGAACCTATATAAGTTGGAATAGTTTTAATTCTACGCTTTTGGAATTTTAGCAATACTTTGTTGCAGGCATAATTGATAACAATATGTGGGTCACATTTCGTTTAAATTGTCTGGATTTATTGTTATCTCTATATTTTAGTAAGAAAAGGTCCATCTGAATTTATTTCCTGCTTTTTCTTTGTTTTTGTCAACTTGTTTGAATTATTTAATTCTGAAAATAATACTACTTATTCGGTGAAAAACTCTAATGTGAGGCCAATCTGATGTAGATGTTGGCGAAATAACCTTTTTTTTTCGTTGGATGTTGGGAAAAAAAAAATGAAATTACATAAAAATCTGTGAAATGAAATTAATTCTTTAAGTTGAAACTGTTTCCACTTTCCACAGTTTCTGAATTCACTTTCCCTAGAGATATTAAACTTTAAATATATTTGCTTGTTTTTTCTTAACTTCAGTGTATTGGACACTAGATTTTACTCTGGAAAAACAATTGCTCACATTGATTCGAATAATAGATCTCTTTAACCCACTAGTTAAATGTAAGTAATGCATGAATTTTGTAGATTGCAAATAAATTAATTAATGGGAAATTATAAAAAATTTCTAGTCATGTTTATTGATAGGAATGATGTTATATCAGTTAAATATCATGCCCTCTGAAAAAACAAAAACAACAAGTAAAATTTGGAAGAATGAACTAATTTGTGCAACGAGTGAATATAATTTATGCATGGTATTTTGTTAGTTATTACGAATAAGAAGAAAAATGCTAAGTGCATATTTGAGATGTCATAACTGAACATGAAGTGTAGCAAGGTAAGTATAAGCCGATGAACACCTCACATGTTGTGATCAAACGATCAGCAAGCCCTAAGGCACCGATCGAGTCGGTCGTTAGATCGTGCTTCAGACCACGGCTAACTCCATGACAGTGCACGTGTCATGCAATTAAAGTGAGTCATGGATCGTTTGTCGTGATTCATGTGGATATTACTTATAAATATCGCGTACTATATACAGGAAAAAAAAAGTTCATTAGTTTAATATTAATTAACCATAGCTCAATTGTACGATCCGGATCTATCATTAGTTGTCCAATCATAAAACTGTGAATGATCTTAAATTCTTATTTTGTTGACTTATGCAGGTCTTCGCTAAAACAATCTTTGGTTGATTATAAAAAGTCTTGAATCTATTTGTCGACATTCCATTAACTAATTATCTATAAATAACGAGTATAATGCATATAAAAGGTACTTTACTTTTATGACCTCGATCATACGATCACTACTCATGAGTTATCCGAGTCATTAGATCTTTCAATTTTGGACGACCTTAATCTCCTAAATATTTTTTTTTACTTACACATCATAATGTCTACCTTGAAACAACATAAGTACTTATCTCACGTAAAGTATTTTGAATGTAGGTTATCCCAAATGAAATTAAAACATGATCCTTAAAAGAGGAAATATTTAAGTAAAAGACGTGGATATCTCATATGATAGTGAACTATCTTCTTCAACTGACACAATTTACATCTTGGTGGTTTTATTGTTTTAACTAAGTTTCAGCTAGGGAGATTATTAGCAATTAGCTCAAGTAATTTCACAAATTAAAGAACCAGAAATGTCAAATGCAAGAAAAAGTCAGAGGAGGGGTTCACCCACCCCACCCCCACCACGTTCAAAACAGCATAAGAAGATAACTTAAGTGTGAGCCTGAGCAAATTGCTTCGAGGGTCACCTACATATATAGCCAGCCCCACAAGTGTGCACTTGTGTTGGCTACTTTGTTGTTTTTTACATTTGCCAAATTGAATTGACATGATTTAGGACATAGTTTCACTTTCACGGCCAATGGCTTCACCATCACACAATGCCATGTGAATATTGAAAGACTTGGATCTACTCACAATGTCGTTGTTGCAATTATCAGAAATATAAAAGTAGCCATGCGTGATAAATATATTATTTACCTTTTTCAGTGTTAAAAATGATTGTTGTAAAGTATATTTCATATGAAATTAAGTTGTATTAATAAGTGAATAATTTGTACATCTTAAAAAAAAGGAGTATATGTATTCAAGACCAATCCAAACTCATAGTAGCCTACTTTTCACCTAATTTAATTATTTCATAAAAAGAAGTACCATAACAAAGTTCTTGTGCAAATTTGTAAGAGTCAAAATTCAAAACATACACAAGCAACAACATTATAGTGAACAGCTCTAACCTATCTCGATGTCCATATGTAGAAATTTAATTTCCTTGCTACGCATTTCTGTGTTATGTCCATTGAGAATCTAAGAATAATAAAGGAAACATAATTGTAAATATCATTAAAAAAGTATATATCCTTCGAGACCACGCATGTGTGTCCACATGGTCCATGGTTTTTTTTTTTTTTTTTTTTTCTCGTGTGACAGCTATAATAAACAAAGCAAGTGGGTCCCACCTAATGCTTCTCTTTCAGGTACCTGTCTTCTATAATTTAGTTTGTGAGATTGCGTATTGAATGTGCATCTGTGGAGACTGTGACGCATTCGATCTACTATAAAATAATTGGTGAAGAATTTAGAATTTTTTTCTTTAATCATATCATTGAATCAATATTTTTATGCACGTCTTATGCATATTCATCTGACATTTTACCATCTAATTAATGACAAAACCATGGCACTTGAGATTTATGCATCTTGATCTGATATTGAACTTGATATACAACCTTTAAATTATTCCCGATAAAAATTGACCGGGGACCCAAAATAAATAATTATTAAAAAAGATAAAGCAACAACACCTATAAATTCACTTAAATATTATGATGTAAAATTAATCTAGTAGGACGGCAAGAATCATAAATGGCGAGAAAATGATATTTAATTTCTGACTTAAATACATGGAGGACCTAAAGAAATATATGCAAGATGTGTCTTAATATTGGACACATAGTCCAAATGAGAGTGGTAAAACATTTAGTATTAAATAAATTCAATTGAACCATAGGAAAAAAAAAGAGTATACGATATTAATAGTAAATCTTATGCAAGTTGCATATCATTATTCATGGGAACATGTTCTAACCAGTGACATATTAATAACTATGGAATTTCGAGCCTACCAATGTAATTAAATAGGAGGAGTATAATAATTTGAGAGTTTTTTCTTCTACTTCTTCTGCCTGTCTTTATTAATGCCTGTATGCATTATGAATCAATTACAACTTACAAGCAATGTTTTTGTGTTAATTAATGATTACTCAATAAGAATAGCTGACATTGTGGTTATATTATATATCGATCCCTTTTGACTGTTTTTACTTCTCTTGCATCGAGCTGGAGACAACTAAAATACACGTGGTTAAAACTTAAATTTTATGTTGAGTTATGCAACGTGGAGATAAGTTTTGTTTTGAATATTTAAAAGAGGCGGATTTTATTCTTACTGTAATAAAGACATAAATATCTTTTTCGCAAAAAATATCTTTGTGAGTTACTATTAAATTTATATGTCATGAAGATTGAATATTTTGGAGATTAAAACAAGGTAGAAGTAAATCAGAAAATTAGTTAAATACGATTTTCAGTTGACATGCAACATACATTTAGTACAAAAAATGTAAAAGTGGAGTACTTACAATAGTGCAACCACTCAAAACAACTTTTCTTTTATCAAGAATTACTAAAACCCGGCATACTTTTATCATTATCTTATTAATTTCAGAGAACTTTAAAAAAAAAAAATCAATAATCAAGATTGTTATATATGCATTGACGAGTTATGATTAAGTTTTGATTTCGTGAGCATCTTTCTGTGTATTACTAATTAGTTGATATAATTGAAGACTCACGATTAAATTCTGATTTTCTTTTTGACATCTTTCTTTTTGTTGCTAAAGATTACAGTAAACAACCCTATGGATACATCTTCTGCTAAAAAGAAGTTAGCTATTAATAATTTAAAGTGATAGACTTGAGAATATTTTCTTGACTAATTTTGGTTTGTATGTATTATATAACGATGCAATGATACAATATATAGCGAAACATAAAAACGCATAAAAATTTGTTTGAGATGGCGTCAGAAAGTTAGTTCTTTTGCACTCGAATTACCATTACATATAAGTGGTGTATGTATATTAGGAATGCAACCTTAATTGTAATTCTATAAATTGCCTACAGTACCTCTAAAAAATTTCGTCAGCTTATACCAACCATCTCAACATGAACTAATGTAAAGTTCTTTACATTCCACAACATCATGACTTTTACAATGACAAAGTAACAAGTAACATTTAAACTTTTTGTTTTTGGTTATTTGTAACATTTAAACTTTTGCTGTAATAAATAAGTACTATATATTTTAACTTTTTCCTTGTATACATTAAAATAAGAAACTATAGAGTTAAACTAGTAAATTCTTAGTTTCTCCTGAAAAAAATGAGCTTAGTGTGTGATCATATGGACAATCATATCTTGATATCCGTAGTGTCCATCTTTTTATAAAGCATCGGATGCTTCCATTTTCATATTAGCTGGTGCTAATCATTAGCTAATTAAGAATTGATGTTCCACAAATGAGGATTTATGCCAAATGTCAATCACTAATTGGCTAGCATACACAGTAAAAGAATTCTTTGCTTTCCAGTTAAAGTGCGAAAAGTAAGTTCATCTTTGTGATTAAGGCTTCGCAATTAACTATATAAAAGTATAAAATCCCATAACTAAACTAAGGACCCCTAACGAATGATTGTAATATTATGATGTCAAATCATTCGTCACATACCTACTAATGGCTAGGGGGTTTTAAGTCATACAAATGCAGACGTCAATCAATTTGTCACAAATTAATTTTATAAGTTTCGAATTGAATAATTTTCTCATCTGTGCAATAAACTTCTTGACCTTTGTTTTATTTTATTTTTCGATGTCACTAAAATAGTATTGGATCATCTGCCAATTTCGTCGTACTTCGTACAAGCACAACTATTCAATTTTAACAATTGAAGTACTCTTTATATCATAAATCAAAGATTCGTCAAACTCCGTGTTAGAAGTTCAATGCTAAAACTTGTTGCATAATGCTTGAGTAACATTTCAAGTAACTTGCATAAAAAATTTCTTTTGAATGTGATACTTGACTGAACCTTTGTTGCTCGGGAGTAAGACTCGTACTCCTCTTCAATAAAATTACTTTTGCCGATTAAAAAATTTAAACTTTAGTGCATATCTTTGAAAACATATGTGAATTTTATGCACTTTTTTTTAGTTCCTGCACTATTTATCATAACAACAAAAGTTCGAATTAGAAAGTTAAAGTAGTAAATGCAAATCACTTATAACAAAATGTTGTAAAGTCAATCTTAAAGTATCACAAATCTAGCAATTTATGTCGAATAATATAGAAGAATCAGCTAGCATATGTGACTGTAGCAGAAATTCCAAATAAGATAATAGTCAATAAACTAATCATGTGGTTCATCATAACACATTGACCTACCCCAATACCAATACACCCACGCGCCACCTCCCACACGAATCTCACGTGGGCCAACTACTGTTTGTCGGTGGAGGCCAAGGCCCAAAAGTTATAAAAAAAATAATTTAAAAGTAAATTCGAGTCCATTAGCCCAATAATAGCCGATACTTTTCTCCTTAACATTCAATACGACACCGTGCCCATTGCAACCTCCATCTTCGTAGATCAACGGCGATGAAAGCGCCACGCGTCGTGCACTGTGGGCCCGGATTACAGCTAAGTGAAAAACACACACAAGTGAAGTTGGTCTGTCGCTTTCATTAGCTATCAAGCAATCTGTTTGGACTTTTTTTCTTTGGAAAACTAGCATTGATGTTAGAATAAAATAAATTAAATAAAAACTATGTCCTCTTGGATATTTTATAGTGAAAGAGAAATATTCTTTTATTTTATTGCAAGATTTGGGAGTCGGTGGTGTATGGTGTGTTTTTTCTTTTTGTACATATAGTTAGAGCATAATTTTGCATGACTTGAACGAAAGTTTTTTGTGTTATCTTTCATGTATAAATTTCTCTCGTATTTTATCAAATATTCTGGACGAACTCTATTAACAAAATTAATTAATTAATTTACATTAACTAAATCCAAATTCTCAATTTCATTCTATTATGTGTTAGATAATAAGATGACTTGATGCACATGAGGAAATTTAAAACGATGTTCTTGATACAAGAGTACATATGGTAAACATGAGACAACACGTTGCATTGTTCCAGAAAATACACAGAGTTTTATACAAAGATATTCTAGTATATTTAGTAGGTACAAAAGTAAGTCTCATATAATGACTTGGCATGTTTTACAAGCAAAGATGGGGTGTGATGCATGTTTCAAACATACAAGATAACTCTATGGACAAAAATATAACATGAGGAGATTTAGTGCACAACACTCATAACAAAGAGGGGTTTTGTGTATTTTCCTCAATAGAATTCAAGCTACGTTTTATTCCAATTCCAATTACAAATATTGATGAGAAATGGAAAAAACGTGAATTGGGATTTAGAAAAACTACGAAAAATGTGTAATTAAGGAACTAATTGATGAAATAGACATTGCCACCGATATTAAGCTTATTCTCTTCTAGGCTTGAGTGCTAGACCGTACAATGTACTTAAAAACAAAGTTTACAAAAAGCAAGCGACATTTTTTTTTTCTTTTTCTTGAAAGTTGAAACAACTGAGCAAGTGACTCGTGAGCTCTATTTACGAAAGTTTTATTACTCGTTAATCTTTTTATGTAAACAATTAATTATATCTCGTCATTCTCACAAAAAATATCCAATAATGGGACATTTAACAATGAACAGTGGATTCTCTATAGTTGTATATAATAAGTAATATATATTCTCATTTAAATCAAGATCTGTTAGCTTTTAGAATCGGTCAAAATCCATATATATTCATCAAAAGGAAGATAGTGAGTAGTTAGGACAAAATTTGTGGTGACAGCCTGTTAAAATCAAAGATATTCTTCTCTTCCGGGACCCTCTGCCGACACTCACACTTGCTTCCTCAGTTTGACAATATAATGTCACTTAATTTTCAATATGAAAGAAAAGAAGAAAAAAAAAACATAGAGTACTTAAGGCTGCTAAATATTTATAGTGGTGCTTTTTTCCTCTTTTCCCTTTGATTTATAAGTTGCTTTAATTTGTGTAGCCGACAGTATGCTTAAGCTGTTACTTGTTAATTGTTATTAGTGTCTTATGTAACCTAAAAAAAATACTTGTTTACTTATAATATATACAAAACAGCACCGTTTTGTAATATACTTTTAACTGGTGCATGGCTTCTCATAATTTTTTGCCCTATTTTGTGTTTTCTAATTTTTTTTAGTTGAGTTACATATTTTGTTCTTATCAAAAATCTTCTATTCTATTTTGTGCTTTTTATAATTCAAATAGTTGTGATATCACATATGTCAAGACATGTTATTATGATTAAATTTTTTTTAGACAGGACATAGAGTATCTAAGTTGAGAAAACTTAGAGTTCTATTGATGCTTACCATATTTTGGATTTATACTCACTAGTTGTAGCTGTTGTTTCTTTTTGATCGTTCATCCTCTTCTTTTTTTTTTTTTGTTCTTAAACTGTAATTTTATATTTAATATATGACCCGACCTCATTTAAAATAAAAGAATATACAGTAATAGAGTATAATGTTTTATTAATTTTTCTGTTTTTTTACAACTGCAATATGATTTAATGTCACTGACCAAAACTGTGTAGGAAGGTAAGAAAGAGTAAATATTCTGAATTTGTTGTCAGAAAAGTGGAAATTCATGCTATTATTGCTGCACCATAGATCCCACCATATAAATGGAAATCAATCTGATTCCATCAAATCTAAATTTTACCGACAATGGATCTTCAGCATATAAAAGAGGAAATCATCAAAATTTGTTCATAATATTACTATATTTATCAAATCATAATAATTTTTCCTCAGCCCCGCGTAGGTTATGGAGCTTTTTTGTTGTTAAATGCGTAAGTTGTGGCTTGAAAATATTAAATTATTCAAAGTTTCCTAATACTTCTTAATTAGCAATCTTTTAGTTAATGAAACTATTTTCCCAATTTATTTCAAAACATGAGAAATACAAATTAAAAAAAGCGTTGTGTGGCTGCTGGGATTCGAGCCCAGGTCTCCACGGCCACAACGTGGAATTCTCACCACTAAACTACAGCCACATTTGTGCTTAGATTATGGAATGGCTTTATTTAACAATATTCATGGATCAAATACCAATGAGCATAGTTTAGTGTGTTTTAGCCTTTATTGTTTATTTGACCCAGGAACAGCATCTACCTTCAGCATAAAGGTTGGTTTTTTCGCTAAGTTTGTTAGATTTCAGCCCACATTTTATATTTTGACTTTGTGGATTTTAAGGTAAAAGCTACAATGATGATGAGAACCTGAAAACTATAAAATTACATTTCTTGATAATTGTGATGACTTGTGTTGCTTCATTTTGAAAAGAGAAACCCAATGTGTTGCATGTGCACACCACCACATCCAACATATTGCATAAATATGTATGAAATATATCATAAAAACCAATTTTGTAAAAGTTCTCTCATTGTCTTTTCATCTACAATGATGATATATTAAAAGATAAATGCAAGGAACATATCACCAGTATGGGTTAGTTTATTCAGCATAAATGATTTAAATGTCTATATCAAAGTAAAAGTGATAGTTTGCTTTAAAATAGCAAAAATAATTCCTTGAGATTCAATCATATGCAATCTTGGTCCAAATTGAGAAACAAATGTATTTATGTTTGTACCCTAAAATTGTGGATTAATGTACGTGCACTGGTAGTACTCTATCTACTGTTTACCTAATCAGGTAACCTTCTCATTTATGGATCAAAATTGACATTAGAATGCAATAATCTTAAAATATATATAATGATAACGAATGCACAAAAATGTCACAAGATATCATTTTCCTGTCACTATATGGTACCATTTTTGCTTCACGGGTTGAAGCTATCACATCAATTCACAAGCCAAGCAAATCTGGGGTTTTGCAATCCCATACGGAAGCTTATGCTTTTTTGATAATGAAATCTATTTTGAATATGTTGCATTCCCCTTTTATTTGTATTTCTCCGTTTAATTAAGTTTTGACATATTTTTACCATAGTAAACTATTTTCTTTCCCACTACGCACACTACTTTACAGTGTACGATGGGAATCGAGATACATCACTTGACAAGTAAATACTTAGAAGACGTATAGTCAAATTGATGTCGTAGAATTAAACTTAAGTTTCATAAATAATTTTGCCTAATCATGTGGGTTGCTAGTTTATGATTGTAGGCAATGAAGAAAATGTAAGTCAGATGGTTAGATTGCATTAAGGTTTGATTTAAGATGCAAAACTGAATTAGAATGCCACTCAGAGATAAACTATCTAACTTCATAATTCTTTGCCCACTTTGCTGTACGTTTGTTTTGCAAATTATTTATCTAATATCGTTAAAACTTCTATATTTGGTTGATACCTTGACGTAATTTTTGATACCTCGTTATAAAGTTCGGAGGATCAAAACTGTGATAACAATCAGTTATTTTGAGACTTAATTTTCTTGCATTAACTTCAGTTCTCTTTGTTTTCCTATATGAATAAATGAACACAAAATCCTATAAAACTGCATGCTAGATTTTAATATTGCGACTCCCCACATATCCTATTTCAGTTACAACTCACAAGTCATATATGAGCTTTTGGTTTCCCACTATTTATGGGCTACTTTTAGTTTATTCTGTGGCCCAGACCAATAAGAAGCCACAAAATCAAATGGGCTCGTGCCTCAGTATAAATAACACCAACATTATCATATAATTCATAGCATTTCTTCCACTTTACATCAAACCATCTCTTAAGACACACTTTCTTTTTCTTAATTCACTCCAAAGAATGGCCATCATCAAGCTTCCTCTCCTAGTATTGATCTCATGCCTCGTCCTGACAGTGGTCGCCATCCCTGACGTTCCAAAAATCAAGCACGGTGGAGATATCCGCGCTAGGTTAGAAGGCGAAGGGGGTGGCATGATGGATTGTTGGAGTTCACTTCTAGAGCTCAAATCATGCACAAATGAGATCATACTATTTTTCCTCAATGGAGAGTCTTATCTAGGAATGGGGTGTTGTCGGGCCATTCGGATTATTACGCACGATTGCTGGCCTTCTATGCTGACTTCAATTGGTTTCACGGCCCAAGAAGGTGACATTTTGAGCAACTATTGTGGCATGTCTTCCCCACCTCCCGAAGTTGGGCCGCTTAAATAATCTATTGCGGTCCAATTTGTGATAATTGGTGATTGAGTAGTCTTGATAATGGAGTCATAGCTCTTGTTATTTTTCATTTTGTCATGTTTGGAGTTTAGGCTGTGTTTCCACTAATATTCATGTCCTTTTACTAGTATTAATTCTGTCTTTGTCATTGCCTTTTTTCAATGCATTTTGTTTGTTTCGTTTTCAGTTTTATTATTATGATTAAATAAAATAGGACGCCAAACAAACTTAGATAAATGCCACACAAACATGCGTTACTATGTCTTTTATGATTGCTAAATTTTTTTAATCTCATTGTGTCATTTTCATCAAGAATATATAGTAGCAATAAATAATAATAGGAAATAGCAACTGCTATGATCTTGACTGAAATATAGAAAATTAAAGACCACAAAAGAAAAAAAAACATACATGTGAAAATAGTTAAGAAGATCCAATGAATTACATAAAAAAAAATCAGACAATGCAGGACGAAAATTGACAGATAAACAAATTTTATAAAGAAAGCCCACGTACAGCACGAAGAGTTGACTCTTTTAACTTTTATTTTTGGTTTATCACAAAACTTTAATTAAGTACAAGATTTCTCCAATCATGACAACCACGTATATATACCGTATGAGATGTATAATATCGACCATCCAACAATGACATCAGTTAATATGTGGTGACTAGTGAGTGGATCACATAATTTAAGGTCTACGTCACTTTTACCCAATTCAGTTGCATTATTAATATTAATTTTACATTTCAAATCAAAATGTAATTGATATGGTAATATTAAGAGAGGAAGTGATTAGAAACAGCATTATCTGATTTATTCTTTGATAAGATGTCACATATTATATTGCAGCACTATTAATCATAGTTTCCGTGTTATTATGTAGAAACCCGTCCACTACTCATATGGTGCCCCCCGGGTAAAATTCTAAGGTAAATGCAATACTCTACAAATAATGAGGATTGTGCAATTAATTACAAGATGCAATATATTTATGAAGAGTAAAACTGAGTGAAGTTGCACATAACTGGAATAGTTAAAAGTTAAAACTGATAAATTTAAAAGACACATGGGAATGGAATAGTACCTATATATATGTTTTTGAAACCCATAAAAATAAAATTTAATAAAGAACTAAATTTTGGGAGAACTAAGCCAATAAAACCAAAAAAGAAAAAGATGAAAGCAAAAGTTTCATTTTTTTTTGATCGGCGCAAAAGTTTCATTTTAGAGGAATTTGATAACTTTCAAGAATAGGAAGGGTCGAATTAATTTTCCGGTGGTAGGGGGCTGCATCAAACTTGGTTTTTTCCAAGTCAATTACTAAAACTGTAAAAATAAAACATGATGGATGTGAAAGGAATCTATTTATATTGATGACACTTTTTTTATAAGCTTAAATTATCTATATATTCAGATTTTATGAAATATATTTGATTTGAAACAGTGTACTCACTATATAATATTTAAATTGGAATCGGATTCATCTAACAAATATTTTTAGAACAAGGTTTTCATATATTATGACACTTTATAAATTATAGCATGAATCATTTGTTTCACATGTACTTAATTCACTCAATTAACAAGTCTTTTTCACCTTCCAAGTCCCAACCACCATTTTATCGTAAAATTGGTTATATCTTATTCAAAAAGTCATTTGAAATTACAGAAACAACATTTCATTCAGATAAAAAACCATCGTCTCAAATCAAATTAAACATATTGTAGAACTCCACGTACAGACGTACTACACAAAATAAAACAGCAACATATTTACAAACTCAACTACACCACTACGTACCAACAATAGGAACCACGATATAACGTGATTTTTCTGGTGAATTAATAAAAGCAACATAATAAGCAAACACACATTTTATTTAGGATTTTCATTTTATTGCAGCAGATTTAAAAGAAATGGTGCTTCTTTTTGCCCTCCACTTCCTTCTTCTCGTGATGCTCATGGAACACATAGCCACCGGCTGCGACTGCCGCTGCCGCAGCAATCTCCTCCTCTATCTTGTGCCTGTGCTTGTGCTCAGGGTCATTCTTTGCCTCATGCTTCTCATACTAGATATTATTTTAATCAAATTACAAAGATAAGGACACGTTAATGAAATAACCATGATGAAGACAAATATTGTAATCAGATTAATTAGTTAATAGCTCATGTTGTCTAATGAAATCGAAACAAATAATTGAAAAAACATATATAAAATAAATTCTAAATTAAATGAAAATTTAATACGATTTCAGGGTCGACCCGAAGAGTTTTGTTGTTCAAATATCGTGGGTATTCTGGATTAAGATTTTAGTTTTGGATATATGCTAAATATTCAAGGAAAAGAAACAATTTTTTAAAGATCTTCTCTACATATTTCAGAAAAATTTATAAAAACAATTGTTGGTATCATGGATCAAAGTTTTGATTTAGTATGCATGTTTTGGTTTTATTAAGTGATAGAAATATTCATTATTCTTCCAAAGATTTTCAAAATATTTAAAAAATGTCACTTAAACAATTGTTGTAATAAATTTGATAAATACTTTTACATTTCGTTTTCATAGAGTCCAAAACCAAAAAGTATCGGTCCTTTTCACAAAAAATGTTCAGAAATCTTATCCATGCTTGGAATAGAATTGAAAGATACGTTCACATTGTATTTCGACATTGAAAACAATAATATCCGGACTCTTTTTGAGAAAACATTTAAACGCCTATAGTCCATGACGGCACCCATGTCACACGCTAGGTGTAACGAAAAAATTGAAAAGTATATATACTTTATCAATAACATTGATGAACTTTGTGAGTTCAAACATATAAATGATGCAACAATTCAATAATTAATTACCAGAGCAAATGCACCAGCAGCAATGCCTCCCATCTCGCCGAGGTGTTCCTTATGCTTATGTTCCTTCCTCTCTTTCTCATATTCATCAACGTTTGTTTTCGCATAACCAACGGTATCCGTAGTCTCGTAATACTGACCTCCGATGTCGTTTCCATAGACGGTCTCTGAGTAAGTCACGGCCTCGACCGCAGGCTTCTCCTCCCCATTGTGGTGGTGGAAAAGGTGGTGGTGTTGCTTCTCCTGAGCCATTTGATTTATTTTTCCACAAAAAGAAAATGTAGTATAAAGTATTTATTTGTTTGATCAGTTACACAATGAACTCTTGTGTTTGTCTTAGTTAGGCATGGAAAATGTGGTATATTTATAGGGATGATTAATGAGACCTAGGCACGGGCCACGTTCCCATGATCAGTGAGAAGTGGGAAGTGTTGAATTAATTAGACGGTTGGGATCTCGTAATGGTCACGGTTTATGTCACTTTTGATAGCAAGTTAACTGGACGGTTTGTAGCTAATTAATTTGATTAAGGATAATTACATATAATCCGTATGAATTTATCGTTAAATGCAAACTCTCACTTTTGAGTGCTAGACATTCCTTGTAATGGAGAGAGTGAGACACTAAAAACAATAACGTTGATCTGTAATATTCTTTTTCTTCAAAACTAGGATTTTTTTTTTTGTAATTAGTCAAAATTGATAAGAGCTCTTGTGCAAAAATTTCAAATAAAGGATTATCTGTAATCTATATCTATATCTATATACTATTATATAAGAGAACCCCGTTTTTACTCACAAATAGAAAGTTATGAACTTGTGATACCAAATTATTAACGGACTAAATTACCCTCACACTATATCAAACTGCATAGGTTTTCACGGGCTACAATTGTAATTCATTTTAAGAACATGGTTAGTTATTGCTTATTAGTTATTACTTCTCCGGCTTCCCCAATCCACACGTTCTCCACTCATAAACTATTCAGTTTCTTTTCTCAAAATAAAGTTAAATTCCATTTCCTTTTTTCCATTAACAAGCATTAATTATAGAACAATCACTCCAGATTCTCCACCATCACAAAAATTATTTCTGTATTTCACCATCTGCCGGCTCCCTTTTTAAGTCTCGAATTCTAATTTATCTAGTTACCACCTTGGGTTATAATTTTTTTACTTCATTTCGTAAATTTATTATTTTTTTTTGTTGTGGATTCAGGACTTATCTAGGAATACGATTTTCTGCTTCAGACCGAAAAATTTCAAGGTATGTGTCTATATCTATAATTAATTATAACTCCTTGAAGCATTTATTATTGTTATTTAATTTTTATGATATTTTAGATAATAGTCATTATTGGGAATAAATATGGTTAGTGTATGAGGCCAAAGTGCTTATTCATTGAATTTGTTGAGAGAGATATTTGTAAGTGTACGAGGCAAAGTGCTTATTCATTGAATTTATTCAGAGAGATATGTGGCAGTTTGCTGCGGTTTCAAAGATAGTGAGAAAGAGAAAATGAGCATTTTATTAGATAAATAATAAACTGCCATTTGGGGAGGAAAAACCAGGAACTTGTTTGTTATGGAAGAACATAAATTACAATTTAGGCCTTGCTATTAAGTTTTGAAAGGACAAAATTAAATGGGTATTTTAGGAACACAATTAATTTGGTATCACAATTCATAACTTCTCATTTGTGAGTAAAAACAGAATTCTCTTATATAATAGTATAAATATTAATATTTAAACTCGAATCAGATTCATCTAACTAAACATATTGCAGAACTTCACGTAATGCACAAAATAAAACAACATAATTACAAACTCAATTACACCACATCCAACAATAGAACCACGATATAGCGTGATTTTTTTGGTGAATTAATAAAAGCAACATAATAAGCAAACACACATATTTTTATTTAGGATTTTCACTCTACTGCAGGTGAAAAATATATTGCAGCAGATTTAAAAGAAATGGTGCTTCTTTGTGCCCTCCGCTTCCTCTTCTTCCTCCTTAGCTTCCTTCTTCTCGTGATGCTCATGGAACACATAGCCACCGGCTCCGACCGCCGCTGCCCCCGCGATCTCCTCCTCTATCTTGTGCCTGTGCTTGTGCTCAGGGTCCTTTTTCGTCTCATGCTTCTCATACTAGATATTATTTTAATCAAATTACAAAATAAGGTCACGTTAGTGAAATAACCATGAAGAAAATATTGTAACGAAGTTTTCAGATTAATTAGTTCATCATTTATGCTGTCTAATGAAACTGAAATAAATAATTGGAAAATCGTTGCATCATGGATTAAAATTTTTAGTTTTTTGGTATGTTTCAATTTGCTAAACATTAGGAATCTTTGCGCAATTTTTTGTGAGGCTTTTGACATGTTTCGAAAAATTTATAAAACTCTAAGTGTTGAGATCATGGATCAAAATTTGTTCCATGTTCAAATATTTAAAAGTATTTTATTAATAACATTGATCAAATTTATAAGTTTAACACTTAAATGAGGCGACAATTCAGTAATTAATTACCAGAGCAAATGCACCAGCAGCTACGCCTCCCATCTCCCCAAGGTGTTCCTTATGCTTATGTTCCTTCCTCTCTTTCTCATAGTCATCAACGTTTGTTTTGGCATAACCAACGGTATCCGTGGTCTCGTAATACTGACCTCCAACGTCGTTTCCATAGGCGGTCTCCGAGTAAGTCACGGCCTCGACCGCAGGCTTCTCCTCCTCATTGTGGTGGTGGAAAAGGTGGTGGTGTTGCTTCTCCTGAGCCATTTGATTTATTTTTCCACAAAAAGAAAATGTAGTATAAAGTATTTATTTGTTTGATCAGTTACACAGTGAACTCTTGTGTTTGTCTTAGTTAGGCATGGAAAATGTGGTATATTTATAGGGATGATTAATGAGACCTAGGCACGGGCCACGTTCCCATGATCAGTGAGAAGTGGGAAGTGTTGAATTAATTAGACGGTTAGGATCACGTAATGGTCACGGTTTATGTCACTTTTGATAGCAACTGGACCGTTTATAGCTAATTGATTTAATTAAGAATTGATCTGTAATATATTAAGTTTAAAGGAGATTTTAGTAGTTGTACAAAAATGGTAAGAGTTTTTCTGTTTCGAAATTTAAAAGATGTATTTGTAATCACTCAAAGATGATAAGAGCTTTACTGTAATATTGTCTTAATTAGTATTTAAGGAATGTTTATGTAATCCTTCAAATAATAGGTTAGAGTTTTAATGATCAGATATATTGTAATCCTTCAAATAATAGGTTAGAGTTTTAATGATCAGATATATTTGATCAACTGCATACTTGAATCTTTTTACAAACTCTCGGTAAATTTTTCCGAGATGTTTCAAAGAATTTATGAGAGTAGGTCTTGTAATAAACTTAAAGAATGTTTTAAATTTTTTTTTACTGAGGCAAAAATAAAATGTTTTAATGTATTTCGTCAAAACTTTTAAAAATTTTGTTCCATTATATATAAGTAAAGTTTTTGTGATTATACCGGACTTTAGGTATGCGAATGTAATTATCCTTAAATCGATCGAGCGGGATTCGATTTTATAAAAAGTAAAACTTAACTACGAAGAAATATACTTAATATTCCTCTTCAGATAAGACATACACTCACTTCACAAATATATTGAGATATTTCTTTCTCTTTCGATTCTTCACTGACTCGATCGGTTGCACAAATATAATTAATTATATGTGAACGTGTCGTTATCTTATTCATTTCAATATATGATCAGATAACCAACATTTGACAAATACTGATTTATGTATTTAGACTCAATTGATACTCTATTATGGATAGAGGATGTCCCAATCACGATTTTTTAATGAGCTGTTGGGATTTTACTATGACGACTCATCTTATCGAAGTTGGTGAATAATTTTGATTTGATTTTGCTTGCTTTTTCCACGGTTCCAACTTCTTGTTTGCTTTTTACCCTATCAACCAATTACCAAATATATATTAATTACACCAGCTCCTAGTTTCTTAAATTCCTATGGATTGACAAATAGAGCATATATGCATATATGTTCAACATGATCAAATAAATAAAAATGAAAAAGAAAACGAAAGGGTTGCTCTATGGCCAACTAAATTCAACTAATATAGTCCTTCACCAATTGATATCTGCCTGGTTAGGATTTAGAAGCTTCTTGCATTGTAATTCGAACAGTTCAATTAATGCATCCTTTTGTAGATATGGTCGGCAACACTTATGAGTTATGAGTAACACTTAGGTTAGGCACTATCCCTTTCTAAGCTGCTCAATTCATTAATCTATTTAATTATTTTAGTCCTAATTGATACCACCTAATTTGTAAAGAAAAATAGAGAAATAAGCTTGGGTAAACGCTTCATTCAATAATATTCGTGCACTGTGTTAGCTAGTGAGTCATGATGTGGACTACATAGTGTTTGACGACATAAGCTATACTTCTCGAAATTGATGGGAATAGAAATGATGGTGAATTAAGATTAATTTTGGGAATCAGCACCCTATAATTTTATATAATAAACTGATTAGAACCCTGGCAATCTTATTGATCAAAATAGATCAAAATCACCAAATATGGGATTAAGATTTAAGGGATGTAATTGTGTACTTTTTGGCGCGAAAGTACCCAATGCGAAGAACTTATGGCAAGCAAATTGTTGAGTGTCAAATTAAAGTATAAAAATAAAAATGGTCCCAAACTATGGTATAAAAAATGATTTTATTGTGCCAAAAGTATGAAAGATGTCAATAACTACAAATACAATCAGTTTTTAATATGATAATATACTAATTTCCTAAAACTACACAAAATTTGGGCAAACTCAACGAAAACTTAAATTAGCTCGTAAAAAATGTCAAATAAGGACCTTAAGTTAAATGAAACTTCCTAATCACTACTTGTAAAGTTTAATAAGAAAGACAGAAATACATAAATTTGATTCATTCAATTGTGAAAATATAAAATAAAATTAAAATTAAAACAAAATGGACCGAATCTCCCAGATCAAATCCTCTTATACTCACCAAACTCAAAGAAAACTGAAGTTAGCTAGTAAAAAATGTCAATAAGGACCTTAAGTTAAATGAAACTACTTGTAAAATTTAATAAGAGACTCGGGCAAGCAGTCGATCACACAGAGGATATAGAGTCGCTTGTTAAGGTGATTGGAGTAATTTTAGCTGCACTTGTGCATTGCACCGCTTTGTTAATGGCGACTCACGGTCCTCAAGACCCATTCATTCTTAGGAAGTGGGTCAGAGGAGTGGTGGATGCGGTGACTATGGGTATGTGTATTATATTTGGCTATATGATTGAAGATGGTGTATTTTGTGAGAAAGGGGACGGTATGGCCTTGGTATATTTCATCACAAGAACAAGTTAATCAAAAACTTGTCGTGTGTTGTTGCATTGATTGTGGTGTTCCTGGTGTACAAGTATAGTGGTATTTTGAGAAGGAGCTACAGGGCGGGGATGAAGGTGATGAAGGCGTAGAGTTGATGGGATCTGTTGCTGCCAGTGTTTTAAAAAACTCGCCCCAGGGCTTACCCCGAACTTGCCTCGGGGCATTTTGACACTAGAACGCCCTGAGGCAGCTCATTAGGGCTTAACTTTAATGTGGCTTACGTCTCGAAATTTAGGTCATACACACAGAGGCAAAATAATTGTCTTGCGCGCCTTAAGGAGCTAGGCTGACTGTCATGTGCTAAGACTTTTCTCACAAAAATTATAAAGTGCGGTCTTACTAGCACCTCGTGTTCCTAACAAGTCAGGTTCTCACAAACTCAAAAATTGAAAGTGAAAGAAAATATGGAAGTATGTGCAAAAGATTGTATGTAATGCTTAAAAGTGATTTTTGTTGTTTACAATGACTCCAAACACCCTATATACAAAGTCACTTTCTTAACGGATGGTGGAGATCAACTCAATCTAATGACATCTATTTCACATATACAAGGTTTTAAGCTCTTATAACCCACAAATATGAGGCCCTTCTAGAGTCCTCTAAACCGTTCTACAAGCTTTTAGAAACACATAGTTACAAAAAAGCCCCTAAAAAAAAAAAAAAAAAAAACTGCAAATTGGCCCATGTAGCATGCATTTTATTTATTTTATACTAGGTTTCGTCTGATATTTTGCATAAAAAATAATATTTCACAAAAATTACAAGTATATTGAGAGCTATTTGATATTTCTATTCGATATTTAATAAATTTCAAATCATCTTCTTCCTATTATATATGTTTTAATAACCATCCCTGTGTAATCTCTAATTGGCAAGAAACCCCCTGTGTAATTTTAATTGGCAAAAACCCCATGTGTAATTCAATAATTAGCACACTCCACCCATTTTGGTTTTGAGCTTTGACTTGATGCAAAATGACATTTTTGCCCTTATATAAGGTCTTCAATTTTTTTTTATATTTTTACTGAAAAGCTTTCTAAATGTAAACCCCTTATTTTATAACATGTATCATGTATGTTGTTTTTAAGTGATATAAAAGAAACACAATTATTTATAAAATCTTTAAGATATTTTTTACTTTTTTGCTAAACATAGAAATATTTAATTTGAATTTTAAAAAATTTGAAAAAAAAAGTTTTCAATAAATTTTACGCCGAATTAAATGTAAAATAAAATTAAATAACATTTGGTCATCTTCTTCCTCTCATCTCCTCTCCTCCCCGACCCACTCATCACACCTCTCCGTCTCCGAGCACCAATCTGACTACACCAACCCCGGTGAGTCAAGAACCCACCTTCATAAAAGCTCTCCAAAATCAATTTTGACATTCTGTTTTCATTTATAATCGCCAAAGACGACAAGATCCGATGGCTTCAGTGGAAAGGGATGGCCGAGAAACCTTCTGGGGGAGGAGCAGGTGGTAGAGTGGTGCTGCTTCTTCTTTATTACGGCTGCTGCTTCTCTTTTACTTCTGTTTTTCTTTTTTTTTGTTTTTTTTTTTCAAAAATATCCAGTTGAGGATAAATAGGTAATTTTACGTACAAAAATTCAACCCCAGATGCACATTGGGAGCGTGTTTGGTAGGGGGTTTTTTGCCTTTGACTTTATAACACGGGGGTATTTGCTAATTAAAATTTCACGGGGTTTTTTGCCAATAAGAGATTACACAGGGGTAGTTTATAACATATGTATGTTCAACATGATCAAATAAATAAAAATGAAAAAGAAAACGAAAGGGTTGCCCTATGGCCAACTAAACTCAACTAATATAGTCCTTCACCAATTGATAACTGCCTGGTTAGGATTTAGAAGCTTCCTGCAGCATAGTAATTCAAACAGTTCAATGCATCCTTTTGTAGATATGGTCGGCAACACTTATGACTAACACAAAGGTTAGGCACTATCCCTTTCTAAGCAGCTCAATTCATTAATCTATTTAATTAATTAAGTCCTAATTGATACCACCTAATTTGTAAAGAAAAATAGAGAAATAAGCTTGGGTAAACGCTTCACTCAATAATATTCGTACACGTGATTAAGAAAGTGTTAGCTAGTGAGTCATGATGTGGACTACATAGTGTTTGCCGACATAAGCTATACTTCTCGAAATTTTTGGTTGATATTGTTGATCTCTACTAATATGAGGCTATTTCCCTTAATTTGGGAGTTGGTCGCTAGTGTATGGTCAATTGGAGTAGACCACACTGTGCGCATGCAATTTACTTGATTTGATGATATTGAGGTAATTCGAGGATTAAGTCATTTTAGGGTGTTAAAATGCCCTAATACATAGTTTGGGTATGTACATATATAATCGAAAAATAAATGCAATTTTTAGATTCGACTAAAAATAATATTCTTAACTCATATATAACATGAGTTTTCATTTTGAGTTTATTAATACTTCAAATACGGTTATTTTAGTTAAGCCAGACTTTCCCGCAGAGATTAGAATGTCAGCGAGTTCAGTTTTACGAGTTCTAAATGGATAGATGATTTTTGTGAACTTGGAAATCGCGATTGAAAAGAGAAAATTGCATTAAAAGATTAGAGAGAAAAGATTGCTAGTGAATTGAATGGATAGTCGTATGAATACATTGTGACTGAATTGAATGAATGAGAAAACAGGGGAGCAGGGCTTGACATTAATCTTATTTAACTTAATGCTAACGGATCTTTCTAATATGGAAAGTCAGTTGATGTACAATAATAATAGAATAATGAAAACTTACTAAAATAGAAAATTACAACTATTCATATAATTGAACATTTTTTTGTTATTATCTATTATAAGTTTATATAACCTATATATTCATTACACCCCAATGAACTCATGTATTTGTCACCTTTACCCACAAGTCAAAAAATGAACGACATGTAAGAATGTTTTATATTGTAACATATTTTGGTAGTGCCACATGTCAATGTCAATAACTAATAGGGCGATGCATGAAATGCAAAATGATAAATTTCAACGAAGTCAAAGGGTAGGTCAAAAGTTGACCACGGTATGTCGAAAATTGACCACCATAACAAACTCTCAACCTAAAAAGCTAAATGAACTGTTCCAAGCCTAAGGCAAACCATTCGACCTACTGGTGCTAAGATTCGACCAAAAGAGAGCCCATGTCATTTACGGTCTCATAATAAAGAAAATAGTTAACTATATATACATATGTAATCGCCATTACGAGGTACGTGAGTTAACCCTTAACTCTGTAATACAACCTTACAACTGTCGACCCTCACCAACATTCGACCTTGCACGTTTCGATCCAGACAATGCGTGAAGTTTCGACCTAACGCACTTGGGGCCCACAGTGTAGGTATCGACCTAGTAACCTTCGACCTAGTATTGCATCATTCTTTCTAAAGAGTTCGATGTAAGAGCTTGACTTACTACGCACATGGTCTAAGGGAAACTTTCGATCTAAACATGAAATATTCAACCTAAGTCAAATATTTTGACCTAAACTTTGTTTGTTGAATAAATCTCTGACTTAAGTAACAAAGTGACTACATCGGGTAGACTCCGGCTTATTACGTTTGCTATCTCAGTGCGGGGATTCCAGACTTAAAGATGATTCAGGATCCAATAGGAATTAAACCACCGTGGCGTGGAGTGCTTATCTATTCGACAAATCAGCCAACAAAAACACCTCGCTTCACTTTCATTTTTAATCTTTGATTTGTCAAGTGTGCTTATATAACTTTAGCTCGTACATACCGTAGCAGCATTAAGTTAATTAGTTAAGTAATTGCAATTAATCTATTTTACACGATATTAAAATGACTAGAGCGATAAATCAAAAGGATAAGAACCTCAGAAGTTGTTATTTCAATGATTCGTGTAACTCTCCTTAAGTTGTTTATAAGGTTGCTCATTCTCCAAGGTCATTCCTTGGATTTGAGTATTTCTTATACTATTTTAATAAAAAAATCATTGCAGATAAAAAAAATAAAAATGACTAGAGCATCATGAGTCATTTTATTATTATAAGGGACTGCCTTAGTTATGGATATTTAGAATTTCCAGATAAAAAAGTTGAGACTGAAACTTGATTGGATTCAAGAAACATTAGATCACAGTCTTGACTGAATCGCTGTAACATGTCAATTTACAAATATTTTCGACTTTATAAAAACAAACATTATTAATATCCACGAACTAAGTTAGTTTTAATAATAATAAAAAGTGTCGTATAATTTCACAAGGTTGAAAATAAGAAAATAATGTCTTTCAAAATTTTCTACCATATATGTCAAAGCAACTCATCTATTCAAGTCATTACAAAATTGTATTTTATTAAGTGGGCTACATTATAATTGGGATAGACTTAAAAAACAAAGATTAGGTTTAATTTTGCTCCCAAAAAGTTTAATAGTTAGCTTTAGGCTGTCAATGTATCACGATATAATAACGTTCTTAATAGAAAATACTGAAGATGAAAAGTTATAAGTGGTAACGATTCAAAAGATAGATATAAATTCTCAAAAACTAATAGACGTATCTTTAATTATTTAATATTAAATAATTCAAAGCTTTTCAGGATAGGCAGAGAAGATATTTGAAGAGAAGATCATGAAGAACAAATTAAAACATGCATTCGAAAGAACTTATGGTCATTCCTTTCTTGATTTGTTACATAACACAACACCATTTCACCCTGCATTTTTTGAAAAATATAAGATATTAAAAATACAAAAACCACTTAAACCATACACTGGACATGTACATGCATGCCCATTAAAATATATAACGCAATTAACAATATTAATAATTTTGCATCCAAAAATAAATAATTAGGCATTGCATTTCTCTTGTTTCTTCTTGGCATCCTTCTTCTCATGGTGTTCATGGAAGGCGAATCCACCAGCTCCGACAGCCACTGCCGTCGCGATCTCTTGCTGTACTTTGTGTTTGTGAGCATTTTCCGGATCCTTTTTTGCCTTGCTCTTCTCGTGCTGCCAAAAAGAAGTTTGTTATTTAATAGCTAGGAAGTTGAATTTTCTACTATCCATAGGATTACAATTAAAATCCATATTTTTGGTTGAATTGCAACAATGCCACACTCACATTTAGAAATTACAAAAAAGAAAACCTTTTAAGAATTAATAACATTAGTCAAAATCAAAACATCGTTTATATCTTTATATAGTTTGTGACTCCTATACCGAGTATGTTGCGCTGTATATAGAATATAATAAAGTGAATAAATACATATTTTTTGACACAAAAGTTATGAAACTTTACGTTTCAAGTTCGACCCTGTCATTTTACAATTGTGATTATAGAAGTTTCACTATTGTGATTGGCTTTCACTAAAAACAAACTTTTCGTACGTTCTAAAACATTAGTCTGTCCTAGCTAGTTAACTAAATTTAGCCAAACATCAAAAGTAACATCACAATTCTTCAACTCTTTCTCATATTTGGAACCTCTAACTTTATGTTTACAACACACTTTGGTACATTACTTACCACAGCGAAGGCACCAGCGGCAACCGCCCCGAGCTGGCTTAATTGCTCGAGATGCTTATGGTGCTTCCTTTCTTTTTCATAATCGTGGATCGTTTCTTCTTCTTTTTCTTCTCCTTCCTTCTTGTGGTGGAAGAGGTGGTGGTGCTTCTTTTCTTCAGCCATATTTGTTGATGATAATAAAAATGATAATTTATCCGCTAGTAATGTTAATGAAACTTTTTGCTATATGAATTTCTAATCTTTGGCTTCTGCTATTTATAAGCTATAATTATGTGATATTTACAATAAATTGTTCTAAGTCTAAGATGATCGTGGGTAGCATATGGGGCTCTAACCATGCAAGTGGCATTAATTTTCCTGGGATGAGATTAATTATAATGTTATTTATTAGAGAAATAATACTTTGATATGCGTTACAAAATTCAACTTGTCTAATGTCTACTGTGTTGTTATTAAGGAAATAATACTTTGATGCATTTAACTAAGTTCGTTTTAGTATATCATCATCACCAAATGCTATGATGGGTGGCATCTCTATCAAAATACAGTTTTTTTTGTTTGGATGAGAGATCAAGTCAAGTTGACTTCATAAATCGATAGACAATTAAACGCGAAATGATTGGTTTAAACATTCATTTTAACATTAATAAATAATCGATTCCATCTTTTTCTTTTGCGAGCTTAATCAATTCCATCGAATTAGTGAGCACATAGATCAAAGATTTTAAATCGAAATTACACAAGCGACTCTAGAAATCTGATGAGTCCTAAAATTTAATAATCTAATAATGTTATGATTTGTTTCAAAAAATTAAGTTTTTCATGAATACATAAGTACCTTAAAGAACAAATACTTCATATGAAACATTTGATAACGCATGACATCACATCACCCCTTGGGTCATCTGGGCAAAATGAACTCGCAGTGTCCACCCTTTAATAAAATTTATTGCTACAACAAGTTAGTGTATTTAACTATCCGACGTACAGTTCTGAGTTGTCTAACTCCTAAGAAATGGTACTATCCTCACAGATCAACACTACAACAATAATCACTCTATACAATGGACTTTGGCCTTCGAATAAAGAAAAAAAAAAACAAACATCATATATACTTGTCCCAACTGTTTTCAAACTCTCACACAAATGTCGATAAAGTACTCTTATGTAAATAAATGTTGGGAAAAGTATTTATGACCATTCTAAAACCATCATAAACAACTCTTTTTTCTTCCACTAAAGTGACTGGATTAGTCGAGGGTTGACCAGAAAGTCAACGGAGTCCAATTTCGATAAACAATACCACTTTTTCAAGTGGAAACGACCATCTAAACAAGACGCAAAGATTCTTATGTTTGCGACCACATGATATAGGCGAATTCCGATGTTTAGGGTGTCGAAAAGGCTGTTTATTATTTCCCGCGGGTATATAAGTTTTTATTCATTTTAAGCTTTTTATGTTTCACTATAATTTCTTTCCAATTAAAGTTTGTCTACATTAGAATTATATTTATTTATTTTTAATTAGGGACACAATGTGTGACTTACACTTATGTGTCTAAAGTGCTTCTATCCTTATGGGTAGCCAAGATGTTTCCATCATATACATGCGCCGAGAGCGGAGATAGAGTATAGGATATAGACTTGTTTGTCTCCTATGATCTAAAATTAATTTATTTTGAAAACAACCTTTTTTTAGTGTTTACTCTTGGGACAATAAAAAAAAATAGTAATAATATTATATCGCAAACTTAATATCTAGGGACGCAGTCAAAATCTTGCCTATTCATAAATTATTGTTGGTAGTGACTAGTGAGGGACCAGCCGAGTGCACTTATATGGCCCTAGACTTTCAGGCCCTGGTGGATCGATATAGGACATGGACCAGTTCTAGATCAGACCCAGTCTGGTCCAGTGCATTGCCCTCAAAAGTTTACACCCAAGTCCTAGGCCAGAAACGGCCCCATGCCTTCGATTAAGCTCTTAAGGGCCTTGTCCGTTAAATTTGATAATGGGCCAACACAACGGCCACACGTAGTTTTCACTGAACAAATACACTAGTGGGGAAATAAAATTCGCAAAGCAGCCTTTTGTAACAAGAGAAATCATTAGCCTTCGCATTTTTCAGATTATAATTAAGTTTGGATCAAGTAATTAACTTTGAAAACTGAAAATTATCATCTACATCTATCTACAATCTACTTATAAATTAAATCCTGAAAAGTGAAAATTTCACTTTAAAAATTAGGAACAAAATCCTTTAACTACTTCATGTGAAAATTAAACTTATAATTTGCAATGATCATGATAATGGATAATTAAGCCTAACTGGGGGTACTGTAGTATGCCATTTATTAGTCTATATCTCAAATGGTTCTCAGAATGCAAATCAACTTCTTATGTTTCATTGTAAAACATTGCTCTTTGCTCTTTTCCTAAATGGATTATATTTTGCTAGGTTCAGGACTTGCGACATATCTGATGCATATTTTTTATATGAGCAAATACTAAGTAGAGCAATTTATTCAATTGTCCTTTTTATGTGACCAGTCGCTATAAGTAGAGCAAATTGGAAGAACTGCTACTAGATTATTTTTAAGTTAGCTAAGCCTGTCAAGGGCAGGATCTTACCTTGACCCTTACCCTGAAATTGAAGATAGGGTCCAGATCCAGACCCTGTCCACAGGGTCCCTTCAAGGTCAAGACCCTTACCCTTACCCTGCAAAATTTAAAAACAGGGTCAGGGTCAAGACCCTTACCCTTACCCTGCAAAATTTAGTTTTAAACTCCCTCGTGATCTCTCCATAACAATATTAGTGTACTGGCCTTGCAATTTGTTCTAACAGCTAGTACTGGACTTGCAATTTGTAGTGTACAAACCAAATTTCAAAAGAAGAATTTCTGAATGACTATACGTGGGATTGAAATGTGTGAAGCAAATGTGCAACGAAAAAAAAAAAGTGATAAACACAGGAAGAAAACGAAAATTCGCGATTACTATAATATATTTGCATTTGATTAAAATTTGCCAAAAAAGTTATCTAAAATTATAGTCATATAGTTGCAGAGACCAAAATTTTGGAAAAATATGTCAATAAATAGAATGTTAGTTAGATTTTGTTAAATAACTTATTTAGTTACATGGGTTAAAATTCATTAACCGTCGGTATACAAAGAAAGGAAAGAGGAATCTTTAAATTAAGTTTCCAAAAGTTCTGCTAAGTAGAGGTGGATATTAAAAATCAATAATAAGTTAAAAGAGTATAATAGTAAACAATAGAGCTATAAAAAAGTTCTGCTAAGTAGAGGTGGATATTAAAAATCAATAATAAGTTAAAAGAGTATAATAGTAAATAATAGAGAATAGCTCTGTAATTAGAGATTTTTCTCTGTATATATCGTCTCCCTAATATTATACTAGAAAAAGATGGTTTCTGCCCATGCGTGGAGAATTGATTACTTAATCGGACTGTTGAAGCAGGCGTTTTAATATTTTGCAAAGATAATCACGTAATTATTATAGTGTATAAGAGCTAAAAACATACATGTCTTTTGAGTTTTAGGAAGAGCACGATAATCTAATTACATTTACATTTTCTAAGATTTTATCTAATAACATGAAGAGTCTCCTAAAGTTTCAATAGTTACAAAAAAACAACTTATGAAACTTTAAAAATATAAAAAATATGAGAGCATCAACAATATTAACTACTGTCATGATACATGTCAATTGATATTGGAAAACCATAACAGATGCTTGACAAAAGTGCTCCATAACTTAAGCAATGGACACTCAACCGAGTTAGATCATTCCTCACTTGCTCGGTACAATCCTCCGCTCCGTCCCTCGAGGATCCTTCCTTCACTACTGACTTACCGAGACTAGATTCGACATTAGAAATCGAGAAAGACTCTACAGATTCAAGCCAACTAAAATCGATTGGATTCTTTATCGATTTCAAGAAACTACTTCCGGAAGTAAGTGAGGTCCAGACTTTAGATGTTATATTCGCAATGCAATTCGACCGCTGCCTATATATTGCCTCTAACTGTATATTCTGAAAACGGCCATTGACGGGATCTGGATCGTAAACATCTGCAAGAGAACAATATTCGCATTTCTGGGGCGGTGTGTCCAAATCTACAGGGCCCGGTTCTAGAAATAAACCCCACAAAGCGCTTCTAGAGAGATTCATCAATGAGTCCCCGACACTAGTCCAGGAATTTGCAACAGACGGGAGGAGACTAGATTCGAACATGAAGAGATGATCCGAAACTCCAGCAAGCAACAAGGAATAAGCGGTACTAGCTTTGCACATATTGAATGCTTGGAGTTTATCCATGTTGGTCGCAGAATCAAGAGCTAACAGGTCACTTGCGCAGACTTTATATGCGGAAGCAAGGGCGGTGTAGGCATTTAGTGAAACATGATGGAAAGGATGCAACTTCAGTTTCTGAAGCGCCTTGTGTTCGCGCTGCTCCTCAAGTATACCGTATGTAAGAAAGTTTTCGAGCTTCTCACAGCATAACTTTGGTTTGTTGTATGATAAGTAGTCTGTTATAGCATCATCAATGCCTTGGGTCAATTTCTTTATTTCCTCGGCAACGTAGTAGTCACCATCAGTATTCATGTCTTGGCGATCGTGTTTGACAGTACAAACCGCCTTCTCAAGAAAAGAAAGATAAAAAGCCTAAGTACTTGATATAATCTCAAATCTCAACAAAATATCCAATATTCTATAGCATGGGCTCATACATAGAAAACATAATAATGATACCATGTAGAAAGAATAAGAGAGCGGCTCACTCCATGATATAAGTTCTAGCTCGTTTTAGTAACCAAACCAACATAAGCTTTAGACATTTGAGAAAAGATGAGAAATTTATAAGGGAAAATATATATATTTAACCAAAAAAAGCCAATTAGTACAAAAGCTTGGGACCCACCCTTCCGTTCTTGGAGAGGAAAGCTTGGTACGATCGGCATTGTTAAATTCATAGATGGTATATTTGTTTCAACAAATTCTTTTCAACTTCATTAAATTCTCACCTGGAGAGAACAATCCACATAAGTTGCAGGCACTGCACTGCATCGCTTACAGCAACATCTAAATTTATACTTGTACCATAATTCTGCATGTCTCATCTCCTGCAGAAAGCAATGGAAGGTCAATAACGTTGAGTAACTGAACGCTTGATATACAGGGGTGTGAATAAAAAGGCGTAAAGAAACTGTTAAATTACAGAAAATTTTTAAGTTAAAACATTAATCATCCTTGTTCTATGACGGAACTTGAAGTAAAAGGAATTCCTGTGTAATTAACATCAAGAGAAATAATAAAATTGACATAAACTTGATAACGATTTGGTGCAGTATTACCCACAAGAGTTGGGTTACTTCTTAATGTTACATTCGATCAACAAGCATTCCACAACTATGCTTTCTAGATTTTCAATCTATCAAACGGCATCTCTCAAAAAATCCGACAAGAACCATCCTGTTCAACTCAATAACCTTATTTTGTGTTGTAGCAAATTGTACACAATCACCAACAACTTTTCAAACCAAGTCCAACTCAGTCAAATTAAATACAACATTAGTAAATGGTTGAACACATCAACTGGATCAGAAATGCCTATTAGAGAAGTACAAAACAGGAAATGAAAAGCATTAACTTATAAGCAAATTATTGCACACAAGCTGAATCTGTGAAAATATCATTAACCTTAGGCTGCAACAGATCTGTGTATGCAATTGTCACCTCTTCCCCTTTCCTAATAGTCTTTACGCTACGAACGATCACTCTCGGTCCATATCCACATCCTCCTACATTTCATAACACAAAACTGGCACGTCGTCTTCACAACTATCTAAACACAGTATTCGTAACTTTCGCTACATTGCTGACATCTAATACCTGAAACTTGAACTTTTGCATCCCTTTTCATCATCGCGTCATCTCCATTTGCAGCTGGATAAATCCTTAAAACTTGTTCCTCATCATGTTCCAACCCCACCAAAAACCGATAACAGGCGTTCGGAGCGCAACTATGATTAATCCAAGAAAACTCGGTACCATAAACAGCTACTCCTACACTACATCCACTCTTATCCTGCACCTCCACCGCATTCGTTAGGACCAAACACAACACCGCCATTTCCTCCTCCAATGAGCACAAACTAACATCATAATCCTCACCCAAACTCATGCTCCTCGCCACCGCCATTGCCTTCGCCCCCTCTCGTATCTTCTCTAACACACTCTCAACTTCTTCAGCACCCTCACATTCATCCTCACTTCCAATTAACATCTCGCGATTCGTCATCAAACCTGCAATCCTCTCCAATACGACTTCGTTTCGACCACAATCCTTCCTAAACTCATCTAAATCCCCAAGATTCTCATCTGGGCGTTCATTATTCTCATTTTCCCCAAAAGGGTATTCGTTATTTTCTCCAAGATACAATCTTTTCCCATAATTCAGCAAACCCGACAAAACGACGTCGTTTTGAGAGAAAATGTGGAGTAGGCGTAGGGCTAGGCGGAGGTCTGAGGAGTCGTGCCACGTGGAGGGCGGTGAGTGGCGGAAGAGGGATAAGAGGTGAGGCTCAGCTGAGGAGAAGTGTAGTGAAGAATCGATAGAAGAGCAGTGCGGTGAACAGTAGAGAGGAGTGGGGGCATTTTGGGGATTGTGAGGGGTAAAATGGGAAAAGCAGGCGGAGCAGTGGGAGCTGAGGGCGGAGTCGTGGAGGGCGAATGCTAGGGGTGGGAGTGGTGGGGTCAGGTCTTGGCCTATAGCTTTTATGTCTTCACTTGCTCTCATCTCCATTTTTAAGCTTCTAATTTTGGTTTTTGGGGGTGGAAACAATTTGTTAGAGAAGGTGAGAGATGAGCTGATGATTGATCACAAGGGGGGCATTAGTGGAAATTTAAGCAAAGATCTGATTTTTATTTTTATTTTTTTGCATTAAGGTTTGTGTTAGATTCTTCTGCAATTGGTTTCTTGATATCTCTATGAATCTTAGTACAGAATAAGAATTCTTTTGTACATTCTCCGATAAAAATCTATAGAAACAAAACTGGTTGATTTGCTAACGACAAGCTGGACAAGTGATTCCATGACACTATTGATTTATGCACCATATTGTGTATTGGATGAGACATGTCCCTTATAGGGAGACCTACCGATGGGTTGACCGTCGATCCATAGGTCAATCAAGTCAAGAAGACGTAGGGTAGACGTGTCGATTGTCGACATCGGGTAGGTCAACTCGATCCCGACCGAAATTCGGTTAAAACCAATTAAAACCCGTGAGAAATGTACGTTATTGAGAATCTAAACTATTTTAACTGATTGAAGAGTTAAGAGTTAAGATCAATTTAACTCTCTGAAAATTGATTTAAACATCGGAGGATTTTAACTCTTCAATCGATCTTTGCGAATGCGGCTTGATAGGCCAAATGACCTACTGTGCTTGCAGGTAGATCCCAATTCCCAGTAAAGCTAGATATAGTGCATGAAGTATCCACGCAATTGCATGCGTGATCTGAAGTGGCGTGTCAAAGTGCATTATAGAGATACTCGACATCAAGGACACTTAACTATTTTTACGGACCATATGTGTCACTTTGTGCACTTTTTAGGCATAATAATTACATGTGTTTTAGATTTTAATACATAAACAATAAGTGATTGATTACATGAAATGACATAAAAGTGGTAGAATTACAAACAAACATATTGTGAATACGCAAAAGACAACTGCACAAAAAGTTTCATAAGCTTGCTCTAGCTGTAATTGAAGATGCAACGCATTAAAAAAAAAAAAAAAACCAACCGGGTCTTCTAGGGAAAGGAATTAAGAAGTTGGGTAACTACTATTCTGTTGTCATTAAACTTTAAATTCATAGAGATTTGTTGGTTATATAGCTAAGAGACTTGGAACGAAAATCCATTTATTTACATCTAGTTTGTGAGGAGTTCGATCGCATCCAAAACTTACTCAAACTATTACACAATGTAACATAAGAGCTTTGGTTTGGCTCATCAAGATAGATATAAGCAAAAAAGAAATATCCGTAGTGAGTATATCACTCGGATAAAATCAATAATTCGAGAAAGTGAAGTATCCTATACTATGATCGTTTTCATGATTAGCTTTCGAAATTATTTGTTTTGCTTGCTTGATTGCCATGTCTAGTTAGACTTGCAAGCATCCTCGTTATCCATTCAACAGCATACGTTGGTGACTTGATCAATTAAATGTCTTTCTATATATTGACATGCATTTCAGTTTGAAAGATTTTTTCCGTTTCAGCATTTTCATCATTTCTCTGAATATAATGCTTGTCCCAAACGTTAGTGAATAAAACTCAGCATCCAAGTGTCAAGCACCCGTTGGTATAGTGAGAATTTAAAAGTACACATATAACTCATGGTTTTATTTTTAATTAACACGTCATTTCTTATCAGAAAAATAATGGAAGAAAAGCCCACGTCTTAGGACTCAATAGTAAGCAAAAACTCTATTGTTATACATGAAAAATAAAAGATGAAAAATCGTCAAAGGGTAATAATAAAAGGTTTCCCCTTGTTATTATATGTGGTCGGTGGTTACGTGGTCCTTCATTTTGAACATGAATGAGTAGAAAAAGTTAAATGCATGTTTTTACATATAATTATAAGAAACAAATCCTACCAGGAGCATTGCTAGTATTGAATAGGCATGGATAATCTCTACTAAATTACCTTCTCATCTAAAACTTTAAGTTTGTAAGAAACTAGGTATTTGTTGTAAGAAACTAGGTATATATATATTCCAATATGCCCCATCATGCTTAAGATGTAAATCTTTTTGTTACGTCTAAAGCAGGGTGGCGTAGGAATTTAGATTGAGGAAATCTCTTTTGGCATGAACTTTACCATATTAAGTTGACGCCCCACTAAAACCTCAAGCTTGCATAGAGATTATGCATCTATTGTCTCACAATCTTGAGATGAGGCATACGAGACGATATGGACAAAAGGTACAATGTGAGTCCGAGACAAATGTATAGAAATGTACAGAAAGGGGCCTCATATTCAATGCATAGTTGCATACTGCTCCTTGGTTATATGAGGAAATAATTATAATTAATTAGTTAATCACCAATTAGTTGTTTGACCAAAAACAGAAAGATAATTATTTACTCTTTCAACAGGAAAAAAAAAAGAGGGTGTTGGTACAGAAAGATTTAGAGAGAATATTGGTTGCTTGAAGGTTAAGAAGAGGGGCCTTCCAATCCAAGAATAAAAAAGTAGATATGGACATTCAAACTGATTTACCAATATTGTCAAACTATGGATAAGTTATTGCCATATCATTCTACTAATGTCATTAAATTGAATTTATTTTGTCACATGATGTAAGACATGTACTCAACTCTTCTGCCATGACTTTCTTGACCTTGCTGTATATATATATTAGTTTTTCCTTCAACACCACATCAAATGCATCAGAGGATTAAGGCAAGCAACTGCTTCCCTGTTCTGTATTTTTATATCCTGCTTAATTTTCACATTTCGTCGTTTTTATTATCGATCAACCGTTGCATTGATCACTGTTATCTTCGCGCACATACCGATTAGTATAGCTTACCTGATTGATGATATGGAATAGGTTATTTTGTATAAGGTCGACATGTAGTTTGTACGTAAGAGTGCTGATTGCATTGCTAACTGCATTGGTCAGCAGAACTACGTAAAACAGCGATTTGTTATGGTCGTTGCGCAGTTTGAGAAAAGATGATTAAAAAAGTTTCAGTTGTTATTTCTTCCTGCTCTAGTCATGAGTTCATGCATGTTTGATCTTTATGCCATTTCTAGGTATTCTCTTATACATATGGTGAGGCGTTTGGTGAGATTTGTGTAATATAGTAAGTCATACATTCTTTGTGAATGACAATGTGAGGTGGCACATCTCATTCAGGATTAATTCTTAAGTTGGTGCCACATTATGTCCTACAAGTAATTATGATCTTAATATGCAGTACAATCCTTCATTGAAGCACTTATTCAGACTTTATTCTAACTTTTACCTGCAATTTTATTCTGTTAAACAGAAATATCCCATATTTTAATAAGTTACTGAAGATAAAGCATCCAATATGGTTTTCCAAGGTATGCTTTTCTACTTTAAGCTAGACACTCATCTATATATGTTCTCTGTTTGTTGTCTTCTTTTCAGTATATTACAAACATATTTTGGTCCAAAAGAAAGCATATATTATCATCAACAATCAATTAGCATCTTTCTGTTATAAAAATAATGTGCACACATTTCAATTAGATTGAAAGGGTTCTTATTTGATTTGTAAGGCAAGATGTTGAACTTCTTCAAGAAAAAGAGTAGAAAAATCAGCAAGCCAGACAAAAAAGGTGCCAAAAGATGGACTATACTAAGTGGAAAAAACAATTGGGAAGGTCTATTAGACCCTTTGGACCTCGACCTTCGCCAATACTTAGTCCGTTACGGTGAAATGGCGCAAGCCACTTACGACAATTTCATATCCGACAAGGCATCGAAGTACGCAGGAAGCAGCCATTACGCAAAGAACAACCTCTTCTCAAGAGTTGGAATCGACAAAGGGAATCCGTTCAAGTATCAAGTTACGAAATATTTTTATGCCACATCATCGGCCAATGTCCCTGATGCTTTCATCATCAAGTCTTTGTCGAGGGAGGCGTGGGACAAGGAGTCGAATTGGATGGGGTTCATTGCGGTGGCAACGGATGAAGGGAAGGTGACGTTAGGCCGGAGGGATATTTTGGTTGCATGGAGAGGAACTATTCAGACTCTTGAATGGATTAATGATTTTGAGTTTGGATTAATTTCTGCTCCTAAGATCTTTGGAGATAATGATGATCCTAAGGTCCATACTGGATGGTATTCAATTTATACTTCTGATGATCCAAAGTCACCATTTAATAAAACCAGTGCCAGAAATCAGGTAAAAGAATTTGATGTTTCACTTAGTACTATGTTACAATATAGTATTTTTTTCATGTGTGTCTTCAATTATTTAAACCTTATTCATAATTAGACAGAACATCAAGGTGTGACTATCTTTTTATAAAATAAAGAAACAACTTATAATGTTTGTTTTATTTTCAGGTTATTACTGAGGTGACCAGACTAGTAGAACTCTACAAGAATGAAGAAATCAGCATAACTATAACAGGACACAGCTTAGGAGCTGCAGTTTCCACACTAAGTGCAGCTGACATTGTCTATAACAATTACAACAAACCAAAAGGCATGCCAAACAAGCCTTGTCCCGTGACCGCATTCGCCTTCGCTAGCCCTCGTGTCGGGGACGATAAGTTCCGCGAGACATGTTCAAATCTGCCTAATCTTCACGTACTTCGTGTTAGAAACACCCGTGACATCGTCCCCACGTACCCTTTCATAAACTATGCAGAGGTTGGTGTAGAGCTGGAAATCGATACCACTAAATCGCAGTATTTGAAAGATGGGAATTTGAACAAATGGCATAGCTTGGAGGCTTATTTGCATGGTGTTGCTGGAACACAAGGGAGCAAAGGAGGATTTAAACTTGAAGTTAATAGAGATATTGCTCTTGTTAACAAACATATGGATGGATTGAAAGATGAGTATGGTGTTCCAATTGAATGGTGGTGTGAGAAGAATAAGGGGATGGTGCAAAAAGAGGATGGATCATGGGTGTGGATTGATCATGAGGAGGATGATGATGATGATTTTTAATCCACATTCACATATTTATATGTATGTATACGCTATATGGTGAAAAGTAATTAGAAAGATATTTAATGTCAATTGTTGTAATAATTTCCTACCTTGTTCTGTGACTTAGTTCATGTGGTATAGAAGATACTTTGCATTGAACAAGTATAAGTATTTATTGAGAGAAACAGCTTGTAATAGGTTTGATTCTGTTAATAATTTTGTGTTGGGAGTAAGGAGTTGCAATCTTTGTTATTGAATTATTACATCAGTTTAATATGTTGGCAATTGGACTTTAAACTATTGTTTATTTATTATTACATCAGTTCAAATAAAGAGTTGCAATCTTTTCTAAAAGGCTTCTGAAGGTTTTTATGAAAGGAGAAGAAGAATTTTATCTCTGACCTCAGTTTTCCTTTGGGCTCATAGTTTGAGTGTTTGGGCTGCCTTCAGAAGTGTAGTTTGCATGCAAATTGTTTTCGTGACAAATTCACTATAAGTCGTCTTTTTGTATAAATAGTGGGCTCAATTGGTTTTCTGTCTAAACATTGGCCTTAAATTGGTTTGTGACAAATTCACTATCATGGAGTGGCATCGACAGGCAGAGGAATAGCAAGTTTCTTGCCGTGCGGATGGAAAGTTGTCTGGTTGAAGTGTGGAGTCTTTCCAATAATAGAAGCATCGCGGCGCCAAACGCAGCTTGCCGTTAGGTTTGATCCGTATGTGTCATGTGTCTGCAGTTCAACAGGTGAAGTGGAAGAACACTGATAAGGGTGAAGATTGCACGGGAAAGCAAATGTGTCGATTTTTCCATTTGCATGGTTTAAGATGCGTTTGACGTTATCAAGTTATGATGTCTGCCCAACGGTGCTTATGTTCCAGGTGTACTCTCTTCTTTCTTTTGCTGTCATAACATATGTTGTCTTCTTTGCCAAATAAATGTGATTATTCAGTTCATATAACTCTGTTGTGTATATAACAACAAAATATAGCAAAAAATACACGAAATAACAACTATAGGTACGAGTTTCAATACATAATCCCAATTGTTGCCACAAGCTCCATGGTACATCTGGACTATATAAGACCTTTTGCGTGTTCAACGGCCATATAAATTAACTGTTCTTTTACATATCAAATGTCACACTCACACCTCTATCTTTCATGTATAAAATCTCTAAACTCACTCGCATTTCCTCTCTTTCTATCACAAAATCTATAACACAAATAATGTAACACTCTAAACACCAATATAGAAAAATGAATTGAATAATAGACAACAACTGACTATATACACAGAGAACAAATAGCAAAGTGCTGAAGATGCATCTAAGAACCACAAGGCAAGCTGCACAATCTCCCTATCTGGATGAAAAACCATTGCACGGGATTTGGAGTGTCATCTTTCTCTGAAGATGGTACTGATAACGGAAGCTCCGATGGCAAGTTGCGGTGAAAAGCGTCAACAGCCGCTCCAACACCATCTTCATTTTCGATACACTCTGCTAACTCCATTGCTCGAGATTTTACCTAGAATACATCTCAGAATTAGTAATGATTTGACACAACATCTTTAAGTACTCTGTCAAAAGCATCAAACTGGAGAACTCTGGAACAAACAGGACCACACAAGTCTTCAAATATTCATTAGGTTCAGAAATACCTCTGGATGGAGCATGAATTGTATAGCTTCTGAGAGGGATTCGACACTGAGCTGCGATATGGGAATTGGCGCAGGTCCTAACCCTTTCTGATATATTCTCTCTCCCCAGAAAAACTGATCTCCAAAGAACGGCACTATGGTCGTTGGACACTGCATCAATAGGAAGATAACAAGTGAAACTCGTTAAATATGAAAGAAGGGATCTCCGTATATCTAAAAGAAGTTGAGAAAAATTACCCCTGCTTTTAGCCCTGTGGCTGTGGTTCCAGCTCCGCCATGATGAACCTTCACAAATCCATTTCAAACTTAAAGGAATCAGAATATAGAAGAACTCATTCTTTCCGTCTAAAAGTCAATAATTATCATAAGTTCACAGTTATTAATCAACACTTCTCTACAAGAACACCAGAAAGAAGAATATTGTGATAAAGATTAAGCTTTGAGCTCACCACAGCTGAACACTGAGGAAACAACCAGTCATGAGGGCAATCCTCAATGAGGAAAACATTGTCTGGAATATTTGGATCTGCAACAGGAAGAAAAAAAAAAGTTATATTTTCTTACAAGAATTCTTCTGGAACAAATTATTCTTTCGGGAGGAATATATAAATTACTCTGAGAAGAACTTTTCAGTTATTTATAATTCCTCCCCAAAGATGAATCATTCAGAACTTACTCTGAACAGACCCCAATATATCACAGACACAGTGACATAGATCTTGCATTTCAAGTAGGAAATGACCCCAACATATCACAATAATTCAAAACAATTTTTGACCTAGTATCACCAACTTGCTCACAAGAATATGTAAAGAGGGATACAAGCCGAAATGTCCAGTTTATGAGGGGTTCAGTGTGTATTCGGAGATTTTGAAACAGGGAGCCAAGGTAAAAGTGGAACATCCTCTTTTCTTTGGTATTACAAAGTTAATGTTGTCACGCGGTGCAAAACAATTAAATAGAGGAATCAGAAATAAAACGCCCAAAGATCAGACTCAAGATAAAAATAAGCCAAATAAACTTACGAGTGCCAAGGTGTCCCCAACCACGATCAATTATTCCTCTCTGCCCTGTATTATTCAATGACTCCAAGATGATTTCCGTAGTTTTATCTGAATCCTCCAGAGGCTTTGCAAAGCAATCAATAGATAATATTAATAATTCCAGCCAAACTTTACAAAAGAAGCGGTCAAGTTCACAATCTTAGTTCAACTTCTGGTCGCATTTTGGGAAAAGATCCATATCTGATGGACACAAGAAGTGTCTAGAGGAACTTTATAGTTATTAATTATTTGGTATACACATGTATTAGTACAGCATATACCTTAACGACAAGAGATACCTTAAATCAACTGTCCATATAAAGATATGTATATATATTCTTTTACCTAGTGTCTTTTAACGTTAATGAGTAAAGATCAATATCCCCTCCATCATCACATATGTGAAAATACTTTTACAGAATCCCAAGATACCAACACAGTTACCAAAATACACAAAAGAACTTAAATTGGAGTAAGATGATAAGAGAGTCTTAATTAGTAAACCATACCATGCTTCCAAAACCAATATAAATCGGTTCAGCTCCCTTTTGTATCCACTGAACAAATTCTTCAGAAGGTTGGTAATTGGACCCAAGGTTTAAAAAGCAGTAGCCAACAACATCAACCAGTGGGCCCCAGTCTGCATATAAGTATGAAGTGAGTTTTTATCATAATTTGGGAAGTATAAGCAGTCTTGTGTAATATGGCTACTACATGACATGCAGAAAATCTTGCAAACAGAAACAAGGTGTGGAGGCCATGATGAAGGCAACCTTCAAATTGTGAACTTTAGTCTGTTCGAAAGAAATCCCATATTGTAATGATACGGAGTATTTAACTAGGTGGTTAAATACCCCAAAGTTTACCAATTGGCTGTAAAGTTTAAGAAAATATCAACTCTTTGAGAGAATTGTTAACATGGTACCAATAAATATCTAAAGATCTGAAATATTAAATTCGCCGAGTAATTAAACACTATCAAGGAAGAGAAAGATGCATTTACCATTAGGTTTGGGCACAACACAGGGACTCCACATATAGCCTGTGGGAAGGTGAGAAATCGACCCATGGTATGTGCTAAAGTATGCAATAGGGGCAAGCTTCAGCTTATTTTTCCTGAAGTCATTAATACTTCCTCTTATGCCCCACCATATCAGTAAATCCACCAGAACATATGAAATCTGGATCATACACGATTACAGATTATATTTGTTACCAAAATTTTAGACTGAATAACTAAACTGAAGATGTAAGAACATCATAAGAAAACTGAAAAGTACCCAGTATCCTGCACTTTGAGGTACGCGCGCTAATGGATGAGGAAATGCATATGTAGGCCTGTGTATTTAGCAAATGTTAGTTACCTTCCCGTTTATTTGCTTTAAATTGAGACAGAATTCAAGATCTGAAAGAAATAAGTACCATATTTCAGAAAAAGTACAATAAACTTGATATGAAAATTTTCAATCAACATATACCAATGAAGCCGAAATCTGGACAACCTATTTCTCAACGATATCTTCCAACTCTTTCTTATGGTCGATTTTCAAAAAATATATATATTTATAAACTTGCTAACAATAGCTTAATATTTGCAAAGTTGGGAAACAATTAATCAGACAGATATGGACAGAGAGAGAAATTAGTCTTACGTCCAAGGCATTGTGAAGAACATGTGCAGGGGAACACCGAGGGCTTCAGCTACATGAGCATGTCCTGATAACAACAAAAACATCACTTAATTACACACGCTGCTTCAGGGGTTTCTCACAAAAATTAACCTCATTGAAGATGGAAGGCCAGTGGAAGAACTTTTCAAGAGTGAAATAGATATACTTTAGAATACTAACCATACGCAGGGGGATTTGCGATAATTGCCTGAGCCCTGAAGGATTCACCAGTTACTGGATCAGCCTCTGTGCATGCTGGAAGGAGAGATTCGATAATGGCCTTTATTTGTTTACGTTGTATAGATATTTCGCCAGGTGATGATGGAATAAGACCTTTGTTTCTGGCCATATCTGCAATCGTATTAAATCAATTTAATCAAAGAAATGCTCAAATATAACACCACAAATTCAGTATTTGAAAATTGCCTTGCTTAAATCTCATGGTTAAAACTGGTGCTTAGAAAAAAATTATAGTCTTGAATTCATATGGTGGTCTTTAGCATATGACTGCGATTTAGCATATGAATCACAAGTTTCAATAGTACTAAACATATGAACTAGATTATGAAGGAACACAATCATGACGGTCTTCTTTAGATAGGTAGGCTATGATGCATAACTTATTTAGGATATCAGGATCAAAGAAGAGACGTGATATCTGAGGTTTTGATTTGAAGCTTTCAGAATGGTAATATACAATTATTTTCGAAAATTTACAGGAAGCATACAAAGAGGACCTCTTACATCCAGCCAAAACCCGAGGATCACCGCCAAGTGGGTAAAAGTCTACCCCAGCTGACTTCACAAATCCGCGGAAGTTTGAATGTGTTGCCAACCTTACACAATGACCATATTCCTGTAATTACATATGGATCAAGTTATATAGCACAAACAAGTTATGTTTTAGTGTAGCTTAGTGTGCAAAGTTCCATGTAAAATGTGAATCACACAACATAAAATGTGATAATAACATCAGAGTAAATATAATGTACTAAAATCTATTGTGTCAGATAGGGGACTTTTGGAAATCTAGACTATTTTGTCTACTTTTAAGCTACGATTTTTGAAACCGTAACCAGTTTCAGACAGAGGCAAGAACCATATAAAACATCGTTATTGCAACACTAGAACTAGTTAATGTTATGAGCTGTTCCCCAAAGGTACAGCTTATTCACCTTAGTGATCATTAACAATCATATGCAATAGAAGAAAGAGAATGAGATAGTGCCAAGATATGCAAAACATCACACTTAAGCAGGAAGCATGCCATTAGTTTTAGATATTTAGCAGATCGAGATACTGAAAGTTAATTTCAAAATCACAACCGGCTACACTGTAACAAAAAAAGAAAAAAAGAATCCAGGCAAGATTAATCAGTTTTTCTAACCAAAACCTCTCCATCAATGAGATACATTATTAAATGACTAAAGATAGTTTTAAAATTTCAATAGAACTCCTAAATATACACCTCATGAGCCCATGGAACCAAATAAATATGGACTACCTTAAGTCTCCTTGCTATGGCAAGAAAAGGTTGAACATCTCCCCTTGTTCCAACAACAAGCAGGGCAATCTTTAGTTTTGGGATGGATTTGTTGTAATCCGTCATAATATAATCAACTTCAGAAGGGAGGTCGTCAACTGATTGAAGCTCTAGTAACTCCGAAGCTACAGGAGAATCCTTAGTGAGGTCAACCTCAACAGTCCCATCATTTTGAATCCTCACCAAGTTCACAAGAAACTTTTTCTGTACATAACAAGGATAAAGGTCTCAGTTATCAAAAATCTGTCCAGGTCTTACAAACAAGAAAAAGGGTATCAAAAGGAAAAGTGATACAAACTCATCATACAAGGGCGCACCGCTTAATAACTTTCTTTAAATCATATGGCAATTTATAGACTTTTATGGAATATCACTTTAAAGTGTGGAACATGATGTCTTTGGTTTAATTTTCAAATAATAAAGTCTAACTTGTTTCCATTTTATGAAGCTGTAGCTCGCAGGACATACATGTCACTGCATACACAGAAAATTGTTTTACGATATGAATAACTGATCTGCGACATAAAGGTGAATAATAGAGTAGGCACCTATTCATATGGCACAAAAAACAATACGCAAACAAACTCTCAAGCAATATTTAAGGAACACCAGGAAGCTAGATTGCAAAATTAATTCATTTCTAATTGTTAGATGATGTAGAGCAATTATATCTGTATAACAAGACATTTTCATTAGTCTTTAAGGTATTTATATGTTCTTCAATAAAATAATTCAAAAACATTGTTAATGAGGTCAATTGAAAAACTAAAAATGTTTCTTTCATAAATATAATCTGCCCCGGAAGCCCTTTATATTTTTTTGGAAGTTATCCTACACACTTGGGCAATGAGCTTCGTGCACTCCTTAATTCCGCCAGGAATGGTAAGATGAGAACTCAAATTCATCATCCAAGTTGTTGAAATGATTACAGTTCTCATGGCACTCCAGTTTCACCAACTGGTTCATCCTACAATTATATCGGCCAATAAACTAGAACAAATCGGTGCATCTTTGCCAAATTCTCATCTATGTAGGCTTACATTATCTAGTAAAGTTCTTTAATTCTTAGAAATGAAATGACAGAGAGAAAAACAGACATAGCCATTCTCTCATTCTTGCAAGTCAAAACTAATGTGGGGAAGGTAAACCATATGTAATAAACATAACATAAAGTAATCATATTTAAGAGCATCAATTGATGTGAGTTTCACCTTCTCATGTTCACATAGCCTATCTAATCTTAGATCAGGCCTTGGACTACCCCTCCTCTCTGTCATAGACCTTGTAACTGCTACCTCATTGTTCTCAAGGAAGAGATTTCTTTGCACAGGTGCTGTGATGGAATGGTCCAAACCTTTATTACAACAACCAAAATGTTAAAGCTAGAAAATATGCATATCCACCAATAGATTAGCAAAATGTTAAAGCTTAGAAATATGCATATCTGTGACCAATAGTCCCATCTATTACACAATCTCAAGATTAATTTTAGCATCAGGCATGTTTCATCACCCCACATATTTTTTAATTTGATTTACAGAAGCTATAAACAATTTATACAGCAAGTTTTTTTAAAGAGCAACTGAAATAGAACTAGATGTGCTTCTTAATGAGTTGGACTTACCAACAAAGGGAGATAAGTCTACAATTCTATATAACCCAACCCAAATGCAAGGAGAAACCAAAGAGAAGGCCTAGTCGTACGTGACAATACAAGAATAACAGATCCAAATAATACAGTTCCATAAAGAAGCATTTAAAATCTCTCTTCCTTAAGTTCAATAAGAACTTGCAAACACTTACATGGTGACATACTTCAGAATTACACTATCAGCCAAGTAATACTGAATAAAGAATAGGACTCAAAGAAAGAATTTAAAATCCCAAAGTCTGGCGTCAATGACTTGCTACAACAATGAAAAGAATACAAGCTAACCTCTTCGAATTCGAGGTGGTGCACTAAAACTGGGATCTCTCCGAGAAACCTCTACAACAGATGAGGACTGCAACAAATTTTTCCTTTGGCGGTTTACTTCAGGGCTCGACCACAAATCTGAATTCACATCAAAAGACTGGTAGTTTGACGACGATGACACACTCGGCCTCTGATCTTCAACATCATCTGGTTCAGCATTAGAAACTTGATCGGTATCAACTACAGCATCGTAATCATGAATTTGGTCTACACTTGTCGTGGCCTCCCGACTACCATTAACCCTATTTTCTGTAGTTTTTGGCATTTTATAACTCCCATTACTACCCATTTAGTTTTAGCTTGAACCAAAATAAGCTGAATTTCTGCTGCAATAACTCCAATTTCCAACTAAACTCCACAGCTTCAGACCTCTGTACAAGTTACTAACCTAACAATTAGTAAACAAAACCAGCAAAAAAAAAATGCAAATATTCTTAACACCCATCATTCCAACAACATTACACATAACAGCAATCAGAAATAACCCCCCCCCCCCCCCCCCCCCCCAAAAAAAAACTTCTCCAAAGTTTACGCTAAAAATGTCGATATAGCACAAGAAAATTGTGAAGAATTGCGAAAAGCTTCGAACTTTATGACTTTACACACTAATCATACCCACTATAATCAACCAAACACCCACACACACACACACACACACATACAATTCATCAAACACCACGCGCTCAATTTTCAACAAAAACTTAAATCATACTAAAACTCAATGAAAACTCACAATTAACATACCATCAACAACAAGAATTCATATATACAGCACAAGAACACCATAAAAATCAAATCTTTAATACTCCCACTGCAGCAAAAACTAAAATAAACTGACCCTTTGCGATTTGCAAAGTTTCAATTTAGTATCACACAATAAAGTACAATCCCAATAGAGTAAAATTCATAAAGAATCAATTTTTAGCTTTTTCAATAGTTGACTGACTAAAGATATATATGAGAGAAAGAGGAACACCTGTCTGAGTTTTGGAAATGAGAAGAAACTTCAATTGGTGGAAGATTTTGTGCCTTGACAAGGGTTTTATTAAACATCATTTTATTTATTATATTTTGACAAAGATTAGATATGGGTTTTTATTTATTATATATTTCCATTTTTATGTGATTACTATAGTTGTAATAGTATCTATTGTTATAATATCAAGCTGGGATCTAGCAACAGTTGGTATCACCGCTGAAGAAAGGTTGTGCTGATTGAGGTCAAACTATATATTTTACTGCTGTAAGACCTTTCTTTTTTTAATATAATTAACAAAAAGTGAAAAAGACCTTTCTTTTTTGATTTAGTATTTTGGTGGGGACACGTGGAAATTGCGATTTAAGTCGCGAAAATTTCACTTGACATGGAGAGGAGGGATTCTCGATTTAGTTTAAAGGTAATTTACACTTCAACAAAACGCTCGTAAGATGTATTGATTGGACTTTGACTAAGATCTTCTAGTAAGAAAATAGGAGAAAATGTTTGGCAAGGGAGAAAAGTTCTGACTAAAAAGAGAAACTCGAAAGTGATAACAACGTACTTTTAAAACTTTGAGAAATGTATTTGTAAAAGTTGTACAGATTAGAGATACGCCTTAGCCACAACTAGCATGCCTAAATGTGACACATCAAATTTAATGTACATAATTACAATAATGTATTCACAATTTTGAGCAGTGGAATATTGAATTTCTCAAAGACATTAGTTATTCTACAAGATTACTTGCAAATCAAGTAGGCTGGCCAACAGCTAATTAAATAAACCTAAGACACTAACACAAAAATGTACTCATTTCAATTTTTCTCATTTTATGGATTGAATAAAAAAAAAACTATACAGCATAATATGCAGCTGGCACATGTAAGATTCTGATAGCTTTATGGTGGGAGGTTGTGAACGTGACAGTATTATGGGATATCCTTATAATTATGGCTACCTACTGAACAAAATATTCAAAGAGTTGGAAGTTGTTAGGTGAAAGATTCAATATTACTAGTCTGTGTGGTCAATCATATGACTCTGATCTAGTGAAATATATTTTTAGTTTTTTACTCGTAAATTAATCAAATTTCTATCGTAGTTTATTTAGATTCTGTACTGCATGTGCATCTTTGTATGCATGCTCAGCTTTTCTCATTTTCTTTTCTTTTTTAGGATAGCCAAAACCTTGGGAAGTGAAAATTAAGAAATAAAATAAATTAAGTATTACTGGTACAAGTGTACAACTGTATGATAGTATTTTTGAGTTCTGTTTTTTGGTGGAATTGGGATCCCACTACTAAAATTCTCTTGTTAATCTTTGTTCACGGGTCAGAATTTTCGTTGATGGATTGTGGATTAATAATTAATCGTGATTAGCTGTCTTGTTAACTTTTTGTCTGCTTTACTTGGTCATATATATATATATATATATATATTATATGTATATATAACTTGGTAATATCGCATGAGCAATCTGTAGTCATCACAAAAAGCTGAGGAAGAATCAAGTTTTTCGCAGCAATTCTTTCAAATTTAATTTTTATTTTAATTTTCATTGCAAGTGAATAGATTTTCCAATTGAGGGACAATAAAAGAGAATAAGAAAAATAAGGGGGCAAAAAAACACCATATATAAACATTCATTCATCACCTAAATTATGTACATCACCCTATTTACAAATAAAAGAATCATCACTATACAATGCCGAATTAATTAAATTCCCTATAAACTTTCTTCACAACTCTTAGAAATCTCCTTAATCACCAAAGCTCTAGCCCTATTAATTGTCACAAGACACAAATAAACATGTTCCTCAAGCTCCTCCACTTGTTTCCTAAACCCAAATTCACACTTTTTAAACTCCTTCAACACTTGTAAACAAATTCTATCTTCCCTCCTCTCCAAACAAAATCTCACCATTGTCTTATTATGTTCAATCTCATCTTGAACCCTAGCCACAAGCCTACTCATCATATCAAAATCCCTATTCAAAATATAAGCACCCTTTGTGGCCACATCAAGTTGTTCACCAATTTTTCTCAAGAGTCCATACTTCAAGAATCTCACACTTCTAAATTTTTTCTTCAATGGTTTCATAGGCAAGCTCAAAATCGCCGGCCCCATTAACAAAGCCGTTAGCGTATGCAACGCTAAAAACATCGCTGCAGCCGCTACTAAACCACAAAAGGCCGTCACGCATACACCCGAAACTTTGTTAAAACACTTGATCAACTTAATTTTTCGTGCAACAAATTTTTTCTTGGACTTCAAATGTTGTAACACCGAGGAATGTCGCTCGTGAATGTACTTAAAGTCTTGCACGTTCGTGTTTGCAAAAGGACACGAGTGTAGCTCGGAAATAACAAAGCTGATTTTTTCGGGCGAGTAATTATTAATATTGCCGAGGATTTCATTGATGAAGGCATAATCAGCTTGGATTTGGTTTAGGTTTTTTAGGAGTTGGCTGCAGAATTTTGAGGCCTCGGCACTTATGTCGAAGTAATTGAAGAGAAGGGATTTGAGATCAGAGGAATATTTTGTAAGAATTGATGATGATTCTAGTAGAGATTTTATGGTATCTTGGCCAGGATCTAGGAGAATTTCGGAGAATCCATAATGGCAAAAAGATGGTGATGTACATTTTGATGTGTCGTTTACTAATAATTGGACTTTTAAGAAGAAATCTGCGTAAGATTTTGTCCTGACTGCACAAAGATATTCGTCATTGACGTTAAGAGCTTGATTGGATTCTTTCATTTTCTTCTTATCTGCAACCAAAGTAATTATTGATTAGTCACGGATTGAAATTTCTAAATATTTATGCAAAAAATATCAAAACGTTTTCACTTTCAATTCTGTAAAAAGAAACCGAAATAAGTTCATTGCAACAACTAATTTTCTTATCCTTCCGAAACATCTCCAAGAGTTCTCAAAAGTTTATCATATATTATTCAATATTTGGCTGACCAGAATAAATATTGTTCTCATAACTTTAACTTCATTAATCTATGAAGTTAAAATTATAGTTGATATATCATTTGATATAATTATAACCATAAGAAATATTCACATCAGATCATATACCTCATACTATATATCTAAAGATAAATGAATGGATTTTCACTATTTTATTAAAAAATAATAGGTTTTAATTCCAAAACTCATCAATATTGTTGATCAAGGTCTTTAAACGATTTCATAAAAAAATGAAACGTTTCTATATTTTGACTTAGTTAAGAAAATGTATATTCGCTATGATAACTATTTTTCCAAAATATTTCATAAAACTTTCCAAAGATCAAACTGAAACATTCAACAAACCGAAATTTTAAACCATGAACTCACCTTGGTTGATTATCGAAGTTCTGAATTTTGCCCACATCTTGATGAAATCTTCACAAAAACGTAGTCGTTGTATCTTGGAAGTAAGGATAATAAAACTTGATCCTTCTAGTTCATCAATGGAAAGAAATTCATGACCGAGTATATTTGTTTCTCCTTTGCCCAAAACTTGAATATGATTGAGAGAAAACTAAAGGGATATTGCAGGCAAATAACAGTAACCACCTGAATTTTCCTTTGGTTGTCTGAAAGTTGAGCAAACCTTTTAAAGCCACTAAAAGATATAATAGCAGTTTAAGGTTTTTGTGTGTTCACGTCATATGTTTCAGATAACTCCAGTTAGTTTTATTATGTTTGCTAGGTTTTAGGCTGATATAGCGTAAGAGGTGGCTTCTGAGAAAGAGCTTATAAGCTTTATCTGTATATATATAGACGGCCTAATCTATTTTCGTCTCAATGTCACCTTTTTGTGCACAATCTGCATGACTTTATCATGGATACGTTACACTTCATTAAAGTTATTAGAAGAGTATAATCCCAAAAATGCGTGATGATAACCCAAGGTTGTTTTATGGTTGCAACTTTTTTGTTAATCAACTAAATGGTTGTTATTACGCATACAACAATATGATGATAGAAAATTGTACAAACAAAAGGCAATTAAATAGATAGAAACTTTGTTTAGCTATGTCTAGTGATCACCAAGCCAAAGTAATTTACTATTTCAACGACTCATACAATAATTATATATAAGTAGGTTATGTATATTAAAGACACAACTACAATTAAATTTAGGTAGACCGCCTCTAATACTCATGTACACCTCAATTTAACAAGTTGGATCGTGGTTGTCATAGAATGGCGTAAGTACTTTAGGTTTTGCAACCCAATAATTGTAACTTTTTACTTTTACTATCTAGGGTTTTGAAAAAATAAATATAGCCATAAAAATCACATAGCAGCTGGTTTATTGAATAATTTACCTTTAATTAGTTTTTGGTTAACTTATATACCCTAGCCCCTAGGTGTGCCAATCATGCTGATGAATAAACTGTTGCGATCATTAATTAATGAGCGATTTACATTAATTCTGAAGCAATTATCACTGTGGTAGCATTCGTGATGAGCGTATTACGCCTCTTGTGAAGTAAAATAGCATAATGGTTTATTTAATTTGATGCTAGCCTAGCTATACCTAGCAACCACACATAATGGTCCAATATTGTTCAGAACAATAATATTGCCCAAAATAAATATATGTCACCTAATAATTATAGCATGCATATGTAGTTTTTCAGTCTGTTAAGTTTTCAATCAATCAATAAATTAATTAAGTTCAAAATTTATTAATGTTTATCCGAAAAAAAAAAAGACAATAGAATAACATCTGAAATAAGTAACAATCTAAAGTATATATAATATCATACTAGGATATTATTATGTGGCTTAAAATGGTTTGTTGTTGGATTAATGGTGAAGGATCAAATGTTCATTCTTCACTAAGGCACAAGCTGGTTGGCAAATTGAAACAAACAAGCTGTAAAGGGTTCAACGAATCCCATGATTTTCTGGTCTCATCCCACGTATTTCATGTCGATTCATGCATTCCAACAAAAATATAATACGCTAAATTAATTAATAAATTCCACGTGGATTCTTATAGCTTCAACATATGTACAACAACGCGAGTTTATGTAAGAAACCTCTCAGCCACTTATTAATTTTCTTCCAAGACACCAAAATCCTATAATCGGTCATGTTATTGATGCGTGGAGGGCTCATTCTGGAAATAATCAGCTGAATAATATTGCATTATGTCGTCTTTAATTAATTAGCGCGTGCGTCGATTTCCTTAAAGCTTAACTAATTAATATAGAACACTTTTTCTCATGGAATTCTTTTATCTAAATTTTATTTTTGTAATTAAAATACTAGAGAGTTTGCAGTCTGCAAATTTATATTATGTTTTTATAGTTGAAGTTTTTAAATGATCATTAAGCATCGAAATTTTGAATCACTAAATTTTGGACATATAGACTTGTATCTCACAAAAGTCTTTACACTTTCATGAACATACATCTCATCGTTCTTTAATCAATATAAACACTATTCATGAAAGTTTTTATACTATCTCGCATCTACATCTCATCAATATTAAAAAGTATGGAACAACTTGTTTTTTTTTTCTCTCTTATAACAATATAAAACCAATTATTCTTCTTACAATCATTGAGAAATTATTATGTTGTACGAGAATGAACTTCGAGAAATACAGTTGACGGAGTCCTTATCTGTGGACAAAAAATTATTCTTCTTTTCCTTGTTACTGCAGTGAGGACCTTCTTTGTTTGAATCATGCAATCCACCATATACTTTCTTAGAAGTAGATTAATTGAGGTGATCATATGAAACAAAAAATATATGAGCAATTGACTCTCTCAACCAAATTAATTTGCAATCAAAACGTTAATGACCTAAGAAGTAAGAACCCTCCAATCTATGTATGTTTAAACATTAAAAATCGACTAAAACATCTTAAATAGTTGCAATAACCACATGTCGATCTAATCTCTTTCTTAGTAAACTTGTTAGCTAGGTCTCCACAACTTTTTGAAATTTAAAAAATATCAATCGTACATTTGAGAAATGTCAATCCCGTTTTCTTGAGTTTAGTAAAATTATTAATTAAATATACATAGCAAATATAATCTCGATTATTTTAACAAACTCCCCAAATTTTAGCTTTTCTTAACGACACTATTTCGACGTGATAAGAAATCATGTGAATGAGAACGTTGCAACTGTGCAAGTTACAGATATAAATTGGTGGCATACGGCGGTGAGGTGGCGGGGCCACCTCTTAAAGGTTGCATTTACATACACAACCCATGCACAAGGTATCACAACGAAACAAATAGGTCGTTGAACATTTACACAGTTTTCTTACATCTGCAACTTCCAAGTTGTTATTAAGCATTTTGTGGTGTAATATTGTTAGCAGAATAATGCATGTAGCTTCTTGTATTGGAATAACTTTTCTTTCGTCATTCGAAGAATTAATTGCAGGAGCCGATGTAGGTGACAAGTTTCATGCATAAACATTTGACGTAGCATTTTTTTTAGTACAATGAGTTAATGATTAAGGATTTTAGGATTTTAATACATTTGATCAATCTATTCGCCAATATTGCAGCTAACTAATTTTTGTAAAGGTTAATTGCAGCAAACCGCACATGCTATGGATTCATTTGCACTTCACCTCCTAGCAACTTATGAAAATGTGCTATATGCCTCCTAAACTATTATATTTTTGAGTTTTGCCCCATGAATTATTAATCAACCGTTCATTATAGGTTGATATCCTCTCAAAAATCTTTAATGATTCGAAATACTGCACAAAACCTCTCTATGGATAGTTAACTTGTCTAAATCCCCCTTATAATTTTCTAAAACTTTGCACAAAATCTTTTTTTTTTTAATGGAACCACGATGAATCTTAGACATAGTTTTATGAACCACATGTTGGTTTTAAACAACTAACAAATCACATTGGGGTTTAGTGCATGAATTAGAAATTGCTAGAGTGTTTTGGAGAGATATCAATCCAAAATGAACAATTGATTAATTTGCATAGAAATCAATAGATTGGAGGGAGGAGGCATACTGCACAAATTGGTACGTTAAGGGATGAAGCACAAATGACCCCATAGATGGGGTTGTTGTAATTAACCCTTATTTATTTAAATAATTATATAACAAGATTATAGTACAAGATCTTAAAATTTGTTTGGCGATATGATGCACTAGATTTCGTTTTCTACAATCGATCACATGACACTTGGTTGTCTCTCGAGCTGCCACATGTCACCTTGAATTCTATCAACTACCAACCTCATAAATGCAATAACTCCCTAGCAATGCCCAGGAAAGTCATAAACTTCTTCTGTAACAAGAAATCAATGATGCAAGCTTCTCAATCATATATCACTGAATGACAAAGATTCAGAGATAGGATTCTGAAGTTTGAGACTTTTCAGTCTCTTTTTGGCCCATCAACTTTAGCCAAGACCACTTCTCAGACAGAAACGATATTTGTGTGGTTGTTGCTAATAAAGTAATAATCATGTTCAAGGATTATAAAATGGTCCAACTTTGGGCCTTGGGTTGTCCTAAGTAACACAAGGCCCAAATCTAGTTGACTCCATCTGGATTTAATTACTTAAGATCTGTGTCCAATCAGACTGGACCTTGAATATTCTATTCGGAACTGAATTCCATAATATCTTAAATCGAAGGACAAAATAATGTCAAAACTGTAAATAATAAATCATACTACTCACAAAAGTCACACATTGGATATGAAGCATGAGATAAATTTATGTGTGCATCATGCACATATGCATAAATTACAAAAAAAGAATAGGTTATTGTAATATTCTATAGATAATAAAAATCTAAATATATAGGATCTGGATCATAATGATACGATTTAGTTAATTGGCAATCCTACTTCTATTCTAATGTCTAATCAATCTCATACACGAACTTGTGAGGCTCCTCACGTCCTTAGAAGTTCATGGTGGTTTGTGTTAATGGAATTCACTTTCTATTAATGGAGTCTTTATACATCTAAATTCACATTGTACTCAGAATCTTATTGTATCGCCCAAATACTACAAAATAAATAAAGACGATTAAATTATATTTATAAGATTATCAAATTATATACCACCTCATTCTGAAACAGAATTTTGAGAATGCCCCATAGCTTCGAGTAGGTGCACCGTGCACCCCTCCTTCAAACTGCAATCAAATTCCTATCTCCTAGAGGTCACAACTTCACCTTTTTGACCACATTTACAAAATTAATTGTACTCCAAAACATAATTTAATTACTATAATCTGTACCATCAACATTGCAGAAGTGGCAAGGCATCATCACTATCATTTTCTAGTCTTATCCCCCGATTTAAATCCCTATTTTACCCCCCTAACCATCCCATAAAGTGAACAAAAAAGGATCAAAGCATGGGCATACATGTCTATCCACACCACATGGCATGACACACGAATTAAGAAATGGAGCCCAACGCGACAAAGCCCCTTGAAATCTTGAAAAATGACACTAAATCTTGACTACCCATTTATTTAAGGTTTATTTCTTTTTTAGTCCAACTCAATGAGGCATATTCAACTTTAGTCCTTTTAAGATGTCACGGTCTAATTTTCGTAGAAAAATTCCAACTGAAGTCTTTCGGCATCAGAATTGACTCAGTTTCGCTAAATTTTAGGTGAAATGCACATAAGCCTTCTAAATTGAAGATTCTTGCAAATTTCACCTACACACCTTTCATAAACAGCAACTAGAAGAATTTTTTTAATTCAATTTTGCGAAATCTAATTGTAGTCTCTAAAAAGTGTACTAAGTTCCAAAATAAAATGGCCACGAGCCAAAATCAGCGAAAATAAGTAAAATTTCAATGACGGGTAACTGAAATAGAAAAAAAATTACAAATTCCTGATGATTGCACTTTGAAGAGCGAAAGAATGACACATAATTTCTAAATGTTGTCTTCGAAAAGTAACGAAATATTTATGTTTTTAACTCTTCAGTAACAAAATATATTAGTATTCTTATAAATTGAAGGGCAAAACATTTTTTTAAAACATGGCGAAAAAGATCTTGAATCTCTAACATTTAGTGGACCAAACGCCATCAAAACCAAAACTTTAATAGATGGGCGAAAAGTACAATAAAGTAATTTCAAAGGACAAAAAAATGAAACAAACCTCATTCATTTACTTACATTCACACCAATCCCATACTCTTCACACACTGCTAAAAACTGTTTAACTGTTTTGTTTCCTCTACTTTCATCAATCATCATAATAAATAATTGAGACCCCAAAAAGACTGTACTAGAATATTTCACTTCCTTTTTACCTTAAAACTCTGTTCTGTCTCTGTTTCAACAAAGTTGATGCAAAAAACAGAGCTTTTTTCATAAACATGGATTTGAATGAGTTTCGTTCGTTTGTAATAGATTCAGGGATTGATGTGTGGACTTGGATCAACATGGCAATATCTTTGGCTTCTACTGATTATGAAGATGAGCTGAAGAACAGAAGAGATGGGATTATTCAAAAGCTCTATTCCCCTGCTTTTTCAAAGTGCCAGAATTGTGATCACCAGTTTGTTGAGGGTGCAAAGTGCAATTTTGGAAAGTATTTGCAAAAGGGTGATGTGGGTTGTGATTATAATACTGAGTTGTTGCTTGAGGAAAAAATGGTGGATAGTGAAGAAGATGATGATGATGAGGATGAACAGAGAAGAGTTCTTGATATCAAGACTCTGCTAGATGATCAAAGCCAGGTTTGTTTATGTTCTTTGATTTTGATCTAATGTTGTTGGTAATATGTAATAATAATATGGTACTTCTTTGGCTTTATCGAAAAAAATGTCAGGTGTCAGGCGTAACGAAAAAGATTAAAGCTTGCACACGAGAAGACGTGTTGGAAAAATATATATATAAAAAATGAACAATAGAATTTAATCGATGCACGAGCTTGAGTTTTTAGATGAGACGGCAAATCAATGGATGTGCTTAAATATTTTGTTTTTAGTGTATGTTATATGACATGGTTTTTGTGACTTGAATTTTGTAGGATGAGACATGTTTGATTGGCCAGCTTCAGAGGCTAGAGGACATGGATATTACATTCAAAGTTCTCAAGGTGACAGTTCATAGTAAAAAAAAAAAAAAGTTTTCAGCTTTTGTGTGTTTTGATAGTTAATTTTCACTTTTTGTAGTATGTTTATTCACTCTAAATTGAATGTTGTTTTTAAGGAAACTGACATAGGAAGACATGTAACTCGACTGCGAAAGCATTCGTCTAGTGAAGTTCGTCGGTTGGTGAAGATTCTTGTTAGGTTAGTGTTAGAAACAGAATCATATAGAGATATTATTCAAATTTTTGTTCATATATATGTTATCTAAATTATGTTATATATTACAGAAAATGGAAGGATACTGTTGATGAATGGGTTAGAATGAACACACCAACTGAAGAAGTAGCTCAATTCAATGGTAAAAGTAAGGGGCTTGTACTAATGCTTTTTATTTCATTTTCTGCTGATTTGTTTTGTCGAAAATGGAAGTAAAACGAAAAAGTAGTAAGATAACGAGTTTATCGACAGGTGATGAAGAGTCGTCCCATCAATCCGAGCACAACAACGTTAAAAATGGTGAAACTGAAGCACTTCATGGTAAAGATGGACCAAATACTCATGCCCCCTATTGTGTGACACCTCAAAAGGTCAGAATTTTTCTAATAAAAACAGTTTAAAGAACATGATCTCTGCTATACTTTGAGTGAATTTGTTCGTTTCGCGTAAATTAGGGAAAATTGAAGGATAAGCACACAGAATCACCAGACGATTATTCGGCTAAAAAGCGCCTACATGGGAATTTTCAAGAAGCTCAAAATGGTCATTGTATGTATTACTTCATGGTTGTTTTGTTACTGTTATATTGGCCATTAGTTATATTTAGAATTTAATCCTATATGATAGACTTTGCCTTATATTCTAACACTATGTTCGATTATGCGAAGCCAAAAAACAACGAACGGAACAAGTAACGGGGATTCATCATACTCCTAAAACAAATAATGTACTAATTACAAGCAACAGAGGTAGTGTTCCTGTGAAATACTGGTGATTTACGGCACTTTCGTCAAGAATTACCACGGTAACAGCCTCTCTTATTCGCTTCATTGCGGTTTTATTTAGGCTTAATTGTCAAGTTAAGTACTTGGTTGATTTCTTATATTAGTTCCATTTGATGAATAGTTTTAGCAGAGTATGGAGTACATTGCACTTGGAAAATGAGGGAGGACTTTGATGTTTTTATGCCAAAAAAAGCAATGATTCTGAGCAATGCCAACTGACTTAAAATGGGAACTGAATGGGATAAGAGCATTATGAAGAGAAAGTAGTAGTACCATGTGATTTTGTTGGGTGAAGAATGGAGTTATTATTGATGTATTTGTGCGAGGGAGTGAGTGACTAGATGCATTGCTTTCAATAGTGGACAAATAACTGCAAATCTCTCAAGGGGTCAGCACAATATGCAACTGTAGATATGGCCAAATTGTTGTTTCAGTGTAATGACTGACCATGTAACTTTAGATTTGTTTCAATTTTTGTACCTAAAAATAGTTTGCTACTTGTAGATTTGTACTCTTTTTCTTCAGTAATGGTATTTACAGTCACCCTTTTTTTTTTTGGGGTGGGGGGGGGGGGGGGGTGGGGGGGTGAGGTTCTCTATGTTGAATGGACCTAGGACTAATCTTTGCTCGCAACTTGTGGTTGTCGCTAGCTCGAGAAGTAGGTGACAATAGAACACACGACATCCTCCTACTAAATAAATTGTCCTCACACATAAGAAGTCAATGGGCCTTTACACCACCCTTTGAGATGAATGTTTGTAAAGTACATATAAAATGGAGATAAATCATGGGATATATTGTAAAACACGAAAGTTAAAAGTTGTGCAAATAAATACCTTACTTAAACGTTAGATTTCGTCAAAAGAGAACATTGACATGAAAAATGACACACAAATTCACACTCTCTTTCGCCCCTCTCATCCACCACTATGTGCCAATTGAGTAAGGAGCTTCTTGCCAATATTTTCTCTGTCACACGTCAATTAAATATCTCTTTTGAAGTATGAAGATGATAAAATATATATCCAACTATGGATTAAAGCTTCTATTTTGGTGTATGTTCAGTTCGCTAGTATAAGAAACTTTTCGAAATGTTTCAAAATTTTTTCGACAATTTCAAAATTTGCAAAATGTTGCGGTAAATATTGAAAACATTTCGATAAATTTCAACAAGATACTTGAAAACTTTGGTTCATGCATTCGACCCCACTATTAGTAGATATCCACCTACCTCATAAAACCAACATTACAACCTCCCCATATTTCATTGAAGACACTGTTGAAAATACACCAATTATCTTTCCAATTATAGCACACAACTTGTCTTTGTGTGCAGCTTTCTTTGAATTTTAGGTGCCACCATATGTTTGACCTTCATAGGTACACAATGAACCCTTGTAGTAGTGTTATGGTCAAGGAACACTACTGATAACTATGGCCAATAGGACAACGAGAGGTATCATTTGCTTTAAGAATCTGGTAGCAACAAGACAAATTACATTGACCAGAAAAATAGCAATTTAAGTGGAATTCCTTTATTTAAGGGCCTTGTTACATGATAGTGTCCATATCATACGCAATGGGGTTCCATACTATTTATTGGACAGATATATTCATGGTTGCATTGAAATAAAATGACTAATCATGTGATGTAATTGACAATAGGTCCGTTGATGAGACTGTTTATGTAGGCTGGTCGACTCAAATACTTCATTTTCGAGTTCTTTATAGAGTTTTTGACAGAATAGTCTTCTAACCCCGAGTGTTAAAGTGCTATTTTATGCAAACCCTGCACAATGATATGATGTAACCAAAAAATAGTATATATTTGGTATCTCATCGTGCACCCGTTGCAAATATTAATTTCACAGTGGCAAGAGGGTTAAAATGGTGATATACAGCTATTCAAAACTATGGGGGTGATTCATCTTATTATAAGGTATGTCTATTTTACATATAAAAAATTGGTAAAATGCCATTCCTCTTCTGCATAGTTAAATTCTTAAAAATTCTAAATGAAAAATTATAAAAATAGCACTACCTTGGTTACTTGGTTTTACTTGTCAAAGTTATTATCCATGCAACTGGTTAATTTCCACAAACTAAAATACAATGAATTTCAAAAACTTCATTAACTTCTATTGACATGCTTCCTGGGAAGAGAAACAATAATAAAACTATACAAGAATTAATTTCACAACAATTGCTACAATCAGATTTATTGAAGCATTCACAGTATATATCTCTATCTTCAGTGAAAATCCATACAACAAAAAGAGTGAAAACTCTGGTGAAGCATACTTTAAATTACATCACCAAATGGAGGGCAACAATGTAAGCTATGCACATTTCTCTGAATCAATGGATTTTGTCTGCTCTACTCATCGCTGAAGCCACACGGGAAAACAGTGAAAAGCAGTGTGGTAAGGAGATAAACTCATAAACAGAATCGTATTAGTCGCATGCGTCCGACCGAGAAGAAAAGAAGATACATCTGACCTATAAGGAGTAAATATTAACACCACGAAGACACGATCCACTTATTTGGAATGATAACAAACCTCCCCCGCTTTCTCAAGTGTCGTCCGTGAATTTCCTGCAATTGAGATTTTACTACGATATTAAGCATTAAGTTCAAGCAGGATAATAGTTCTCTTGGGATAGAGAAACTTTTGAAACTATTGAAGCGAATAGACATGCTCTAGATTACTGATGGTCCACATTATCAGTCACACAAGAAACTAACACCTTTGAGGCAAACGGAATAGAACATCACAGACTCCACTTATAAGCACCAGAAGGGCACGTAGGTTAGTTGTATATGACTTATTCTCAACTTCCTTACAGTGGTGACTACTTAGCTCTAAAATCCTGCGTCTTTTAAGATAAGATATAAATAACAGAAACCCCAAATTAACTCCAGCAGCATCACCCCATAAGATTCTATGATCCTGTCGGTTCATGTGAAAAATCAACCTATCAAAACACGATTTCAACTATGAAAAAATGCGGCAGTACTCCCCTAAGTAGAACATCTAATAATGCATCTATCACAGTGGTCAACCCGTGTACATAAACTCTAGCCACTGTCTCTAGATGACTGTATCATTTGAAAATTACACAAAAAAAAAAAAAAAAAAAAAAAAAAAAAAAAAAAAAAGAGGAACTACAAGAAGATAAACAGGAGCAACAGTAGCAGTTATGATGAATAAAATGGCTTTCCAAGAGCATAAATGTCAGTACCACAGTAGCGTAGTTCTCAGTTTGATCTCTCCAGTAGAGTTCTGTCAAATATACAATTCAGAAAAAAAATATACATTTTTCTATGACTACAATCGAGGACCAAACCACTTGCCAATCCTAAACAAAGTATTATCTCAGACTAACATTGCAGAGATTTCAGAAACTGATAGTTAAGACATACCATGCTCTTCGGCGCTTCTCTATTCAATTGCTACATTGATTATGCTCTTATCATTTTCCTACCTTCAAAAGCCATCAAGGACATGGAAATCAAATATCAAATAACACAAAAATCAAATAAATATTGAGTAATGTGAGATTCCATTATCCATCTAAAGGAAATGTAAAATAATTATAAGTAGTCATGCCAAATGGTGGGTAGCTCAAGATCCCACAGCTAACTCCATGATTCTGCATATAAGCCACAAGACAAAATTAATGTGCACAAAGAAACATTAATAAACTTTTAAATGTATTAAACAGAGAATGGTCTTATTCAAAACTCAGATAATAGCAATTGCTCAGTGAAGTTTGATAATAGGCAATTAGGAGCTAATTACAAATTGGCAAGAAATAATACCAATCATATTCAGCTCATGAAGCCCAAAAATAGAGGCATAAAGAAGCAACTGGACTTACAGACTTGTTGTTAGACAACAGAATATCGACCAGGTTGGGCTGAACCAGGGAGTGATGATGCTTGAGTGGTGATATCCTCCAATACACGCTTGAGTTCCGCTTTTGCCCTCTTGACAGATTGCTCAGTAGGGCCCTCGATGAACAAATACAGCTTTCTTTCCCCAGCTCCTACAACCTTGCCTGGTGGATAGAATTGCCCCCGAGTCGTGATGGCAGCCCCAGTCCATTCAGAAATTGGACCCAGAGTTTCCTTGTGTGTTATCTTCCACCGAGCATTTTGAGGAAAATCATTAATCTCAAGTTCAGCTTCATAATGTTCAGGCAAGGCATCAGCCTGAATCTTTGCCAAGTTGTGCTGCAAATTCATGGCAGCTGCCAGAGCTGCTGCCCTAGCAGCTGCATCATTGCTGCCAACTGGAAGCCCAGTTCCAGGAACAACAGCTGCTAAACCAGGAATTGTCAAACCAAGAGCACCAGGCAAAGAAACAGGTAATCCCCCGTTAGGAATGAGCTGAGCTGCTGAGATTGGTGTTGAGGCTGCAGCGACACTCGCTTTGGAAGCAGCAGCTAAAGCAGCAGCCTGAGCAAGGAGAGCTTGGTGAGAAATGTCACCACCGGCTTTTCTAATTCCTCCATCTTCATCTTCTGAATCTGATTTGTCTTCCTCGAACCCATACTCTTTTGCCTGAGCTTTCTTGGCCGCTCTCCTCACTTCATCCTCTTCTTCATTAAATTTAAAACCACTACCACCATAACCAGTTCCGTGAGCTTGCTCAAGGCCCTGATTGACCTTTGCCATAAATCCATCAGCAAGGGCTTTCAGGTCAGCAGGGACACTCTGCTCTGATAACTCTAGGGCTTTTACAAGATCTGGTGCGTATCTTGCATCTTCCTCTGAGACAAATGTGAAAGCACAGCCTTTTCTACCGGCTCTGCCTGTTCTACCAACACGGTGAACATAGTCCTCATAGTGGTTAGGAACATCATAGTTAATGACTAGTTCAAGCTCCTTCACGTCTAAACCTCTGGCAGCAATACTAGTAGCAATCAACAAATTGCACACGTCACTCTTAAAATCAGCAAGAGTGGATTCACGATCTGTCTGATCTTTTGCCCCGTGAAGCGAGAGGCATGGATACCCAGACCTAATCAAATCCTTGAATAAAGAATCACATTTTTCTTGTGAATGGACAAAAATTAGAACTTTTCCCTTCTCATACCATTCTCCAAGCAGTTCTAAGAGTCGAAGAAACCTATCACTTTCTGGCCTTACCTCAACTAGTTGGGTTATGTCCTTGTTCACAACACTCCTCCCACCAACCTGTATTTCAACTGGTTTATTCAACACTTTGCGCGCAAGGATTTCAACTTGACGAGGAAAAGTGGCAGAAAAGAGCACGGTTTGACGATCTGGACGTGTATTCTGGACAATTCTCGTGATCTGAGGTTCAAAACCCATATCAAACATTCGATCCGCTTCATCCATGACTAAGTAAGTAACACGGCGCAGGTTAGTAATCTTACCACCACTGGTACACAGTATGTCAATCATTCTACCTGGAGTACAAACAACGATCTCAGCCCCTCGTTTCAACTCAGTTATTTGTTGGGCGACCCCAGAGCCTCCATACACAGGCACACAACTGAGACCCATCACCTTTGTAAACTTCCTGATATCACTGTAGATTTGTTGGACAAGCTCTCTAGTGGGAGCCATAATAAGCCCAATAGGCCCATCTCCAGACATCAGCGGTGGTTGATCTTTAATATGTCTTAACATAGGTAGCACAAAAGCAAGAGTTTTGCCAGATCCGGTTTTTGCAATACCAATGCAGTCTCTACCACTCATAATTATAGGCAAGGCCTGCGCTTGGATGGACATTGGTTTTTCATAATTCAGCTTCTTTATTGTATCCAAAATTTTAGTCGATAATCCAGTCTGATGCCAAGTTTTCACTGGTTTGGGGACATCCTTACCGTGTATCTTCAACTCCAATTGTTTCCTATATGCAGCCACCTCTTCAGATGTCATCCTGGAAATTTCCTTCACTTCAATATAGAAATTCTTTCTAAATGGTGGATATTCAATTTTTGAATGATCAACAATGGACAGCTTATCAACTTTTGTCTTCTTCACCCGTTTCATGAATTCTTCATCATCTTCATCCTCCAAAGAATCTTCATCATTTTCAAGATCTCCATAGTCCGAATCAGAATCTTCCCCAGGAATAATTCTTCCCATGGATTTTTTGGTGCCTTTTTTGGAGTGTTCCGAAGTTCGTTTACCATCTCTTTCAACTAATTCAGGACCTGAATCATTAGAGCTAACAGGCACTGTATTGTTCAAATTCTCAACTTCTGGCAACACAACGGAGTTCATAAATGCATCCAATGGATCTATTTCATCATCCTCAACAGCTTGGTCAGCACCATTCTGTGAAGCAGGCACCACTTCATTCTTAAGGTTGACTGCGATGCCGTTGTCAACATGATCAACCTTGCTAACAGATTTGTCCACGTCCACATCCATTGTTGTCTTCCCCTCAGGGGAAGATTCTTCATCATCAGATTCCCCTTCCAGAGTCCAGACCTTTCCAGGCTTTTGTTCAGCGATATTTTCTTTCACTCCAAGTTTTTCTCTCTCAGATTCTTCCTTCTTTCTCTTTAACTCTTGCCACTCCTGTACCCTTCTTCTCCGTTTTTCCATCTCGTCGTCCAATCTGAGTTGTTCTTCGGCAAAATCTTCTTCCTGAGTCTTTTCTTTCCTTTTAACAGAGTCTTTATTTCCCTTTCTTTGAGGACTTCTGTCTTGACTATCATCTCTATGCCGAACTCTCTTGCTCCTTCGTTCTAAATCCTGGTTATCAGAGTCCTCCCCTCTCTTGTGCCTTTTCTTTCCATTGTCCCTCACAACATCATCTTCATCACTGCTGTACGACCTAGCACGTCGTTTTTCTCTTTCAACTATTTTCTTCTTCTCCCTCCTTTCTCTCTCTCTCTCCCTCTCTGGTTCCTTCTCCTTTTCTCGTTCCCTTTCCCTTTCCTTAGCCCGTTCCCTATCCCTTTCTTTATTATCCCGCGTTCTACCCTTGTCCTTGTCCCTTTCTCTATCTTCCCAATCCTTAAATCTCCCTCGAGCTTTATCTATGCCTCTTTCATCGTCATGATTCACATTTCTCTCCTTTCCCCGTTCCTTATCGCGGTGCCTATCCTTATGCTTTTCTCCATCTCTGTACTTAGAATCATCAAAACTCTGCTCTCTCTCACGACGACTATCTCGATCCCTATCTCTACCATTCCTCTCCTTCTCCCTAATTCCATCCTCTTCACGTTTACATCTCTCTGTTTCTTCCTTGTCAGATCGATCCCTCTTAGACCTCCGCTTCACCTCTTCCATAATTCAAATGTTTTATCAATTCAATATACAAATTTAGCTGCATTCAATAAAATCTCGAATATGTCATAACTCCACAAATACTACGTAGAAATAACGAATCGACAATCAGAACAGAGAACTAGTCTATTCATTTCATTCACATGGCAAAATTAACAGTAAAAACTAATTACAAAATAAAGAAACGATTTTGAGTGATTTACACAAGATGACAAACCTTAATTTGAGTTCAAAATTCTTCTCGAACTGAAAGCTTTCACCTTTCGAAATTCGATTGCGCCCTAATTTTCATTTTCCCCAATTTGATTTAATCAGTTTTTGTTTTAAAACTTCTATTCACTGTTGCAACCACAAGAGTTTTTAAATTTTGCACATTAGCCCCATAAGTATCATAGAAACTTAAAAAAAAAGGTCCAACTCCAAAGGATTATATTAAACACAAGTTCTCGTATTTGTATTATTATTATTATCAGAAAATGAATTTATTGGTTGTATCACGTTTTATATATTTTGGTATACACACTAATGATTTTTAGAGGTGTACGTAGTGTACAAGAATGTAAGAGTTAGGGAGGATTTGCACAGGATTTAAAAGTCACTGATTTGACGTGCAAAATTTTAAGAATATAAGTGTTGACGTGTCATTATTTCATCAACAAATTAATGTTTTTTTTTTATTATTATTATTCTTCGACGACTCATTTCGCAAACCCTCTTCCTAAATTAGGACCTAAAGAAAACCACATTCCACTTAATTACATAGGCCAACCAATTAGTTACAATCCAGGTGGCGTTGAATATCAATAAATTAGTTTCATTCACGATATTTGATTTAGTTTGATTATTAGTGAATATAATTTAGTAGAATAAGGTTATGCATATGTAAAAGTCTTTAAGACGTGGATAAAAATTTATGTGGCATTATTACGGACGCGGTAGCGGAAGTTGTGACACAAAATTGTTTAAAAATGATGGATACAATATAACATGTAAACGAGTATTTATTGTAATATTAGTATTTATATTATGCATAACATAATAATTAATCTGTAAAACTTAAAATCTAATTTCTAATGCATCAATAATTTGCTATGATACACTAGCAAAGTCTAAACACGTAATTCACCTTTACATATGTACAACATAAAAATGTAGAAAGTATTAATCTATCAGAGTATTAGAATATATATTGATTTTGAGTATTAGAATGTATATTGATAAAATAGAAAAAGTACCAAAAAACATAGACAGTTTTTGGAAATCTCTGTGCTACACAAATACAAATCCATTTGAAACTTCATTTGGATTTTAAGTAGTCAGAGAGTGGACCTTTATTTCAAAATAAAGTGGGTTCAGCTTGATGCGATCCACTAGTGGCCCAATATGCCCACAAAGGCCTGTTCTCATAAATTTGTCAATTCAATTCATGCAGGCAGCAGGAAATAGCTTCTTTTTTTTTTTTTTTTTTCTCTTGCGCGCTTGGTTTAAAAATGTTAAAATGCCAATTACCAAGTTGTAAAAACTAAATGTAAAATAGTAAGGATCGTCTATGTTATTCTTTATGTTACTTTATGCTTTATTTAGTTGTGATGATGACACTTGTGTCTTGTCTTGAATCTTAACGTACAAAGAGTGAGTGATTATTGATCAGCACATGAAAAACTAACATAGAAAGTGATATATGTGATTCGTCATAAATTTATATAATAACCGGTTTAGTAATTTTCTCTGAGCAAAATAAAGTTGGATTTATGAAGTATTTTCAGCCGGGGGGGGGGGGGGTGTTGCGCATGTATGAGCTAATGCGTTGGGTACAAGAATTGATGTTCGTCAGCTTAGTCATTTAGTTTTTAGCCCATGCTAGTTGAAATGGTAATGCAAGAAAAAAGCAAAAACACTATTTTTAAGGTTAATTGCTTAGATGAAAAGCAAAAATAGACCAAACTGTTTCTCATTTTGTATTACAAATTCGCGTCATAGTACCTTATATCACTGGTGTCTAAGTCCTGAACCAAGTGAGATTTGTCCATGATCTTTCAAAAGTAATTTGCTATGTTCTCTTATTAGCTTGAAATGATCAAATTAATTAACATTTCCTAGTCACTTAATAATGAAGTACGGAAAATATTGTTAAAATGTGATAGCCGCATGAATAAGTGTTGATTTTAAGTCAGCCTGTTTCAACGAATTTCATTGTTTAAACCTCATTTGAGTACTTTTATATGACATTCAATATAGTTATTTACACGACATCATTTAATCTCCAACAAATTATAGTTTTGGGAGTACATAAAAAGAGAGAAAAGGAGACAAAGATATTGCATGACAACACAAGAAACACTTGTGTGCAATGATGTGATAGTCATAGGTTATAATTTTTTTTATTGTAGCTTCACCAAAAATGTAGAAAGTGCAACATTCTAAGCTCAAAGGAAACCAAAACAATTTTTTTTTTGTTGAAGTATCTTCATTTTGCCCCTACAAAGTTTTATTTTTCTTGAAATTTAAACTAGCTTTAAAGATTTTGTGGCTTCAAAATTGAAATCAAAGCTATCTTATATCACATATTATCATCATTAGTTAACTGTTAAGAATAAAAACAATTTATATTAAATCAAAATACCTCTCGAGTTTAATTCTCACTTTTGAGACTTATAGGCTAGCTATAGCCAAAAGAAGAAGTCAGAGCACAAACAGACAACGCACAATCAAACATTACATTCTAATTATACGAATCCATGCCATATCCAACTTAAAACGAACTCTTCTTCCTTAACAACATTCATATGTGTGTCTTATGTTCTGTCGTTTTTATTTCAACCGTAACCTTTCACAAAGTACGAGGTTTTGCTTTTTACTTATCCAAAAAATTGTGAAATTTGCTTTAGAGGGTGACATTTCGAAATTCATGCCCTGAGACTGGTGTTTTTGTCTTTTAGCATTTGTCTTGGTATATAATTAATTTTCTACTATTTGGAATTTACTGCTTTATCTTAGTAATAGTGGACCATCACATTTTTTTTTTTTATGTCTTCAAGATATTGGTACGTGGTGTTAGCTTTCATGTGTCGTTTATGTATTTTGTTTAGCAAGTTTGCTTCTTGTCTAGTGTCGGAAGTATAAATAGAACTTTTCAATATTCCATTTAGATTATTAGGATTTTATGAAATTGTCCCTTATTCCATACTTTCTGGAATTTATAAAGTAGATGTATTCTATATTTTGTTTTCAACTTATCTTAACATCTTAAATTGTTACGCCACGTTGTAAAATGCTGAATAGTTCGTATTAGCTAGGGTTGTTCGCAAAATATTGATTCGGACTAATACGACTAAAATCCTATCTTAATTTTGGGAGTGACCTATTAAAATCTTTCGAAATGCCATATGGGCCTCTTATAATTTATCATTAGTCACTAATCTAGTTTATCAAATATAAAATTTCTTAGATTATTTCTCTTTAACATGATGAACCAGCCAATGTAACATTGAATTGAATCTGGTGTATTCAACCTGCAGCCACATTCCATTCCCCTGGATTTCAAACTAGGTGTTAATTGTGTTTAACTTAATATGTGAGGGTTCTTCAATATGTATAATAGAGGTTCAAACTTCAAACTTTTGAATTCATTCTGAGTAGTATTTAACTTTCCATGATTTAGCACCTAAAAACCATCAATAGTACTACTAATATTAAGTTATGTGTGAGAGTCATTTGGTACAGACATTGTGATTTATATCACAGCACAGAGTTGAAAAGGTTGTGATATAATACAATAATTATAAACATGGTTTTTAGTACGCAATATATTGCGCATATATCTTTAAATTATTTCTTGAGGTAAATAGTTCTCAACCTAAAACTTTTGAGATCTTCCACTCCCAAGTGCCCATTAGCCCTAAATATTAAATAATTTAAACTCTTTTGTTAGTGAATATCCTTGTTCTTTTGCTTAGTAATAATAATATAAGATGGGACAGTTTTCACATTGCACTTACCTTAGTGTCTCCTTGAACCCCTCCTCTTAAAAGACATCATTCTTACAAGAATCCAACACCTGCCAAGAATCCAAAACCTTGTATTATCAAAATACAAATAAACACTAAAGTGAAAATCAAAACAATATTAAAATCCCAAAAGAATGTCAAAAAGCAAATTGCACTGCCCCACACACCCAAAAAGCTAATACTATAACAATTCTTTAGCAAAAACTCATAACTCCAGCAGATTGATAATCACACCACTAATCATTTTAGAATAATAATCCCCATCATCACTTCACCACACCCCACACACACTTTTTTTTCTCCTCCAAAAATCATCATTCACTCAAACTCTTATCTCTACTTTTTTTTCAACACTTTATTGCAGAGAAAAATTTTCAAAAGACAAAATCATTTAACCTTTTTACTGTGGTCATAAAAATAAAAAAAAAAAAATAAATAAACAACAACACACTCTTCAATGTCCAGTACCTCTGTCAAGCATTCAAACTTTTTTCTTGTTAAAAGCCAAACACGCCTGACAAAAACACACACACACAACACGCACACTCTGTTCATTCTCTACAAATTACACCACTTCACAAAGCTACAGTAGTACACTACAGTTTCTCCTCAAAACACTCATAAAGATCAAATCTTTTCACCAAATAACACATGGGTTTTTGCTCAATGTTGATATTCTTCTTTTGTTTTGTTAATCTACTGTTGTTTTTTCAGTTTTCTCAATCTGCAACTGTTGTGGTTGATGGTGTTTCAGAGTGGAAAAATCCTCAGGTTCAAATAGGAGACTCTGTCAGTAAGTGTTGTTGTTTTTTTTTTTTTTTTTTTTTTTGTCTCATTTAAAAAACTGAACTTTAGTAAAAATGAGAATGTATTTATTTTTTATGTCTGTTTTTTTCTCAGTATTTCAGCACAAGTACAACTACAGTTTGTACATTTTCAAGAACCAAAATGCTTTTAGTCTCTGCAACTTCAGTCAAGCTACAATCTTGACCAAGCCCAACTCCACAACTTATACAGTAAGTTTAATTTGTACCTTTTTGTTCTTGTTAGCTTGTTGATTTACTGTTTAAATGCCTGAGTAATTTGACAAATGCAGCTGTGACTATATGAGTTAGATTATTTAGTTAATTGACAGTAATGGGGTTGTATTATTTTGTCCAAATATTAGGGAAAACTTGATATTGTAGTTGTCTTTATGTTTTGTAGTCATGGAAAAGTGACAAATTTATGTTTTTTTATAAGTAAAATTACTGTTGCAATTTCAATAAAAAAAGAGAGTCTGATATTGCCTTAATATGTTTGTCACATCTTGTTTCAATAATGCCAAATGCAGTGCAGATATTGGCTTTTCGTATGCAACTATGAATCCTGCTTAAGTGAAAATCATGGACTAAAGTTTCTATTTTGATGTATATTTTGACCTGCTAAAGAGCACAGAATTAGCTTTTTATATGCAACTATATCCTACTTCTTTGAAAATCATGGATTAAAGTTTCGATTGTGATGTAAATTTTGACATATTAAGTAGTGTAATCATTCATCTCTATTGTTGAAAGTTTTCAAGTTGTTTTGGGAACAATGAGAAACAGTTGTTGCATACTTGCATTGCATTGTGTTTTAGTTTCGTTTCAAATGCCATATTTATTGAATCGAACGGAAATTGTATCAACATGTTTGGTGAAAATATGAAGTAACTTAATTCCATCTTAAAATTATCTAGATTCCTAACTCTGTCATATCCTACACTATAACTGTAGTGGCATACTTCGCGCCGGGGCTTGTTCTTCTTCGCCTTCAACAACGGCTCCAACAAACCATGCATCGATGGCCAAAAGCTGGCGGTTAAAGTCTCATTACCGCCACCTCAAAATCACGCAGCTCCTCCCGAGCTGCCACCACCAATGCCGTCTGTGGGCGCTCCACCACCGAGCACTGGTGGAATAGTGGCTTCTTCTCCTGCGTTCCCCTGGCCGTTTCAGCCTCGAGAGAGCGATATACCTGCCCCTGCACCGGGATTAGCTCCCTTGGCGCCGGTTACAGAAGGCATCCCGTTTATCAACAGCAATCCTGCAGTGCCTCTGCCTACTGGTGAAGTTGATTCCGCTACAATTCGACCCTTGCCAACTTCTGGTGATCAACATTCTAAACAGGTATTGTAGTTCTTATTAGCATTGGTTCTTGTTTAAATCTTGGTGAACTTATATTTTTGATCCTTGAAGAATTACTTTTTTGAAAACTATATTGCTGCAAAATGAATTAGTGATCTGTTAAAATATTCGGATAATTGCATCTGCACCTCTTTCTACTCTAATTATAGAAACTCCTGTGCTGTTTAAATAATTTCAAACACACTCCATGAAACTTTAAAAAAAACATGTAAAAATATGGAGTATAATTTTGCATTTTCCAAACTTTAAGGGGTGGTTCTGTAAGTATTCAAACCTCAACAGGACCTTTTTGCAATGTTTTTCTTTTTTGATATCTCAAGGGGTGTTCCTATAATTATTCAAATGGTGGAGGATGTTTCTGTAATGAAGCCAAACATGAGAGGTGTAAATGTAATTGTTATGTGCAAACTGTAAGTTATTGAAGCGTTCACATGGAACATAAGATCAATTAAACACTCCGCTCTGTATTTAAAGTTAGGCATGTGTCTCACCTGTTCAGTATAATTGTTGTGTCACATTTATTGTGGGCAAAGTATTTATTTACTATTGGGTTTTAAATATGGCAAATTTGAATATGCACTTTCACAGCATATGAAGATGATGGTGCAAATGTTTACATTTTTCTCTCTATGCATTAAATGCCCTAGATGATCAATATTCAATACTATTTATTTATTTAAATCCAAATTATTGTGCAACTTGTTTTTGGGCTTAAGAGAGTGATCCCATTTTCCGAATTTGGGCCTTAAATTCGGCCCATCAGGCTACAACGGCCCATACCTTAACCAAACAATTATTTGGATTTTGGAATATTTGTTCTGGAATTTCTGTGCCTCCTATAGTCTCTAGTATATACAAAATTAGTATTTCAAATGAATTTTAATCTTGATAGCTGATTGATTGTGTTTTTTATTGGATTGAATTATTTGTGGCAAAGCAGGTTCTGGGGTTTTCTACTGTGCAAAGAGGAGCTATGAGTAGTGTAATTTTTCTTATGTTGATGATGATCTAGAGAGAGAGAAAGAGAGTTTTGAATCTAAAGTGGCTTTAAGGGTGATGATTATGCCATGTGTAATATTGATATCCTTGACCCTACTTTGGAATCATTATCCCTTTGTTCTTTACTCTTTGGTGTTTGCTTAGTTTTGTGCTTTGTCTTTTACATGAGACTTTATAATTTGGCTTATAAAAGAAACAAGAAAAGAAAATTATATTGTGAGGTCAATTAATCTCTACAAACGAATCAAATTTTTTTTGACAGATTTTGTATCCCTTCTAATGACAATTTAGTGCCAAGTTTCTTATGCCTTATCGTTTTATTTGCACATTCAGTTCTTCTATATTTATGTCACTGAAAAAAAAAATCATCAAAGATACAAATATGATTTGACCAACCCAACACAAATAATGCATAGAATTTTGCACATAAGTTGCTTGGTCTATTCAGAGTTGTTTAACCAACTTTTGAAACTCTTGGAACAGCTTCACGTGCGTCCAAATTGTCATTGTTTTCTTAAAATTTGGTGGTTCATTATGATTAAAAGTAGAATCAACATAATAATCGCCTAAAGTTCTGGGTGGTGTTTCTACATTACTTGTTCAGATTGACGCGAAAGGGGGAAAAATTACTCTCTTGAACTAGAAAATTCTGTTACAACTTAAGGAGTATTACACAAACTATCCATGTAGTATGTGTAAATTACACCAACCATCTCTCAAGTTTGAATTTTATTTACACAAACTACCCATTCAAATCACTTATGTAAATAAATCCTAACCGAATTGTTGAAATCTCCATTAAGCCTATGTACTCAAAAATAAAAAATAAGTCGGAAAATTAAAATGCAAAAAGAGCAAATTGCCCTCATTTTACTCTTCTCACACAAAGCATAAATGTTCAACACTTTTTAGTCAGATATAAGAAGTGGTTTGTGCGATGTATCCAATAAATTATTAATTACCATTTTTCATAGCTAGCTAATTAAGTACCATTTAAAAAATCAGCAATAAATTACCATTTTTATGGCTAATTAATTACCATTTTGCAGTGTTTCTGCCCAACTTATGGTACATTTTCTCAACTACATCTTAGTGCATATAGCTAATTAATTACCATATAGAGTTATAGTACCATACGCACACTTGACTTGCAAGTTGTAAAGACTTAGACAAAAAACAACTTTTAGCATTTAAGCCTCTGTACTGTCATTACACCTAGAATCCAGCCAGATTCTTGCTGCTGCAGTTCTTGGCCACTCAATTTTTTTCCAATAGTACTCTTCTCAGTTTCAGTTTGTGATATTTATTGTAGATGATAGTACAATTGCCAGCCTGCCATTTCTTTTGCTAGATATCGAAAATGATTTGTAACCACTGGTTTCTTTTTTTCTTACAACATGTAGAATTCAAATTATAAGATTAATGCAAGCATCATCAATATTCAAAAGTACTTTCATAGATGTCCTTATATTTGATCTATAACAGTTTGAGTTTCACAGCTATTAATAATCATGGATTAAATTAGGTTGGCCGATGGAGTTAATACCGACTGAGCATTAGTGTGTCATAACATATCTAATTCAAATAAATGAGATATGTCCTAAATCCGTATCTTGTTGGATAGTAGAGTCTGAAGCATTGTACACTAGCCCATATTTCAAACTCACGTGTCGAAAGGAAGCGAATTGAGTTGGCATGGGTTGCAAAGGTTGATGGAGTTGCCTCGAAGCTGAATTTTAAAGAGATATTTGAACAATTTTCGCAGAATTATAATTAGAGTTGAGTCCCTTATATAAATAATTCACTTTATTTTCAATGTTGACTTATTAAAAATAGAGAAAATCTAGGTGGCTCCCTCAGTCAGTATTCCACTTAGCAATTGATAAGAGTCACATTCTGGAACTATGGTTGCTTCAGTCAACTATGGCATTATATTTTAGTCAGTCAAAGGCAATGCAGTCATAGGTATGAATTTTTAAATATAAATGAGAAAAAGAGAAGAGTGAGCGAGAATCTGTCTAAGAAAGCTGAGAACAACTTTCTTGAACAACACAATTATTAAATTACTATCACCAAAAAATTTGATCAGGTCAATAAAGAAGTCCCTTTATTGGAATCAACGTTTACAATCCTTTTTTTACTTTGACTTTCCTTGGTCACTAAGTCACAATAGACCAAGCTTAAGAAGCATCTACATGTTATAACATATCTCTCCGATTCTTCTCAGCATTCTCTAACGCGAATCACGTCGAATCAAATACATGAAGTCAACTCGGGTAAACCTTTGTATAATTTAACAATGAAGAATCCTTGTTACTGACAGTAGATTATACATGACAGCAACTCTAGTAGATTTAGTTGTGCCATAAAACTTGTATCATCATGTATGTTCACTTGAGTTCAGAGGCAAATAAACTTCAAAGCACCAATATTGTAACATTATTTCAGAATTTCTGCTGCAGAAATTTACCATGTAGCAATGTAAAATTAAAAAAATACAATGATCAAACTGATGAACGCAGATTCACCAAGAAATTTCATTATACAAAAAGATGAAGAACAATAGCATCATGGACAGCAGAAAGTCCAATCCTTTTTACCTAAATTCTTTTTTTTTACATAAAGATATTTCAAAATAGATACAAGACCATTATTCTAACCAACAATTCCTCCTGGAATTGTTTCCCTTCAAAAAGATCAGATTTTTATCAACTGTGACTATTTGCTCCGGCAACGGATTCAAGACCTTCAGTCCTGCTGCGAACGATTCTATGGAAAACTTCCCTAACCTGTCGTTCCAACGGATCCAAACCCGCCTTCAAACTTTCATACACTACTCCAACCTCCTGAACTCTCTGCTTCACTTCTCTCTCCCTCTCCTCCGCCAACGGGAAATGGACAGAATCAGTCAATTCATTCATAACCCGGGCGCATTTCTCAATCGCATGAATCTCCCTCAACAACCCACAAGAATTTCTCCTGTCCCGTTTCTTCGATTCCTCCAATATCCTCTCGTGCAACGAAAGAATCGGGACAGCCCAATAAAACTGCCTCGTCACATAAAAGTGCGTCTGCAGGCCACGATCCTGACAGGGGATCGCAGCAACAAGAGCCCACATCACAAACAAAAGCACATAATTCATCGTGAAAATCGCCACGTTAAGTCCATTGGTGGACGAAATCTCACTAGGCTTAGGAGCAACCAAATTGCTACTAATCGCTTGAAGCTGCTTCGCAGCCGACCAAGTCCTCGAAACACTCCACGACAACGACCTGAAATGTCCGAACGACTTATTACTCTCCTTATTCCTCCCAAACGAGCGGTTCCTATGCGAAATACTCGACTCCTTCTCGTCCAGCATCCCAATAGCCAAATCCACCAACGCCTTCTTAGCACGACGAAACTGCCCCTCCCCAACACTCCGTTGTTTCGACTCCAACGCACACAACACAATCTCAAGCTGCTTCTGCCACTGCCTAATCTGCTCAATCCCATCACGAATCGCGTTACAAACATCCAACGCCTTCACACTCCTCTCGAAATAATCCGAAACGTAACGATCCACCGGAGATTTACTCAGATAATCCTTGTTATTGAACAGAATCACCTTAAACTCCTCCTGACAACAGAGGAACACATCCAAAAGCTTACGAATCCAATCAATCGACAACATTTCATCAGAATCAACAGCCGCTAAATTCTGAAACCGATCGAAAACTTGCCGCTGAAAAGCGTCGATTTCAGATTCTTTGCCGTTTGACTCCATCGAATGGACCTGATCGCGTCTTCTGCTCAGAATCGAAAACCCAAATCCGTTTGAAAACGACGATGAAGCTTCGTGAAAATCTGTAGCAGGCATTTTTTCTTCAAAATTGCATAAACCCTAAAAACAAAATTAACACTTCAAAAGTGAAATTGAACGGTTAATTTGAAGATTGATATGAAATTGAAGAGTGTGTGAGAAGGAATTGAATTGAAGATTGGATTTGGGATATTGATTTTGAAACCCTAATGAGAGAGTGAAGGGTTTATATTGGGATGATTTGGACCGCGTAAATAGAAGAGAATATTTAACAAAAACTCAGTGTGTTCTAGAATAAGTCTAATTGACGGATTTAATGAGAGATCAAAATGGAAATAATGGCGTAATTATGGGGGGGTAAATATGAATATTAATTTTCATCTTTTGGTAGAGAAGATTTTGCGGATTGAACAAAAGAAAAAAACTCTTCTTGTTTACACGCCACAAACACGGAAGGAACACGCTATGCTTTATTACTAACGAGTGGGGCCATCTAGTGTACTTTTGTTTGCATGGCGGTCCCTCGAGTTTATGAAACTTGCAATTGTTGCGGTGTGTGATGACTTTTATAAGTTTGGGTATTTTTCATCCACATCACCCGAGGTTTTCGTATGTTAGCGCGTGTCTGCCGAGAGGTTTAAACTTCTGGCACATGCTCGATTTCATCAATTGATCGTTAGTCAATGTTAAAGTATAAAGATTTTAACACAATTTTAGAAATGAGTGATGATAGAACTGAAAATCACTAGTAAATACCTTTATTTTTTTTGCCTCTAAGTCCTACATTGCTAGACGTATCTTGTACATAGATAGCGCGAGCCTCCTAGTTCGAGTCTTGGCCATATTATTCTAATCATGATGCCTCATACTTATATTGATCTGGAGCCTTATGGTACATGGCATGAGGTTCTTGTCAAGTGTCACCTCACAAAAGCTAATTGAAAGAATGTCTTGTTCTTAAACTTCTTGAACACTCGTGTCTCATGGGCAATAATATCAAAGACAATGTCATTTCTAAGGTATAACTACCTTGCAGAGTAACTTTAATTCGTCAATTTGTTGTAGTACTTAATCCACTTAATGCAGTCAGATAAGAGGGGAGATACTGGGAAATCATACATGTATGACTGCGAGGTCGTGTGATATGTGTTCTTAGAAGACAATGCGATTTTCTTAATTAAACATATGTGGGAGAAATTACTTGTGGTTATTCATTCAAGGAACTTGTAAATGATTTCATTTATCTTTATAGTTTAAATATTAAATTTAAGCATAAATCTTTAATACTTTTACTTTTTGGCCATTTACAGTTTTATAATCATAAATCATTGAAATACTTTTAATTAGTTAAAATATAAAAAGAATTTTCTAATAATTTTATATACTGCTTGTATATAACCTTTGTTTTGTGTCATCTTAGTTGTGAATTTTAAATACTCTTGTAACTATACACCCTTGTTGTTGGTTATAGTAATTAAATAATGTTTTATTTAACATTAATCTGATTGAGTTACAATATTACGTGTAGAAAATATAATAACAACGTCTTTGCAACTTGCTTAACTTGACTTTGTTTGGAGTGTGGCTTGTAGATACTTAGAGGCCACGAACACTGATTTAAACCACCATTATTAAAAAAAGGACATAAAAAATAATAGGAAAAGAAGCAAGTTGTCCACTGATTTCTATATAAACGAGAATGTCTTACAAAATATATAATATTCAGTGATGTGAAATATTGAACAAATCCCACGTCATTTTATTCGTCAAGGTAAATATAAAAACAAGGTTTGGTTCGCATGTGTGCTACTATTCTTAAATCTAATCAATCTACTGATCTATTAATGTTAACATGATAACAACTAAATATACAACTACAAAGGTAGAAGAATCATATGATGTATGCAATGTATGGTCTATTTACTCATAACATGAATAAAAAGTAAACATATTTAATAAGGATTATTAATAATCATCCAGTTTTGTCTAAATTTAACTATCAAAAACGAAATTATCTGAATATTTTCAATATTTCATCCGAAATTCAGGCTAGCTCGGACACGTGTGATCCTGTGATTGGTTGGATGTCGAAAAATGGGAGTCAGAAAGATGCAGCTTGGGCTTTGGCGGAACTGGGTCTTCACTGGCGCGTAATGTTCGAGGGGTGGGGGTTGGTGACTGTGTGTGGGCTCACTGACTTCTTCTTATATTTCATTCTTTATATCATATTTTTGACCAAGGCAAATATTTTTCATATTCGGTTTAAATGTAATAAAAATATTTCGAAAAATTGATGTTCATAAAAGTTTAAACATCCGATTTTCAAAAAAGAAATAAATATAAGAGAAATAAAATTCCCTAGGTTAAAAAGGTGCAAAAAGATTTTTGTGTCGGTTTACGTAAGATGCAAAAGACCTCTATAAAAAACAAATAGACCAAAAAATTCCTTTCGTGTATGAAGTTAGAGTGCAAATTTCGCCCCTTTTTCTAAATCCACAAGGGGGTTTTGCCTATTCTTAATTAAACACATTGTCTTTTTTCTTTTGCACCATACAAAAATACACGGCAATTTTATATGACAACACGATTTTTAGCTTTAAAACTATTCAATAAGATCTCATCTAACCGTCAAAAAATCATAGGGTCTCATGTAGGTGAGATATTCTTATTTAGGTTACTGAATTCATGTGAGGAAGAAATATTGAATCTCACGGCGATTTTAAATTTATTATTAATTAATATATAACAAAAGTTTAAAATTATAATCTCAGCAAGAATTCTTGAGGCCTATGTAATAGTAGAAAGGCTATATCATATGAGACTAAATCAAGCTACGGAAATGAGGTATTTTGGTGAAGACTTGTACCCATGAGTCCAGGACTGGGTCACAATTAAGTACACAAGTAATAATGCAGTTGACATACTTAGCAATTAATTACTTAATTATTTATTTATACTTAAAGGCAGTCACTTAATATTACTAAATTATAGCTTCTTGGCCGTAATTAAATAGAAAAGGCTGCTGGCGCGTGTATAAGTTTCAACTGTACACCCTGTATGCACGAAATTCTACAAGAAAACATATTAGCTGGACTGGATATAGGAAAAATAATTTCTTTAATTTTTATTGTGAGTTTAATGATATATTAATCGTCTCGCGAGTGGGTTGTTGATTCCAAGATGACAAAGGGTTTATAATCCCACAAACTTCTAATAAACAAAACAGCTGCCATGTCTTTGAAGTTTGAACTACTAAACACAAATCAATACATTATAAGGCTAATTAGCTATCGTGTTTGCAGTTACACTCTTCATGTCCTTTTTAATTGCACTTTTTCTTTTGGATTTTAATTTATAAAAATTCCCCCATAAGCGAAAAAATAAAACATATTTTCTCAAATCTCAGCATGTATTGCAAATCAATTTAACCAATACATTGATAATTCAGCTTAAAGGCTTTAGCAATCAGTTTCATGAGATGATTAGTACTTGATACAATGATACATTATCAAAAATTTCTTTTTTAATAGTATTAATAAATAATAACACCCCTTTTGGTCAATATTGCTAAAAATGTCGTTATAAAATAAAAAGGTTGTTACTGTCCTAATTTTGATCTTTTCAGATTAAAAAAAATACAAAATTGTAAATTAAATATACGCTTGAAAGCAAAACAAATATCTAGAAGAGTATTTCAACCTATTCTAGTAATTTGTTTCTTAAGAAAAAGAAGAAAAAAAAAACGATCTCAATCTTGGTTATAAATTTGATGGTCTGCAATCAAGTTCTTTTTTTATTTTTTCACTTCTTTATTTTTGAATAAAGCAACTAGTAAAATGGAATAAACCGTCGTAAAATTGGACTCACAAAATATCTGGTTCACTATTAAGGATATTTTGAGCTAGAAATTTAAAAAATATTATTTAAGAAAAAACTCAAACGAGAGAATAGATGAGATGATTTTTTTTTCTTTTTCAAATTAACAATTTTGTTGGTGGTGTGTCGTTAATATTATTAAAAGCGCTAGAGGAGTTTTGGTATTAACTGAAGCGTCAAACGATTAACATTTACCTCCGATTAATTCTTTCCTTTCACTAGTTGATTTTGGGCTTTGATATTAAGAAACTTAATAATTAATCTAAATCAAGCTCCACAATTCAAGAAAAGATATTTTAGAATTAATATAAGATATCCCCTGGAGCTTTACTTCTACAAGAAATCGTGTATACGGTTGTCATTGTATAGAACCAAATAAATTTTGAGCTGTCAACTAACACATAAATTTATTTATTTTTATTCCGTGCCATATTCCCACTCTTTCAATATTTAATTTGTGCTCTAGTGTTTCCGCTTGTAACAAAATTAAAGAAGAAGGGATACATGTCTTATAGGAGTTTTTCATTTTCTCTTAGTTTTGCACCTTTTGGGGTGCAAAGTGTCACAAGTCCATTAACTTATACAAGTGTGTAAAAGACTAAAAGACCAAATTCCGATCGATCAAATTAAGTAAGACAGTATTGGAATTCAAATTCAAAATTTTCAGAACCACAAAGACGCCAAAATAATACCTCGTCTGTAGCTTTAATTTAGTTGGTTAAAGATGTGAAATTCTTACTCTTGGTTCAAGTTTAATCCTATAGCAAATTTGACATTGTCTTTAAATTTGTGTTTGTCACATCAGATTTGTCTAATATTTGCATCTAACTCAAAGTTTTTGTTTAACGTGCACCTTAAAAGTAAGTATACCATATACGTGAATTTCTGCAGCATTAAAAAGACTTCAAAACAAATATTGTAGATTATTACTATATCCATATCACCAACTAAAAGATAGGTGTTCATAAAAAAAAAAAGAACCTAAAAGATAGGTAGCCGATGTATACTGAAATTTTACATTTTGCGGACTACATCATAAGGATTAAATTTTTGACATATACCCCGTTTTATCAATTAATTGTTTCTCAACATTATATATGAAAATGATAATACTATTATACAGGTGATTGGGAGTAGAACCAAAAAATCACTGTTAAACAAGTACCTTATTCTCGACCTTGAATTCTTCACTGCAATGGATATGGAGCTAGTGTGAGCCTCCCGAAATCACGTTGGAGTTTTGGTCGTTTAATTGTAGTCATGCCTCATCTGATGCTATCAAGCATATTTATATAGTTCTGAGCGTTATGTTACATGGCATGAGATGCTTGCTAAATGTTATCTCTGACAAGTCAATTGAAAGAACATCTCTTCCATAAATTCGTCAGGTACTCGTGCCCCTCCTGCAAAAATAGTCTCATAACTTGTCCCTCCTGCAAAAATAGTCCCATAACTTAAATTTGTCAAATTTTGGTCCTATAACTTAAATAAATTACAATTCTAGTCCTCCGTTAATGGAATATTCAGTTTCGTTACAGAATATTTGATTTTTGGCCTAAAATTGGCATGTGCGAGGCATTTGATTACGAAAAGTCAAAAAGAAAAAAAATATTATTCTCACGTGATAGATTGAAAACATGTAACCCAAAGAAACGTTTTTTTGGGTCAAAAATCAAATAAATGAGGGTTATTCGTTTGTACGAATTGGATTGTGATTTGGAGTTTTAGGGTTTCGGTCGAAGAGAGGAAAAGAGGCGACGAGTTTGGGTTAGATTTTAAATAAAGAATTCTAAGTGTTTCTGACTTTGTGTTTGATTTAAAAAAAAAGGTTTTTCTGGGTTAAACGTTTTCAATCTCTCATGTGAGAATCAGATTTATTTATTTATATTTAATAGTTTTAATTTGACTTTTCGTAACCGCGTGCCTCGCACATGCCAATTTCAGGCTCAAAATCGAATATCTCGTTATGAAATCGAATATTCTATTAACGAAGGACTAAATTTGCAATTAATTTAGTTATGAGACCAAAAATTGGACAAATTTAAGTTATGAGACTATTGTTGCAAGAAGAACAAGTTATGGCACCATTTTTGCAAATATCCCCTATTAAGTGTAAAAACTTGCTGAGTAATTTTATTGCATGTAGTAATAAATTCACTTATACACAGTAAGACATAAGATATAAGAGGGCATCGTTGAGAGGACCGTGGTGCCTATACTACCAAAGAAGTCATATAACACATGCTATTAGAAGACATGTAATTTTTTGTTGAAAGATATGACTCAAGAATTATTCCAAGTTATCTAAGAACGGTAAATAATTCATTGATCTTAAATATTCCAATTGTTGGTTCATTTACAACTTTACAATTATATGTAATTTTAAACACTTTTAATTAGTTTAAAAAATAATATTTTTTGAATAAGTTGATAACATGGAAATTTAAAATTATAATATATGTACATAACTCTATTTGAATTTTTTCATTACAACTCTATTTACGTATATAAGACATATACAGAATATTTCGTATCGTTTTAGTTGTGAACTTGAGATATTCTGGTAATTATGCACACTTGTTAGTTATATGGACTTAATGATGTTTTATGAAATTAAGTTATTGTATTATAATATTACATGTAGGAAATACAATAATGATGTCTTTGCAATTTATTTAACTTGACTTTGTATACAGCGTGTCTTGTGGATACTAGAGGCCACGAACACTGATTTTAAGTTTTTAACCACTGCTGTTAAAAAAACATTAAAATCTTAGAAAATGAAGCAAGTTGTCCACTTATTTCTATATAAACGAGAATGTCTTACAAATTATATAATATTTGGTGATGTGAAGGATTGAACTAATCCCACATCATTTTATTCGTTAATTTAATATTAAAACATGGTTTGGTTATCACATGTTTGCTACTATTCTTAAATCTAATTAATCTACTGGTCTATTAATGTTAACATGATAAGAACTATAGACATAAATCCGAAGCTAGAATTATATGTTATATGCTATGTAAGGGTCTATTTATTGATATGATGAATAAAAAGTACAGTTATATTACTAATCACCCAATTTTATCTATGTTATATGCTATGTAAGGGTCTATTTATTGATATGATGAATAAAAAGTACAGTTATATTACTAATCACCCAATTTTATCTAAATATATTAATCCAAAAAAAATGTTGTCGAGGCTTGGCACGTGCGAAAATGTGATTGGCTGCATGTCGAGGAGAGAGGTTGTTAGGAGTCAGATAGATGCAGCTTGCGCTTTAAGACGAACTGGGTCTTCATTGGCGCGTAACGTTGGGAGCGGTGGGCCATGGGTGGGTGACTGTGTGTGGGGTCAGTGACTTTTCTTTTGACCTTTTACAAAAATCTGTGGTCAAGCTAGGCAGATATTTTCTTATTCAGCTTAAATGTAATCAAAATATTTTCAAAATTTAGATGATCTTAAAAGGGTTTTAGTAATATTATAAGAAAAAAGAAAAAAAAAACTATCACTTATTATTCGTGAGGGGCGAAAGAATCCCTATTAAAAGGGTAAAAAGGACATTTTTATATTTTGCACAAGGTGGTTTTTGTCTTACACATAATCACACAAAATTATTATTTTTTTGCTGTAGGCTCTAGAACTTCTCAGGGAGATTGTATTAAATCCGTCAAATTTGCATAGGATATCATGTAAGTGAGTTTCTCTTATTTAATTTAGATTGTTTCATGGAGAAAAAAATATGATTTTGGAGGTTTCTTTTTGAAAGCTATTAATCTGGAACTAATAAGCTGCGATAATTATGTATTGGAGAAGACTTGTGGACATGACAGGGTCACAAGAGTACACAACTAATGATGCAGTTGACATACTACAGTGATTAGTTACTCAATTATTTATCTATTTTTTAGAGCAGTCACTTAATATTACTAAATTATAGTTTGCTGTTGTAATTAAATATTAAAGGCTGCTGGCTCGTGTAGAAGTTTCAACTGTACATCCTGTATGCACAAAAATCTACAAGGGACTGGATAGATAAAAAATTATTTATCCTTAATTTTTATTATATATTTAATGATATACTAATCATCTCACGAGTGGGTTGCTGCTTCCAAGATGACAAATGGTTCTTAAACTCACGAACTCCTAGACAAAACCAGCTGCCAAATCTTTGAACAACTAAACACAAATCAGTACATTATAAGCCTAATTAGCTATATTGTTTGCAGTTACACTCTTCATGTTCTTTTCAAATTGGAAATTTATTTTTCGTGTATTAATTAATTTATAAAACTGAACTCAGCCATAAGAGAATAGACAAACGATTCACTATTCAAACAAAAGGGTTTATTGACAATATATGTTAACTAAAAGCATGTGTCGACATTAATATTATTGAAACATTTAAAGTTGTTTCTAAATTCTAATATTATCTCAAACCTTGGAGACTGCCCCTTAAATTAATTATTTGTGATTTATTAATGTTTACATGCACCTGATTCTCTCCTTTTGCCAGTTGGTTTTTGGCTTTGAGATTTATAAGAAACTTAATAATAATCTAGATCAATCCACAATTCAAGAAAAGATATTTCAGATTTAATATAAGATATCCTTTGTAGCTTTACTTCTAGAGGAAATCATAGTTAGAGATGCCTTTGAGAACGTGAATTGTAATAATACATAGGAGAACATGTCCTCATATAATAATACTTTTGTTAAAGAAAATTTGATGTACTGCATTGGGAATACTATCAAAGTAACCTAGCTATTAATATATTATTATGAAAAAATTAATGATTTGTAAAATTTCAACGAGCATTAAGATAGACAGCATGCTCAAGATGACAAAATTAATTTTGCTCTATATTTCTGATTGGTCCACGACTATCAATGACAAATAGGTGGATGAATTCGAATTCAACGAACCATTAATTTTTGTCTACCCATATTATGCAAGTTGTACGTACCTTCAACATGGTGCTGTGCACATAAAAGGGCCGGAACTTGAACTAAATTCAACTATATCTGAATCGAATTATTCATCAAAAAAAATAAAAAATATCTGAATCGAATTTGGGTTTAATTTAAATTATTACCATGTCCCATTTTAGAAATTAATAGAGTTTCTGATACTTTATTTGCTGTCCTAAATTAAAACGTACTATTTTAAAATAGGATGGTGATCGAGATATGAAAGAATGCATGTTGTATAGGAGTTTTCTCGATTTTGCGACAACTCACTCATTCATTTTTCTTCTTAGTGCTATGGTGCAAAGTGTCAAAAGTTCATTAATATACAAATATATGAAAGACCGAATTCCACTCAATGAAAGTTAAGTAAGACAAATAATGAATTGAAATTCATTCGTTTTTAATTACAAGAACGACGTCAATATGCTTATTTTGTTCACAAGAATGACCTAGTTGGTTAAAGATATAAAATTCTTTACTATTTGTTGTTTGATTCTCATATAGAACAATTTGATTCTATGTGTTCTAGATTTGTGTCTGTCACACCAACTTCGTGTTATAGAATTTTTACCTGACTTGAATTGTCTACATACATTATACATACTATGACGTCAAACTCGGGGTTTTAATCCAATACACACCTTAGAAGTAGTGAAATGTGAATTTCTACGTCCTTGATAAAATGTCAAAACAAATTTTGTAGGGTCAATTTTAATTTATGATTCTATCCACATTACCAACTAAAAGATAGGTCGCCGTTTTATATTACTAATGCACCCATCATTTGAGGTAACCTCCAGTTCTGTCTTAATATATATATAAACCACGAACATTTAATACACGGGAATGCGAAATAATATACAAGTATTTAAGAACTTGGCCTTTTGGATAATATATATACAAGTTTAAGGATTTGGCCTTTTTCACATAAAAGGTGGTTGTATATGTACAAGAGGGTAGGGATATGTCTTTGACCAAAGAAATATTGAATCTAAATCATGAATTGATTGCATTGTTAATTTCTTTCATATACAAATTTTATACTGTAAATTATACAAATAAACGTAAGGTAGTATCACCCTTCCCCCAAGTCAACCTACCACCTAATTAAATTAGCAACATTCCTTGATTCAACTTATCCTCCGCCCGTGCGACATCAAAAAATTGGTTACATCCAACTAGTTTAGTTTGTATGAATCTTGTTTGAAGAATAATGTGTTTAGTTCGATGGTTAGCCCAGCATACACTCTGAAGATAGTGATTGCGAATTCTACGTTATAAAATTAGAAAGAAAAAAAAAAATGAAACGAGGACATAGAGATGAGTAGTATCTTTTTTTGATAAAAACTGAAATGAGTGAAATCTTTTTTCGATAAAAATAAAAATGAGTAATATTAATAACAAGGAAATTTAATGAGGATACGAAAATCTAATAACCTCAAATAGTTCGTGATTCAAACATAAATTGGAAGCGACAGTGGAAAAGGCATTCACTAATTAAACAAATTGAATCATACAATTATTTAGTGGTGACAGTTTACAACTTTACAAGTTGCTTGCATTATTCATCTCATGACCCAATAACCACTACTAACTTGAATAGACAGACCAATCACTGTGGTCATAAAAATAAAAATACAACACACTCTTCAATCTCCACCACCTCTGTCAAGCATTCAAACTTTTTTCTTGTTAAAAGCCAAACACGCCTGACAAAAACACACACACACACAGTTCACTTCATTTCATTCTCTACAAATTCCACCAGTTCACAAAGCTCAGTACACTACAGTTCCTCCTCATAATTCTCATAAAGATCAAATCTTTTCACCAAATATCACATGGGTTTTTGCTCAATGTTGATATTCTTCTTTTCTCTTGTGATCTGCTACAGTTAGGTTGGATGGTGTTTCAGAGTGGAAAAATCCTCAGGTTCAAATAGGGAGACTCTGTCAGTAAGTATTTATTTTTTTCCATTTAAAAAACTGAACTTTAGTAAAAATGAGAATGTATTTATTTTTTATGTCTGTTTTTTTCTCATTATTTCAGCACAAGTACAACTACAGCTTGTACATTTTCAAGAACCAGAATGCCTTTAGTCTTTGCAATTTCAATCAAGCTACAATCTTGACCAAGCCCAATTCAACAACTTATACAGTAAGTTTACATGCTAATTTACTGTTCAAATGCCTGAGAAATTTGACAAATGCTACATTAAATGTATGTGTGTGTTACATTGTTAAGCTAAGAACATAATTGACAGTAATGGGGTTGTACTATTGTGTCTATTATTTGGGACTGCTTTAAATTCTCTCTATGCTTTGTACTCATGAAAAAGTGACAATTTTGTGTTCTTTAAGCAAAATTACTGTTGCAATTTTAATAAAAAAAAGGTCCTAAACTTGTCTTAATATGCTTGGCACATCGTGTTTCAATAATGCCAAATACAGTACAAAGATTGGTTTGTTGTATGCAACTATGAATCCTGGTTATGTGAGAATCATGGACTAAAGTTTCGATTTTGATGTATATTTTGACCTGTTAAAGAGTATAAAAGATGGCTTTTTATATGCGATGCAACTATTGATCCTATTTTTGTGAAAATTATGGATTTTAAGTTTAGATTTTGATGTAAAGTTTTACATATTAAGTAGTGTGATAATTCTTCTATATTGTTGTTGAAAGTTTTCAAGATGTTTTGGGAACAATGAGAAACAGTTGTTGCATTGTGTTCTAGTTTCGTTTCAAATGTCATATTTGTTGAATCGAACGAAAATTGTTTCAATATGTTTGATGAAAATATTATGAAACTTTAACCTATACTAAAATTGTCAAGATTCCTAACGCTGTCATATCCTACACTGTAATTGTAGTGGCACACTTCGCGTCTGGGCTTGTTCTTCTTCGCCTTCAACAACGGCTCCAACAAACCGTGCCTCGATGGCCAAAAGCTGGCAGTTAAAGTCTCAGTATCACGCAGCTTCCCCTGAGCTGCCACCACCAATGCCATCCGTGGGGGCTCCACCACCGAGCACTGGCGGCATAGTGGCTTCTTCCCAGAGCGATATACATGCCCCTGCACCGGGATTAGCTCCCTTGGCGCCGGTTACAGAAGGCATCCCGTTTATCAAAAGCAATCCTGCAGTGCCTCTGCCTACTGGTGAAGTTGATTCTGCTACAATTCGACCTTTGCCCACTTCTGGTGATCAACATTCTTAACAGGTATTGTAATTATTATTAGCATTAGTTCTTATTTAATATCTTGGTGAACTTTTATGTTTGATCCTTGAAAAATTACCTCTTGAAAGCTCTATAACTGCAAAATGAACTAGTAGTCTATTAAAGTATTGGGATAATTACATATGCGCCTACGAGGTCTGATCTAATTACTAAAACATCTCACACTATTTGAATAATTACGTTTTAATAACGACAAACACACCCCTGGAGCTTCAAAAACACATAAAACTAGGGACTACAACCGTAATGTTTTTCAAACTTTAAGGGGTGGCTCGCTCGTTAGTATCCAAAGTTACGACCCGTGGATGTTAGTCAACTCTCAAAATTCATCACCTTACCATACTCAGAATATTCAGTTGCCTATCACTGAAAAATCGCGTCACTACTTCGGACTCAAATCAACCCGCAGCCCCTATTGTTAGCCGCCCATCTTCAGCTGGGCCAAGCTCTCATCGGCCCAAACCCACATCTCCACAGAATTTAGAACAGGCCGCACATTCACTACCTATCAAGCGCCCGACCCAAGTTCATACGATTCCACTCTAGCACCAACACTCTGTTGAGCCCACTGATCCTCAACATGACAGGACTCCTCTTGCTCCTCTTCCCAATACCGCAAGAATGGTTAATTCGGATCACATGGTTTCTAGCTTGCATTATGATCGTGGTCAGACTATTATGACTTCAAAATCTTATACTCCTCTGGCGATAATTACAAGAATTCTGATAAGAGTCGTACCTTTGATCGCTCCCGTCACGACGGAGTTGATCCCGTTACTTCATGTTTGCATAGATTGTTTTTTTATGGATAGACAACACAAATTTATTTTTTGGAATGTGCAAGGCGCAGGTAGCGATGATTTCCTTCGTAATGTCAAAGAGCTCATTAGAAGCCATAGACCTCTACTTCTTGTTTTAATGGAAACTAGAGTTAGTGGCCTTACTGCCGATAATATTATTCGTAAAATTGGTCTGTTGGGTAATGCTCGAGTGGAAGCTCGAGGTTTCGCTGATGGAATTTGGTTTATTTGGGTTCATGACCGTGTCTCTGTCAAAGTACTTGGTGCCTCGTCCCAACTTCTTCACTCTATTATTGATATCCATGGTTTTGGCTCTTTTGTTTTCACTGGTGTTTATGCTTCTCCAATTTACTATCTCAAAGATGAATTGTGGGATAATCTCATTGCTATCTCCGACACTATTGATTTGCCGTGGATTGTTGGAGGTGATTTTAACGACATAAGTTCTCCGGATGAGAGAAAAGGAGGAGTCGGCCGTGACATGAATAAATGCTCTATTTTTGGTAATCGTATTTCCCGTTGCAGACTTTTTGATTTGGGATTTTCTAATCCTAAATACACATGGCGGCGCATTATTAACTCTCGGTTAATAAGTTCCCACCTTGACAGGGTTCTTGCCAACGATGATTGGAATATCTTCTCTCCGGATACTTGTGTTCTTCATCTTGCCCGCACTCACTCGGATCACAGACATAAAGCACGTCTTGTCGCCAGTGTTGAGTCAAATTAAGTTATGGCATAGACTATCAGGAGACATTCTCACCAGTGGCAAAGTTAAATACAGTGAGAGTTTTATTGTCTTTTGCAGCAAACCTTGATTGGCCATTGCATCAAGTCGACGTGAAAAATGCCTTCCTCCATGGTGATCTTGAGGAGGAAGTGTATATGGACATTCCCCCGGGTTATACGACATGATCTAGTAACAAAGTTGTTTGTAAATTGCAAAGGGCATCGTATTGCCTAAAACAATCACCACGGGCTTGGTTTGGACGTTTACCATGGCTATGAAAAAGTATGGTTTTCAACAAAGTATCTCTGATCATACTCTTTTCTTGAAACATAAACATGGAAAGGTTACTGCATTGATAATCTATGTAGATGATATGATTATCACAGGTGACGATGGGGAAGAAATTTACAATTCACAGAGGCAGTTGAGTACTGAATTTGAGATGATGAATTTGGGAGGACTAAAATACTTCTTGGGAATTGAGGTAGCTAGATCAAGTCAAGGCATATATCTTCCCAACGAAAATATGTGTTGGACCTTTCATCTGAAGTAGGAATGTTGGATTGCAAGCCAACAGAAACACCAATCATCCATTCTCACGAGCTTGGAAAACATTCAGATCATACGCCAACAAATAAGGAAAGGTATCAAAGATTAGTTGGTAGACTAATCTATTTATCTCATACTCGTCCAGATATTGCTTATGTTGTTAGCGTGGCAAGTCAGTTCATGCACGATCCAAAGGAAGAACATATGGATATGGTTACTCATATTCTTCGATACTTAAAATCTGCTCCGGGTAGAGGACTCATGTTTTCTAAGAATGATCATCTTACTATAGAGGGTTACACGGATGCTGATTGGGCAGGAGATAAATCTGACAGAAAGTCCACGTCTGGCTACTTCACTTTTATTGGAGGAAATTTGGTTACGTGGAGGAGCAAGAAGCAAAATGTGGTAGCCTTGCCTAGTCCTGAAGCTGACTTTAGAGGAATGTCTAAAGGATTGTGTGAACTTCTTTGGCTTAGAAAATTAATGACTGAGATTGGATTTGCACCAACTACCGAGATGAATCTGTTTTGCGACAACAAGGCAGCAATTGAGATTTCTCATAATCCGGTTCAACATGATCGTACCAAGCATGTTGAGATAGACAGGCATTTCATCAAGCAAAACCTTGAAGAAAAAATAATTTGGTTTCCGTTTGCAAGGTCTAAATATCAGCTCGCTGATATGCTCAAGAAGGCTGTCTCTAGTAGGAGTTCTACAGCTCGCTAGTCAAGTTGGGCATTAGAGATATCTACTTACCAACTTGAGGGAGGGTGCTAGAGTGAACTGTATAAATTAGATTAAGTATAGGATGGGTATCCCGTTAATTGTTCTCAATCCCTTTAATTACTGTAAATCCCTTGTGTATAGCTTATTAACCTTAGATAGGATTCTTTCCTTTTCTGTAACAAAAAGTAAGTGTTTATATTGTTTGTCTAAGATGAGAATGATATGAATGAAATATAGTATTCTGCATATACTCTATGTTTTACATGGTATGCATATACTCTCTGTTGTTACAAAGAAAATTGCTATGTGGTGAACAAATTGTGATCTGGCTATATCATTACCCAATGGTATAGATATGTCTCCATCCTTTTGTCTTACTTTGTGCTAATTTCAGATGTCATTATTTTCATACACTTGGAGCAAATTGCGCGGCACTAGGCTTTTACAGCTATTGTAATCCTTTTCAGAAATGATTTTTATGCCATCGCATTTTCATGTTTTATCCTTCTTTTGTGAAACTGTAGAATTGATGTCAAATCCTATTTCTTATGATTTGCATCTTCGTGGAGCTCGACGTGATATGATGTTACCTTTTTGTTTTATTATTTAAGTTTTGGATTATTTTCATATCCAGTATGCCTGTTTAATGCAGGAATAAAGCAGTGTATGTTTCTTTCAATATTGCTTAAAGAATCACATACCTTAAGCATACTTGCTATTAGTAGCTAGCACGTATCTCAATCGCTTTAACATTTTTTACATATGAAATCAACTTTGTTTCTACATATCAGCTTATCACGGTTGTCTTTTTATATTTCGGCAGGGATTTACTATAGCTCAGACTTTAAGGAATTTTCTTGTGGAAGTAAAATATGAAGATGAAGGTAATATATTTCAGATAGCCTCTATTCCCTGTGGTATATTATGGTTTTGAGGACCTTACTAAGTGAATGATTTTTTACCACGTATACACATGCAGTAACTACATTAGTTGTTGAAATTCCTTCTTTCTGAGTAGTTATACAGTTCCAGATATTTCTTTACCTCTGTACACTATTGTGACTGAGAGTGTATTACTTTTAAACTTGAACTACTGATCATTGTGCTGGTTTCTAACATGTTAACATGAACCCCCAAAATGGTGTAGTAATAATCACATCCTTTTAGTATTAATCCTTGTTTTCAGTACATATATTCATTTCTCCTTTTTCATGTTGGTTCCCTGTATAGCACGTTGAATTAGAAATTATCTAATCAATGAATATTCCATATCTGCATATGATGTAATAGTAGGATGAAACTAGTCTTGAAAGGACTAAGTATACCAAGAAATATGTTTCTTTGAGCTTATACTTCATTCGAGATCTGTGCATTTGAAGGATTCAAGTCATGAAGTTATGTTCAATGTTCAAAACAGCAGTTAATTTATTAGATTTTCTTGGCTATGGTTAGTAAATTACCATCTGTGAGTAATCTATTTTTGTTCCACTTGTGAAGTATTATGATGTTCAGTAATGTCAGTAGAATTAGGAGGCAACTTTGATATACAGATGGAAGAGGAGGACCAAGCCACAGCTTCTTGGAAGATTTTTCCTTTTTGTCTACTGTTTATTTCTACCTAATCTTGCACTAATCAGTTACGATTTAAAGGAGTAATTAGTCATCTCGTGGATGGCAATTTAGTGTTTGTTGCTGTCAAATTTTTTTCCCTTCTATCTGTTGGAGCTAAATGCTAGTGGTAAGGTTTATGATGTTTCGAGAAATTACATTTTCACTTGGCTCCTTTTTTGAATAAATCCACTATTTTCATGATCCTTATATATTTTTATTAATCTTTTGCAGGACCCTCTTGTAACTGGCAAGACTACTAACATATTGGCGTTTGCTCATGAACTCTGTAGTGTATGGAAATTGGTTGTTCGAATGTTAATTGGATTTGGATTGTTGCATTATGTTTAGGGTGTATATTTGTTGTTCGAATGTCCAAATGTGAATATGGCTTGTAATCGGATTCAAAAAGTTGATTGCAGCAACAAAAGTTGTGGTTTCACAATGGATTATTTGTGAATAAAAAGTTTAAACAGTGCGATTTCACGGTTTTGCTGTCAATATTATGTGATCGATGCATGGTGATTATGCATTGTGGTGTAGCAATTGTATTTTATTTTGGACTGAAAGATTCTGCTTATATATATGTTTTGTGATAAAATGAGAAGATCTTGAGCAAAATATTTTAAGAGCCATTGTAAAATTAACTGCTGCCATTTGAATCAGGAAGGGTTGTCAGCAATCCCAGCGCTTTGAGATGTTGGTACATACAGTTCTCTCAAGCGCTTTTTGGATACTTTCACCACCGCTTTACTAAACGTGCTGGCATACCCTCACAAGCGCCTACTACACCAGATTTTTTTGATGCGCTGGTGCGGTTTTCAACAGCGCCTAAAAGCGCTGGCAAAGACGCAAAAACGTGCTGGAAGAACCTTTTTCTCTTGTAGTGTTCATTATACAATTATAGTTCATTATTATGACAACAAATTAAGTGATCAAATTGTAGAGTCAAATGAACATCTTATTTCACGCATATTGTGCTTATTCCTAAATGCCAGAAACCCCATTTTTGTCTCAGTATCGTCCTATTAGTCTTTCAAATGTTAGCTATAGGATTGCTTCGAATGCTAAAGCTAATAGAGTTAAGCCCTTTCTTTCTGATATTATTTCTTACTCGCAATCTGCTTTTGTGCCTGATCGGTTAATTACTGACAATATTTTGGTGGCATTTGAGTTGAATCATTATCTAAAGAACAGGCGAACAGGAAAAAAAGGGTCTTATGACGCTCAAGCTGGACATGAGCAAGGTCTATGACCGGGTCGAGTGGTCCTTCCTGGAGAAGGTAATGCTTCAGTTAGGTTTTGAGCGTCGTTTTGTTGACCTTATTATGTTGTGTGTCAGGTCAGTCACATATTCAGTGCTTGTCAACGGAATGGAGGGCGAACGCATTTACCCGGGTCGTGGCATTCGACAGGGCGATCCCCTGTCGCCATACCTCTTTTTATTCATATCTGAAGCGTTCTCAGCCCTTATTCGGGAACTGGAGTCTCTTGGCTTGGTTAAGGAATTTTCAGTGAGCCGACAAGCCCCAGTGATTTCTCATTTATTGTACGCTGATTTTCTGTGAGGCAAAAAAGGAAGTGGCGACAGAAATCATGGAGATCTTGAAGCGGTATCAACTTGCATCTGGACAGGAAACAAATTTGGCGAAGTCGGTTGTTGTTTTTGGTAGAAACACAACTGACCATATTAAAACCAAGGTACAGAGTATTTTGGGAATGACAGTGGAGGATAAGCATGCAAAATACTTGGGTTTACCGGCGGTTGTTGGGCGAACTAAGAAGGAAATATTCATGTACTTGAGGGATAGATCATGGGATCGAGTGAGTGGGAGGAAACCACAAAATTTATCAGGGGCGGGGAAGGAGATTCTTCTCAAAGCGGTTGTACAATCCATACCAACGTTCACAATGAGTTGTTTTAAATTTCCGAATTCGCTAATTACAGAGTTGGAATCAATTGCTAGTCAATTTTGGTGGGGGAGTGGGGAGCGACGGAAGATTCATTGGATGAAGTGGAGCAGCCTTTGTCGAAGCAAGAAAAATGGTGGTTTGGGGTTTCGTAATCTTAGAGCGTTTAACTTGGCGTTGTTGTCTAAACAAGCCTAGAGAATGTTTTCGCAACCGGATTCACTGTTGGGTCAGATTTTCAAAGCCAAATATTTCCCGGGATGTTCAATCTTTGAAGTTAAGTTGGGAAATAATCCTTCATTTTTGTGGCGGGGTATTCACGAGTCGATTGGGGTACTTGAGAAGGGAATTAGGTGGCGAGTTAGAAATGGAGAAAGTATTGATGTTTGGTCCAGTAATTGGACCCCTCGTCCATCGAGATTTCGGCCGATTACTCCTTGTCCGAGTGAGTTGAATAATTTGAAAGTTGCGTCGCTCATTGATCGGGATACGGGTTGGTGGAATATTGTGGAGGTGCGACGGATTTTTTGTGAGGAGGATGTGCGATCCATTCTTTCTATTCTGCTTGAAAGTTTGGATAACCAGGGTTCTCGAATTTGGCACTATAGCAATAGTAGTGGTTTATTCACTGTTCGTAGGGCCCACCATCTTGTTGAAACTCTCGGACTGCATTTGAAAGGCGATGTGGCAACGAGTAGTGCTGTCGGAATGGTTAATTGGAGTCGGCTTTGGAAGATTGACTGTCCTAATAAAATCAAAATCTTCTTGTGGCGAATGTGCAAAGATATCATCCCGACTGCATTCAATCTTTCGAGGAGGAAACTGTTGGACAATGAGCTGTGCGTGGTTTGTGGTTGTGAGGGCGAAACTTTGCATCACTGTTTCATCTCTTGTCATGTTGCTCACCAAGTGTGAGCTATCCTTTTAATTCCGAGAAGTCTCTGGTGGCGGGAGGAAGAAAATAATGAGCAGTGGGTGGAAAGGATTTTTTCTGTACATGATGTTAAACTTGAGCGCCTTGTGTTCACAGGTTGTTGGGCGTTGTGGAAAAATAGAAATAGGATTGTGGCTGGAGAGGGTGGACCGGAGCCAGGGAAAATCGCGAACTTTGTCGAAGGAAGTGTGGATGCATGGAATTCGGCAAAATCAGCTTTGTCCCCGGGTGACGTGGTTGATCATGCTAATCGGTGGATGGCTCCAGCAAGTTCTTGGATTAAGATTAATTTTGACGGGGCTACTTTTGCTAGCGAAGGTGCGTTCAGACTTGGGGCGATTGTCAGAGATTGCACTGGTGCTTGCTTAGCTTGGGCTCAACGTCGTATCGAGGGGCTCGTGGAACCTCGAGTTATGGAAGCTTTGGCGGCGAATTTGGCAGTTACGTTGGCGCTGAAAACGGGAGAGCAGAAAATTATTATTGAAGGGGATTGTCTGGGGCTGGTTCTTGATTTGTTGGATCCAAAGAATACTGGGAATGAATATGATCAACTTGTTCGTGATATTCGCTCATCGCAAGGTATTCCTAATGTTGTGTTCCAGTGGACTCGTCGGGATGCAAATGATGCGGCACATTCGTTGGCTCGTAATGCAGTTCAAGATGGTGAATAGATCGGGGAACGTAGGGGTGTGGCTTGAGGATTGCGTCAGTTTTTTTCTACTGCTTTTATTTTTTATTTTTTATTTATTTATTTATTTATGGTCTTTCATTGTTCTGTTTGCATTTACTTTTTGAAGTTCTGGTATTTTCTTGCTGCTGAGAATGCAGGGCTTCTTTGAGTGTAAACTCTGTGCCCTGTTGGCTTTTATGAAAGCTCGTTTGGTTTCAAAAAAGAAAGAAAAGAAACATCTTATTTATTTGACATTGTGTAATTTCTAGTTGTAGTTTGATTAAGATAAATGGAATTCTACTCGGTTACGATATTAGGGTATTGGGTCTTGATTCCCAAAATTAATCTGAATTCACCGTCCTCTATTCCCAATTTCCCATCAAATCGAGCAAAAACTCTCATATCCAAAGTTAAGGATCAATATGCTTCTGTTTTATAATTTGTAGAATTTCTTGGTGATTTAACTTAAACGCTCCGGGAATTTTATGATTCTTTTGAATCATAACCACTTGCATTAAAAGCATTCTGTAATTAATTAAATATAAAAAACCAGTGGCAATAGTCAATAACGATTGACCAGCTCCTTTTTCTTTTTTTCTTTTAAACACTCCTATGTTTACACTTAAACTAGGTAAGCTGATCAAGTCAAATAATAATATTGCTATAAACTCTTAAAGAATGTGCATTGTTTAATGGAAAATTGTATTTCCACGATCTTCTTCCATTTGGTTACAAAACTTTACTTATTTGAATCTGAGATCAAAGTGATTATTAACTTCCACACCATATTCCAAAGGTTAAAAAGTACTAAAGTGTGAACACTTATAACCAAAATACTCCTAAAGTTACAAAAATAAAATAAAAATGGATACGTAATTGTGGCAAAAAGACGGTAACTTTGGCTAGAAACAAATTATTCTCAAAAAATAAAAATTCATAATTTAAGTTAAAGTGATGTTTGCAAATTCTGAAAATAAAAATAAGCTAATCAATATATTTTAAAGATCAAAGAAAGAAGTTAGGATCCTACTAATACTGAAATAAAAAGTCTGATAATCCTCAAACCTCCATAAAAATCGGGGAAACTCACCAAACTCAAAGAAAACTTAAAATAGCTAGTAAAAAATGTCTCATATGCATTGAACTTAAGTTAAATGAATCTTCTTACTCACTGCTCAGAAAGTTTAATAAGAGAGACGACATACATAAATCCAATCCATTCAGTTGTCAAAACAAAGACAAACAACAATTAAACAAAAGGGACTTAATTTACTCACCCGAATACTATTCTATTTGGAGAGCTTCTTGTTGTTGTCTTGAATCTCCTTATGATCATGTTGTACGATGCTATCATCTGTTAGCGTCTCATCAAGATACTTCAGGACATAAAAAACAACCAAAATAGTTGCAATGCCCCAATCGTTAAGCTGAGAACCGTACCTTATGACAATTACCACTAACAGCGAAAACAGGAAATTGAAGTTTTTTCGGTTCTTGATTGAAGCAATGAGATTTGCCACCGAGATGAGGTGAAAACACACTAGATATCTTATGATCAAGTCCACATAATTATTTGCCCGCTTCGGCACACCCAAACAAGTGACAAGAAAAGCAAACTCCATCATCCATCTCATGCCATGTGAGACATTAATAAAAGACTTATTTGTAAGAAATAGCACTATAATCCCATAGCCGTATAAACTCAAAGGCAAAATTGTCAAATAAGCAAGGACAATTCTCAAAATTCCATCACATTGATTCAACCTTGCCATTTTCAAGGGCCACCATAGAAGTGCGCAAGCAAACCATGATGCAAGTGCTATAACAAACCAAAATTTTCTTCTATTCCCATATGGTCCTCCAAATTGAAAACAACCAACCTTCAAAATAATCAAACCCAACTAAAATTAATTAAGCAACATATAAACCTACCTCAGATTTAATAATAGTTTAGGAAATAATCACCTTGTATTCTCCCTTACTAGTCGACATCGCGGGCTAGTTGTCGAATCTGCATAATAAAAGAACCATCTGCAATTAAATTTATTTACTCCTACACAAACAAATTGAATGGTTATTTGCATTACTTATATTCTTTGATTGTTCTCTGCCTAGTTCAAAAAACCATTCCTGGGTTGAAACACAAGTATTACAAAAGCCATGATGCACGAACACGGGCACGTCGATATGGATTTGTGAAAATTAAAAGACTCGAAACGGCAAGGACACGTCTATATTTTTTATATTAAAAATATATAATATATATTCAAAACATGCACAAATAACATTCATTAGTCCGTCTACAAATCCAAACCAAACATATTTAAATTCAAAACAAAATAACCAACTAATATTAAGTCCAAAAAAAGTAAACAGTAAAGTTCAAGTTTTAATTCAAAGTATTAAACATAAATATGAGTAAAAGTCAAATTATCAATCAAAGTATTATACAATACTCAAGTATGTAATTTTTGGTTCATCAAGTGAGATTTGCAATCTCTAGAATGCAAACATCATCTAAGGACTCAAATACATGTCCGCAACATCACACATCATCGACTATTGAGATTATGAAAGTATCACAAAACGTGTCAAAAATATGTTGGACACACCATTCAAACGTGTCCGACACGGTGTCCCTTTTATTTTATTTTTATTTTAATTAAGACATGCCACGTGGTATGTCCGAAAAGTGTTAGAGGGGCATCGGTGTCGTATCCGACATGTGTCAGACACGAACACATGTGTTGTTTCGAAGTATCGGTGCAATCATAGAACAAAAGTAATTAGTGTGAATTATGAACAGAGCGTATGGTACAGTTTGATCACACCATCATATATAATAAAGAGTGCTAGCTATGTTTGCAAAATTTGACCTGTATAGATCATTAGAGTTTAGAATATATATTACCGTAAAAAATAAGAAAAGTGAGAGATAGAAGTACCACACCTCAAAAGTAACCGCTGTTTTTCTAACTTCGTAGAAATTGACCACAGATGAATAAACAGTATGTGTATTTATAAATAAACTACCCTAGAGTCCTTACTTTGAGTCCTAATTACAGTGGAAAAGAAACTCTTAACAGGCACATCCACATATACATATCTATATCTAATAGCAAAAACTATCCTTGTATTATCTATAATTGGCAATACGGAACCTAACTATTGAATAGCTAAAAATTGATTCAGTCCTAGCCAATTGCGTAATGGGTGAGTGAAGTGCAATTTGGCATTAGTGGGTATTTTTTTGGTGTTCAGTCTGTTGAGCATTTAACATGTGGACTTTTTTGCCAATTAAAATAACAAGAGGAGGTTTTTGCTAATTAGAGATCATACAAGGGTAATTTTTGCTATTACACTTACAAGTCTGCAATCTTAATTTATCACAAATCTTCACTCTAATTATCCGTATAATTTGATGCTTATCGAACAGCATTTTGTATATCCTCATAATCTTATACACGTTTCAAAACAGGAAACTCAATTTTAAATTATATGCTAATTTCACGTTACTGATAATCATTGCAATAATATTAGTAAATATTTTCTTCCTACGTACGCGCGTGAAGAATTATTTACTTAATTGGACTATTGGAGTAAATTTTAACTTTTAATTAGACAGAGCAAATTCCCTAATTAGAGAGCAAAAATTTATTATTCTCAAAAAAACCTTTTGCACATTAATAATCATCTAAATTCATCTTCCTTTCCAATATATGTCAATAATACTGAGATTTTGAAACTTAACAAAAATCTCTTGTTTCCTACTAACATGGAAGATTATCTTTCCGTTTATTCTAAATATTTGAGCACTTTAGAAACATAATCCTCTAATTTATGCTTTCTGCATTGTAATTTCCTCCTATAGATAAAGATTTCATATGTTTATTCAGTTTTATTTATTCTATTATATTCATCATGTGATTTATAATTAAAACTAAACCTAAGAAAATTAAAACATAACAGTTATTCCATTTTTCACTTAGTATAATTAAAAAGTCAGAAACAATTACAACGATGATTTATGATCAAGTACATTAAAACTGACAGAATATTTTTAGATCAATATATGTCGACAATATATTGAAGAAAATAAAAAGGTGACCTACACCATAGATCTATTAAATCTTATTCAATTAATAGCATTCAGCTTTATTATTACATATTCAACCTAAATAAATAAATAACTTATACGTTATATATTAAAAATCTACAAGGTGGAATACATATTAAGGAGAGTTCATAAACTTCTTTTATTCAGAAGAGTTTATATTTTTCTTTATGATTTGTGTTCATTCATAAGTAAGGAAATGTCAATCATATGAAAAGATTGATGTATTTGGAGTAGAAGATATTAAGGAATTAATATACAACAAGATTTTTATTTTTGGAATAAGAGCTACTAAGGAATTTTTTAAAAAAAAATATATCAGTTTGTAAATTTAAGAAGGACAAAATAGTAAACAATACAAATATCACTTGCAATACAAGGATCTTGCTCTGAATATATTGACACCTTTTTAATTACTTTGCAAAGATAAACACGTAATCGTTATATAGTGTATGAGAGCTAGTTAATGATACACGTGTCTTTTGATTTCATCTGAATTCTATATATATATATATATATATATTATTAATATAAACAAACAGGTTTTGTGTTGTTGGTAAAAAGAATGCAAAAAGGAACAAAAACAACACAAAATTGCAGAATTTACTAAAATCAAATCGGAACAAAACAAGAATGCCGCTATAGACTATTGGAAATCTATGGATGTCTAGTTTCTAGCGTAAAAGCGGATCAGAATTCCGACATCTACACACCAAATAAATTAAATTATGATTAAATCAATATCAAAGTTTTGAATCAGTTCTTACTTAATGTGTATTATTAACACGATATAGAAGAAATTACCTTTACATTAAACTATAATTTGGTGTCCATTATTTAATAGGAAAATACTAATCTATCCATCAATAAACCAAAATATACACTCCAATATTATATTTGATTATTATTTAATTTCATCTAGTATATGATAAGATTATGACATTAAAATAACTTTAGAAACTATTTGACAACTTATGAATCAGATATTCTGGAATTCAGTTTTAAAAAGTTCAAAAGAAATAGAACTATTTTTTGGGCGTAAAAATCGATTAATCAAAAAATATTTAATTAGCAATATATACGTATTATATGCAATACTCTAGATAACTGGATATACCTCATTGTAAGTATTTGTCTAATTAGTATTTCCATTTATACCTTTGTTTTTCTTTCTAGAAATTTGCAACATGGAAATCCAATGACTCCTTAACTCTCTCTTTGTCCCTAGATATTAGCGCCAACTCTTCTCCGCCATTGAACCTTGAGCTTGAGTAAATTATATGTTTATTCACATTCTCGTGTTTATATTGAAACATGTAGGATGAGAAGACAATTCTCGTATTCCACCAAGGCTAAAACTGGCTTAAAATTTAGGTTCTCGCCCAGTTTTAGTTCGACAGCAGCTGATACTGCCATAGTTATTAATGTAATTCTTATATCAGTTCATCAAGAATCAGACAGTCTAAATATGTCAAACAAACTGACACTATTTCATCAGCTACGACAAATATATGCTCTACTGCATGAACAACAATGCACAAAAACAAGTTGGAAGGAGCATTTTATTACGCTTTAGAGAACCCTTTATGGATACAAGAACAATGTACTAGGTGCATTGTAAGACAATAACTTTCTGCATCAAGAATCCCATTTACATGTGTATGTAGGCATAAATAAACTCTTGTAAATTGTTGGAAAGAAAAATGGCATGTAAAAGCAGAAACAACCGTTTTCTGCGTTGATTATTTTAAAGAAACTGATGTCCGTCACTCAACAACAAACAATATGCCATTTGCAAGTCGCAACGCTAAACAAATTTATCCCCCTTTTATGCAAAAATGATCATCTGGCTCATAACAACTACAAGCTTAATGTGTGAAAAATAGTGTCCATTGATTAGTGCACCCTCCGTTGCAGCAGCCTGATTTCGTATGTTGATTGATTAATACTAAAATCAACACCCCTCACAGAGAAAAAAACCAGCTTTCATCCACTTTGTTCAACTGTGGCAGCAGAACCAAGCGCCAAATCTTCGAGCTCCTTTTGCTTCAGGTATTTATCCAAAATCGTAAGTCGAGCTGTCTCAAATGCAAAGTACCCAATAGCTGAAAACAAAGCACTATAAAAAACTCGAGGCCCCATCCCACGAGTAAAACCAACCCACCCTTCTTCCTTCAGTATCTGCTTAACCGTAGATGAGACTCCACTATACATTGCAGCTGAAACCTTATTCACTGCCTCTACATGACCCTGAGTCATCAACCTAGTCTTCACCACATCCAATGGCGTCGTCAAAGACGCAGATATCGCCCCTGCCAATGCCCCGCAACAAACACTCTGAAACGGCTCCAAACTAGCCTTTCCCGTCTCCCTCAACACCGCAGCTTTCAAATACTCAAACGACGAATAGCTCAACACCCCAGCCGGCAAATTCCTCAGCAACGTAGCACTATACCCTGCATAAAGTCCCAAAACGCCATCTTTCTCCAAAATCCTTAACAAAACCTCCCAAGACCTCCCCTTTGCACCGGCCTGCATTCTCTGAGTGATCAATTCTTTCGGCACCATTATAGCCGACGACACAATGTTCCCCATTGCACCGGCAGTCGGAGGAATCAACACAGCCGGAAACTGCTCCATTTTCGACAAAACCGACTTCCCAAACTCACACGTCCCGAAGTAAACAGCAGACGAAAACGTCGACCCGACAATCACAGCAGAAACCCCACTGTAAAATCCCAGAATCCCCTTGCTCTGAAAAGTCTTAACAAACGCATCAAACGCACCGCTGTAAATCTCAGACGCACCTTTCGTTTGCAGCTTGGTCTTAATCGTGTCGAGCGGATGAAGGCACACGTAAGTGAATGCACCAGCAATCCCACCAGCACCAGCACCAATGAGTGCCCTTTCTAAAACAGAGAGATTCTTGAACAGAGCATGGATTGTAGGGGAGCCTCTTGTAGCCGGTTTTAGCCAATTCTGGGATATGGGTTTTTCTGGGTTTTTGATCTGGTTGTCGATTGAGATGGTGGTGGACGAAAAAATCAGTCTTGGGTTCCCAATTTTGAGATTAGGGTTTAAGGGTTTTGGAATTGGGGATGAAATTAGGGCATTGAGATGGTTGAAATTGGAATTGAACTCGTCGAGTGTGTGTGGATTGTGTGAATTTGGTGAGATGAGTACGAGAGATTTGGTAGTAATTGGAGTTTCCATTTTCATTTGAGGTGATTTTGATTTTTGCTGGTTGAAAAAAAATGAGTAGTGTGTTATGTTGTTGATGGTGGTTGGAGGAGAAAATGTACTTAGGATGTGTTTGGATATGTTGTATGTTGTAGTAATGAATAGGAACAGGTTTTGTGCTGTTACAGAGTGGCTGGCAAACACTGCACTAAGAATTAGAGTAGCGATTTAAAATAGGAAAAATAAATGTTTTGGTTCTAGTATTTGGTTGAATTATTTACCTAATAATTTTAGCTTTCAATTTCTAAATGCAAGGAAAATAGCTTCACCAAATAGTGGCTCATACATTATTGTTCATTAAAAGCTACTCATTTAGGTTGACAAGAGATGAGGATATTGTTCTACTCATTAAAGATAGAAGAATTTGGTGGTAAATAAAAAATCACTAATTTTAAATCTAACGAATGTTTTATAATATGAGTTTTGTTGAATAGTATCCTAGATGGTATTTTTGGGTTTAGAACCGTGAGATTCTCAAAGCCCAAAAGATCCATGATTAGTACCTGCTTGCAGTCGTGGCTTTCACGGGCCCAACGAATTTTTACGTGGCGATCATGAATCATGATTATCGAACATAGGACGTCTTGTTATTTTTTTGTACAATGCTACCACACTAACTCCTCAAATCATTCTGGACAAGTACATATTTCTTATTTCTGGGTTTACTTGAATAGAACCAGAACAAATTGTTTCTTAAAGCAATACTATTCCAACCTTAGGAATCTTTAGGATCACAGGGTCGATTTTTCTTTCCATGTAAAAATCGATGGACCCAAGACTTAACATGAAGCGGGCCCATTGGTAACCATGACAAGATACTTCAACAGAGGAAGGTCCATATTCTAATGTTGGGCTGTGACCCATCATTACTAGATGAACCCTTCGAGCATAACAGGCTTATTCACGTGTTGTAAAACAAGTATAAATACACGACATATTTGATGCGGGGCTTCTTTGACCGCTACTCTAAAATTATATGTCAAATCCTCATAAAATCATGTTTTATTTTTTAGAGATAACATGCACTTGAGCAATGAATGTAATTAAGACTAGCCGATTGTTTCCATACAAACCATTTAAAATTTAAGTCAACAAAAAGATTTAGAAATCCCTTAACGATTGAAATGTCATTTAGCTCTAAAAGCTAGGGGTTAAAACCGTTCATGGGGAATCTCGGGAGATGATTATGGATTAGCTGAAATTCGCTTTAATCCTATAACATGTGGCACACGATCGCGAAGGGATGGTCATAAGGCGAGACATGAACATATGGTCGTGCATAAGCGTGTGTCGAAGCAATTCTATGGTTGCTCTCACGCTCCCACCCTGCCTATTGGATCGGACGATCTTTTTGATCGTGGTATGCTTTGGCTGCTGTGGTTTCCTTATTTGCCACGTGTCATACCCAAAATATGACATTTTAATGTTATAATTATCAAAACTAAATGCATGCATGTTATCCTACGGTTTCAATTTACTACGTATGATAAAAGAATTAAATATCAATCGCACTATATTATCAGGAGACAATACTTGTTACGCGGGAGTTGCTATCAAACTTTTCCAAGGAATATACTGCGTGTTGTTTTTGTTCATTGCTTTTCCTATTTTTTGCATGCGCTAAAGAAAAAAGATTGAAGCTTTTGCTTTTTTCTACACCAATAGTCTTTCAATTTGACAATTAAGTACCAGCAACTATTTTAATATATAACACTTCTACTCCGCCTCTTTTTTGGACTTATAAAGTTTAAACTTTTTTTAGATTTCAAAATGGAAGCAGCGTGAGATCCAATATGTCAATGGGAGATGTGAAAGGACACAGAAACTCATGGAAAATGATGCAATCAAACTCTCTTACCTCACAAAAAATTAATACATGTCTTTGTTTTTATCGATATTTGTTATTAGATAATATAACTATTAAAGCCCAAGGTTTGAGCAAATTTCAGATCTTTGATTATATTATATGTAAGATATACCATTTACCATGTTTCCGTATTTGAGATCATAAATGGTGAAAGTAATAAAAAGCTAATTTTATTATTAAAAGTCTACATTACAAATACTTTTTAAACATAATAACAAAAATATATTATTTTATTTCAATTATCATTTTGTTTTAAGTGATGATTTTTAATGTATCCGATAATGTATATTCAACATCAAACCTTATTTAAGTACATTCGACAGCTTCAAACACTAGCTTAAAGAATCGGTCCTTGATGCCACAACGATCCCCTGAATAATATTTGGGATCGTTGTGCCATATATGCATGTCCTCCATTATAGGACTACTTCTTTATGCCCATGGCGTCCCTACACAACACCACGTAAGGTCTCGAGACCTTACCGAATATACTCTACCCTGTTGACACCAATCCTCTCTCCTCATGCAGGTGGGACTTGCGAGGTAGAATCTATTGTTATATATATGGAGATCTGCTTACCGTAGGTATTGTCCCTAGACTCTCTTCTCAAAATGACGATAAATCACTCGTACAAACGTTTTTTGTCTACTTACTTGCCAAACTTATCTCACTCTACTCCACCATTGGACCTGCCAACCATGAACCAATAAAATGTGTTCGTCGCTCCCAAAAGGCAAAAACCTTCTCTTCTAGAACGCGTCACTTCCACGGTAAGTTAATTCAATTGACTTCTAGTGAACGTCAACTCTTCAAGACTGGCGGCTAATTATAATAGGTGATCTAAAGCTTATAACATGTTTTAGTCCAATAACTATTGAGACATACCGCCCACCCGATGTAGTCTATGAGAAATCACGTCATACAGACGATTTTGTCTCCTTGCTTGCCAAACTTATCTCACTCCTCTCCACCATTACACTCGTCACCTATGAACCAATAAAATGCGTTTGCCGCTCCAAAAAAGGCTAAAATTGGCGCGTAGCATGCGTCACTTCCACGCTAGGTTAATCCAATTAACTTCTGGCGTACGTCAACTCTTCCGCACGAGGCAACTGATTATAACAGGTGATTAAAGCTTATTAACATGTTTTGGTTCGATATCTATTGAGACACACCGCCCACTCAAAGCAGTCCATGCATGCAACGTAGAGTCCATCGAAAACTAACTCCGATAAATCCCAATAGCCGAACATAAAGAGTTAACGTTGTCGAAAATAACAGGTCTTTATCGGTATCAATATTAAATTATAGATGATAAACATTATTGTCCATTAAAGCAATATAATCAATTATAAATCTTCATATATAGTTTCTTATGTTGTTTATTATAGTTTGTCATAACTCTAATCAAAGCTAAACAACTGAAATCGCAAATGTGCTATTACACATAAATAAAAAAAGAAGTATAGTAAGTACCCATAACAAATTAAACAATTGACTTAAAACATCAATTTTTTCTATGCCCTCCTCCTGTACTTTTCCTGTCAAAAAAACATGTACATCTTTTTTAAACTCTAGTGCCCTATACCAACCAACTAATAATCAAATACACCAAAACCCTTAAACAAATAGTCTGTTCTGTTAGTCAATTCAATACGGCGTAATGTGCGTGGTCCTAGTCTCATACGGTGCCAAATTCGACTTCTTCGCACTCTTCGTCCCCCTCAGAACCTTCACCAGCTCGCCGCACATCATCTTCGCGTTCGACGAACACCCGCTCTGCATCACCAGCAGCACCTTGGTCAACCCGTTGACCTCCGCCACCTTCTCCTGCGCCGTACAGTCCCGGGCCAAGCAGCACACGCTCCACAGCACCGTAACACCGTGCTCCGTCGCCGCAGCGGAGCATTTCATCAGCCTCTTCACGATCTCCACCACGCACTCGCCGCCGTCTTCGCAGATCGCGCCCCTCCCCTCCGTGCACATCGCGATTAGTTCCAAAAACTTCAACGAGTTCTCGATAACCGCAGGGGAGCAGTCGGAACCGGAGAGGATTTTTGTCACCGCACGAACCGCACCGAACCGGATCAGCTCCTTTTTGACCGGTCTCGAGGTCGAAACCGCCGCTAGAGCCGACAATCCGGCGGATACAGCTGCTGTATCCGTCTCTGCGGTGCAGAGACGGTACAGTTCGTGCAGTAGCCTCGTTTTCTCCGCGATTCTGCGTTGAGATTCGGAATTCGACGCGATCTTCTCCAAAATCCTAGCGGATTTGATCCTCGATTCGACATTTCCTCTCTCTAAAACAAACGCGAACGAAGATAAACAATCTGTATCACCAACTCTCCTCAGAATCAGCTTATTCAACATCTCACTCACGCCGATTTCGCTCGAAATCAGGTCAAAAACATCAACAATCAGCTCACAGACACGGATCTCGTCCGATTTACCAAACGCGCGAACGAATTTAGCGACGGAGTCCTCCGATTGCGCGATGAGCTTCAGATTCTCATCCGAGGTTCTCAAAAAACCGATCAATTTCACGAGCGACTCAGAATCAGCAAACTCACCGTTGATGACGTCGATCGCTTGCTGCTTCGCGATCGCCTGAGTGACGTCGCCGGATTGAGAGATCCAGAGGTTGATGAGGCGGCGGAGCGTCAGGTTGGGGATGGTGCTGGTGGAGGGGAGCGTCTGCATGGTGGCGGGGCAGGTGTTGTGGCCGAGCGAGAGCCATTTCTCGATGGAGCTCCGATCGTACGTGACGCCGGTGCAGAGGCTCACCGGAGACTTCATCACGTCCATTGAGATCGGGCACCGGAACACGCTTGGTACGGTGACGTGCAGCGATGATTCTCTTCGTTTTTCTCTCGCCATTTTTTTTGTGAGTTTGTTTTGTGGTTTTGGTCTGTAGCGAAAAATGAAGGGGTGGTTTATATAGGGGTGAGAGTGGGTCAAAGTGACGTCGTTTTGGTCAATAAGTACAACGGATGGGAGGTTTGTTATTTAATGTAGTCATTTAAAGAATATAAGTCTCGGCAAATTGTTTATTGTAGCGGCAAATTGATAAAAATTAGTCTCATGAGAAAAAAAAAATGGGCAAATTTATTTAAAAATTCAATAAATAGCATATTATTTCGTATTCAGGAAGATGTAGTTCAGTTGCTCAATGAGTTATATTTGGCACGGTGGAAAATCCTTTGCACCAAGAAATATGTAATGTTTCATATTTTTATTTTAAGTTTTGAAAGAAATGTAAAGTAGAATTTGAGACGAAATTAAAATATTGTAATATATGTGTTCATATTATTTTTGTTTTTACTAAGTCATATTACAATAGATTTAAAATTATTAAAAGAAGAAAATGTTAGAAAAAAGCAATGGGATAAGTATATATTGAAAATGAAAGGAGGTCCGTGTACGACTCTTTGAAGTCACCGAGTGCAAATTATATATCTATTTCTTATATTGGATAATTTACTAATTTGATATGGCACTAGGGGCAATTGGCTAAAAGCCTATTACAATATGGGGATATGTATATTTTTAGTAGTAGTAGGTGAGACAAAAAGACCTGTTCTTGCGCGTTAAAGAAATTGATAATGACACATTTGCATGAAATTCTTGCATGGAATTAGGTAAAGTCAAACTTTATTAGCACAATTTTCCATGTTAATTCTTGGTTTCATTATGATAGTCTTTAAATATAAGCAATTGGGAGTTGTTTAATTGGGAGATATATTGACATTATAAGGAAATCCATCTGGAATTATTTTCTCGTGATATGCTACAGGATCAACAACCAACAACTTTGTTTGAATTGGTATATTTTTCGTATCATTTGTAGCTATGCAAATCTTGTATTGTCTAGGCTATTTTGTTATGGTAAGATTTTTTGCAGTATAGTTTAGTGGTTTTAATAATGGACAAGTAGGTAGTTTTGAAATTTGAAAAGGTGTAGCAATGGCGTAAGCACTAATCCTTTCCTTCTTTCCTTCAAAAAAGTTCCTGAATTACCGAATTTATATTTCAGAGCTGGATAGCATTTCCACTCGAGGTCACAAATTTATGATGAGAGATGCGATTACGTGATCATTTAAATTTGAAATAATTTGTTTTTGGGGTCCGATTGTTAGATGATGATAGTTAAAAAATCTGAGATCCACGTGTATCAATGTGGAGAAGCATCACTTGTAAATGATGTCATATATTTATATATTCTTTAGAGATATATTAGAAATATTTAAATTAAGATACACTCTTGAGAATTTCATGGGATGTAACATGAGTTTCAAAAAATTTAATCTCAAAAAGAGTTCAAAGCTATCTAAATCCCACATCAAATCGAATAATATTGATGTGGATTACCAAGTTTTAAATCTTGCATAGATCCTAATAATACAACATGCACATAATGCAATCTGTACGTCCACATGGGTTAGGTTGATTTGGGGCGAATATTCTATGATATCTCAACTCGCATAACAATACAACATGCATGTTATGCAATCCCTAACTCCACGTGGATTCGGCCTAACTAAGAGCGAACGCTATATGACATCACAACTCGCACCACGTGACTGTAATTGGAAGAGAGTAGTAAATGATTATGATACCAAATTACCATGATATAACATTAAAAAGAACTCAACTTCAAAAATTAGATATTAAGATGGAAGAGCTAGCTCAAAGTCATATTAATTCCACATAAGTACCGCATAATAATATCAATGTGGATCCAAATTTCACAGCTTAAGCAACTAAAATCAGACATTGCAATTGTTATTATATATAGTAATCTCTTGAGTTACATAGTCAAGACGATTGGAGGGGTATTTAACGAAGAACTCGTGATCATTTAAGTCTTTTCTTGTTAAGATTTACGCTTGACCTGATTCAATAGAATTCAATGGCATACAACTACTATATCGCATAAAAACCAAAAAACTGTCGAGCAATTTTCAGAAGCATAACACATCACACGAATAATGCGCATCAGAAAAAGAAAACACGTGCTGATCAAAGTTCCTTCAAGATTAGTACACGAAAGAGAAACTAATGTTCCAATTAATGCGCAAGAATTTGTGAACAATGTAATTTTGGCTATATTACGGGAAGAGTTTGAATAAACGAACTCAAGACTTGAATCCTTGTTTGACTTCCATGCAAAACGTTAGATTTAATGGGAAGTCGATTGACCCCAATGAATATTTGAGAACTTCTACAACTGCTTAGTTCAAATAATGTCTCTACATCATGAATTAATTATGTCTAGTTTTTTTTTTCTTTTTTAAAGAGTAACGATACATAAACATACATTTTCTTATCATTGTCTTTGAATATCTTCAGAAATTTTAACTAGAGTACTTGTTCGTTGAAGTTATAATTGCTATAACATTATATATTACTATAGTAATTAACAATTATTATGTATATTTATTAATTTTAGTCATGGAACGACGAATCTTTCTCCACTATTGCGATATTTCACTTATGACCATAGATAGCTCACTCTTTGGGATCTTGCGTTCGATTTTGTGGAGAATAACCTACACTCAGATATTGCATGTGAGATTAGTTGGAGGCCTCAAGGTATACCATTAGATGTGTATGTTAGTAAAATAGTTTGAAAGATTGATAATGATTGAAAATAATTGAAAATAATTATTTAATGATCAAATTTGCTTAGTTGCTTAAAGATTGAGTGATTGAGTTCTTTAAGAAAGGGGAAAAAAAGGTTCAGTGTGTATTTATAGGCTTGTCGCTACTGAATTTTTTTGGGATACTATCTATCATGGATTACTCAAATGCCAAGTATCATTTGAGACGAGTTGTTCAAGATCCAGAATGTAGAATTTGGAGTGAGAATCAATCAACTAGAAACGACAAAACTAAATGATAATCGAATGGTCAATTTGAACTATAGAATTAAATGACACGATCGATTATAATTGACACAACGATCTGAAATGATCAGCCGTGGTCATAAATGATTATTGGGTCATGATCTTCCCTTTGGACTCCATAGTTTTGAGCTACCTCCTGCTTGTGTTTCTTCCTCCCTGCTCGTTGATACTGTTGGTGGCACAAGTTGGCGCAATGTTAATGATGAGCTTTTATAGTCTCGAGTAACTTGTTTTCTTTTGGGTTCTGACCCTCCCATTGTATCCAAAAAAAAAGAGTTTACGGTGCGGCGCACAATCGCCACGTATCCGATCATGATAATTATTGGTCGCAATGATCAAAATGGTTCATGTGTCACTTTTAGCGTTTACTGCGCGCCGCTACCAATTGCCACGTGTCCCAGTATTCAATCACTTAATGGTGAGCCCCTATATAGTATATCAAACCCTATATGTATTAATTCGTAGTGATCTTTTATACCACTCTGTATATTTTCAGCTTGTACCATAGGGTATACTTGACTTGTGTGCTTTTTTTTAAAAGAAAAATTGACTTGTGTGCTTTGCAGCATTATTTAGAAATTCAATCTTCAGTCTAAACACGAAATTCTGTATCAATCCATGAATCGTATATATTACTTATCTAACATCAAGCCTTAGACTCGACAAATTATAAAAATAATACCTTACAGTCTCGACATAATGAATAAGTTGTCCAAAAAGTACTGCTACCTTTTCTTTTCAATAATTAAAAGGCCATGCAAAAGCTGCTTCCGGCAAACACTATTTTGGTTAGTTAGAGTTTGGACTTTGGTCTAATTTTTTTATTTATTTAAAAGACATAGGATCGTGGATACACATTTGGCATAAGAAAATTAATGAATTCAAAACTTTCTTACTTCTATATAAAGGTACGTATTAAGCAATCCAAAGAAGACTCTATTTTTTTTCTCCAACTTTCAAATGTTGACTCTGACTCATTATGCTTTAGTCTCCGTGTTAGAAAACACCAGTTCATTTTGAAATTGTCCATGATTTTGTCTTTGTGGTGGTTATCTAGTTTTCTATTAAAGAATAGTGTAAGAGTGACTCACGTCAGAAAAACAAATTGATTTAGAAGTCTTCAACAAGTTGATTTAATTTTGAATAATTTGTCAAAACTATTTGTTTTATTCTTTATGTCCCTCCCCATGTTGTTTGCAAACCCCTTCGAGAAGCTAACGTCTATTCATAGAATTTGACTGAAGTAGATTTTATTTTTTAAGATCAACGAGGAAGTTTTGGTAAATAAAATAAAGAGATAATATATGTGGCATGCACCTTCATGAGAATTCTTTAACATCGACTCCTCCTAAAATTATATATCAATAACTTTCGTATATGGATAATGATATAATTATAAATTAATTAGTAACACGCTTTGTTCAATTTTAAAAAAAAAATCATTTGATTACTTAAAATGAAAAATTAACTTGTTTATCACTTCTTTTTAAGAACAAACATTGTAACACGACGTCAGTTAGTTTGAACTACTACAAATGCATCTCAGATAACTTATCAAAAAAAGAGAGAAAAATGTTGCATCTCCTATATATATGTAATATATACATCAGATACACCGGTTTGTTAAAAGTTGGTCCAATTATCTACATGAAATAAACATGAAAAAGAATGTAAAAGACATTTTTTACCTAATTATTTTAACTATGGAATGTTCTCATATGTTAAAAACTGATAAATCTTAATGTATATCAAGGACATCTTCTAATAAATAACATGTTATATCAATGTTCACAAAATGCAAGTTATATTTGACTAGACGTACGAAATGCCACTAATATTATCCCCTAAAGGGCGAGTGGTTATTCATAAATAGAAATGGAAAAAAGAATCCGGAAGGACCTAACATACCATTTGAAGGATGATTTTCTCTAAACGGAACCTAGTAAGAAAAAAGAGTTATATTGTTTCTTTTAATTTATTTTGGAATTTTGGAAATGAAAAAAGTTTTGAATATTGAAATAAGAGGAAAATATTAAGAGATGCGGCTTTATCTGAAATAGGCGAAGAAATGTAGAATAACAAGAGGAAATTCTTACCTAAATTTATTTCACAGGAATATAAACTTTGGGGCTATAGTTATGTCGTGTAATTTTTTATTTAATGTGACAAAAATATAATGTTTATAAAATTGCAAACTTGCGAAGGCCCAATTCAAGGTAGCAGAGGCTATTGTGATATGTTATTACATTAACAAATGCACCTCGAAGGCCCAGGTCAGTTATACAGTTTAGTTGACATACCTCCTACAATTGGGCTTTCAAGCCCAAATAAAGTAATTAACGAAAATGTAATGTTTGAACATATAGGGTGTCAATTACATTCTTTTTCTTCATAAAGCAATGAATTTGATATTAATGACTTGAGAACATCTAGTTGTTAATCATAATTAATATTATGTTATTTATTCTTTCTAATTTTGATTATATAATGAGTACAGTTGCACAAACTAAACCAGAAAATCTCATTAAAAATGAATTATCCAATCAACACCCCATAATGTTAGTATTTTGAAGCGAGTGATTTATTTCACATCTATACCACACCATGACACCAAATGATGTAAATTTACATCGAAACTCGTCTGAGCGGGTCAAATGATATGATGCGAGCATGACCTGATCATGTACACTTAATAATGTGCAATACACCAAATTATGTGCGAAATCTCATATCAATTTCCGGGATACCGATAAGTTTATAATAAATGTACATAACTTGCGGTGGATGGTTGAAGTATACTAATTTGAAAATTATTAAAATGTTTCATATACCAATATTGAAGAACAATTTTGACACAAAAAGATTTATCGTGAATAACCTATGAAATTCGAGACGAGGCTACATAGATTTCTATTTAGGGAGGAAAATGAAAGAGATATGTAATAATATAGACAATTTGTCGGTCCTTCATTGCAAATATGGCAAGCGACATTGTCCCTATTAAGAGGCTAAAAACAGAAAATTTTCTACGACTTGTAGTCGGCCATTTACTTCATTTGGGTCCACTTGCCCACCTAACCATGCAACATTGCACCTCCTTTTCCTCAGATATCATGTAATCTTCCACCTATATTGCATGTTACCCTTTTCAATTTTATTCTTCCAATGAACATGAACTTTCCTTAAGACCCGTTCAAACATCACCCGAAAGAAAAAAGTTAATCTGATTTTGTAGTTTTTACGTATTTGTAAAAGAATCTCACATATAATTAATATTTGATGAGTGTCATCATAGAGACAATGGACTATTAGTGAGAATGAGAAACACAAACATTTGTATAATTTCTACCATGTATTTGGATCATAACTCGACAATGACTATAACATGCAATTATGTGCATAGGTTTTGACAGCAACTAATCGTCTATGCCATTATGTGTGCAAATAATTCTTATTCTTCATATTACGAAATTTAGGACGGATATTAGCATAACTAAAGGACATATAAACGACTTACAAAGTGATATAGACAATCCTTACAGACTGAAGTACTTGTAACATGAAATTGTGTTGTTCATCACGATAGAATTCTCTAAAGGTACATATTTCATGAATTGAACAATTAAGTTGCTTGTACTCTATGTTAAGCCATTTGGTCACGAAACCTTCAATCTCAGTTTCAATTAAAATTACTCCAACATCCACAAAATTAGAAGGACCGAGCTGCCGAGGTGACTATAGAAATTAATTCATTTCAACTCATAAATTTAACCCCTTTGACTGAATAAATATTTTTTTATCGAACCGAACCGTTCTATATCATTCACCTATCTTTCAAACCATAGGAGATGCCCTATACCAATTCATGTACCATGCCATTTGGTGATATATAGCATATTAAAAAGAATGGGTGACTGAATTACCTTTGATTAAAACTCATGTACATATATACACTGCATCACTATCTATACTATCAGATTAATTTACGATATGTTGAACCCAACGTGTGGCAGAATCTTAATGTACATGATAGTGTTTATAAGTTAGGGAAACAAAGATTTGCATATTTATCTTTTAATTATTACATATTTCATAAACATATGTTGATAAAAGAGAGTGATACATACACTATTATTCGTACGAAAAAATTGAGATGAATTACATTTCGACTCTATATCTATATATCTACGGTTACACTTTTTGTCAAAACCAACACAATACGAATTGAGTGTGAAATGACAAGTTATACTGCAAAAACATAAGGAAATTAAGCCCCTGCAGTCAATGCTCCATGCCTGCACCTTTCCCTCGTGGTCTCCCTTCCTACATATACTTCAGACACAAGTTTCCCATATGTCTTTTTTTCCTTGTATTTATTATTTACTAACCTCAACTAAACAAACCACTTCAAACATTTATTATTCACTTACTACAAAAAAACCCTCTCACCAACTAACTCTACATACCCTATTTCAACCCATCACCTTCCATTTCAAACTTCCTCCACCCCTATCCCCTCTTTTTTTCCATCTATCAAATTTATTGATTAGCCTTCTATGATGGGGAGAAAATATCGAATAGCACCCATAATACTAATCTTTTTATTCATATTTTCTTGTGATCATCATCATCATGCAAGTGGAGCTAGGCATACACAATTCTTCAAGATTAAGCCACACACTAGAAAAACTCCGGATAACTTCTTTGGGTATTTGCCGAAAGGAGTGCCGATACCGCCTTCCGCTCCTTCGAGGAGGCACAACAGCATAGGGTTGGACGGCGGAGAGGGGTCGCCTTGAAATCAAATTATTTTTTCCGCCCACGCATCTAGGATGACACGAACCCGTGATCTTCCGATTAACCACAGGTAAAACGTCTTACCAGCAGACTGCGCTTGGTAGTCAGAATTAATGATAAATGTATAGCAAGAAATTAAATTCAAAGGAATAGTATATACCATCATTTATTATTCCTATTCTTCACAAGTGAAGGGCACATGTGAGTGTTCTTTAATTAATGTCAGGTGATTTTGAGAAGCTGATGATAGATTTAGGTACAGAATAGGCCTAGATAGTCAAGACTATACTTGAATTGATGAGGAAGGTTCATTTGTAACCAAGAATCAAATACACATACATGGGGTTTAGTGATCATGATGATCTAAGGAACCATGTTCTTTTAATTTATTTAGGGTTTATTTTTTCATTTGAGATTTTTTTTATGAGAAAGATTTATAAGTCTTTGATGTATTGATGCTTTGAAGTTTGAAATGAGAGTTGATTAGTTGCCGATCATTTGATGAGTTTTTGTTGTATGTCTCGACTTGTATATATATATATTTTTGCATGAAGAACTATAATTAATTGTTGTTCATAATTTTCTGTTCTGTTTACAACCTCATCTTGACAAAAGTTTGAGAAGGAAAACCAAGAAATTTGCTGTATATAATAATTTGCTCTTGGACATATTTTCTCTTGTGTATTGATAAGTTCTAATATCTGACTTCAATTTGAAATGTGATATTGACCCGTTCAAAAAGGCAAGGATGTCGATGTCGGTTGAAAACAGAAATTGATGCATACCCGTGAGACAAAAGGGGAGAATTACCCATAAAAATATTAAAAAAAAAATAAATGGGAAAATGTCAAGTAACTTTTTATACATGTAATAGACTATGTTAATCTATTACGTGCTAAATTGTTGTTTGAAAATTCAAATTAAAATATAAGGAAAAACTCCAACTCTAATGTTTGATAAGAATGATGAGAATAATTGACTTGATAACATATATAGGTATCAATTTGCCCGTGTTTGATTCTAACATAGAATAAACTTTAGAGACAATAATATTAATTGTCACTATTCTCGATCGGTTCAAGTTCTAAAACGATAAGAGTTATATGTTTAAAGTTATAAATAGCACATATTATGATGTATTGAGGAGCATATAGAGACGATATATTAAAATATAACCTTTAGTAACAATCGACTTAGCAAAATTATTTACATTTGCAGGATCAAAAATTCTTTTTTTCTTTTTGGCATTTTTTTTAACATTTTAATAGGGCATATGTACATAAGAAGTACCAAGAGACGTAAGTACTGTATCAGATACAAATTCAGCGAAGTCTCAATGCAACTTTACTAGGAGAGGCGCAATGTCTACTTTTTCTCTGCCGGCCAAACTCCTTGAATTTCAAACAAACTACCAAATAACATTAAAGTATTATCATTCTTTAAGTCAACTAAGAAATAGCAATACTTGAAGACTTGAAATAATAGACAAGCATGCAATATCGTCAAAGGTCGTTCATATAAAAATTGAAATAGTTTGGTTCAAGGAGAAAATTCAAGATTTGTTGGTGAAACACAAAACATCTCTTGATTTTTTTAATATGCATATACAAGTCAATACGCTCGTAACATTTTATGCTCGTCATTTTACCTAATTAACCGTGTGATACTCATGTCTAGATCAATTTTACAGAAAGAAGCAGATTTTAAGTTTTGACAAAGCAATCAATAAGTGTTTTTGTCTTTGATTAGTAAATATCTTTATGTACATTTCTTACAAACATTATTTTTGTTCCATAAAAAAAATTGCATACGTAATTACCTGCTCTGCCTACGCTTAACTTTTAAGATGTCTAAACTGCCCAATTACCTAAAAATATGTCAAAGTTTTAATTTGGGATTTTAACTTTAATCTTGTATAAGATTCAGTGGTCAAGACAAAATCTCCTTAAATTTGGTTTAGCAATTCATTCCTGCATAGTAGTACATATAAAACTTGTAAAGAAATCTTAATAGATCCTTTGAAGGGAAATTGAAGCTCGTGCATAGAATTAATATATTTTCTATCTAATATGTTTGTATCAAATATGTAGTAGGTGTTGTCTACATTTTTTTATTTTTATTTTTATTTTATTTTATTTATAAATGCATTTTTCGAATGTTATTCAGTTACAAAACACACACACACGCATACAAATTTTTAAAGATAAGATCGCGCGATGATTAAAAGCTTTATGATTAAATTATTATAACCTTATGATGAGTTCAAACCCGCTTATGTCAACCCGCCGATTTAATTAGCTGTTGCCATCTAACATTTACTTTTCCTATCTATTTATCAACATCACTCGTGCTTCACTTTGTTGCTATTTTTATTCCTTGCCGATTAAACCAGAATTTTTCTGGGCCATTTTGCTCACTTGCAGCTGGTGCTACTTACTCATATAAAAAAAAAGTCTTAATATAATACAAATATTTTTAAATAATTATGATGAATAAGAGTGCCGATTACGTCGGCAATAGTTTTTGATTAATTACCACCAATTATTAGACATGTTTGACTTTGTAAAGATTTGTTTGGCAGGGCCTAAACATGCTTTTAATTAATTAAACACAGCGTGCGACATTCGTTATAACTTGTAATCCTCGATATGCCAAGTGACAATTTCAGTATCTAAACTACTTCTTGATATTGTTAAATATTGTTAATTTGTTATATTATAATTCAGGCGAGGAGAACAACATTCTTCATTAACATATGACGACTTGCAATAATTGGTACCAACAATTAAAATCTTAAATGACAGCAAACTGCAGCTGTATTTTATGTAATGGGAGGCAAAAAAATTAACTAACTATCCGTTTTTAGAATAAAAATCTTTATTACCGTACTTAACTGCCAACTGGCGCGCGCAAGCGTAAATTAACTGCAGTTTAAACTGGATTGAGCCTGCTTTTGGTTCATGGATATAAATAAACTTTTAACTAGATTCGGCTGGAAGTGATTTATATGTTAAATATCTAATAACTGAGTCTGTAATGTTAATTAGTTAAAGTAAGCTAAATGAAGCAAACGAAATCACGATAAGTCGAACATAAGAATTCTTCTTTCCTACTTGTTCTAACGAAGTAAAACGTCTTCATTTATGTTGTTAAACTTCATGTGTGCTGCGTATAAATAACATTCATCCACGTTTTCTTTAGTCGACCTTGTTCTTTATCAGTTTTTCCTAATTTTCAATGCATCCTCTGGTGCATTTATGAGTCTTTGTTTCACAGACTCGACCATGTTAAGAATCCGATGATTCTAATGAAATCCCTAATAACCAAATTCGTTTTTGTAATTTGAAAAACCGACACTTGTGATGATAGTGTCAAAAAACCATCCCATCAAGACTTGAAACTAATCCTTGTAATTGCATTGAAAGCCATATAATATGAAGTTTTTTGACATGCTTGCTACCATATGGTCGACAAGATTTTCTCCCGAAATCCTAATACACAGTACTTTCTTGATATCTTATAATACTAAATTGATCAAGACACTAGACTCTTAATATTTATTTTTTATAGTATTTAATCGGTGTTTCTTTGATCATCCCGCATTGATGGTTTCATTTGTTAGTAACTAACTAATAACAAATTGCATGTGTGGAATACCTCGTCCACTAACCAATCGCTTAAAAATGTTGCAGGTAGACTCGATATTCCGTTGCACCTCACATATTTCTTTATGGTAATTAAAATATATTAATATCACATAAATATGTAAACTTCATACGGAAATATGCAGGCTGGTCGCAAAGATACGTCTAACTCTAGTAATTAAAGAGGTGCAATTGATTTGAGCACAAAAAGGTTCCAACTTTCATATCGATGTAGCAAGATACGCAATTATATACACACTACAATATGACAATAAATACCGGTTGAATGCCCCAAGATCTGAAATGCAAAAAAGGGGCCAAAAAATTGGGACTCCATTTGCTGTGACAACTGACAACTACTTACGCTTGGGGTAAACTCTTTCAATATGATGTTTTTCATTTACCTAAATTTGAGATGACGGCGAAAGAGCTCCTTCTGATCTCCGGGCAGCCTGCCCGGAAACCGATGACTTGTCGGATCCACGTACATTGTATTTCTCGTAAACTCTTTCTCGATTCTCTGACCACCATGTCTCCGCTTGGTGTTCCCCGAATCTTCTTCGGCTGTATCAACAAAAAGAGGTTGAAACTTCAGTTTCAGTTCCTTAACAAAGGAAATTAAAAACCTAGTCGAGATCTAGACCTTGTGGTCACAATTCCTCGTGTATTAAAAGTTATGATACAAAATTATATGCATTTGATATCATTGCTTTTCAGATTATGTGGCAAAATTGTCACACTTAGGTCTAAAACCTAGTCTAAGTAAGATCACCCCCTAACAGAAACTGCTCAACTAAACCATAGCAGACCAAGCAATTCAAAATGGAATGATAAAAGTAACCAACAAATATCAGCTCGTAAAGAGAGTTCTGAATACCTGAATCGTACACGTTTCAGATCTCTGGTTCCATCTCGAAGGGCTACAAGCGTTATATACACACCCGGTTCATATTGTTCGATCCATTCAGCTTCAATCGGACTAGCATTACCAGGAACCGCCAAATTTCGAGATTTTGACCCGTTTTCACCATCCGGGTAAGGCCCAGATTCTTTAGCGTCAACACTTTCAGACACACTGCTTCTGTAAGAATGCACATTATCACCACCGTTCGTGATACTGGCATCAGAGCGATCATTTGTTCCGTTGTAGGTGGGGAGTGCAAGTCCGTGAGAAACTGAGTTGCTATTGTTGCCTCTATAATTATCCCCAAACGACTCAGAGGGCCCCAGTGTCCCGTTTGATGCATCTGAATCAGTTCTGAGGTGAGAGGCCGAGTATGAGCTGATAATGGAATCAGATCTTAAACTCCTCTCTCCATTTGCACCAGGATAATGTATGCCATTTGCTTCCAATCCATTTGGAAGGTTCAATGCTTTTAGGCTTTCGGGGTCGTATGATCCAGGTGGCAATTTCTCAGCTAAATCTTTGAGCTGAAACATTAGAAATCATATAACTTAGGGACAAGTTGTTCAGCATTAATAAAAGTAGAGGAGATGATGAAAACCAATAAAAATAATCGATTAGCATTCGATGAAGGAGTCTATATAAGCTTGGAATGAGCCAGTGGCGATTGAAAGTATTTCCACAAAATCTAACCTGTGCTGTAAGCGATTTAATCACTTCTTTTGCTGCTTTACATTTACCAGATTCCTCTGTCGCCAACGCCATGGCTTCCTGAGCTTTCTGTTCTGATTTCTGGATCTCCGATTCTTGTAGCTCGCATCGGTTTTTAAGGCTCTCAACCTAAATCAAGTTTATGATCATAAAAATGAAATAAACTAAAAGATAAACCTATACAGAAGGTTCATTTAGAAACTTGAAGAAACCTGAACACGCAATCTGTGCACTTCCTGGTTAAGAAGCTCATTGGTCTTCTTCAAACTCTCAGTTAAGCTCTGCGAGAAGGAAAGTCCTGAAGTTGTCGGAATTGGGGTTGCTGATCGTGGAGGACTAGATTTTCTTGAGAAGGGTGACACAGCCCTGGAACTAGCACTTGATGGTGCAATAATAGGTTTTGGAACCGTTCGACGTGTGTCCATAGTTGTAGAACTAACAGAGTCTCTCAGCTGTGATAGAGATACTTGAGACGAACGGCCTAAGGAGAACGGATCAGATTTCTTTCCTTGCCTGGCCAGTTTTGTATCCAATTGTTTGATCAAATCAAAATTTGATGGTGTGACCGCCCTCGCCAACCTTAAATCACCCTTGTCCAATCTGTCCTTATTTTCACCAGAGAGTCGTGGTCCAGAATTTCTTCGGCCGTTGGCTCTGGCTTCCGCTACCTTGCTTAGTTTGGTAAAACACGAATCACACACACGATACGGTTTGCTGGGATTAGGTGCCAACGCTGCCCGTACTGCTTTTTTAGAACTGCAAGCGTGGCAGTGAACTAGTCCACAATTATAACAATTATGCCTCTTTCTTGTGAACCCAAAAGCCTGTCGACAAGCCGAGCACTGGGACTGCTCGGTACCAGATACCCATTTATGAAGACATATAGCTGAACTGTAATTCGAACCACAAGCAATAAATTTAACATGTCGATCCTTTAGAGCTTCGACTAGAGTAGGTACTTTCCTGTCTTCTACATCTCCATGGCCCAACCTCCCATTCGATCCCTTACCCCACGTGTAGACCTCGTTTTTGGATGTTAGCACCGCGATATGATATGCACCGCAAGAAATTTCCTCAACAGTTTCTCCAGCAAGATTGTCTTCTACCAAACAAGGTTGCTTTCCGTCAGACCTAGGATTTCCTAGCTGGCCATAAACAGTACTTCCCATTGTGAATATGCGACCAGATGTCGTCAATCCAACGGTCAAACTATGCCCACATGAAATTTTGTGAAAATTGTAATCAATAAGTGCCGGCACACAAGTGGGCTTAAGTCGGGGTTCCCTGTCGCCATGTCCAAGGCGATTTTTGTCGCCATCACCCCAAGTGAACAATTTTCCAGACGAAAAACTTGCACTTGACTGAGTCACGATAACTTCAACTACAGCAGCGGTATGCCACACTCCACATGCAACAGCAATTGTCCTTAGTCCTAAGAGGGAATCGACCTCTCTTGGATATGATACACTTTCCCTATTCCCATGGCCTAAAACACCAAAAGTGCCATCCCCAAAAGTGAACAGCTGCCCAGTTGTTGTTATCAAAGCAGTATGCCATGGACCACAGGTAACCATTGCGATCTGAAGTCCTTCAAGGGGACCCGAGATTCTCTTTGGTATCCAGTGACTGACGTCGTTGCCGTGACCCAAAAGTCCGGCATTATGTGTACCATCTCCCCAAGTGTACATTTCACCAGCTGAAGTAACGGCACAAGTGTGAAACTCTCCACACGCAATAAAATCAACAGAGCAAAAAGATAAAGATTCCACTAAACGAGGTTGAATGATGTCCTTTCCAACTCCATGGCCTAGTTGTCCACCGGACTCTTCACCCCAACTGAAGACTTCACCTTGCCTCGTGACTAGAGCAGCATGCCTGACCCCACAGGCTATATGCTGCACGTCTAGTACAACGTTACACTCTAATGGCTTGGGAAGAAGAATGTCTGCTCTTGTGCTAACTGAACTAGTATTCTTCTCCGGCCCAATTTTGATAACATTGTCGCATATAACTTCACCCCAGATATATACATCTCCTAAAGCATCACAATCGTCGGGGCCTGATCCATGGCTGGAAGTACTGGGGACACTAGAGACGCTAACACGAAAAGCATCTGAAGCGGATCCTTTCAGTTGCATATTTGTTTGTTCCAAAGCTGCATGTGAACCTTCTGAATGGATCGGATTGTCTTGGTGATAGCTCTTAGGAGAGGCAGTTATGCTTGAACTAATGGAAGCCTCACGTGAGCCAACTTCCCGTGTAGCACTCACGGAACTGCTGCTTGGACTATTTGATGTCAAATCTCTGTTATCCTGGAATTATGGCATTATGGAGCTACGGCTTAGATATAGTTTCAAATATTTTGCTACTAATGAGCCATATTTAGCATAAATTCACGTAAGATCAGCAACAACATGTTAACACTAGAATGTGGATATCATAATTTACTCAGTCAATTATTGTTTGTGAAAATCATAGTTCATATAAACAGGATGCTGCATAAGCAAGATTATATACATTAGCCAATTCAGTAATTCAAATTTGTCCTGCCTATTACTTCATGTGTACCTCAATTATACTTGACTGACAACTAGCAACGGAATATAAGCCTTCAACAATGACTTAAGTCGCATTACAAGTTGTAGTAATGCAAGGTACTAGCTGTACTTCATATTTTTCGACTAGCATATAAAAGCACGAGTCACCGAATTCCCTCAGTGTGATAGACAAAACTGGAGAAGGCACAGTATACTGCATTAAACTCCCAAGATATTCTAGCTCAATTAAACAAATGGAAAAATCAGTAGTTCGATAAAATGGAAAGAGGTTGGATGTTTTAGGAAATCTAATAATTCTTAAAAGGGCTCCCCAAAAGATTGTAATGGAAAATTTCCCTATGTATTTTTTATTTCTTATTATGACTCAGAACTATATTATGCATGTGACTTCATTCGAATATCTGCTATTAATGTCAGCTCATTGGAGTGTAACCAAATTTATCTCACAACTATATGTGATATTTCTTTTGGCAGATCTGAAACTTACTGAATTCAGAAAGGACATGAATGGATTTCTTAACTTTAAACTAGATCTATCAGAAAACTTCAATGACATATGAAGCTGTATGGTTGATATAAATAAACAAGGGCAAAAGCTGGGTAGTCTGAGACTTAGTTGAAAGAGGAAAATTTGGAAATATTTGTAACAACTCATACATGGGCCCCATGTGTTACATTTGCCATGAAATATTTGGCATATAAGTTAATTATCTCATGTTTTCTTGCAAAATTTGTTAATAAGGAAAACACCAAGAATTCCATTGAGCAGAAAATTTAGTACGAAATAGGATAAACCCCAGTAATACAAAACGGAAAAAATTCTCCAAATAGAAAAACTTACTTCAAAACAGAGGCCACCATCATTCCATCCATCTATCTTTGAGCGCCCAGCTTGACCAGATGATATCAATGCCTTAAGGCCAGCAATCCAAATTTCTGCCTCAACTTTGTCCTTGCAAATCTGGGAATATAACAAAAATAAATGGGTATAGCGAATAGCAAAAACACACAATAAATGTTGAGGGGGATCTAAATTATCACCAACCAGGTCAAGGGATCTTTTTCCGTTGTTATATATGAGAGAGAAGGATAAGTAGTCCTTTTCAGGGCGGAGATAACGTTGAAAGACAGCCTGGTAAACAAGTCATCAGAAACAATGAAATGAAACTTATAACAGAAGACGTATGACATGGAGAAACGGAAAGAATAAAAGGTTTAAAGCAACCATGATAAAGCACATAAGTAGCACGAAATTAGGTCCACGAATCTTACAGTTCTTTGTCCAGGAATAATTCTTGAAACTGAAGCTAGCTTCAAGCTTCGTTCACCGTTACTTGAAATCCAAACTAAAGATGTTTCATCCTGTAACAGTCATAGTAAAAGAAATACATTAGCATGTGAAAGGAAAAACATAATAAGAATACTCCAAAAGGTACTTTTCAGCCAAAGTAACTCAATAACACGATACTTTGTTTGGTGCAATATGGACGAGTTACTATCCTGTCTTCTGAGTTTGAGATAACAAAGGACAAAGCAATTTTTCAGTAGTATTCAACTTGAGAACTCCCATTTCCATTCACAAACCCACCACTTCCGGATAATTTTTCCATAACCATAACATAAGCTATAAGACGAGGCTGACAGGTACTAACAAAGGTAAAATGGAATGAGATATTACAAGTCACATAAAATGAACAAGGTAGACATTTTAGCACACATTATAGAACAGATATCATGTACCATATCCACAAATTCAATTACAACTAGCTCCAATTTTAAGATATGAACTAATGTTAATAAGGCATCTCCCCCAAATAACTTGATTTAATAAGCAAATTCAACAGCAAAAAAATTCTAAATCAAGGAATGCTCACATTATATTCTTGTATAAATGGTAGGTAACATGACATATCAATACTTGAAAGAAGGGATTGAAAACATGTGCATCACTGAAGAAGCAAAATAATTATAAACCAACATGTACATGCAATAAGAGAATACAACAATGTGGAAATAGAAATGGCAGTAAAAATAACATATTTCCAGGATTCCTATCTCATAAAGCTTTGAACCCTTCTAAGGAGCTTTCGTTACCACTTGAGAGTGAAAGATCATGATACGTAAAATGTATTGGACTTACATTAGAGAGTCTAAATGGATAAAATTTGGGCTTTCCCTTACGACCATACTTAAGTAATTGAGCACCCTTCTTCAGAGCAATCAATGCCTGCAGCAAGTGAAAGTCGTCAGTCACAGAGGAATTTACTTGTGAAAAATTTGAAATACAAATAACGAAGGGGCACTAACTTAGAAATCTAACCAACGCGTGTTTATCCAAAAAGGACTGCAATATCTATTGATTTCAGGCAACTTCATAAATAGAACTAAAAATCTTTCCAAACTCCAATTCCTAAAATGAATTGGAGATTTTAAATTTTGAGAAAGATGGAAGCAGAAGTAAATAATACGTCCAACTCTTCCATTGTGCTCCTCCAACAGTATTTATATTGAAAATCCAAAATTATTTTCGACAACAAACCCATTGTTTCCCAAATAAGAGCCTCAAAATCATATTGAACATCCTGACAGAATTTGATACATAGGATAACTTATACAAATAGGATATATGATACACATTTACAACACTTGAAGGAAATGATATTCAAAAAATTATTTGTTTTCTTCAATTTATGATGTTGCTGAACATCTGATGCGTGCAATATAGAAACTTTAACACTTTTTGTCATGGCTTTAGCATCACATTAACTATTACAGTTGCAAGTTACAAACTTTTGAAGAGATGGTTCTTGAAACAACATGCTCAGGTCATGTAAAACTGGTTGCTCTAGTAGTAATTACCACACATGGTGACACGAGCATGATGAGTTTAAGTTGAAGCATTAGACAAAAAGAATGACAAAAATAAAGAAAATATGAACATATAATTGATGTTTTACAATAAATTCCTCTAAACTGAATAATGTCCATATCTTGTGATGTCTGTGCAACAAATTTAAACAGTTTGATGTCTATCTAGGCCGGTATTTTGCTCCATGTCACGATATCCACATTATTCCATCGTGTTAATCCGTCTTAACTCCACCAAAACGTTTTTTTTATTCCAGCCACATCGACTAATAGTTAAACCACGTTAGATGCTAATTCCTAAATTCTACTTATTCAACCTTTTTCCTGATTATGTCCACATACGCGAAATCAGAACTGGCAATATCTCATATACGCGACACACAACGCGTACAAAAGTGCATTCTGGTAAAAGTATACATTCATCATTTAAACTTTTAACATTCCATCATGTGTCCACTGAGGTTGTTAAGACACACACACACATGAGGCCCAAAAGAAAAGGGAATGAAAGTGGTGAAACTATGTGATTTTTCCTTTAATCAGGTAAAAAAAAACATCCAATAAGCAACATTACTAAATATAAGATGTTGAAATTCAATGAGCACATCTTCATCTCAACAAACAGTCAGGAATGGACCTGGTCGATGTCACGGTAGGAGGTAAGGAGATCTGCCATTCAACGCAACCACCACTCATTATCACCACCCAACAACCACCATCAAATATTCAACTACTGCTCTCAGATCTGCAAAACACACACACACACACTACAAGAGTTGACTGCCTCAGCTCCAAGGTCTCAGCTTTGACCAGCGCTCCGATTGCAAAAATTGAACGGAGAAGAAAACGTTGTTTTTAGAGAGAGAGAGAGAGAGAATGTGGTGGTGTGGTTGTTTGTAAGAGAGAAGAAAAGAATTGAAAGACAGACGGAGTCAAAAACGAGGAAGAAAGAGAAGCTGGTGTGGTGTGGTGTAGCAACACCCAACCCTTGCTTTTTCTTTTTGCTTTTTGTTTTCTAATATAATTGTTGGTTTTGCTTTTTAAAACAAAACAAAAAAAATACTGAATCGAAAAGGGATATTCACTAAACAATATGGTAGGTTGTTTTTATGAGTATGATGATGACTCTTTTATTCTATATATACTTTCATCTATTAAAATTAAATAAATAATGGTGACTCGGTGTAATAGACCTTTTTTTAACATAATCATCATCTCTACGAAACGAATCTCGTGTGTGGAAAAAATAAACTTGTTTTGCAAAGCTCAAAGCTAACTGGGATGAGGAGTAATTATAGACATGAGGCTTAGTTTTATACTAGTACTTCACGTGATTCTTTGGCCATGTAATGTAGTTAGTAAATTATCGATGATTAAAGTTTTTTGGCTTGTGATGACTCATTTATGCAGTCGACAATCTGTTCCCATCGATGGAAATGTCGTATATTACGTTGCTAGAAAATCTATATATAAAAATAAAAAAAAAATGCTGATTACATCATCGGGTATACAATATTCAAAAATGAATGGCAGAATTGTTGTTTTCCATAAGATCATTTTTTTTTATGTTGAGGTAACAAAATAAACTTGTCACGAACTTTATTCATCAATTAATATTTTTCGGGGTATTTTTAATCTAGAAGACTAAATAAATTCCCACGTCCCATTGCAAGTCGGACAATTGAAGTATAATTTTTGTTATTTTTTTGAATTTTGTGTTTTTTGCTAATTGCATTACAACAATCACGTATTGTACTAATGATTTGCTCTTTCTTTATATAGTTATTTTACTACTATATTTTGGAATACGTGGCAAATCTTGTAAGTACGACTGCACATTTGTACTTGAAGTCTGAAGAATTGCGACAGAGCAGAGCTTTGCTTATTTTCTGCTAAAATATATATCAATTTTTTCCTTTTTTCTTTCTTGTTCATTTTCTGGTGACTGAATATATGACGTGGCCCTTCAATAAAAGAATATTATATATGACGTGGGGTAATGATCCTATGCTTCCTGATGCACAGATACTTCCGAGCAGCAACAGCTTCCTACTATACCACGTACACATCTTGACAATTGAATAGCTTTTAATTTGTATTCGTGTATCCACATAGTTCTTGGAAACTCCGTGTTTTCTATATTAAAGCTTATTATATATATATAACATAGAAAATTGAATGTAGCTTCGACAATATTATAGGTAATTTATCAGATTGTAAAACGAATATTAATTTGAAGAAATCTAATCATCTGTGTGAAGCGTTCTAAGTGTCAATGTCACTAAACATTTACTAAAACTAATGGTATACAGGTCATAATAAATAAATTACAGTTGGAATTTCATGATTTCAAGTATAATAAAAAATTGAAGATGAAACTCCATACGTGTTATGAATATTAAGATAAATATTTGTTTATAAAAGTTTGGAGATGACCATTATATTTCATTACTTGTACAATTGGAACTAATATTCATGTATATGATATATCATGATTTATACAACTTATTTTTGCTACAAACTCGCACACAATAAACTTTTCTTTATTTGTTTAAGCACCTACCAAAACTATTAATAAATAAAAATTCTTCTCAGATTTTTAATAATTTTTCTAGATCTCTGTATATCTTTAACAACTGGAATCTTTATATGTAATACCCAAATCCAGGATCAAATCAGATGACATTAATAAGAACTGATCATTTTTAGGAGATTCAAAAACTACAATATCCTTACCTATGACAGATTTAGCGTAACAAAGTTATGATAATCAAGTTAATTTATTAATCAAATAGATAGTACTACTACTGCTTAGTGCTTACCATTCTTAGGATGATCACATTGGTCCGCATTCAAAGAAACAATAGAGATCAAGATTTGATTGTTTTTCGCTAATTTCTAAAAATTGGCAAATGCAATATCGCCAATGTGGCAACTTGAGAGGATACCCTTAAACCAATCGGACCAAGTCCCTAGTATTCTCCGAATTTCCACAAAAGATTTTAGGACTTAAACTAACCACACTAGTTTATTACAAAATATTATAACTTGTGATATCTTTCTTTGCTTTTGAGCATTTATTCTGGAAATAGGAGAATTTTGTCGGGTAAAGAGCCAAGAATTTATAATTATTAGAGCCTATGGGATTCGTAATCGTAGGTGAGCGACCAAAATAGTTAATGGTGTAGCGTTCGGATCTAACAAAATAAGTCTCGTGGGGCCTACTTGCAACGAGGAAGATCACCAAACTCGTTCGGAGCTAGGATTGTTGGATATCTAGGCAGCCCATCCTTTTTTAACCTTCTATTTTTATTTATTATTATTATTATTTGTTGATTTGACTCTTGTTTGCCATTTTGTCTCTTTAGCTTTTAACAAGGATTCATTTCACATAGTAAAAAGATTATTCCACTTCACTTGTATCACATGAAGAAGGAATCGAAAGTTTACTTTTCATAAACCTCGAGAGCTAATTTCGAGAAGTTGAGTATATGGTCACGAATAGGTTTTTTCAAACATAATTTGATTGACGATATTCACCCCGTGAAATATGCATATCCTTATGAATAACTTTACAACTTACTTATATGATGCGATTGAATTTAATATTAGCTCTCATGTATCATGAGTGTCGAGAATTATCAAACGCCAATGGAGATCTTGCTTGAACCACACTATACAAAGAAGCTCATCTTTTCTATTTAGTATAGGTTTTATATGACTTTTGATTTCTATAAGTTTTGGTGATGTCTCTATAGTAATGTGGGGTTAGAGCTCTGGGCTCACGAGTTTAACGACTGGAATACTCTATTCCTGAGCTCGAAGGCTATATTGCGATGTGTGCCTCGTATGTAGCTAAGTTAGGGGTACATTCACTATCTAGGGTCTGGTTCGAAGATTTTTCATTGCTCTCTTATAAGAGTCTGGTTTGAAGTATTTATAGGCGGGTAGAAGTGTCGAGGTGTCATCCCCCGTGCCAAGTTTCATGTTAGACATGTCATTAAGTGTGACAGGTGTCACCTCTGACAGAGCCTTTAAGATCCCACGAGGGCTGCCTCGTTGAGCTGGTTTGACCTTCAGGCCTTCACATGGACTCTTATAGTATTGAGGTGCCTAATACACAGCAAAAGCCTCAAGGTCCCGGGTCTTTATTGCTCGGATAACGTTGCTATAAATGCTAGTGTTGTGTAGTGGATGAATTCGCTCATCTTTTGGAGAATATTAGAGGTGGTCGGACCATGGTTTCGAACCCCTAAGGCTGTGGGGTTCGTGCCCTCGGGCTTCGAGCTTCGAGCCTTCGTGGCTATGAGTTTGAGCCCTTCAAGTTGCGGGTTACGAGCCCTTATGATTATGGGTTCCAAACCTTCATTACTTTGAGATTAAATAAAGTTTAATTTAGTTAAGGTTATTTACCTCACCAAGTTTCAAAAATAAAAATTAACGGGGCATATAATATTTCATACGTCGTAATTTAGTCGGAAAGATGTAAATAAATTCTTTAATTATCATATAACTTGCAATTTGCAGTACGTTGAAATAAATTAAAATGAGACTGGAAATCTTTAGAACTATATATATATATATATATATATATATATATATATATATATATATATATATATATATACTCAAACTTAGTGGTAGGAAGATAACTTAAATGAAAAGTCTCTTTTTGTCTCCTTTTTCCCCAGGCCTAAAAAACACAGTCATTATTATTCCTATCATTCTTGAGCTAAATACGGCTTTTATCATCGACTAATCTGGTGGCTCGTGATTGTTGCTATGTTTAATCCAAAAAAATTGGGTGCAGTGTACCAAAAATTATTTATTTCAGGATGCAATGTGTTATTATATATTTTAATTTAAAAAAAAAACACTTTATCCCCATTTTGATCGGTTTTACGCTTTGCCACCCAATATTTCATTTGGTAAATTTTACCCTCAAATATAGCCAGAAAAGCTCAATTCCAATGACGGGTAGTAACGTGACTCACTAACGGTGACAACATTTTAAAGGTGGGGTAATGTTTTTTCCCCAAAAAGTAATATTAAAAATCATCAAAAAGGTGAAATTTTTACTTTTAGTCAAGGAATTGTTTTAGTTTGTAATGATAGCGCAAAGCAATCATTCTCGTCATTATATAATGATCTCCTACCTGAAAGCCGTTTTCTTGATTTGTGCTTGTGCCATCATTCTTATCGAAAAAAAAAAGCTAGAAACATTATAATGACATGATTAATCAACTAACAACTCAAACCAAAAGGAAGTTAAAAAATATGTATGAAAAAGAAAAGAAAAATGTGGAAAAATTCATATATATACATACATTCATGTACATACAAAAGAGGTTTCGAGTGGTGATCCAACGGGCTTATAATCCCAAAGACTAAATTTGCAGGGAAGAATCCAAATTTTAAAGTTAGAATTGGGCTCTTGACATGAACATGACCCAGAGATTGGTCGGGCTGGGGACTTGGTTAGCATTAGCTATTTAATTAGGGACAATAATAAGTAATAACTGATGAAATCCCTAAAGTTTAATAATCTAATAATGACTTTAGAAATCACAATTAGCTTGAGTTTTCTATTTTTCTTTTTATGAGAAAGAGTGACATTTTTCGTGGTTTTCCTTATGAAGACTTTTTGATTTTCTTTCTTGAAATATATCGCTTATCTCAAGTTTTCAAGATTAATCTGAAAAAACAATTCGAACCATTTTTGTCCTTGAATTCCAAGTGAATTCATATTCATGAAGTCTCGTGTAGATATAAAGTTGCAACCACTAAATTTGATAACCGTGGACCCAAAATCTAACCATTTAAAATGCAACCCTGCCTCAGAAATTTCATCAAGACAATTTGCTGACTGTTGATTGATTTAGATTGGTGATAGCCTTGCCCTTTACAGAAAACACGATGCCAAATCCAATACTTTCTATCTATGCTTTTATGCCTTAAATAGAAAAAAAACAATTTCACACGATTTTACATAGTGACGGTGTGAAATCAAGTTCTTGTAATATTTTCTTAATTGTTGGGCAATTATTGTCCTTTTTATTTTCATAATCGTATATTTACACTTAAATAGACCAAATCATCTTATAGTGGCATGAAGCAATCCCAATCTCACTTTCTTTTATGCCACTGCCACCCTCTTTATAATCATCACCACTGACTACTGTTCTCATGGTATAAGATTTAATTGTTTGAAAAAAGAAATCACTATTGACTATTTTGGCTTCATGGTACAGCCTTCTCAATTATTTATAGAAAACCTGGTTCTAAGGGCAAGAATCTAGACTCCCTGAAAATATTAAGAAGGGAATAACTGAAATAAAATCGCATCGTTATTATTCATGTCCATTCAATTACAATATGCATCAATATATAATTATAAGAACAGACATAGCTAATTTTAGTTACCAATCTCTTGATAGTATATAATAATAATTTTCCTAATAATAATAATTAATTAGAATAATAAACTGCAACCCATATCATAGTCTTAAGTCCAAATTGGTTGGTATGGGCTGATCTGACAAAAGAGCAAGTGTCTTTCCTCTCCTAGAAGATGACCTTGTTCTCAAGGTCCGAAGTAAAGTACTCGTGACTAGTTTTTGAGCCTAATGTAATCTGGGCCCAAAGAGATGTGTTCAATCAGGTGGATGAGATTTTCATCCCTAAAATGATTATATTATGCAAGCGTTTTATTGTTGTCTTAGTGAAATCAAATACAAGATGATAATATTTTCTAAATTAGGCTTCAACAAAAGCTTCATTCCATCGGGAAGAGATTGAATGTCTTCTAATGCAGGATAGAAAATTCTTTTCTACTTTGGTGCTTTGATGCAAACGTAAATGACGACGGATCACAGGCAAGAATTGTAGAATTGTTCGAGATTGCATATTCATCCGTATGACCAAGCAAAGCTACCATAATTCTTATGGTGGTGATGGTGACATAGATATGAATCGAAATGGTTGGGGCTGAATGGTGGATGATGAAGGGTTGAAGACTTATGAGAGTGAGTTTCTATCTATTTTTCTGTTTTTTGCTATGATTTTAGCATATCCTAAACAACATGAGTGAATTGCCAAACTAACACTATTAGAAAAAATAATTGTCAAAATAACATTCTTGAAAAAATTATTCCCGAAGTAACACTTCAACGAATTATTCTCATTCTAACGTTTTCTTGTCAAAATAATCGACAAAGTAACACACTTTTAGAATTTAAAGTAAATACACAACAAAAAATTTATAATGAACTTGATCTTTAAAATAAAATTTTAAAAACTTATAATTTTTCTTTGAGTTGGTTAAGGAACATGGTACGTTTTAATAAAGTTTTGCTTGGTTGAGGAACATGCTACTTTTTTGTACTTCCTATCCTTTTGGTATTAAATTTAGTTAATTCTTTTTAATAATGTTTTGTGAAATATTTATAAACAAATATTTATTGATAATGCAGATTTATAGCAAGTATTTTTGTATATACTATATACATATAAATTACATTGGTGTTATTTAATTTTGCCAATTATTAGACAAAAGAAAAATGTTAGAATGAGAATAATTTGTTGAAAGTGTTACTTGAAATAATTTTTTCAAGAATATCATTTTGGGAATTACTTTTTCTAAGAGTGTTAGTTTGTCCATTCACTCAAACAACATGTGGTCTAAGGTTTGCTTAGTTTCCAAATCATGTAAAGGAGGCATTAAAGTTCAAAAATGAATGCACCAATAATGTGCCCTTCGGCAATTTATTGAAATCCCGGTTCTGATTCGACTAAGAACTTGGACTCCAAAGAAAATATAGTTGAAAGAAGGGAAAAATTATATAATTCAAGTAACTAGAACATGCATCAATATAAAGACATACATAAGTTACTGCTTCAATAATTAATCAACCTATAGAATATTTAATAAAAGTTTCCTAATAATCATTAGAATAATAAAGCTGCAGCCCCATTTCATGGTCTTAAGCCCAAAACGATTGGAATCTGATATGGGCTGGCCTGAACAGAGGGCCCTATCAGTTCAGCTAACAAATTATTATACAGTTACTATGAAAATCCAGGTTTCGATTACAAGTTTCAAGGCTAAACACAAGAGTTATGAATTTATAATCATCTCATGATTAAAGTTCCAATTTACATGTATGTCTCAATCAGATAAATATTAACAAAAACCTACGTAAGTTGTGCGACGTTTTAGAAAAGAAAAAAAATATTTTGCTGTAATAACTTGAAAATATCTCTAAATTTTGTTTCTACAAAGTTGAAAACCTAAGCATTTTCGTAATTTTCGTGGAAATATTACATGACCATCGGCAAGAGTGAGGAGTTGGATTGAAGTTTGAAAGTACTATATTAATCCGGCGGAACATCTTAAAAACACACTTGTTTCGAGTTTGCCTTAGTAACCATACACATGAAACAATAGCCGAGACCCAAAGAGCTTGTGATCCTGTCTTAAATTATATGATTTTCTATTTTAATTTTGTGTTGATTTTTCTTTAATAGTAAGTATTCAAATATTAGTTAGTGACCATTGCTTAACGACTTTCCCGATTTAGTAACCTCGCCCCACTTAGTTTTGGATATATATGGGTTGCGTATTGTAATTTTAGTTCACTTTTTTTAGTTTAGATTTTGAGTTCTAATTCTCCAGAACCTTCTCTTGTAATCTCCCAAGACATTCTTCAACGAAATTCTTCAATCTTTCGATTTAATTTCAATTGTGATTTACAATCTTGATATGGTATTAGAGTCACTTCTGTGCAAGTTAATGTTGGGTTTGCCTAAACACTTACGTGTTAGGATTCGATGTTCATTTCGGCCTACACGTGAGGGGGCGTCTTGAAATATATCCCACATTGTTTGACAATTCTTTTTGGCTTCTGTATATTAAGATTTTTTCTTCTTCCTCTAATAAAACATTTTAGGGTGAAATTAATATGAGCTGAAACTTGTGCGTGCAGCATTTGTGAGAAGCAAGGCAAGTGAGCCTGTTGTATTTATTTATTCTTAATTATTACAATATAATGTCCAAAATATTTTGCATTAACTTAATGCAAAAGGAAGTTCATTACGGGTCTGCATATGATTCTTCGAGCAATGTCGGTAGGATGGCCATATGTGAAACATATTATAAGTACTAATGCACAAATGGTTCGATATATGTATCAAATTCGTTGTATATGTATATATTACGAGTAATTATTTAAATTATTTATAATTTTAAAAGCTTCAAACTCAGTTTTTTTTTCTATTTTTTTCTCAATTAGTCAAACTTCAAAAGAGAAGAAGAAAAACCTTTGTTTCAAAATGTATCACTCTCTTTAGTAGGTGCGAGTTAAGTTTGGTGTAAAGATTTTCTTCTTGTGGCGCTTACAAATTAAGAGACGTGCTCCGGCTTGCTTGATGGCAAAAATTTCCATCTACAGGAAACATCTTTGAAACTTTACTTAATCGACCAATGTGATTAAGTTACCACATTCGAAGAGTTCTTTACTTTTTAAAGTGACAAAGTATTCCTTTTGTCTAAGTTAACACGTTAGTTCAAGTAAAAAAAAAAAAAAGATTTAATTGATTTCGAGTTATTCGATTCTAAAAAAGCTAAACAACTTGAGATAATTGAAAATTTACTAAATCTTAATATTATAATCTGTCGCAACTTATTTTTTATTTTGACCTCTTCGTGACAATATTTCTCATCGTGCGAATCTTCACTTGGTAATATATTTATGAAAAACAATTCGTAATGTTAGAAAATGATCACGAATTAGTTATTACGTCTGAATGTTCGTCTTAATACATCCTCAGTACTTTGATACCTTTATCAATCTCCAAAAGCAGTATCACTTGCTTTTGATTTTCAATGAACTGTATGTGATTGATTAAACATTGTGATTGTAACTCTTTTTTGACGCTAATAATTAACAACATAGTAAGAAAAGGAAAAAATCAAACGGGGGAAAAGATTATGTCTCATTATCTGCACCCACAGGTTTTCCTAGCTAGTCAAGGTTTATATGGCATCTTCAAACGCATATGCCTAACAATAATGACTCGTGTTTGATCAAATTATTCAATAAATAGTTTAAACAGTATATATTCTGTTGACTTATATACATCATGTATCTTATATTATTGTTACCATGGTTTTGGGTGTAACACAGTAACACCCTATTGTACGTTAAATAGGCACATTACTCCATGCTAAAAATAAATAGGTATATTAGCCATGTTAAATAAACACATACTTACTTTCGAAAAAAAAGAAACACATTACTTATATGTGAAAAATAAAATACAAATTACATCATTGTCATTTTAAAAATATTGCACATGCACTTATATACCATCTTAACACTTGTGTATGAAATAGGTAGTTTCCACTATATAAGAATATATATGGGATAACTTTTATTTTTATTTGCAAGAGGTAATGTGCCAATTTAATATAGCACGAGAATTATTTACCTATATATTTTTTCACATGGGATATTCGAATTTCACATATTAACAAAAAAAAAAAAAAATGTTTTCATATTTCACATAATATAGAGGTAAAATGTCATTCTTAGCACTTGTTGCTACTATCATTTGTACCATTTTATCTTTTATTATTTCGTTTGGTGCGTGTACGCGGGAAAAAATCAAGCGGACAAAGAAAAGTCTTTCTCGCATTAGTTTATAGCTGGAGATAATTAACAAATCTATAAGTGGACATCGATATATGTCTGAAAGTTTGAAATTCGAAATCTATGATTGAGTTGAAATACACACACACACATATATATATATATATATATATGAAAATGAAGGATGAAATAAATAAGTTTCAATCGCATAATGCACGATAGATTTATATTAAACTTTTTTCATGGCATTGTACAAATTAACTTTGATTTGATAATCGAGTTTTTTCCATATATATATATACTCAACTTGATGATCGAATTTTACAGTTGGGGCTATATAATAAACTGCTAAGCTCATGCTACGCAGTAACAACTAGAGAAAAGAGACGTTTTTTCTACCACCCAATTCGTTTCGCAATCGAGACGTTTCTATCATTGATAAAAAGCTTTAAATGTGCACCTAACAACAATTGACTCCACGTCACTATTAATTGGATTATTATGAGTAAATTGCAAAACTACCGCGGTGTTATTTTTAAACTATTATTTTTATTAGCAGATACCCTTCTATGGAAATCAAAAAACAGCAAAAATCTCTCTGACAGCATAGTAGTTGATTGTATCAATAACTAATAATATACGTATATTAAAATTTTATATTAAATGGGTGTTTGTTATAATATTATAATTAAGCTTTTCTAGAACTTTTTAATATTTTGCTTTTTTAATTTTTCTAGAAACTTTATGAAGATAACTAACATGGTTTACACAACTAAAGAGTAATATATTCTCTAAAATGGTCAAAATTTCTATAAACTCTAATTTGGAAATTATAAACCCTTTATGCATGTACCAAAAGAAGTACACCAAAAATTAAATTTTGCTATCAGTTCTGGTAAGTTTTGGTATTTAGTAGTAGCAGAGGATATTTGCTAATTATTGAATTACACATGTGAATATTTGCTAACAAAAAATCACATTGCTATCAAAGCTAGCTACATAGAGAATTATTTGCAATTAGAAATAACTGATTTACTCATCGTTACTCAAAAGAAGAATTTACCCATGGGGCTGCAAGTCAAATTAGCCATCGGAGACGCGGAGAAAAAAATATATATTCAGTAAACCGTCACGTCAATCTGAGATTTTGTTAGCATTTGCACGTCTAACGTGGTCACCCCGAAAACGGGCTTATTTGTTTAATAGATTAATCATGTCAGATTAGAATATTAATCTGATCCTGTCGGTGAAGAAATTACTATTTTCTTATGCTTATAGAAAGTATAAGAGGATGCATGCGAAGGTAATAAATATGTGAGACATAGATTGACTAACAGAAACTGGGAGTGAGTAATCATTCAACGATTACACGAATTTCAAGTTCCAATGGTGAATAAATCCCATTAATTTAGTAGATAGACAACCTTTTCATTGTTAGTGATCTACTTTATGTAACTGATGTTAAAGTCGTCTAATAATTTTTCATTCTTTGCTAAATTATTTTACGAGTTATATAAAAATAAATAAATTGTACTATATATATGGTGCACTTGTGTTTTTCTTATCAGATATTTGAGTAACTTAATTAAGTATGTAATTCATTAGAAGTTTAGTTTACAATTGTTAAAAGATATCAACTAATTATTAGGAACATAGAAACTGCGTCTGTGTAAATTGTAGTAGCAAGATGATTGTCATCATACGTATGAAGATTAGTTTTACCTGGTTAAGCTAATCGCTATAGTAAATCTAACAATACTTTGACTCAGCTGGATCAAAAACTAAATGTGCTTAACTTATGATACCTGGTCCAACTGTACCCCGAAACTAGGCAAAACGTATATGACTTTGATTAATTTGGTTAAATTGAAATTGAAGAGATAACTAAGATGGCAAAGAACTTCACAAGAGTCATATTATATATATATTTTTTCTTAAATTCCACCGCCATCCATCCTAGTAGTTGTTAATTAATAATAATAAACAACATTTCCTGTTCATTTTCCTAGTCAACTTTATGCCAAACAATCGAAGAAAAATGAATTGTCGATCTTTTCACGCGGTTACCGGTGAGCAGTGATCACTACAAAACTACAAAATAAATGTCACTATTTAATTAGTTTCACCAAAAAATCAACCGGCTCCAAATCAGATTAAAAAACAAGATAAAGTTGGAGAAAATTTCATTTGGTGTCTCAAATTGGGACCAATCGCTTTTGGTGCCTTAAGGTGGCTATACGTACATCTAATTTTGGTCTCTGGCCATAAATAGCTTAATTGTCACTTAAATATATATACCAAAATTTGAAAAACATATCAAAACTAGATACAAAAATATAAGGCAAACAAAACCAAAAAAGAAAAAGAAAGCCAATAGCTGCTACATATTTTGATTTGCAACATCATTTGCTGGCTGCTGCTGCAAAATGAAAAAACTTTTATGTCTATAATTTCTGAAAAATATAAATCGTTGTGAAAAATTATACAGTTTAGTTAATATCTCATTTATTTTGAATGATATTATAAATTAAATACAAAATTATAGCCACATATATATGCTTTCAGTAAGAATATAATCACCGATTTTGTAGAGGGGTGCTTATGCACCACGCATAATATATTTGTCTCAATCAATGGCTCACCAAATCTTCTTTTCTCTGCAGGTGGCTTAATGGTTTACTAGTCCACGTAAACCCTATAAATCTTTTGGACCTGTATTTTTCAAACATAGATTATCTCGGATGGCAATGTATTTATCTTGATTTAGATGTCTAGGTTCATCTCTAACTTAGTAGCCTGCCACCAATTCATTCAGTATTCAGAGTAGTAGTACAACGTGCAATCAGTGGGTTAAATGCGGAGTTGAATGAATCAGAGCATATTGATATCCTAGGGTTAAGGTTATGCGAAATTACGTGCATAATGTATTTAGATTATAAGGGACATCAACTTGTCTTTAAATAACCTGATCAGAGACAGAATAAATTGGTTGTAACATATGGATAAATTACTAGTAACATATCCTAGGGTTAAGGTTATGCGAAATTACGTCCGTATGTATTAGTATTCTGTCTCCGTATGTATTAGTATTCTTGCCTTTTTATCTAGTTTGTCTCACTTAATTAGTGATGAGCATGTATAATCATAAACTTTTTTCTTAGGTACTATTTGCAAACTTTTTACTTAACATTTAAAATTTAAGCAAAGTTTTATATCCACACTTGAATTCATAAGTCAAAAATATGTTCATATACCACCTTGAGATTACATGAGTTTTCATTTGAAATATTATCTATTTTAACGGAAAAAAGCTCGGTTTGCAAGCACTTCCAAAGTACCTAGAGTTTGTAAAAACTTGTGTCTTTAATTTTTTTGCATCAAGTTTCTATTACAAAATGTATTGCATCCCGATGTCCCATATATGTTAGAATTGTGTGGGTACGGACGTAGAACTAATTTATGTAATTTGTTAGAATTTAACTGACGGATTAAATGTATCAATAGTTAATACCAGAATATAATATAATTATATAGTAACATATGCCACAAATTTACTTTTAGTCATTTCCATCACAAAATCAGACCTGCAGGTTTCCAGAACCCGCAAAACTTTACTCAATTAATGAAACTATTATTATATGGACATGCGAACTATTTTCTCAGCAAAGACAATACAACATCTGTATGAAAGACGTATAATATAGGACAAATTGTAATTTCAGTCCATTACCTTTAGGGAGGTTGTAAAAGTAGTCTTTGTTTTTTTTGTAACTCGGAAAATGGTCTTTTATCTTCACGTGGTCCGCAATTTTAGTCCTTTTCCATGATTTTAGTGTTCTTTCTTTTATAGTTTGTAGATATAATTCATCATTTTGATTGTTAGCAACTTAGGTCCATGGATCAAAGTTTCTTTTCTTTTCCACGAGAAGTATCGAAACGTTTTCATTTTTGACTTTATGGAAACGAAACATACAATATGTTCTACGTCTATTGTAACAACCATTTTTACGAAACTTTCGAAACATACCGAAAAGATATCGAAACATTGCAAAAAGATTCCAATATTTAGCATACCAAAATGTACCATGCAAACGAAACTTTGATCCATTTTACGTCCTTTATTTTGCAGTTTGAGATCTTAATTAGTTAATAAGAATTAATTTCACTCTTCAAGCAAGAAATAGTTGATCTTTTATCTAACATGTTAAATATAAAAATCGATCCATAATTGAAAATACAAAGAGAAAAGATTATTAAAGAAAACTCATTTCATGACTAAACTAAAAGTAACCATTTTCTTAATTTATAAAAGGTAAGGACTGTTTTTGTGAATCCCAAAGTTAAGGGACTAATTTTGCATTTTACTCATATAATATATCTATTATATTATTCCAAAATCGTACAAGTAGTTCCTTGTACTCCTTCTACTTCAATAAAATTCTTTTTACTGATAAAAAAGAATCTGTAATATTATTCAAATCTCAAGAATATAATTGCGCCCCAAGCCTCCGTTTATTTTAAAGTGTAGTTTATTGATGGAGTAGTTAGCTTAATTTGTCAAAATGGGATGACCAATTGTTAAATCTGTGTGTTTCTTAAAAAAGTGAACATGTCTCTTATTTCAAGCTTGTCTTCCTATAGCTCTATATAAATAATAATTTTGGACTGGTTTAGTTTCTAGAGCACCGTTTCCTTTTTTGTATATTTTGTTTTTCCCGTTTACCCGCGGTGGCAATAACTTTATAATTAAACTGAGATAGACCATTCGAATTAAATAGTTTAAATTTAAAGCAAATTGCATTATTCGGTCAATATTGTTTTTTCCTTATTTGCAGACATTACTTGGAAGTCTTTCTGCGTTGATTAACACTTGCATATATTATAAGGAAATAATAGTAAAAAACCCATGCATTAATTGTCTTATGTATTTTTTTTTGAAAGATGGAGACCCGGTTAAAGCTCGGGGCTCGGATAGATTAAGAAAGAAATAAAAAAAGAGTTTAACAAATGAAAAAATCACCCGAGAGAATCAACAAAATCTGAAGTTCTGTAACAAAAATCATCATAAACTAAATCTGTAACAAAAGGAGGGCTCGAAGATCACCAGTACTCGCCGCTATGATCGGCGCCATATTCTGTCTGTAACAAAAATCATCATAAACTAAATCTGTAACAAAAGGAGGGCTCGAAGATCACCAGTACTCGCCGCTATGATCGGCGCCATATTTTGTCAAAGCGTCGGCCAGCCTGTTTCCGTCCCTAAATTTGTGTGACACCTGAAAATGAATTGTTAAAAAAAAATTGATGTGGCAAAAGAGGCAAAAACCCTTCCATGTGAGAAAAAACATGCGAATTCCCTCCCGCAATATTAGAAACAGAGGCAAGATATATATACTCCCTCTTATCTTTGTCACACATGGAGTTTTTGCTCTTATGCCTATCCATATACACTAAGCATAACGCAATTTTTTGCCTCTTAGTTTTGTTGCTTAGTACCCGTAATACATGGTTTTCTGTTTTTGGGAAATTCTTTTTATAATAAAATATTAACTGATTTTGCCTTGAAATTTTCTCGGTGAGTTGTTCTTTATTAAACTTAATAGTTGCTAAATATTCACCCAGTCTCTACAAAAAGATAATTGTCCACATATTGAATATCAAACAGATATTTCTTAGTATTCTGTAGTTCATTAATTGTAACCATTGTAGAAAAAGGGTAAAACACTTCAAATCTCCTAATATATGAGACGTTTCACAGCGTGTCCCAACTACAAGCGAAAGAGAGTCACCCTAAGGATGTACAAAGTGCTTCCTGAGACCAAATTCAACAACAGACAAAAATAAAGACAAGCTCGAAGTCTAACGGTGAATTGATCACTCAAGAGGCACTTCACACAAAATTAAATAGATTGGAGGGCTATTTTTTCATTTTTGTAGTTCGGGACACATTGTGAGTGATCTAGTGGGTTGGGGGTTTGAAGCTTTTTTTAACTCTAGAAAAACCAGAACCATAATATCAAATTAAAGTCTATGGATTATTATTGTTCGAGTATAACAAGTATTGTTAAAAGCCACGGATATACAAGATTATTTTTAACATCTATAGACTATAATACGTGTGCGTGTTTTCTCGTATGAATTTGACCCAAATCGCGCGAGTCTAGTATTTCGTCATGTCGTCATCTTTGTGTATACTAAACAAATACCCATCCTTTCGGTTAGTACATCATGTTCATTGTACGTAATAAAATATAGAATATAAAATACATCATGTTTATAGACTATATGCTATAATACGTGTTTTCTTGTTATATATATGTTTAGTTTTGCTGTCTCTATATTTCCATCAAACAATTAATACGTTAAATTTGGTCTTCAACTCACCTAACCCAGAAATATATCTTCAGTTTTTTTCTGTGTGGTTTGTCGTTTGCTATTAGAACTTAGTCGAAATGCAGCAGCCACGTGAAAATGTCAAGTAGTCGAACCAGACTAGATATTCAAACTAACATAAATGCCATTGAGCTTATAAATTACTACTTGCCATTGAGTTTTTTTTTTTTTTTTTTTTTTTTCCAACTTTGGTCCGTTAATGAGTATTGATTCCATCTTTGGTCCCCTATTGGATTCTTTTGTAACTTTAGTCCCCTAATAGAAAACGTATTGCCTTAAAATAACAAAAGAGGGGTGCGATTTCAAAATCGCGACTTCTTTCCCGCATGAAAACAACCCTCATGTGACCACGTGCAAAACACGTGGTTTTTTTTTGGCCAAAAAGGCCCATTTCGGTGGAAAAAGGGATCAAGTATGAATTGTGAGACAATTAGAAGACCAAAGTTGCGAAAAAATTCAATAGAGGACCAAAGATGGAGTCAATACTCATTAAGGGACCAAAGTTTAAAAAACCCCTCTTTTTTTGGATCATACACACAAATATGGTTTTGAATGTAATATATAAAGTTTGATGATGATCGTAGTAGTTAATGCAATTAATTAATTCTGTGTACATAGTAACCTAGCTATATTAGTACATTTTATGTAGGAAATGTATAGAATTTCGTTTGGCAATGTACACTTTTGGTTTTTTATATTTGAAATATGACGAGTATTTATGAAAGATCTATATAAGTACTTTTGGTTGGTGCCCGACAAAAATATATACTAATAGTACTTTTAGTTATTAACTTTTGAACAGCTCTTTATTTCCCCAATTCACCAAGAACTTGCCATTGTTCTTAAAGAAACTACAAAGCTGATGTCCTTTGATAAAGCAATTGTATTCCGAATTCGACATTCAATAAACATTCTCGATGATGTTCATACTTTGATAAAGTTCTATAACCTAGCTAAAAAAATTGTTCATTTTTCGATTTTGTATTTACTTATCTAATATTTTCAAGTAATACTAACTTGGTTTTAAATTCATAGATAATAGGTGATATTGTCCATCAGAAATAATCAGTCATCAAAAGCGAATTAAATACAATAAAATATAAAAGATATATATGGATCCAACAGAAAATTTGACATTATATACAAATTGCGGTTAGAGTTCATTTCGAAAATTATGTGTCTTGACAGTGCCAATAAAGAAAAAAAGATAGCGAGTTAGCGACACAAACAGCACATAAACAGAAAAGCATTTTAATTTTTACTATATGTATTGGAAATGATACAAAAAACTTTGTAAGTTAAAAAAAACTAGATCCAAGATGTTTATGTAAAGTTTCCGTGTCCATTGCACCTTATTAAGCCACTAATTTCTAGTGCAAAATCAAAGTGATGGTTGATGTAAACTGTAAAGCGAAATCACCTAAAGATAAGTCTTATTGTTACTTTTTCAGTGCATGAAAAAATAGCCATGCAGATAAAATGTAAGTGTGAACATGAGAAGATTCATATTTACAAGCAACTCCGCAGAATTGGCATATATATACCCCACACGCTTAAGCTTTTTCCTTGTTGTTTTTACTATCTATTCAGAGAATTTATATATACAATTATAGAATCTTGTATACTCTATACAATCACATTACATTAGTGCTTATCATGGCTGTTTAACACATATCTTTTACTTAATATAGGCAAATGTGCTGTTCTATGCTAGAAAAAATACGTATTATTTCCACAAAAACCTGATAGATAGATATATCGAGTATATTTGTGGAAAATCCTTTGTGAGGAACAACGATAATGACTAGCGGTAGGAAGACTTTTTTTTATATCTTCAATTATTGTTTCAAAAAGGCCAAATTTTATAGAGACAGTGATCTCGGCAGCCATCACATAAATGCCAGCTGCAACTAGAGTATTCCCACTCCAAAGTCAAACTGTTGCAAATATAAATTACTAATATAATCAATGTGTTAAAATTTTCTTTATTAGGTGTATAGTCCTTAATTAGACTCAATAGTTTAACTGTGAAAAGATATAACAAGATTAAAATTATATACATCAACCATGATAAAACCTCAGCTATATAAAGGGGTGAGGGTTCCTAGCTACAAACACAAACCAAAACCCCAACACATGGGAACTAAAGCAAAGAGATCCACAATGGCTCCTCTCATTGCCACTCTTCTAGTGGCAACATTGGCCCTTTGCTTCCCTTCAACAACCCATGCAAATAGCTATGTCTACAAGTCACCACCACCACCCGTCTACAAATCACCGCCACCACCAGTTTACCATTACAAGTCACCTCCACCGCCACCACCGGTGTATAAATCACCGCCACCACCAGTTTACCACTACAAATCTCCGCCCCCACCGCCTCCGGTGTATAAGTCACCACCACCACCAGTTTACAAGTCACCACCACCACCAATGTACCACTACAAGTCTCCACCTCCTCCACCACCAGTGTACAAGTCACCACCACCACCGGTGTATCACTACAAATCACCACCACCCCCGGTGTACAAATCTCCCCCACCCCCAGTGTACAAGTCTCCCCCACCACCCGTGTACAAGTCTCCTCCACCACCGGTTTACCACTACAAATCACCACCACCCCCGGTGTACAAATCGCCCCCACCCCCAGTGTACAAGTCTCCTCCACCACCCGTGTACAAGTCCCCTCCACCACCGGTTTACCACTACAAGTCTCCACCACCCCCGGTGTACAAATCACCACCTCCACCAGTATACAAGTCTCCGCCACCACCCGTTTACCACTACAAGTCACCTCCACCACCTCCACCAGTGTACAAGTCTCCGCCACCCCCGGTATATAAGTCACCACCACCACCAGTCTACCACTACAAATCTCCTCCACCACCACCCCCGGTGTACAAGTCACCACCACCTCCATACCATTATGGTTCTCCACCTCCTCCTCACCACTACTAAGGAGCGTGCATGTCGGAAATTTTCAAGTAAGCTCCACATATATATATATAAACACTACTGCTAAAAGTACATATACATATTCATATGAATACATACATTTACATGCAACTAATGTTCTACATTATTTCCTAAAACTCTAGCATTCAATAGAATATATGCATAAAAGTTGGGGAAGCAGACAGTGCTTATACTTGCATGCAACTATGTTAATTAGCGATTATATATTTCTGAACATTTATTCAGATATATCGATAAAGATATTATCTTATATTTTTCTTGATAAGGCATTTTTCTTATAAAATTTAACCAACTTTGTGCTTGTGCAGGAAAGGAGAATGTCTGAATAAAAAGTTGGAGGGGCTTAAAGCGAGGAAAAGAAAAATATAGTATGAAAAATATATATAATACATACGCCCAATTCCGGCCGGCAATAAGCGTTTTGATGATTGTCTTTTGTACCTTTTGTTTAATGCTGGCTATAAGTGCATGTGTTGTCCATGTTTATATTGTATGAAGAGATATAAATCTCTTGGTAAAATTTGTGAGTTTGTATTTGCTTCAGTTTCGATCAATATTTTTAATAAATCGTCGAATTTCCTCTTCTAATATTGTTTTTTCTTCCGGTGTTTTTATCAATTTAATTTCTGCTAGTCGGAGAAAAAATAATAAAAAATATCGTGTAGAATAAAGTTCTACCAAATTAACTTGATTTTGCAACATGTCGAATATTCAACGTTCTCAAACGAATATAATAATGGCCATCGTCTATTGGTTAGTGGCTTTATTTCTTCCCCTAGTACGTAAATAAATTGTTTTTCCTAGCTTTGTATTTTTATAGAAAGAGAAGATTAACATAATGTTTAATTTTGGGAAAACCTAAAAGAGTCATATTATAACTTTAGTGTTAGTTCTGTAAGTTGGTATAAAGGGATGCAGACATAATCTGATATGGTGGGAGACAGAGAGCTTAGGGTAGAATTATGGAGATGGAATACTCACTCAACCTGAAAATTAATATTTTTACTATAAGACTGTATTCAGGGCCGTATCCAAGAATTTAATTTGGGGAGGGCTAACCTAATAATTTTTTTAAATAAAATATTTAATGTTAAATTTAAAATAAAAGTATGTAAAAAAATGATTCATGCCTAAATTAAACTAAGGTTAAAATACATACATGCAATATAAGTAACATAAAAATTCTAATGAAACAAGTAAAACATATTTTTTAATATAAAAGTGATCTAACAAAACACAAAAGTAAATAATAGCACTAATATAGAAAATTATGTTAAGTTTAACAATAATCAATAAATACTTAATGGAGAAAAGGGAAGTAAATTTATATAATAACACATTTCATACATAATTTGAGTACCATTTATTCCGTAGTAAATGAAATATTTGTCGAATCTGATTCTAAAGTTTATTACCTAAAGAGAATGTGTTTTTTGGTTGGGGGTTTTGAAAATTAATAAGGACTTTTAGAGGTTTTCTATCCAGTTTTTATTTAATTATATTATACGAGTTTGGGAACTTTAACAATTTTACAAGGCTTTTTATTATTATATATGTACAATACATAACAATAATATTAAGTTTCATTTATTATTCAATATATATATATATATATATATATATATATAGAGAGAGAGAGAGAGAGAGAGAGAGAGAGAGAGAGAGAGAGAGAGAGAGAGAGAGAGAGAGAGAGAGAGAGAGAGAGAGAGAGAGAGAGAGAGAGAGAGAGAGAAATAGCATTGGTCCAAAAATTTTGGGGGGCTATAGCCCCCAAGCCCCTTAATAGATCCGCCCCTGACTGTACTAGTACTGGAATATGCTTGAAATTATTTTCCAACGCATAGAGCAGTTCACCGAATAAAAAGTGAATATCTAAACTCTAATTAAAGACAACATTAATGCCCAACCTATAATATCTAAACTCTAATTAAAGACAATGGCGTTCTTATGACAGATTTGAGATTTCATTGGTCCTTACTAGTTCTAATTATTATAACTAATTTCGATATTGAATCTTATTAATTCCTTAACCACTTATTAGTGGGTATTCGTTATCTTACATTATTGATTATTGGAGTATTGGGTACTTAAACATATAGGTAGTTTCATTACAGCAGCATTCAAGCTTATATTAAGAAAAGTATTACAATGTCAGGTTCTAATTAATTGACATGGATATATATCGGCTAACTCTAGATCAAGTGACGCTTTTGTCTGAGTGATATTAAATTAAAAAGAAGCGTCTTATAGGTAAGCGTAACTAATTATTAATATTACGATCTTGTATAATGATAACATTCTTGACTCTGAAGTCAGAACTATAAGTTAATGCTAAACGAATGAATCTGCAGGGTTGAAATTAAGGACTTGAACCTTCGAATTCAGTTAGACCAAAACATGTTAGGTTCCAGTACGTACTACTAAATATTAAATTTAGTTATTTGATACATTCAACTATTCAAGTGCCAAATGTGTGCAAGTATACGAAAAAACTTGTAACTTTGAGCTTTTAAATTTATGGTGCTGCAATGGACAAGGATTTAACTATCGCTGGTAAAGGGAATGGGTTAATGGTGAATGGAATTGGTACTGGAACTGGAGGAGAACTTTATTTTCTTGGGAGGAAGACCAACTACAGGATCTAATCAACATTATTGGAAGGATTGTTCCTGATCCGCATCGCGTCGACCGCTGGGCATGGAAATGGGACAGCTCCTTAAATTACTCAGTCTGTTCAGCTTCAGCTTACAGAGTTCTATCAAACTCGAATGGAGCTCCTCACTCCTTTCGATTTAAAGATCTTTGGGACTTTAGCGCTCCACTGAAAATGCTGTTATTTGTTTGGCTGGCGTTACAAAATAGAATTCCTTCAAAGTCGAATCTTGTCGCAAGAGGAGTTCAGATCTCTGATGGAAAGTGTAGTCTCTGCGGTCTTAAGGAGGAAACGACAAACCATATCCTTTTAGAATGCAACGTCTCTTTTGAAATTTGGATGCAGGTTTTCGATTGGCTTGGTGTCAAGTTAGTTTTACCACAAAGTTTGGAATGCTTCTTCTTTCAACTTGCTGGTTTAGTGCCAAATATGAGATCAAGCAGGAGATGGAATACAATCTGGATCCATGTCATTTGGTACATATGGAAAATGAGGAACAAGTTGGTTTTTGGGGGATCTCAAATGAACATTACAGAGACAGTAGAACTCATCAAATTGAAGTCTTGGAGTTGGATTTGTGCCAAGTCTAGAGAATTTCCTTATTCTGCATTTGATTGGATGAATTTTCCTTTGGATTGCATGGCATAAGTTGTAATTTGTAACCTTTTGAACATTTCTTATGCTCCATGTCTAATAAATTTTTTGCTGATAAAAAAAAAAAGGAAGTCAATGTTTGATAATATGAGAGCGTCAAACTACTGTAGAAAGAGTTGGTCCGATTCATCTAGAAACTATCACTACAAGAACAACACGTTTTTTTTTTTTTTTGTCAGGCAAATAAATTTATTAATGTGAGTACAAGAAGTACTCAAACTCATTTACATGAATTTAATCCAAAATCAAAGATCTAAGGGATACAGAGCAATGGATGGCAAAACCAGTCATTGAAGGAAAAAGAAAAGCCTGGTGAATTAGCTTTGTTCCACACCCACGTTTTGGCTTTGATAATCTCTGCACTTTTATCTGGAAAAGCTTCTTGTCCCTCAAATTCCTTCTTGTTTCTAGCACACCAAATAACCCAAATACAAAAGAACCACAATGAAATCCATGTTTCCTTTCTTTTTGTACCAGCAAACAGAGAACCATGATGCAAAAAATGTTCTTTGGGTTCGTTGAGGAGAACTGACCTCACTCCCCACCAATCGTAAAGACTCATCCATACTTTATAAGTGAATGGGCAACTAAAGAAAAGATGTTTGGTGTCTTCTTCATCATCCCCACACATCCCACAGAGGATTTTGTCATTAATTCCAGTCACCCCGCGCCTAATCAAATTAATTTTCGAAGGGATTCTATTATTCAGCAACAACCATGCAAAAGCTTTCATTTTAAATGGTGCTTTAGAATTCCAGAACGATGACATGAATTCTCTATCTGGAGACAACCCAGGTTGTTGTAAAATGTTGTATGCCGAACTAACTTAGAACTTGTCGTTTGTCCCTCTATTCCAAATCCAATGGTCAGGTCGGTTTTCATAAAGAGTCACTTGATTCACTTCCGCTTGTAAGTCATGCAGCGCATGAAGTTCTCTGTCACGGAGTTGGCGTCTCCAACTCCACTTCCAATTCCATCCATTCTCAGTCCACTCTCCTTTGTCTCTAATAAGCGTCTCTTTATCATTTGCAAGGAGAAATAGACGATTGAAACGAGTACAAAGAGGTTCATTGCCAAGCCATTTCCCGCTCCAAAATCTAGTGCTAACAGCACGTATCAAAGACAGACTTTTAGAATAAATCTGAAATTTGTTCTTGAAAAAGGCATATCAACCAAAACAAAGAAGTTGTTGAAAGTATTGTTTTCTAAAATTTATTTGTGACATTGTATTTGACTTTATGAGAGATTACTTGTAAGGAGAAGACTATTAATTATCAGTAGCCCCTACCAAACGTATAATCACTGTTAGTGACGGAAATACTTCCTTTAAGCTAAAAGAAGTAAAAAAATCTTAACGGCCTTGCGACCTTTCAATTACTCAAAGAATAAGGAAATAAAACCAATGAAACGTCCCAACAATCTCATTGTAATGTTGGCCGACTTTCAGTTTCAACTTTTAGAGACAATATTTACATTGCAATCTGACCTAAGAATAAAGTATTTATATGGCACATATTAATATAGTCATAAGAGCTAGTCATATCCTGAAACTCAACATAATTAACAACAATGAAATAAATGCCTCTGATTTGAGCGCTGATTACACAATTTTTGTTTTCTGCCAATAAATTTATGGGACAAAAAGCTTTTCCGTTATAGGGTCATAACAAGGTTTTTGCACTTGTAGCATTGTTTCTTATTTGTCTAGCTGGTTTTCAGAGAAATTTAATTAGTTTGGAGATGACGAAGTTTCGTAGATACTAAAAAATTAACATGCCTTACAAAAAAATTGGATATCAAGAATTGCGAAATCTGTTGATCAAGAAAGTCAAAATTATGTCGCAATAGATATTTAGAGTTTTAAAAAGTTACTTCTAAATAGTAGATCCTAGTTCTTTGAAGCGAATAACTATTAGCGAAAAAGACGGTGGAGACGCTCTCTAAAATATATTAATTAGCTTCAACTAAAGTTATTAAAACCAATTGTTGTTGAACCACTCAATTTTGTGACAAATAATGCTTCCAAATTAGTTGAAGCTAATTAATGTATTTTAGAGAGCGTCTCCACCGCCTTTTTCGCTAATAGTTATTCGCTTCAAAGAACTAGGATCTACTATTTAGAAGTAAATTTTTAAAACTCTAAATATCTATTGCGACATAATTTTGACTTTCTTGATCAACAGATTTCGCAATTCTTGATATCCAATTTTTTTGTAAGGCATGTTAATTTTTTAGTATCTACGAAACTTCGTCATCTCCAAACTAATTAAATTTCTCTGAAAACCAGCTAGACAAATAAGAAACAATGCTACAAGTGCAAAAACCTTGTTATGACCCTATGACTTTTCCTAACACAATTTTTTAATTAAATTCGGAGTAATAGTTTGCAATATATTCACTCCATTTCTAGTGAAAATATAAATAACTGCTTACATTGTACTTTATCTAATAAAAAAATTAATAATTGAATCTATAGTAACGAATATTTCCTCACATAGAGTTCTAAAATAATGGGCTATTGTGACAATAATTTAGTCACTTCAGTTGAATGTCATGTACATACTATATAAATAAATACCCATATCCTTTCAGTTCGAAAAAATAGTCTAATTCCATCCCGGCTTAATTAATATTTAGCTTTCCCACTAAAAACTGGACATAGGAAACTTCATGATACCATAATTATAAGTGCAGTTCTGTACGTACATCACGTTAATTGTAATATTGTACTCCTGTTATATATATACATTTGATGTTTTGATGTGTCTCTTTATTTTCATCATATGATAAGTTTGAATTGGTCTTCAATTCACCTAACCTAGATATATAAAAATGTATAGCAGTCGAACCAGGATGGAACATTCAAATCGTAGGTGTTACAATTAATTCCTAAGTCAATGAACAACTGGAAATTTTAGTGCAAGAATTTTCTTTTCCTCATTTTTTCTAATGCTTTGGAACTCATACACACAAACAATAGTTTTGAAGTATATATGTTGAATTCATTTTTTCTCTTTAAAAGCTTATGCTTAAAAAGACGATAGACATTTAATTATTTAATAATGTACTAATGTTCAACAAGCCTCATCACGTGCATGTTGTAAACTATTTGTTATGTCTAGCACGTACTGTTTTTTTATTAAGTAAGTAGGTGGCGGTGAGATTTGAACCCAAGACCTTTTATTTGGCATGCGCTCTAATACCATATTGAATTGTCTTTCTCTCTAAAAGTTCGAACATGTAAATATGATTGCCATTTATTATTTATTTATTTATTAGTTTCCAACATGTAATAATATATATATATATATATAGCTAGCTTGATAATTATCGTAGTTAATACAACTAATTATGTTAATGTAGTAACCTTTGAATACTTTTTATGTAGGAATTATATATATATATATATATATATATATATATATATATATATATATATATATATAATTATGTTTATGTAGGAATTATATATATATATATATATATATATATATATATATATATATATATATATATATATATATATATATATATATATATATATATATATATAATATAATTTTAAAATATGACGAGTATGAAACATCAAACAATGGTGTCTGACAAAATTATTAATTGTATAGTTGTTATATATTAACTTTTGAACTGCTGTTTTTTCCTTGCGTTTCAGCAATAACTTGCTTTTAATTAATCTTAAAATAAACTGCAAACTTGATGTTTTTTGATAAAATGTCGGTTAACCTGGATGAAATATTGTTCCTTTGCGGTTTATTAACTATCAAATATTTTCAGACGACGAAGCGCAGCTTAGTGGTAAGACGCTTCACCCGCGTGGGTTCGAGTCACCACGGGGGAAGTGGGGAACCACTATTGACCCCTTTAAAAAAAGAAAAGAAAAGAAAACTATCAAATATTTTCAAGAAATACTAATTACTTGGTATTAAATTAATAGATGATAGGCAAAATTTCCACCGACAATAGTCACTCATCAAAATGCGAATTCAGTTTAATAAATTAATTATGAAAAAGAAATACGGATCCAACAGAAAAGTTGACATATTATTACTTATAAATTGCGGTCAGAGTACCTTTTAAAGAATTATCAATTATATGTCTGGTGAAAAAGAAAACACGAATAGTAAGAAAATAAAAAGCATATATGACTTTCAGTATATCCAGTAGTAGAAACAATCAAGTTTAAATTAGGGTCGCAGATGAAACAAAACACATTGTAAATTTAAGAAATTAAGATCAACATTACTAAATGAAATGATACTTGATGCAAACTGTAAAGTGAAATTACAAAAAGACAGTTGAAAACAAAGAAACGAATGAAAAACAAAAAGAACAGTTTTATTTTTACTTTTTGCGTCAAAAATAACCATGCAAATCAAATATGAACAGATCTAAGAAATCCATCCCACAGGAATGATTCCATTCTTCTTAACATGATATTTAATGAGGAAAAAAAATGAGCTTAAAGTGGCCATCACGGTATAAGAGACTACTCAATACCACGTTCAACTTATAACCTACTATACCAAATTGATATCTATATATCACTCACATTTCAATAGCTTTTTTCTTTTTCTTTTTACTATTTATTCATAGACGAAAAATCACATATACAGTTGCAGAATCTTTCATATTTCAATTGTACATTACATTGGTGCACTATGTTATCGTGCGTGGCCGTTGAACACAAATATCTTAATATAGAATAAGTAGCTGTTCTAATCCTTTATGAAGAACAAGGGTCATGACTAGCAGTAGAAAGACTTTTGATCTTCAATTATTGTTTAAGAAAGGCCAAATTGAAGACAATCAACTTGGTATTAAAAACTTACTTCTTCTGCTGCGGGTAGTGGCGATCATATAAAGGCCAGCTGCAACTAAACGATTCCCACTCCAAAGTCAAACCCTTCAAAATATATATTAGTAACATTACAACCAATTAACGTGTTAAAACTATTTTCTATTGGGTAGCCATTATACACAATAGTTTAATTGTTGATAGATTTGACCATGATTGAGTTATATGCATTGATAATGATAAAGCCTCAGCTATATAAAGGGGTGAACGTTCTCTGCAAAGAAGACAAGCTAAAACCCGAGACATGGGAACTAAAGCTAAGAGATCCGCTATGGTTCCTCTCATTGCCACTCTAGTTGTGGCAATAGTTGCCATCTCCTTCCCTTCAAAAGCAAATGCTAACACCTATGCCTATGCATCTCCACCACCACCCGTTTACAAATACAAATCTCCTCCGCCACCAGTTTATCATTACAAGTCTCCTCCACCACCACCGCCTGTTTACAAATACAAATCTCCTCCCCCACCGGTTTATCATTACAAGTCTCCTCCTCCACCACCACCCGTTTACAAATACAAATCTCCTCCCCCACCGGTTTATCATTACAAGTCTCCTCCACCACCACCACCCGTTTACAAATATAAATCTCCTCCACCGCCAGTTTACCATTACAAGTCTCCTCCACCACCTCCTAAGTCACCACCACCGCCAGTTTATCACTACAAGTCTCCTCCACCACCTGTTTACAAATACAAATCTCCTCCACCTCCAGTTTACCATTACAAGTCTCCTCCTCCACCACCACCCGTCTACAAATACAAATCTCCTCCACCTCCTGTTTACCATTACAAGTCTCCTCCTCCACCACCGCCGGTTTACAAGTACAAATCTCCTCCACCTCCAGTTTACCACTACAAGTCCCCCCCGCCACCTCCACCAGTTTACAAATACAAATCTCCTCCACCACCAGTTTACAAATACAAGTCCACTCCACCTCCTCCTAAGTCTCCACCACCACCAGTGTACCACTACAAATCTCCACCTCCACCAACACCCGTGTACAAGTCTCCACCACCACCAGTTTATCACTACAAGTCACCTCCACCACCAACTCCAGTATACAAGTCTCCTCCACCCCCAGTGTATCACTACAAATCGCCACCACCACCAGTTTACCATTACAAGTCTCCACCACCCCCGGTTTACCATTATTCTTATAGTTCACCACCTCCTCCTTATCACTACTAAGGAACATGCATTTTTGAACTTTCCAAGTAAGCTCGATAGACATAAAAATTGCTACAAGTACATACACAAAATATGCATATATACACATAAACACATTTACACACACATGCATATGCAAAATATGTTCTAAATTATTTCCTAAATATGTTAGGGAAATTGTATCCGGTGCATGCCGCCAGCGATATCAGAAATCATAGAAATATGAACTGAGGAATGTGATATTAATTGCTGCATAAAACTTGAAGAAGCAGAGTGCTTATAATCATTGTGCATGCAACTATGCACGTAGAAATTCTATTAAATAGTGATTATATCAGAATATATTTTTTGACGTTTTGATAACTAAAAAAATAAATTCTTTTTAACTCGTGCAGGAAAGGATAATGTCTAAGTAAACATTCGATGCGCTGAAACGAAGGATCAAAGAAACTATTAAGGATCAATCCGGCCGGCAAAGGCGTTCTCCTGATTTCTTTTACTTTTGATTTATATGTTTTAACGCTTGTCATGTTTTATTGTATGATGAAGAGATACATAAATCTCTTAGCAACATGGATGACTTAAATTGTATTTTCTTCAGTTTTGATCAATATTTCATGTAAAATGTTCGAATTTCCCCTTCAAATATTATTTCATCCAGAGTATTTGTTAATTTATTGTATTTGGATAAACCATAAGAAAGAAAGAAAAAAAAGAATTCGTGAAATCATCCAGAATCAAGGCGCGTAAACTTTATTTTCCTATATGTCGAAGACTTTCTCTAACGAAATATTACAATGGGCATTGTGCAACCTGACTAGTAGTATTTAGGAGTTTAAAATGTGTTGTACTAAAATATATTGATTTCAAAATTCAGATTATTATTATAATATAGTAGTTGAGACATTCAATGTTTTATTTATTTATTGGGGGATACCTTACTGTAAAATAATTTTTTTTACCAACTAAAGTTAAGAATTATAATATATTTGAATTATATATATATAGAGGTTATATTTCATATCTTCAACAAGTTTAGTGATGAGCATAACGGCCCCGGAATGCAATGAGCTTACAATAATGGAATCGACTCGATCACAAAGAAGGGGGATCACAACTCTCATGCTTTCATTCTTCTTTCTTCCACCGGACGTAACGTTCAGAGTAGAGTCTTGACTTGCCTTTTCACAAAGTCCAATTGAAGGGAGAAGCCGGAAAGGAAGAGTAAGGAAAAGAAAGTTGATAAATACTGATAACTCTCGGATAGAGTATTAGAACGGTCTATCTACGTTCAAGGCAATTCATACGCTCTTGAAAAGCAATTTTATTGCCAGACGCTTTTCTTTGTTTTAGGCCATGACAAATACCCCAGTTGGTTCAGAATTGTAACCTTCCCATGGCATATAATTAGCTACTATATATATATATTGTTTTATGTAATTATCCACATCATTTTTAATAACTATTAACTTTTATTAATATTTGATTGACCAATTAATTAGTTATATCACTAATTTTGGTTTATAATATTTTTTAATAACATAATTAATTTCAGCATTAAGATTAAAAATGTTAACTAAATTGATTAACTAAATATAATCTAATACATGCCCGTATATAGTTGGGGGCCGAGAGTAATATCTACATAAAAGAAGGAAAAAAGATAAATATAAATAAGAAACGCTGGTTATATAAAACACGCGTTTCATATATTCTAAGATAGGGTCATAACAAGGTCTTTTTCACTTGTAGCACTGCTTTTTTTTTTTTTTTTTTTTTTTTTTTTTTTTTTTTTAAGGCAAGATTTTATTGAGAGAGCACTAGAAATGCTCAGCAAAAACAGCGGTACAATCACTAAAAATAGGAAACTCAAGCCACCCAAGTTGAACGACTAACAAAGACACTCTTTCGGATTACAAAACCAATCAAAAAAGGAGAAAGGAAAAGAAGCGCTCCTAGCCTTGATCCAAGTCCACGTACGAATTTTTATCACCTCCACAGTTCTTCTAACATCAGGCTCTCCTCCATCCACCAAAACCTTATTTCTCTCATTCCAAATTGCCCAGACCACCACAAACCACAAACATTCACCTTCTTTCTTCTCTTTTCTACTTGGCAGCAAGAATCGACATTGGTGAAGTTGTCGTTTTGCATCATTATGGAACGCTGTTTGAACACCTACCCACTCAAGAATTGCTGTCCATATTTTATGAGTAAAGAAACATTCTCCCACAATATGATGAGAAGTTTCCTCTGTCATCCCACATACAACACACATTATGGAATTATCATCGGTTAGAATACCTCTCTTGAGAAGGTTGTCTCTAGTTGGTAATCTGTCAATGATCAATCTCCAAGCGAAGGTCTTCGTTTTTGGAGGAGCAGTAACCCCAGATTGTATTGCAAATGTTTGCAAATTCACACGACGTTGCAACTCTAATCCCCTCATAAGCCGATCGGACTGAATAAATTTCTGACTTTTCCGCTTTCCATCTCCAACTATCTTCTTTATTCTCCAAAATCTGTACATCTTCTAATTCTTGACAAAGTTCAGCAAACAACTGTTTCTCCCATTCAAAGAGCTCTCTTCTCCACCTCCAATTCCATTCCCACTCGCCCCTCCTCCATGATCCCATTTCATGAATCATCGCCTCTTTATCTCTTGATATCAAAAATAGTCTCTTATATCTGATTTCCAGGTTCGCTCTTCCAAGCCAACAATCACTCCAGAATTTAGTCTGCTTCCCATTACCGACAACTCTTTGCACTCCTTCTTCGAACCAGTCATGGTTACCTTCTTTTAACCTCGGACCAACTAAATCGTTCCACCAAGTAGAACATTTGTGTTGCTGTCGCCTAGTTCTAGCTTGACTATTGTTTCAGGCATTTATGTTACCATACTTAGAAACAATAACCTTCATCCACAGTGAGTTGCTTTCGTTCCTCATTCTCCATTTCCATTTTCCCGTCCGTGCTTTGTTCATCCAATCTAACTTTCTAATGTTAAGGCCGCCTTCCTCTTTCTTGTTACAAATTAAATCCCACTTGACCCAAGCCACCTTTTTTTCTCCAGAAGATCCTGCCCAAAAGAACTTTCTTTGCATCTTAGTGATAGTATTCAGAACCCTCTTGGGAGCAAGAAAGAAGGATAAATAATATAAAGGAACTCCCGTCAGCACTGACTTAATTAAGGCTTCTCGACCACTAAGAGATGGCACTCTATTCCTCCACAAGTTAAATTCCCTCTCCAATTGATTAATAACTGGCTGCCAGAACGCATATCTTATTTATGTTGCTGGTTCTCGGAGCAATTTAATCAGTTTGGAAGTGACGAGGTTTTGTAGATAGTAAAAATGAGTCTGTATCTAAGTTAACTTCCTTATCTCAGATACATGTACATTAATATTCTTCCATGTGCATATTGCAGGACATCATCAAGAAGAAGATGGTTGGTTCTGCTAAATTGCAAAATGGGCTATACATTCTTGACATATCTGTTTATTTACAGAATAAATCATGTTTGCTAAACAAAAAATTTTGTAATTCTTCTGTATCTCATGATAATCTTTGGCATTTTAGACTAGGTCATCCATATGATCAAAAACTAGGTTGTATGCTTGTATTCATCAAATTTCTATTCCCACATGCCATTCTATTACACACTATGATGTTTGTCATCTTTCTGAACAGAAAAGATTATCTTTTTCTCATATTAATACTATATCTTCAATGCTTTTAAATTGATTTATTGTGATGTTTACGAACCTTTTTCACTCATTCTTCATGATGGTTTTAAATATTGTTTTAGCTGTTGTCGATGATTTCAATTGATGTATTCGAATTTTTCTTTTAAATAGAAATTTGAAGTTGAGAGTAAACTTACTCATTTTTATAAACGTGTTGAGACTCAGTTTTCTACTAAAATAGAGTCCATTAGGTCTAATAATGGAATTGAATTCATTATGAAAAGTTTTTCTGATACTTTTGGAGTTTTACATCACAAAAGTTGTGGAAACACCATAACAAAATAGTTTGGTTCAAAGCAAACATCAACATTTTTTTTTAACTTGCTAGATCATTGAGATTTTAATCTAATGTGCCTCTCATTTACTGGAGTAATTGCATCTCTACTGCTGCTTTTATTAATGGACTGGCTTCTAAAATTATTCATAAAAAATCTTCTTATGAACTTATTTTCAGTAAACCTTGATTATAATTTGCTTAGAAGTTTTGGTTGTCTATATTTTGCATCTACACTTACCGGTCATAGATATAAATTTGATCAAATGGTTATTTAGTGTGTTTTCTGGGATATCATTTGGGTACTAAGAGTTATTTGTTCCTAAATCTTGATACTCCAAAGACTTTTACTTCTGGAAATGTTGTTCTTTTATGAATATGACTATCATTTTTAAGGATGAGTCTATTTTCAAAGCTCTTGACAAAAGGCAAGAGACTCATATTGTTTGCACAGATTTCTTTTTTTTTTTTTTTTTTTATTTTTTGCAGAATTCTCAAGTTCCAGCTATTCCTCTTTCTAATCATGTTGATTTTGTAGATGAGACAACAATATCTGGATATCCCTTTTCAGGTGTTCAATTATGGATTTTCATGGGGATCTGGATAAAGAAATTTACATGGTCTCGCCATTGGGTTATTGCTCAAATAAATATACTAGGATTTGTTTACCTAAAAGAGCTTTTATAGCCTAAAACAAGCATTTAGACAATTGTAAAACAAACTTACATCTTGTCTTCTTGCTTTTGGGTACACTCAAGCTGTTTCTAAATGTTCTTTATTCATAAAGCATGTTGGTTCATCATTCGCTGCCCTTTGCATTTATGTGGATTATATTATTTTAGCTGGTAATTATCTTTCTGAAATCTCAAAACTAAAAAGCCATTTGCATGATAAGGTAATCTTAAATACATGCTTGGTATTGAAATAGCAAAAAATAAGAAAGGTATTTCCCTTTGTCAAATGAAATATGCTTTAGATATATGAAAAGATTTAGACCTGTTTCTACTCATATGAACAATCATGATAAGTTACAAGCTAATGATTTTTTTAATTTTTAAGTGATCCAACAACATACACAAGACTGATTGGCAGGTTAACCTGAGTATTACCAGACCAAACCTGAACTTTAGCATTAAGGCTTTGACTTAGTGTATGGCTAAACCCACCAAAATTTACTTTATAACTGCATATAAAGTCCTCAGATACATCAAAAGTACCAGGTAAATGTATATTTTATCCATATAACTAATGAAACTCACTTAAAGTCTTCTGTGACATTGACTGGACAAGGTGTATAGATTCCAGGCGCGACACACTAGATATGCAGTTTATTTGTTAGACGTTTTAATCTCATGGAAGACTAAGAAACAACTAACTGTTAGCCGTTTCATCAACCGAAGGCGAATATAGAGCTTTAGCAACAACTACTTGTGAAGTTCTATGGCTTCATAACTCCTACAAGATCTTCATGTAAACCAGACAAGACTCCAATTCTTTTTGCAGACAACAAGAGTGTAGAATGTATTGATGTAAATCCATTCCAACATAAAAGAAAGCAGCAGATACATATTGATGTAAATCCAGTCCAACATAAAAGAAAGAAGTACATCCATATTGATTGCTTCTTCGTTAGAGAAAAAGCTCATCAAAGCCTCAATGTTTATCACATCTCAAATGAGCACTAGTTAGGAGACATTTTTACCAAACCTCTCACTTCAACCTTTCACCAACATGATGTCCAAGATGGACATTAAAGACATTCATGCCCTCCTGAGGGGTCCAAGATACTCAAATTTATAAACTACATTTTTTATTTATATTTACTCTTTTGCCCTTCTTGTATTTAGATATCACTCTCCGGCCCCAATTATATAAGGGCCATGTACTACATTATTTTTATTAATTAATCAATTTAGTTAATGTTTCTCATCTGAATGCGTAACCCTAATTTTCTTTCACGCCGCTCTCTCACGCTCAGCATCCAAAACTCATCTCAATTTGACTGTGCTTTCACCCTATGATTTTTCCTGACACAAAATTTCAATTATATCCGGAGAAATCATTTGCTATATATTCACTCCATTTCTAGTGGAAATATAAATAACTGCCTACATTGTACTTTATCTAGCTGGTTGATAGCTAACTTTTCATATTCTGTAATTTATTGTCATAACTTTTAAAGAGGCAAATAAAAAAACGTAATGTCAAATTAAAATCTATGAATAATTGTTTCTACGTTCCTGGGTAAAGTTGACCCAAAGCGAGTCTATTATTTTGTCACGTCGTTATCTTTGTCTATAAAAATAAATACCCTTATCCTTTCAGTTAGGAATCCATCCCAGCTTGGTATTTAGCTTTTCCGCTAAAAACTTCATGATACCATAATTTTAAGTGCAGTTCTGTACGTACATCATGCTCATTGTAATAAAGTACTCGTATCATATATATATGTTCAGTTTTGATGTCTCCATATTTCCATCATATGATATTCCATAGATATATAAAACTAATTACGACATTGTTTTTCTGCGTAGTTGGTGGTTAATTTATTATTAGAATTTATATAGTCGTAAATAGAACATTCAAATCGTAGTTGTTATTTGTTACAGTTAATTCCTAAGTCAATGAACAACCGGAAATTTTAATGCAGAGGTTTTTCTTTTCCTCATTTTTTTTGCTACTGCGTAGGAGCACACACACACACACAGTTCTGAAGTATATATATACATATGTATGTTTAACATAATTTTGAAATACGAAGAGTATGAAACATCAACAAGTTTTGGTTGGTGTCTGACAAAAACTCTAATAGTATATTTATACATTAACTTTTGAACTGCTGTTTTTTCCTTGCGATTCAGCAATAACTTCCTTTTATTCCTAAAATAAACTGCAGATTTGATGTTTTTTGATAATATGTTTGATAACCTGGATGAATTGTTCCTTTGCCAGTTTATTTATTTATCAAATACTTTCAAGAAATACTAACCTGGTATTCACAGATGATAAGCAATATTTTCCACCGACAATTAGTCACTCATCAAAATGCGAATTCGATTTAGTAAAGTATGAAAAAGAAAAATATGGATCCAACAGAAAAGCTGAGAAATTATTATTATTTATAAATTGCGGTCAGAGTTCTTTTTCAAGAATTATGTGTCTGGAGACTAAGAAAAAAAGAGAGAATGCCAGAAGTAAAACAATCAAGTTCAAATTAGTAACGGAAATTGTAGGGATTTTCAATCAATTTCACGAATCCAATTGAACTAAACCTACTGGACAAATGAGTTACCAATGCAGTTGACAATTAAAACGCATTAAGCCATTAATTTGTAATGCAAAATGCAAATGATACTTGATGCAAACTGTAACGTGAAATTACCAAAAGACAGTGGAAAACAAAGAAACGAATTAAAAAAAAAAAAGTGTTAATTTTTTACTTTTTGCATGAAAAAATACCCATGCAAAACAAATTATGAATAGATCCAAGGAGATACAAGCAGTCTCGTATCTGTATAAACTCTCGAAATAATTCCATTATTCTTAACATGACATTTAATGAGAGAAAGAAATGAGCTTAATTTTTTTTCATGTTATGAGAGACAATATTTCGGACCATGTTTAGCTTTCATTATTGTTTCAATTTCAATATTTACTGTTATTCTAATAAAAAAATTAATTTCTGTTATAACTTAAGATACAATCTGTAATTTATGATCTAACACAACCTATCATATCAAATTGATATCTGTCATTCACATTTCAATAGCTTTTTTTCTTTTTCTTTTTACTATTTATTCATAGACGAAAAGTCACATATACACTTCCAGAATCTTTTATACTTCAATTGTACATTACATTGGTGCACTATGTTATCGTGCGTGGTCGTTGAACACAAATCTCTTAATATAGAATAAGTAGCTATTCCACAATAATGCATGATAGATTTGTATTGTGGAAAATCCTTTATGAAGAACAAGGGTCATGACTAGCAGTAGAAAGACTTTTGATCTTCAATTATTGTTTAAGAAAGGCCAAATTGAAGACAATCAACTTGGTATTAAAAACTTACTTCTTCTGCTGCGGGTAGTGGCGATCATATAAAGGCCAGCTGCAACTAAACGATTCCCACTCCAAAGTCAAACCCTTCAAAATATATATTAGTAACATTACAACCAATTAACGTGTTAAAACTATTTTCTATTGGGTAGCCATTATACGCAATAGTTTAATTGTTGATAGATTTGACCATGATTGAGTTATATGCATTGATAATGATAAAGCCTCAGCTATATAAAGGGGTGAACGTTCTCTGCAAAGAAGACAAGCCAAAACCCGAGACATGGGAACTAAAGCTAAGAGATCCGCGATGGTTCCTCTCATTGCCACTCTAGTTGTGGCAATAGTTGCCATCTCCTTCCCTTCAAAAGCAAATGCTAACACCTATGCCTATGCATCTCCACCACCACCCGTTTACAAATACAAATCTCCTCCGCCACCAGTTTATCATTACAAGTCTCCTCCACCACCACCGCCTGTTTACAAATACAAATCTCCTCCCCCACCGGTTTATCATTACAAGTCTCCTCCACCACCACCACCCGTTTACAAATACAAATCTCCTCCCCCACCGGTTTATCATTACAAGTCTCCTCCACCACCACCACCCGTTTACAAATACAAATCTCCTCCACCGCCAGTTTACCATTACAAGTCTCCTCCACCACCTCCTAAGTCACCACCACCGCCAGTTTATCACTACAAGTCTCCTCCACCACCTGTTTACAAATACAAATCTCCTCCACCTCCAGTTTACCATTACAAGTCTCCTCCTCCACCACCACCCGTCTACAAATACAAATCTCCTCCACCTCCTGTTTACCATTACAAGTCTCCTCCTCCACCACCGTCGGTTTACAAGTACAAATCTCCTCCACCTCCAGTTTACCACTACAAGTCCCCCCCGCCACCTCCACCAGTTTACAAATACAAATCTCCTCCACCACCAGTTTACAAATACAAGTCCACTCCACCTCCTCCTAAGTCTCCACCACCACCAGTGTACCACTACAAATCTCCACCTCCACCAACACCCGTGTACAAGTCCCCACCACCACCAGTTTATCACTACAAGTCACCTCCACCACCAACTCCAGTATACAAGTCTCCTCCACCCCCAGTGTATCACTACAAATCACCACCACCACCAGTTTACCATTACAAGTCTCCACCACCCCCGGTTTACCATTATTCTTATAGTTCACCACCTCCTCCTTATCACTACTAACATGCATTTTTGAACTTTCCAAGTAAGCTCAGTAGACATAAAAATTGCTACAAGTACATTCACACAATATGCATATATACACATATACACATATACACACATGCATATGCAAAATATGTTCTAAATATTGTATCCGGTGCATGCCGCCAGCGATATCAGAAATCAATAAATATGAACTGAGGAATCTGATATTAATTGCTGCATAAAAGTTGAAGAAGCAGAGTGCTTATAATCATTGTGCATGCAACTATGCACGTAGAAATTCTATTAAATAGTGATTATATCAGAATATATTTTTTGACGTTTTAATAACTAAAAAAATAAATCCTTTTTAATTCGTGCAGGCAAGGATAATGTCTGAGTAAACATTGGATGTGCTGAAATGAAGGATCAATTCGGCCAGCATAGGCGTTCTCCTGATTTTTTTTAGTTTTGTTTTGTGTTTTAACGCTTGTCATGTTTTATTGTATGATGAAGAGATATATAAATCTCTTAGCAACATGCATGACTTAAATTGTATTTTCTTCAGTTTTGATCAATATTTCATGGAAAATGTTCGAATTTCCTCTTCAAATATTATTTCATCCCAAGTATCTGTTAATTTATTGATAAACCATAAGAAAGGGAAAAAAAAAAAAAGAATTCGTGAAATCATTCAGAATCAGGGCGCGCAAACTTTATTTTCCTTTATGTCGAAGACTTTCTCAAACGAAATATTACAATGGGCATTGTGCAACTGACTAGTAGTATTTTGGAGTTTAAAATGTGTTGTACTAAAATATATATATTGAGTTCAAAATTCAGATTAGTATTATAATATAGAAGTTGAAGAATGCAATTAAATAAACGTAAAATAATTTTCCAACATTTAATAAATGACTTTAGGACCTTTAAAAAATTGGATTGTAAACTACAAAAGCTTTTCCGGTAATTCATCTTTTGCATAGCTACATAATTTGCTTTGCCAGTCTTCTTTTAATTAGAAGAGAAGATGACTTTGTTTTAATTAGAAGAGAAGATAGAAAGTAAATGAGTGGGGTGAAATTAGCAATTATTTGATATAATTTAACATAAAATATCATAAAATGGGTATTAGCCGATTTAGTTTGACTTTCTTTATGTTTCATACATAAAACTAATAATCTTCGTTTAAAAAAAAAAAAAAAAACTAATAATCTGAGGATAAGTTAGAACAAAAAGTCTCTAGAGCTACGTTCAGTCTGTGACGGATAGCTAGTGGATTAGTTTTCTTTGAGACAAGAACAAGTAACGCGACGAAAATTCCATTATGGATTAAGCTTACCAATGATGAACCCTATTATTATATATGGCTTCAATAGGGCTAATCGGTATAAATCTCCGAACATTTTCTAATCATGTGCGCAAACTCCATTGTGTTCTTTATGGACTAAAAACAAGCTTCTCGAGCTTGGTTAATTTAATCGTTTTACTGCTTTTCCTTTTTAATATGGTTTCTTTTGTAGTCTAGCTGACTTATCTCTCTTTATATTACACTCTGGTTGTGGTTGTTTAATCCTTTTATTATACGTTGATGACATGCTTCACACGTGTTCTAATGCTCATTTGCTAGAAAAGTTTATCAAGACTCCGCGTACTGAATTTACTATGAAGAATCTTGGACATGTTTATCACTCTCATGGCATGGAGATCACTAACACCCTTGATGGATTACATTTGGCCAGTCACATTATGCCTTAAACCATTTTAGAGCACAAATGGTGGATTTCGAGCCCATGAGCGCACCATCGGAGACCAAAAACCAAGGACACAAATGATGATTCTCACCTTGTCGAATTAAGCTTTTAACGAGGGATTTCGTGAAAGGCCTTATGTCGAATTCCAATGCTGATTTTCGTCATGTAAGATTGGTGTGATGATTTTGTGACTTCATAGACAAGTATTTTTGTCACTTTAAATGATTTTTTTTTCATAATGGGAGATCTTAAATTTTATTCTGTATTATTTCCATCAACCATGCTATAGGCTCACAGCCCGGCTGTAAGTTTGAAATTTACAGCCGGTATCTCAAATTTAACTGGCGTGACATTTACTAGCTATTGTGTATGGAAAATGCCATCCTAACAGGGCTGTAAGTTTACAGCCCCAATTTCAACCTTTAGTAAGTTTTAAATAGAAAAATGATACTCTCACAGTCTGTATGCTAACAGACTTATTTCCTTCTTGTTAATTAACATAGCTAAACCGGCAACTGGTTCATCAGGTTGCTTGTTAAATTTAATAGCAATCTTCACTTACTAATTAAATATGTCAGAACTTACCTTTGTGTCTATTTAAAAATAATTTAAATTGAACAAAATTTTAATTTAAGAAATTAATAATTCTATCATGTCAAATTGAAGTTTATTAGTCGAATCAAATAATTTTGAAGTCATTCATAATTTCATATACAATATTTGATCTGTACGTATGTTATTAAAACTTAAACATGTATATGCTAAAATAATTTGAATTGTGAACTAAACGACTATCCAGTTTGCATCTCTTTACAAATCAACTTGCCAATAGCCACAGTAGTCCTAGTAGACCAATAACTTAATTAATTTTGTGTGAAGATATGTGATAACATGAATCGATTACTAAAATTCTCCTTTACTTGTTAGTTTGGGTAATAAATTAAAAATTGCTACAATAAGCCAATTATTTTTTCTCTTAATTGTAATTGCCTACAATTTAATGTTATGGCCACGGGCTGTAAGTCCAATTCTCACAGCCGGCTGTTAGAATAGCATCACTCTTTTAAATATGGGTGGGCAACCGGTAGTACAAGTCAACCTCATTTTTTGGGATATTTAGATTTTGAGCCATATTGTCTTACTTTATAAAATTTAGGCCCAGAAAATAATCAACGTCCAAATATAAAAACAAAAAACATATGCAAGTTACATTATATATTGAAAAGAAAAACTTAATTGATTGAGAATAGCTCTTGCGAATTTAGACTGTAAATCTTATATATATATATATACACATCCAGATGAGTTTAACCATATTTGGTTTCTTTCAGGAGCAAATAAGACTCTAAATATAGTCGACTTATGTGATAATTTGACTTTCAAAGTGGGTCTTTTTATTAATTTTTAAATTTAAAGAGTTTTTGAGTAGAATTGAAACACTATAGAGGCTAGGTAGCAATTAATTTGTAAGAGACTGTATCACAGTCCAAAATCTCGACTGTTAGGATAGCAAATCTGATCTCTGAAACACAAATTAATTCACGGACTTCGCTAAGAGATTTATATCTCTTCATATGATGTGAATATGGCCAGCACATGCACGAAAAGTAAACATTAAACATTACAGTAAAAAGAAAACTAGGAGAACCGATATTGCCGGCTGGATTGATCCTTCTTTTTCTCTTCTCCTCTTTCAGCCTATCCAACATTTATTTCTGTCATTTCCCGTTTCTGCACGAATACAAAAGATTAATTTTTATCCAAACATACAGTTTCTACGTGCATCGTTGCATGCAACAATTAATTATCAGATTTCTATTACGAAAGCAAATTGATTTGTGTCACCAAATAGAAAACCTAACTAATCCTGAAGTCAAACGAATTGCCTAAGAACACAAGAATATTAGAAAATCATGTAGAGCATATGTTGCATGGTGCATGTATATGTATATAGGTCTATATAAGCATGTAATATTAGCATTTATATATGTAGAACTTACTTGGACGGTTGAAAAATGCATGTCCCTTAGTAGTGAAGAGGAGGAGGTGGAGAGCTATAGTAATAAACTGGTGGTGGAGGAGATTTATAAACGGGAGGTGGCGGAGGTGGAGACTTATAGTGGTAAACTGGAGGTGGAGGAGACTTGTACACTGGTGGAGGGGGAGATTTGTAATGATAAACCGGTGGTGGTGGGGACTTGTACACTGGTGGTGGAGGAGATTTGTAGTGATAAACCGGTGGTGGAGGAGATTTATAAACGGGTGGTGGTGGTGACTTGTACACTGGTGGTGGTGGAGATTTGTAATGATACACTGGTGGTGGTGGTGACTTAGGAGGAGGTGGAGGAGACTTGTATTTATAAACCGGTGGAGGTGGTGATTTGTACTTATAAACAGGTGGTGGTGGTGACTTGTATTTGTATACCGGTGGAGGTGGTGACTTGTATTTGTAAACTGGTGGTGGTGGTGACTTAGGAGGTGGTGGAGGAGATTTGTACTTGTAAACTGGTGGCGGAGGGGATTTGTACTTGTAAACTGGTGGTGGTGGTGACTTAGGAGGCGGAGGAGGAGATTTGTACTTGTAAACTGGTGGTGGAGGAGACTTGTATTTGTAAACAGGTGGAGGTGGTGACTTGTACTTGTAAACTGGCGGTGGTGGTGATTTAGGAGGTGGAGGAGGAGATTTGTATTTGTAAACTGGTGGTGGAGGAGACTTGTATTTGTAAACTGGTGGAGGTGGTGATTTGTATTTGTAAACTGGTGGTGGTGGTGACTTGTATTTGTAAACCGGTGGAGGTGGTGACTTGTATTTGTAAACTGGTGGTGGTGGTGACTTAGGAGGTGGTGGAGGAGATTTGTACTTGTAAACTGGTGGAGGTGGTGATTTGTACTTATAAACTGGCGGCGGTGGTGATTTAGGAGGTGGTGGAGGAGACTTGTATTTGTAAACCGGTGGAGGAGGGGATTTGTACTTGTAAACTGGTGGTGGAGGAGACTTGTATTTGTAAACCGGTGGTGGAGGAGATTTGTATTTGTAAACCGGTGGTGGTGGTGACTTCGGAGGAGGTGGAGGAGACTTGTATTTGTAAACCGGTGGTGGTGGAGATTTATATTTGTAAACCGGTGGAGGTGGTGGTGGTGGAGACTTGTAAACATATTTGGGTGAAGGTGGTGGAGGAGATGCATAGATATAGGTGTCAGCATTGGTTGCTGAAGGGAAGCAAAGAGCAACTATTGCCACCATAAGAGTGGCAATGAGAGGAGCCATTGTGGATCTCTTTGCTTTAGTTCCCATGTGTTGGGTTTAAGCTTGTCTTATTGCATAGACTACTCGGCCTCTTTATATAGCTGAGGTTTAACCGTTATTGATGCATAATGTTCGATCGTGGTTATATCTTTTCATAAATCAACTGTTAAGTATAATGATCACCTAATAAGAAATAGCTTTAACTCGTTAATTAATCTGTTGTAATATCATTAATATATATTTGGAAGAGTTTGACTTTAGAGTGGGACTAGTTTAGTTGCAGCTGGTATTAATTTTATATGATAGCAACTTGCCAAAGGAGAGGAACTAAAATTCTAATACCAAAATGACTCTTCTTTTGGCCCTTATGAGGCCTTAGTTTAAAAATGAAAATTCTTCCTATATACGATATACTAATCATGACGCCTAACTATCAAAAATTAAAATTAAAATCATAACCCTTCTTCTTCTCGAAAGGAGCTTCGATAATATTTATTGTATTACGAATGCGTAATTTTTCAAACTTAGATTCGCACGTCATAGATAGTGCACTAATGTAATGTAGGATTGTAGTGCAGAAGATTACTAACTAAGCTCGGATGTCTCTGAATCAGTAGTAAGAAGAAATAAAAAGCTTTAAAAACGTGTGGGATATAAGCCAATATTTCAGTGCAATTTTATATACATGGCTATTTTTTTCATGCAACTGATCTAAAGGAAAAAAGATAAACAGGATGTTTTGGAAATTCTTATCTTACTAGTTTTCATTGTTCTTTTGGTATATTTCACTTTGCACTTTACATCAATTATCAATATACTTTCTTACTGCAAATGGCTTAGCAAGGTGCAATATCGACACGGAAACTTTAAAGTTTAAAGACATATCTTCGTGTAGTTTTCTTGCAGATCCGTATGCCAAATTTGGTAGGGAGAATAACGTAAAGATTTATTTTTACTTCGCTAAACGAGGTAGTGATCGTAATTAATATTCTGTTAGGCATAATGTTTTTCTGTTTTTTTATCCCACACCGGCTTACGAAATGTTTGTTATCACCGAATTCAGTAAAATGTGGAAATGTTGTTATGTATGTAGTCTTGGTGTCTCTCATGACTCCTTTTCTTTATTGAGGAAATTTCCGAAAAAGAATTCGGACGATATGTTTGTTATATATGTCTCCTAAAATTAACCTTTTGTTGAATCATTTTGTAAAATTTGTATTTACCGGATGACTAATTTCGGTGGAAAACAATTTCCATCACGCATGAAAATGATCCCGAGTAAGCAGACATGTTGCTAATGCAAATGAACATGGGAATGAATAAATCTTCTAATTAGTTGTTATAAGCGACACCAAATTATTAATATTTAATTATCTACTAACTTAACTAAAGCACGCAAGTTGAAACAAAGCACTCTCAACGTTGGTAAATATATGACACAATCAGTATTTCAGATTTATGTGTGTGTATATATATATATATATATATATATATATATATATATATATATATATATATATATATGCTCATTAGTTAGATTGGATAGTACTCTACTCAGAAGGCTAATGAAGATTAATATCTTTGATTTGGGCGAGGTAATATATATATATATATATATGTATATATATATATATATATATATATATGTATATATATATATATATATATATATATATATATACATATATATATATATATTACCTCGCCCAAATCAAAGATATTAATCTTCATTAGCCTTCTGAGTAGAGTACTATCCAATCTAACTAATGAGCATGATATTGATTAAATATGCAGGTTTGTGAGTTGTGACCAAATTCATGCACAAGATTCCAATTGATCATTGACTAATCAGGAATTAGTAATATATAAGCTCTCGTGAGCTTTATGCTGGTTTGAATGTTCTAAGCTCATTTTCACTTTGCAGCTTGCATTGGACTTCGTTAATGATAGTAGTACGACGTACAAAAGTACAGAAAAATAAAGTAATGAAGACCAATTCAAACTTATCATCTGATGAAAATGTAGAGACACCAAAACTGCACAAACATATAATAATGTTTCACTAAATTACTCTTCTGTTATGTTAAATTGACGAACTATGTTGTTAAAAAGAAGTTAGATAAATCACTCCTCACTCCTAAATAATTTTAAAGAATATCATATTATCCCTCTATACATGGAGGTGTACTCTTAACGAACCTGAAACTGGAATTTTTTTATTTTTTTTATTTTTTATTTTTTGCGCAAAACATATTTTCATATAGTTATTTTCCACAAAAATTGGTATTTACATGTGAAATTTTGCTAACGACCCTTCTGAGTTATGGTATTAAAAATCCCAATGTACTAAACTCAGATAAAAAGAAGTATCTCAGTTTAAATTCCCAATGCAACTATTGACTCCACGTCACTATCTATTGGATTATACCTCAAGTCAATTTAGCCATCGTGAGAGGCTGTTAACATTATTTTATTGTTTTCAGTAAGCCGTCACGTCAAGTGGAGTGATTAATTAAAGGAGACATGAGTGAACACGTACACGTAGTAGTTTACTTGAAATTTTGTTAGCATTTTCATGTCTAACATGTCGGTAAAACATCCCTAACCTATTTTTGTTTAGTATAATCGAGTCAGATTAAGATTAAGATAGTTGTGTCGGTGAATAATTAATAGAAAGAATACCCGAAACGAGTGAAGATATAAGAAAGACTGACTAAAAAAAATGGAGCAAATAATCAATAATTGATTACTAATTAGATGAAAATAAAGTTAAATTACTATTCGTAGGGATTAAATTTAAGACTAAGATTTTCTTTTTATCTCCTTACCTAACTAGGACACTCCTGTGGGCGACAAAATTTCCAGTCTTAGTAAATCTAATTTATAAAAATGATGATAAACCCCTTATCATGAACATAAAGGGGTAAAGTTGATAATTCAGATTTAAATAACATTTGTTAACTGTTCACATTATAAAAATAAGTTTGTGATAAGAGTTTTTAAAAACACTAGACAGAAAATAATAACACTAGTGAATTTGATGCAAATTTTATCAAACATAACGGATATATGCAATTTCCCCCCAGCACGGGCGAGAGTCTCGATCAATGGCGTATATACCCTATATTCTTTATAAGGTGCCTTTATGGTTTGTCAACGTAACATATACCCGATAAATCTTTTGAACCCTAATTTTCCAAAAACATGTTAGCTAGTTCAGATGTTAATGCATTTATATCAATTTAGATGTCCAGGTTCATCCCTTATCTCTTTGTGGCAACATTAATTGCAGCCAATATTCGGAGGAATGTAACATGCAATTAGTGGATTAAATGCAGAATTTCACGAATCTTAGCTATATTAAATTTCTTCGGCCGGTTAGGTTACACGAAATATCTATGTGCATCATATATTTTGATTGACGAATAACAACTTGTCTTTTATCAATCATATAAGAGCATCTCATCGAAACACTAATCATTCATAATACAGAGGTTATGGAGAATTGGTGGATTTACACATAGTTTTAAAAAATATCACAATATATTGATTAAAGTTTCTGTTTGTCCAAAAAAAACTCAATTCGTTGTAGATATAAATAACGAGGACCATTATATATGTCCGTTTATCCATATATAATAATAAAAACTTATTGTAAGCTAAGTTCTTTTTTTCCAAGTGGTGTTGAACACTTCTTGATATGTCAACTCACTTGTGAGCTCTTATAAACTCAATCTATTACATAGGTAGATTGTAGGCCTATCATACGTCTTCGGAAAGATCTAGTTTCATAATGGAAATTGAAGTCCAATGATTTTTTCTTCCCTCAAAAGGTCTTTTAAGGGTAGAGAGAATTTGTCTTCATAAATACTAGTTCAAGTTCTTCTCCAAGTAATATGGGACACATCTTAATAATCTTGTCTTTTCATTTAGTTTGTCTAATCACTTAATTAGTTTAATTTAAGTAGACGATATCCCTCTTAACTGGATCTTATATATTTTTGCTTCAAATCTTTTTCTCATATACTTGTAATATATATAATAGATAAAAGAAAGAAAAAACCATGAGAGAGCTAGAGAAGGCAAACAAATTTCATATTGTATTTTATAAGTAGCAAATTAGCACAATTTGTACAAGACTACGGGTCACTCGGTGGAAATTGAGAGTGTGATTAAATTTTGAAAGTAAAAACGAATTTTACCCTTACACTTTGAAAGGAATACATATATTTTGCTTTTACACATTAAATTTCAAAATCAAACAATAAATTAATAAAGAAATATTACAATTTGTAAACACTAACCATTAATAAGTTGACAAAAGATGACATATAATTTGTTTTATACTAAATTTTTGACTAGGGGTATCTCAATCTTTTCAGTTAAAATACGTGATAAGAAAAGGAGGTGGCAATACATATGTGAAATTGTGAATGCTTTTTACAAGGGTTCTTTTTGTCAATATTATCATTCTCTTTTTTTTTCCCCGTATTTGGCATATATTGTTACAGTTTTATTATTGTTATTTGCTCTATATTTAATGTATCATGTTTTATAGCACTTTCACTTGAATCGGTAAAATTCGAAACATGAAACGAATATATATCCCATTTAATCTTATCAAACTAACATGCTCTTTCACCAAATCGGAAGAGCAGAAACTCGAAAGAACAAATTATTAGAAATATTCTGGTTTCGAGAATACACGGAAGTCAATGAGATATATTATATGCGACTTAAATTAACAATAAACATACCTAATATCATCAAAATTCTACGGGTAGTGCCCTTTTATTATATATACTTCTGTATGGATTTGTATTGTGGAGTTGTTGGCTTAATTTTTCTAAAACATATGGCAATTGATAAATCTGTGTATTTCTCAGAAAAGTGAATACGTCTGTTCATTCACACTTGTGATTTGCTGTCTTCCTTTAAATAATAATTTCGGACTAGTCTGGATAAATATATATATTCACCGATTTCCTTTCCCAAAACTTTTTATTTAATTTTCCTTGTCTACGGTCGTGGCAATAACTTTATTAACTCATGGATCGAGACCATTTGAGTAAATTGCATTATTCGTTCAACATCTTTTTTCCTTATTTGCGATATATCATACATTAATGGTGAAGTCTTCTGCGGCACTGAAAATCAGTTTCACTTTTCTTTGAGAACATCATGGAATTAATAACTCGCACATAGTATAGTTTAATTGATTTGGTGCGTTGAATTCTCTCGCATAACTTTTGGTTCAAAGAAACTGTACGGTACAGTTACATGAACTCATGATCAAGTAATAATACAATGCTGATAATTGTGATGGACATATTTTACGTTCATTACTGGTGCCATTATTCTCGTCCATCTTTACGAATAGGAAAGTTCGTCACCACAAATATTAATTACCTTGAAAATCCGTAAGACATGCATTTGAATTAGAAAAACGCTAAAGTTAAAAAACTATATTTGTCCCTTAAAATCTTTACCAATACAAACATTCAATATATAAATTTGAGAAAGAGTTGCTCTGTAGTATCTCGTTTTGAATGCACAAAATTTGCTCTCACAAGTTTATGAAGGTTTTAAGAAATCCTGTACGTAGCCATTATTCATGTCATACGTTTTATATCACAGTTTTTGAATAACAAATCAAACATGAAATCTCAAGGCCACATAAAAAGAAAAGAAAAAAAAAGAAAATATATGTTCAAGCCAACAAGTTGTCTTTTTCTTTTCCGTTTAGAAGATAAGCAAATTAACACTATTGGTACGTACGATGTTTAACAGCTTTACCCATGTCTCTATCTAAATTTGACCCGAAGTGAGTCTCATAGCTCGTATATCTTTTTCCGTACGTAAAGAATTGCCCATCTTTTTAGTTCCGACAAAAAGAATTATCCACCGCGACTTAGTACTTAAATTTCTTCTCTAAAAAACTGGAGGTAGGAAGCTTCATGGCAATATATATATTTAGATATAATGAGTTTTCTTTACGTACAAGTCCATATAAAATATACTACTCTTATATTATAAAACAGATGTAATCGGAAAGACTTTCCCTCCGTTATTTCTAATTGGTATTTTTGATTATTAGCAAAAAGACCCCGTAAAATTTAAAATTAGCATTAAATATTACAATTATTTAATCTGTATGTACTGAAACTAATAACCAAATTTAATTTTTATTCTGTTTGCTCTATGGTATGATTATTTGGCTATGTTTTTAAATAATTCCTAAAATAATCTAAAAAAATATAAGAAGGCTTACATATTTTTCTCGAATAAATATACCTTTGATATAAAATTTTGATAGATAAATATTCTTAGTCATTGATACAGTAAACTAAATATATCATAGCAAATGTTTTTTTTTTTTTTTTTGTTGCTAATATTTAAATTTTGAGGGGCTTTTATTTGCCAACTAAGAATAATATAGGGGTACTTTTTGCAATTAAGTCATTATATATATGTACAGTTTTGCCGTCTCTACATTAATTCCATCATATGATAAGTTTGATTTGGTCTTCAACTCACCTAACCTAGATAACTAATTACTTTATTATATGTGTCGTTTGTCGTTTTACTATTATAGCCACGTCCAGTGCCAGCTGCCACGCGAAAATGTCAAGTAGTCGAATCAGCATATATATTTTGTCTATGTCATTGGAGCTGATAAATTACTATTTCCTAATTGGTCAATGATCAACTGGAAATTCTTGTGCATGAATTTTGTCTAACAAACATATATATTTTGGTAATATGAATTGGAAACTCTTGGTTGTGGATCGAAACAAAGATGTCGCCATTGTCTACTCTTGTGCGGACTGGTATAATTCACCTCAGTTTTGCTTCATTGAATAGTTCGGATCTTTTATATCATGCACCTCTTTTAATAAAATTTTCTTCGCCAATCAAAAAAATAAAAATAACATACTTAGGAATTAGATTACTGAACATATATACGGCTAAACTTATAGCGTAAGCTTAATACCTGATGTGTGAATTGTATATATTTGGCACGACACGCAAATAAATACCTTTTAATTTCTGAATTATTATGACAAGTTGGAAATTAACATCTATTGCATTTGCTTGCGGGGTTAATAAGAATCTGATGTCGATTATAACTACTTAAAAGAATTATTCATTTTCATGTTATGCATTAGCAACAGTTACTGTCGACTTGATCGGGATTAGACATATTCATACGTGATGTTAAATTTTTTTTTTTTTTACCGGAGTTAATCAGCCAAGAGATTATAACATTCATGAAATTAAGAATTCAACAAAAGGTTGATAAATTTACTATATATGCTGAGAGTTCTTTTTTTCTAGAATTTGGCAATAAAGAGAAAAATAAAATAGCGACACGAGGACTAGATAAAAAGCTAAAAGCATTTCCACATGATTTCACTGTATTCGATCGGGATCGGTGGTAATTAACAATATTCTGGTGTAAATCAGTTCTGTCGGATAAGCAAACTCTTTAAAAGCATTTTAACTTATAGAAATAATTAGATCACCAACCTCGTTAAGAGAAATTAGAAAATTCTTACTGTTATTTTACGTGACAAATACTACTGAAGATATGTCTTTAAAGTTTCCGTGTCGATGTTGGTGATAGTTGATGAAAACTGCAAAGTGAAATATATAACAGTGGGAAAATTAAAGAAAGATAGGAATTTCAGCTGTTTATTTTAACCTTTTTAGTTGCATGAAAAAGATATCCATAAAACTCTACAAAATTAATTGGCATCTACCCTGCACGTTCCTAAAGCTTTTTTATTTTCTTTTTACCATTTTTTACAGAGACATTTGTAGTAGAATCTTTTACTACTATTCACATTGGTGCACTATCTCTCTTTAAGTAGCAAAGACGTGCTCATCTAAGTTAGAATAATAAGCATTCGTTATGCATTATATGATAAAGTATTATCGAACCTCCTTTGAGGAGAACAAGGGCCATGATTAGTAATAGGAAGACTTTTGATGTTCAATTATTGTCTAATAAAGGCCAAAAGAACAGTCGTCTCGGTATTAAAATTTTACTTCCTCTGCTTTTGCTCGTTGCCCTCGTGTAAATGCCAGCTGCAATTAAAATATTCCTCCCCTAAAGTCAGACTGTTCTAAATATACTAACAACCAATTGAAGTTGTAAAACTGTTTTTAATTAGATGGTCATTGGACCAAATAATTTAGCTGTGAACAGATTTAACCGAGATACAATGACACGCATGAAAATATCCAAAATTCAGCTATATAAAGGGCCGAGTAGTCTATGCAATAAGACAAGCTAAAACCCAACACATGGGAACTAAAGCTAAAAGTTCCAGAATGGCTCCTCTCATTGCCACTCTTATGGTGGCAATAGTTGCTCTTTGCTTCCCTTCAGCAACCAATGCTGATACCTATATCTATGCATCTCCTCCACCACCTTCACCCAAATATGTTTACAAGTCTCCACCACCACCACCTCCACCGGTTTACAAATATAAATCTCCACCACCACCGGTTTACAAATACAAGTCTCCTCCACCTCCTCCGAAGTCACCACCACCACCGGTTTACAAATACAAATCTCCTCCACCACCGGTTTACAAATACAAGTCTCCTCCACCTCCTCCGAAGTCACCACCACCACCGGTTTACAAATATGAATCTCCTCCACCACCAGTTTACAAATACAAATCCCCTCCACCACCAGTTTACAAGTACAAGTCCCCTCCCCCACCAGTTTACAAATACAAGTCTCCTCCACCACCTCCTAAGTCACCACCACCGCCAATTTACAAATACAAGTCACCACCTCCACCGGTTTACAAATACAAATCTCCTCCACCACCAGTTTACAAATACAAGTCTCCTCCACCTCCTCCTAAGTCACCACCTCCACCGGTTTACAAATACAAATCTCCTCCACCACCAGTTTACAAGTACAAGTCTCCCCCACCACCTCCTAAGTCACCACCACCACCAGTTTACAAATACAAGTCACCACCTCCACCGGTTTACAAGTACAAGTCTCCCCCACCACCTCCTAAGTCACCACCACCACCAGTGTACCATTACAAATCTCCACCACCACCTGTTTACAAATATAAGTCTCCTCCACCACCAGTTTACAAGTACAAGTCTCCTCCACCACCTCCTAAGTCACCACCACCACCAGTTTACAAATACAAGTCACCACCTCCACCAGTTTACAAATACAAATCTCCTCCACCACCTGTTTACAAGTACAAATCACCACCACCACCTCCCAAGTCACCACCACCACCAATTTACAAATACAAGTCACCACCTCCACCTGTTTACAAATACAAGTCTCCTCCACCACCAGTTTACAAGTACAAGTCTCCTCCGCCACCTCCTAAGTCACCACCACCACCAGTTTACAAATACAAGTCACCACCTCCACCGGTATACAAATACAAGTCACCACCACCACCTGTTTACAAGTACAAATCACCACCTCCACCGGTTTACAAATACAAGTCACCACCACCACCTGTTTACAAGTATAAATCACCACCTCCACCGGTTTACAAATACAAGTCTCCTCCACCTCCTCCTAAGTCGCCACCACCACCAGTTTACAAATACGAATCTCCTCCACCACCAGTTTACAAATACAAATCACCACCGCCACCTGTTTACAAATACAAGTCTCCTCCACCACCGGTTTACAAGTACAAGTCTCCTCCGCCACCTCCTAAGTCACCACCACCACCAGTTTACAAGTACAAGTCACCACCTCCACCGGTTTACAAGTACAAGTCTCCTCCGCCACCTCCTAAGTCACCACCACCACCAGTTTACAAGTACAAGTCACCACCTCCACCGGTTTACAAGTACAAGTCTCCTCCGCCACCTCCTAAGTCACCACCACCACCAGTTTACAAGTACAAGTCACCACCTCCACCGGTTTACAAGTACAAGTCTCCTCCGCCACCTCCTAAGTCACCACCACCACCAGTTTACAAGTACAAGTCACCACCTCCACCGGTTTACAAGTACAAGTCTCCTCCACCACCTCCTAAGTCACCACCACCACCAGTGTACCATTACAAATCTCCACCACCACCAGTGTACAAGTCACCACCACCACCAGTTTACCATTATAAATCTCCTCCACCACCACCACCAGTTTATAAATCTCCTCCACCACCGGTTTATCACTACAAATCTCCTCCACCACCCGTGTACAAGTCTCCCCCACCACCAACTTACCACTATACATCACCACCACCTCCAGTGTACAAGTCTCCTCCACCACCAGTTTATTACTATAGCTCTCCACCTCCTCCTCTTCACTACTAAGGGACATGCATGTTTTTACCGTCCAAGTAAGCTCCACCTATATAAACACCGGTTAAAGTACATATTTAATATTATACCTATTTATATGCATACGTATACACACATGCCACATATATATATATATATATATGTTCGACATTATTTCCTCCGTACTCCAATGTTCTTAGGCAATTCGTCATTCTGCATGCAACATGCATGCACGTAGAAACTCTCTTAATTAGTATTATATATTCGGAACATCTTTTCAGGTAAAAAAAATTAATCAACTTTGTACTTGTGCAGGAAAGGAGAACTTCTGAAATAAATGTTGGATGGTGAAGAGAAGAAAAGAAAAATAAGGATCAATGAAAGTATACGCCCAATTCGGCCGTCAATACGCGTTCTACTGTTTTTGTTCTTTTTTTTTTTTTTTTTTGAACTTCATTTATTTAAAGTTACCTTCTAGAGCATGTGCTAGCCATGTTTATATTTGTGTGAAGAGATATAAATCTCTTAGCAAAATGCGTGAATTACTCAATTTGTATTTTCATCAGTATTGATTTCAATCAAAAGTTCGAATTTCCTCTTGAAAAATTTTCTCCTCTTAATTTTTGTTAATATATATTCTACTACTCAAAGAAAAATAATGAAATAATAGAAGAAACGAAAATCCTACAGAACCAAAAATTATTAGAAGGGCCGTTTATTGTCTAAACAGCAATATTATAAGTAATGGAATGAAGTTCAGTTATTAATTAAAAGATGCCACAAGCAATTATTCAGTTAATTACTCGGCTCATGATCAAAAATTGAAATTACTAAAGTTCAAAAATAATAGTATGATAGTAAAAGTTATTTGAGGATTCATACGACTTTGTTTTGTCTAGTAGCTAGCGTGGCTCGTCAACCCAATAATAAGCTAGCCAATGATTAACTTCTATCATTATGGCTTCGATATGGCTTATAGGTTGAACTTGTTCTTCAGATTATAGGTGCACAAATTACAATCACAATCACAAGACCAAATCAGAGTTACTTTTTTAGTACATCCACAAGATTTAAGCAATTATTCGTGTGCTAGTGCAAAAGGATATTAATGAGTTTAAACCAATCCGAATGACGTGACTAAGTTGAAAGAGAAGACGAACAGGTTTATAATTTTGAGAAAACCTAGAATCAAATTTATAGAGTGGAGTTCCTGTGACGAAATGAATAAGAAATGCGTTTAGCAAATTACAAAATTTATTCTCGATGGACTATGATAAGAAAAACGTTCCAAATTAATTAACCTGTTTTGTCACGAGAATCATCTTCCAATTATGGTTGCAATAACTTGTCAACGGCGGAGAATGGTTACACAAAAAAAAAAGTGGTGCATGGCTGCAGCAATATCAAAGTTTTAGTTTTAGCTAGAATGGAAGTATGGAATATTCCACGTCAAAAAATAATGAGTACAATGAATGATTTATTAGTGTCAAACTCATTGTTCTCGTGACTTTGGCTCCTGGATTAATATCTCCTTAGTTGTTGGCTTTTCTAGTCCTAACAGTCTACACGTGATAATTTCAGTTTATCTCGTTTGGTTTGCTAAATTGCAGCTAAAGAATCATCTTATTACAAATCAAAGTAAATAGAACTGGCTAATTATGAGAGGCCCTTAATAAAACCGGGTCTTAATTAAATTCCAAAATCACAAGTATAGATTAATTTGTAGATTCCAGAATCCAACATTTTATTATGCCGTGAAGCAACAACCTAGTTTTTTTTTTCTTTTCTCTTTGTACGTACAACATAACTCTCATGTGAAATATTATTTAGCTAAAAGATGAAAATGCGATGGCATAAAAATCATTTCTGAAAAGGATTACAATAGCTGTAAAAGCCTAGTGCCGCAAAATTTGCTCCAAGTGTATGAAAATAATGACATCTGAAAGTAGTATAAAAAGGATGGAGACATAAATTATCAAAGAAAAAAAAAATTAAGGATGGAGACATATATTATTTGATATAGTGGGTCCAAATTAACGCGGAGACCAGAAAAGACTGAATAAGGTAAATTTGGGTCTAGACTTCTCAATTATGGGAGATGGAGTACTTGACTTTAAACCTGAAAATTATACTACTATAGGGCTGTACTAGTGGAATATGCTTTAAATTATTTGTCAAAGAATAGAGCAGTTCACCTAATAATTTTCTTAAAGAGACATTATTGTTGCATCTATGTTATTGACTAATTGAATAAAATGCCTATGAGATATAAAAAAATCGCACGATAAATTAGATAAAATATTGGATGACTCTTAAAGGGTAAACAATACCCAGAGCTCCCTACATAAATAAGATTATTGGAATTTAGGTTGATTATAAAGTGTAAGATACTCTTTAAGCTGACAAACTTTTTTTCAAAATTAGTGTGCGTGTGTGTCGCTCTGTCTGAGTGAGTGATTCAGTTACATGTGGAAACTGCACGTCTAGTAAATGGGGCTGAGGCACTACATTCTGCCAATTTACAGTTGTTATAACTTAAAAGTACACAAAGGATAATAGTTTTATTTTTAAAATGTACAAATTATGAAATCATCCAACAAAATCTATTTTATTTCAGAAATATTTGCAGTAACTAATTCCATGTTGCACTGAGTTGCATGAAATAAAATTTGCCTTTTGCAAGTCTAGTACTAACCTACCTGCATTGAAGGTCGAAAAATGAAAGTAAACAAAAGAGGGACTCTAGAGTCAGCAACTGGGGACATAAGTACAAATCACCCTGTAAAACCTCATTAGAACTTGGAATTAGTTAGTCATTAATATTTTTGACAGTTGTTATAAGTGCACAAAGGATATTTACAGAAAAATATCCATAAACTGATAGCACTATTTTTTTTTTTACCGTGTCATTTGATTAATTATAAGCTTCAAACCCGTACTATAGCTACAGTCCTATTTCAACCATTCAAAACCATTGCAACTAATTTGGTGGTCAGCTGCAATATTCTTATGTATAATCCCACGTGACTATAAAATGAGTATCGAGGTCTTTAACTATTTTCTCAGAATTGTTACTGAAATTCCGGATGTAGTTCTTTATTTGTGCCTCTAACCTACTTATCTCTAGTCAAAGGGAAAGCAAAAGGGCAAAAAAAGAAAAAAAGAAAAAAAGTTTAGAGCGAGGAAGCAATGGGCTACTAATTAATCTATAGCAATAATATATTTTATCATGACGGAAAAAAAATGCGGTGGGTCCCATTTATTTATGGGGAAATGTACAAAGTTCTCATAAAATATTGTCGACATTCTTCCTATAACTAATTGGCAACATTTGATAATTCTCACAGAATACGCGTGCATGCATAAAATTAAAAATCACGTACATATATCGCCATCTTTAACGAATTCGACATTGACTAGTGTTTTATGAGATTGAAGGAGTTGAAGTCAACTACTCACCTACTGAAAGTTAAGTGCATACTAGCTACTGGTAATTATGTAAATATAAGGATAATTACATCTACACTCCTGAGATTTTGATTTAATTATAGAAGCAAGCACGTCTACTGTTTAAAATTGATGGTCTATATATCTAAGACATACAATATAATGTTTTTCTTTGTTTCAAATTTCAACATGTAACAAATTAAACACACAAGGGACTGTTCTGAATTATATCAAACCCTTAAAAGGTATAAATGAAATTATCCCTATAATATAAAATAACATAAAGAAAAAAATTAAAACGCAAGGACTATAGAAAGATTAGAATATGAAACGAATCATTTCATTCATTTTCATTCACACCGCAATTTGTAAGGTAATGGATGAGATGCTATAGGCAGCTAATATTGTGTATTACATATCATACATATATACTTGATTTGGTGTTTTTTCTATCCTCCAGAGAATTTTCCATGAATAAAACTAACTCAAGTTGCACAAACAAGACAAACGTACAAGTCAAGCAGACGACTGAATTTTTTATTTTCGTTGATGAATAACGGAATTATTTGCGAAGTAGGTTTGATAGAAATAAATTATCTCTTCAAGCCTCAGAAATAATATTATTATATTTAATATGCAAGATAATATACGTTTTCTATGATAAAGCATATAAAATAGTAGATAACTTTACATTGTGAACTATTTACCAAGACTAAGATGTTAATTGGAGTCATATGTTGATTAAGTATAAGATACTTCAATAAACTCACCAAATTATAGGACTGGAGTTGTAATTCAAATACTTCACTACAAAAAATAATCTTATAGGTCGATTTTTGTGATGAAAATAATATCGCCACGTTACGCGCGAGTATGATTTATGTGACTTCATCGCGACAAATTATCCTACCATGGCAAACTCATTAATTCGCCACAAGAAAGTGTGGGGAAAATTTCTGCTATTGGCGCCCAATATTTCGCGACATACATTCTATATGGGTGACAATCATAGTCCTCGCACTATCTTTTTGACAAAACTTCTTTCCTCACCAGAAAAGTTTATATATTTATTAAATTTGATAACAAATTTCCTTTTGATATAATGTGATAACAAGTCTTTCGATTCAAAAGCTTTCCTCTTCTTTCTGAGAAAATAAAAAGAATCAAATTTTTGTTCATAGCATGTGACGGTTTAGAAAATTGTCCCTCAAAATAAATATACAACATTTTCCAAAAAATAATTTATTTTTCAAATGTCATTCAATAATATATACAATTATATGTGTTTCAAAGTATGATTATAATTTACTTAATTAATGAACGCATAAATATAAAATAATATAAATTAATTAATTTGTTATTTGATAATATAAAATAAAAGTTGTTATTTATCTATACATAGATAATATTCAATATTTTGGTCGATTATATAAACTAACAAAGACTACTGTAGTATTTTAATTTGTCAAAGAATCTTTAAAGTGCATATGTTAATTAAACGTCTGACTTTCTTATAAACTAATAGCAAATTATTATTAGAGAAAGCTATAATAAAAGGAAAGTAGCTATAACAATAGTAATAATGATATTTATGTAATTGGTCGAATCCAATTTAACAATAAAACCAACGTGGCAATAGATGATTGAAATATGAAAAGGAAGAGTCTGTTAATAATTACATTGCAGAAAAATGGTACTGGCTCAACGTACCTTCTGCCAAGTGACAAAGTTCCACTTTTGCATGAAGCACACTGCCAATGATATTCACTGCCAATGATATTCACTTTCTGAGGGACTTAATGGTTAAACGCCATCTCTTGTTTTTCTATGTTAGTACATTAGATCAGTTAGTTGGATCACCAAAGCACTTCCTCGAGAGCTCGGTTTGAACTTCTTCGTTCCAAAATTTCGATAGCTAATGAGACATCAATTTTACGGGGCGTATTAGAGAGACTCCATTAAGTAAATATTATTTTTTATTTTTATATTCTTTGTTAATAGTCTTTATATAGAAGTAGTATTTTCCTAGTTCTCTGTATGTATAAATACTCTCATTAAGTCATTAATAATATTTGTCAGTTTCATTAGTATTCTATATGAGTAAAGTGACAATCTCTTAGATGAAAATGATATAGATGTATGTTCTCCACAACAGGATTAGATGCATGCATAACCGATGTGTTCTCAAAAGCAAGGAAGAGAATGAAGATAGCATAGAATGCCACCATTAATTCTGGCTTATTACTGATTGATAGGGATTTGACGACACGATTCTAGCCGCGTGTATTAGTGTCTCTGTGTTGAATGCCCAATTCTATTTGAGAAATCCGATAGCACCACCATCCGACTTTCATCCCTCCAACCAGGAGGACTCTTCCCTTTAGCTGAGGATGGGATTCTTGTGCATATATTTCATGATTCCAACTTACTTCGGCCCCGAAACTCGTCTCATATTACTCTATGAAATTTATACGTTGTTCCTGTTCATTAGCTCATCAAGATTCACTTGTGATCATCTACGAATTTGATAAATAGCGATGAAACCAAATTCATCCTTTCAAGTTACGTATTAATCTAACCCCATAACTTAAACATGATCTTATACATCTGATACACATACCTTGACACACGCTTTTAAAATGGTGGTCTTGATTCCCATAAACAATACTTTAGTCGAGCGTAAGTGTAACCCTCGCAAAATAGATTTTTTTGATACGAACATGTCTTAGAGTACGTACATGTAGAAACCATTTTGACGGACTCATTACCGTAAGTATATACTTATTTAGAATAATATGGATAAAACTGCTGTACCACTAAAAGTTTTGCCCGATGAACAATATTTACAATTGCTGAAACTTTATATAAGCATTATAATGCTTTGAAAAGATACCACCATCTGTATAACAGCCACCAAATTAAATATACTATGATATTGATTGAAATTCGATGGTGATTTAACATTGATCATGAACATATCATCTTTGCCTTTAATTTCAAAAATCTCTTATTTTCGATCTATTGCAAGAAACAGTCCATGCATGAGTCGGTATGTCCTCAATCTTTCTAGATTTGTGTCTAGTAAGCCAATTTAGGTGTTGTCCATTTCACGTTTGTTGTTGCATCTTGATCAATACATTTGATTTTTCTTCATATATAAAAGTTACTAATTATATAACTGGATATATGCCATCATATTGTAAGCTGAAATGTTTAGATATCGGCCGGCTTTGCGATAAAGAAATTAATAATAAAAACGCTAATTTTATTTGTAAAATCTGACAAATTTTTTACTAGCCAAATAGACATCTAATATGTAGTTTGGAGAGATATATTAATATTCTCGTTTTGAACGCATTAAATCAACAGATGGAAGATAAATTATAGAGAATATATACCAGCCGCAAGCACGACAAAGTAGTACACATAGCGACATGATAATGACACCAATTCCCATCTTTAATTACTGAGCAGATCAACAAGTCTAAACAAAGACATGATGAGTTCGAGTTCCGGGAGATCAAACTTCAAATGTAGCTCGATCAATGCCTTCGAGCAAATGGCATTTTGCACCCTTCGAGTAGCAAAAAGGGAACAAATTACACTCCTCATGACTTCAGCTATAAATATGACCCAATTGATTCCTTGTATTTCTAGGGATACATATATGTCTTCGAATTATAATTTCTTAAAAAATCATTAAGACTCATAATAGAACACTTAAGTATCTTTGGAAGTATACCTACGAAGACAAACTTGAGGCGAAGAGGAGCACTTGGTGATGAAGAATCAAATATGTGTGGGCTTTGCGGTGATGAGGAGGAGACTGCAAATCATCTTTTTTTTTTAAATGTCCTTCCTCATACCGTATTTGGATGCTTTTTTATGAGTGGTTTGGATTGTATACGGTGCTCACCAATAATCCAGTGCGCCAATTCTATGCTAACGCTGAAATCCTCGGGAATTTTAAAATAAAGCTATCTGGAAAGGGTTATGGTGCCTTGTAGCTTGGTCTATCTGGTATTCAAGGAATATAGCAGTTTTCCATGGCGAATAAACTAACGTTCATAAGATTATTGATTTGATCAAAGTTAAATCTTGGGTTCGGGCTAAGGCAAAAGTGAAAAACTTTAGCTTTTCTTTCTTTGACTGGAGCTATATATCTTCCAAAGTCTTGTTTCTAAATCTATGTAAATAGGGGATGATTTGGTGAATTTGCTCTCTGCTTTGTAAGGGTTTAGCACTCCTAGTGCTTTTTCTTATATTACGTTTTCATGTTTAGATAAAATAAAATAAAAAAAATTCTTTTGAAGTACTGACGATAATAATCAGCCTCAAACGATTTTTCCCGATTTGTATTAGCTTCACTAAGCTATATTGAGAAAAAAAAAATTATTCTAGAGAAAACTTGTGGTTCTATTTAGTTCATAAAAGCAGTAATTTATGTTTTATTTCTATCAAATAAAGGACCAATTATCTTTATTAGTTTTAACTGATAAACAGTAAATATAAACTGCATAAAATCACATTTTTATATTTTTAAGTCAAATAATATTTACTGTAGATTTCTATCAGCATTCTCTATATAATTTATGAATCAAAACAATGAGATTTAAAGTTTCTTTTTAATTAAAGTAACATTTAATCATGTATGTGTGTATGTGTGTATGTGTGTGTGTGTGTGTGTATATATGTATATACATATACATATATATATATATATATATATATATATATATATATACATATTTAAGTATCAAAGAAATGATATTTAAATTATGAATCTTATCACTTTTTTAAGTTTTAGGAATGATAATTTAAAAAAAAGTTTAATGGAAAAATTAGAAGTAATCATTTTTCTCGCCATATGTAACATTTACAGCTGGAAAATTTAGGGGTGTGATTTGCTCCCTTTCCCTATTTGGAGGTGCAAAGTGCCATTTTCTTTTTAGGGGTGCCAAATGAATGTAATGCAACGGTGCAAATTAGAATACCCTTTTATTTTTAACAAAAATAGACTAAACTTCTTCTGTTTTTTTGTTATATATATATTATATATTATTATTAACAGAACCCTTTGTACTATTTATCCACGTTGATTTATGAGGCAATTGATAATAAATATCTAGGGGATCCTCGAAAATTTGCGTCTAGTAAAGTGTCACGCTATCAAGTTTTTGTTGTAAATTACAAAGCTTGTGGTTTTAGTAATGTGTAAATTGTTGGTAGTAGATTAACTGGAGACTGCAATTGATAGATCTAACTATATATCTTGTACCGTTTTTAAATGTTTTAAGGTTCAATTAAGTAACCATTGTGTGTGTGTAGGCTTTGTAAGCGTACTGATTCCTCAGATTTCTACTTGTAAATTGTAACACATTTGGCTAATAATTTTCTTTTTTACCTTTTTTGGTACCATTGTAATAAACTTAAGAGTTGAACAAATATATTAAGCTCTAATTTATATAATAAACCATCTATGTTTTGCAACAAGTCCCAGTACGCACAATTCAATTGAATGTAGTTGCTAATGTTCTTAGTTTGACAGTGGGTATTAACTATTAAGTATTTGCTGTTTAAAATACTTACAAGGATATTAGCCAGACAAGAAACGAGGTTGGTTTTTGCAATTTACCTGCATTATGTTTTGCCATCAAAATATATTTGTGCTTCATTCTTAGATTAACATGTATGTTGAACTTACTCGTACTAAAAAAAGCTAGCATTTATTTTACGACCGGAATATTATTCCTAACACAAACTCGACTCATATCTTTAGCCAAAAGAAATAAAAATACAGGCGTGATTATTGAAATATCAATCCGTTGATTTCTCTATATATTAGGCGAAACACATATCGTCATTACCCCCTTTCCCTCCAAAATCAAAACTATATCTATCTTGATCATTCTTATACGAATAATCTCCTTTCAAATAACATCGAGAATCAACACCACCGAGAAAAGAATTATTGACATCAATTTCGACATTAGTTTCGTCAGTAACCTTAATATTGCGCATGTAACATGTTTTATCATACTGGCCGTTTTCGTATACGCCACTTCCCATTTGAGGGCTACAATCTGCACCTGCTTATTATCTTGCATGGTTACAAATAATTCAGTTGGCCAATATCCAACATTTATCCAACCTGAACTGGGATTTAGATCCCGGATTGCAAGCCACCATCCATTTGACCCCTAATATGTAACGAGATAATTAATAAGCATAAGTTGAAAATTTAACATGTACTAAACTTAAATATATACTTCTTACGAACCCGAAATACTTTAATATGTAACTCAAATTGTTCTCCTTCATTGACGGAAATTTTATCAAATGCAAAGTACAAAGGTATTTGGTTACTGACGATGACAAAACCTTTACAATCTATGTTGTAACATCCTGAATTTTTAAACAGAACCTGGAAAAGTAAAAAAGTGAGTTTACAATTTTAAATGGAAAATACTCTTAGAGTTGATAGAAATTAGATATGTAAAATCATTTAATGTGCATACCTTCCATGATGTATATAGTCGAGTACGATAATCACCATATTTTTGTGGATTGACCTAAAAATTAAAATTATGAATTTTCATGAAGAACAATTATGTAGGAGTGGTTTTGAGGCACCTTTTGTTCGTATACTAATATTTCATAACATGCCATATTTTATATGAAGAATTTATCACCACAATTTTAAATGTATTTTACCATCCATCCCACTTGGATTTGTTCCTGCATCACCGGATCGCCACTTTCAAGAATTATTGTAGCTGAACTATATGTTTGGTCCGAACAAAGTTTGGGGTTTGCTATATTAATGTCAGCTCCAGCACTGTAGTATACCTTTTGGCTTGGAATTGTATAAATTCCTACAAACTATATATTATTTGAGTTAGATAAAGTCAATTCCATGGTAAATTAATCAATAATCTGAAATTGAGTTATGTAGCTTACTTCTACACCGTTAGCTTGTTGCAGTGAAGGAGAAAAATGATCCCTTGAATAATTTTTCTCCCTTCTAATAGGGACGGTTTCTTTAGGGCATCCTTTTTTCGACTTCCACAGTTTTCTAGAATCAAACCCGACGTTCCTTTGATAAGACTTCCTCGTTGTTCCTTCATAATGGAAATCATTAGAAAAATTCCGAGGTTTCATCTGCAAGAAAATAGGTGCGTACCAAGATTAGACCAAATATGCTAGCCTCATAGTCAGGATTTTGGACTTTTACACAGTCCTTAAGGGAATTAAACTGTGGTACGCATCTATTAGTGTATTACTTCAACGAAAAATTCTTATATTTAAAAATTAGGGATAAAAGCGTTAAACCTCCTATACTTAAAGATTATATTGATTGGTGCAAGAAGATGCACGAGCCATGTATGAATAATATTGTCACGTGCAGATGAAAAATCCCAATTTCTTTTATTTGATGGATTTTGATGATGAGGGGCGGTTAAAAAATACTTTTCGGATTGATGCTAGATCAAAAATTTCTTATGTTGCTTTTTGGAGATGTTATCATTTTTGACACAACATATTTAACGAATCAATATGATATGCCATTTGCACTTTTTGTGAGAGTAAACCAACACGACCAATCAACTCTTTTGGGATGTGGTTTGCTAGCACATGAAACTATTAAATCATTTGTTTGGTTGTTCAAAGCATGGTAACTTGTATGTCTGTTCGTGCTCCACTTTCCGTAGTAACTCATCAGTGCATGGCGATGCAAAATGCCATTTCTCAAGTGTTTCAGAAAACTCGACAAAGATTTTTCTTATGGCCCATTATGGGAAAAAAAACTACAAACATTAAAAGGATTCACTGAGTATAATCCAATTAAGCATGCGATAAAAGTGGATGTTTATTATTCATTGAAATCAAATGAATATGAATTAACTTGGAAAGAAATGGCTAATGGTCATGGGTTGGAAGACAAGGATTGACTCCAAATTCAGTTATTTTTGTACTTAACACATTTGTAATGGTACAATGATTTTTTTTTTATATTTAATTTAAAACAGTAATAACTATATATAAAGAATTATTAAGTGTTTGGGCAATATATGTTTTTGTTTGTGCTTGCTATCTAATTATACAAGATATTGGTGATATACATTCAAAATTTTCTTCATCTTTATATTAGAAATATTTATTTTTTATATTATAAACGTGATAACATAATGAAATATTTATTTTTTATATTATAAGTGTGATAAAACAATTAACATAATATTTTAATGAGGTATTTAACATAATGCCCAACAATTGTTGTACATAGTTAACATAAGGCCTAAAATCACTAGTAAAAATTGCAAATATTCTATAAATAGTAAAAATATCAAAAGTAAGTAAATAGATTTGTAACCTTTATGTGAAATGAAACTAAAAAAAGTATATTTGTAAATTTTATTTCAACTATCTTATTGATTAGTGTTCCGACAAGCTTCTAATGTTTTTACCTAATTAAGGAAAAAAAATAAATTTTGAGAATTTATAACTATAAACTTGTTAAAATAAATCAATAGTTCAAAATATAAAATATCATGTGTAATTTGAGTATTTGGATGGTGAAAATAAATGAATTATTAATATATCTCATTCAACGTTAAAATAATATTTGATCATATTTTGAGAAAAAAAATACACAATTACCATTATATTTAACGTTTGACTAACGGTCAAATGATGGATATGCAAAAATGAGGTATTTGCTGAAGTCTGAAACCTCATAGGAAATGGATGAAAAACACCGATATATTGACTAAGATTGCATCACAATACTAAATTGTTGAAGGATTTTAAGCGTATAATCAATTTTAGTAAGAGAGTGAATCAAATCCCTAGAATAACGAAATAGAGGATTATGAAAATATTATCATTTGACTTTTACAGGCTTTGACTAACAAGGGCAAATTAGAGAATTTAATAAAATTGCCAATATTCTTTGTTCAGGTAATATAGGTGGAAATATAGGTTGAAGGTTCGATGCGTTTTACTCTATTAATTAACAAGTAACGACAAACATAATATTGAATCAACTTACCTCGAGTTTGTGATTCCGAAGAGCGGGATGCTTAAGCGAGTCTTGCTTGTGCACATCAATGCAGTCATAAATATCACCATACACCGTCTGCAGTTACATATATTAATCATAACGTAAATTAGAAATATACGAAACTTTATCATATGATATAGTATAACTATAACAAAGGCATAAAGATCAATATAATACTTCGATGCTTAAAACACCGGGTATGGTAGTATGCATGTCTTCCCAGATCTCTTCATGAATCCTAACACCTTTCGCTGCAAAAATTAAAACAGTAAGTGTTGAAAGAAACAAGTTAAGCAAAAGAGAAGTCATAGCTTTTGATGATGGAGTACGAGGAGTGCAAACTGGCTCCTACTATGCATATATATAACGGACTTCAAACCTATATAGTATATACTAATTAATCATATTATTTCCCTTCCACATCCGTGACAATTAATTCCCTTCAATCTGATTTTCTAAATAAGCTTTATTTATTATGAAATAACTGAAAATCCCATTTCTATACACCATTTGTTAACCATCCAACGACAACATTAATTTATTACAATTACTACCCTCTGATCTTAGCATTATTTATTTCCTACATTAATTCACTTATTAAATTATACTGTTCCCTTTCTTATAGTAATATCTAGAAATGAAAATTCCATCGTGAATCTGAGATACAGTCAATTCTCCTTGATTTTACTAATGATTTCCTAAACGGTCTCCCTTATCTTACAGACGCAATTTATGTCTGTATGACATAAACCTATAAAAATAAGATGTTTTATTTTGCGGTCCCGCTCATCTTACAGACACAATTTATGTCTGTATGACAGAAGCCAATAAAAATAAGATGTTTTATTTTGTTTAGGTCTCTTCACAATTTAAGTTCCACTAAAACTACCCCATAATTATTTAAAAACTTTTACAATTCTCCATTGATGATTAAAATATCCTCATGACAGGATTTAATCAACAAACATATATTAAAGTTAAAACAAATCAAAGGACATTTTCTAAATCTTTAATCAAACTACAATTGCTTAGTTTAATTTTTAGACTGTACAAATGATATCTAAGGAAAAATATAAATGTTCCCAAATTATGCTTGCACAGCAAAAAATTGTACTATACTGAAGCCAATTACCATGTTCATACCCACAAATGTAACAGTTTTATTTCAACACACACTTGTAATTTCACGTGACCATGGAGTCTCGCGGTCTTTACTTGCGCACCTCTTAACTTGTCTATTTCTAGTCAAATGAAGTAAAAAGAAACTGACATTAAGCGAGAAGTAAACCAATTGGCAAGATTTGAAAATTCATCGAGACTACTTGGATGCATTTTTAAAGATCAATATTTTTGTGCATATTACCATCTATAACGAATTCAACGTTGAATACATAGGTGGTGTTTGCAAATGCTTATAAAAGGAGCTTGTTCAATACTTATGCTTAAAGCCACTTTAAGTGACTTTTAATAAAAAGTCGGGAGTGTTTGCAAATCTTTTGAAAAAGCTATTTAAATCATTAATTGGGTGTTTGCAAAAATTAAGGAAAACTAACTTTTTTATTTAAAAACCTTTCAAAAATAACATAATTCCAAAAGCAGTTAGGGAAGCACCCCTGGGCATGCTTTTGCGGCTTGTGCTTTTTCTGACTTTTTTTTAGACAAGAAAAAGCAAAAGTCAGCATTCCAAACACTAAAAATGTGCTTTTGCGGCTGCAAAAGCCAACAAGCTCCTTTTATAAGCATTTGCAAACACCACCATAGTGTTGAACACCTTCACGGCTTCACCTACTCAAATCTTGCCATATGCGTACATATTGCTTCTATATATGTATATATAATATAATTGTAACACAACGAAGAAAATTTGATGGAAAGACTATAGAGAAAATGTTAAAATATGAAGAACACTTAATTAGAACTAAAAGATTGAATGATTTACAGAGAGAATCTGTTAACTAAAGCTAAAGAATTAGAACTCAAAACTTAAACAAATCACCAACTAATCCTCTATTTATAGAGGTTGTTAGGAGCGTCTAAAACTAAACTAACTACTCTAACCGCTAACTAACTAAATTAGGCAAGAGCCGTTAGCTAAATAACAATAATTTAAAAATACTTTCCAAAATTGGAAAGTTGTAAATTACAAAATTTAAGACCCCCCCTCAAGAGGGGAATGAATATCAATGATGCCCATCTTGGACATCATCTTCTGAAATGGTTGAAGAGAGAGCGATTTAGTGAGGATATCTGCAATTTGATGCTCATTTGACACATGAATCACTTTGACTAAGCCTTGATGCACCTTCTCTCTCACAAAGAAGCAATCAATTTGTATATGTTTGGTCCTTTCATGGTGGACTGAATTGACTGCTATACATTGAGCACTCTTATTGTCTGTAAAAAGAACTGGTATTTTGCTTTGTGTTATTGAAAAATCCTTCAGAAGTTGAGTAATCCAGATCATCTCACAAGTGGTGGTGGCAAGTGCTCTGTATTCTGCCTCAGTTGAGCTTCTGCTCACTGTAACTTGCTTCTTTGCACGCCATGAAACAAGGGAATCACCAATGTAAATGGAGTAACCAGTGATGCTCCTTCTGGTAGAGGGACAAGAAGCCCAATCACTGTCTGAAAAACCTTTGATGTGAGGTTCATTCTTTGCTGGATAGAATAAACCTTTGCCTGGAGAAGATTTGATATATCTGAGGACTCGGTGAGCTGCATCAAGGTGTGATATGGTTGGTTTGGACATATATTGTGTGAGGTATTGCACACTGAAGCTCAAGTCAGGCCTTGTTATGGTCAAGTACAGCAGTCTTCCTACCAATCTTCTGTAAGTTTCTGGTTCAGTGAGAAGAGGTGAATCTTCAGGTTGAAGTTTGGTAGAAGAGTCCATAGGTGTGTTGCTTGGTTTAGATGCCAGATATCCTGCTTCTTTTAATATATCCAATGCATATTTTCTCTGGCATAAACTGATTCCCTTCTGACTTCTTGCAATCTCAATTCCAAGAATGTATTTTAGAGTCCCTAAATCTTTGATGGTAAACTGATCATCTAAGTGTTGCTTGATGTTATTAATTTCTGTCATATCATTGCCTGTGAGAATTATATCATCTACATACACACACAAAGCAGTGAAAGAACCTTTAACATTTCTAAAGAATAAAGAACAATCAGAAACACTTTGAGTATAACCATAGGTAAGAAGGCAAGTAGTGAGTTTGTTATTACATTGTCTTGATGCTTGTTTTAATCCATATAAACTCTTCTTAAGTAAACAAACTCGATTGTCATTAGGAGAACAATATCCAGGTGGAGGTTTCATGCAAATCTCTTCATCTAAATCTCCATGTAAAAAAGCATTATTAACATCAAGTTGATGCAAAAACCATTGATTAGAAGCAGCTAAGGATAATAAAACTCTGACAGTGGTGATCTTAGCAACTGAGGAAAAGGTGTCAAAGTAATCTAAACCCTCCTCTTGGGTGTAACCTTTAGCAACAAGCCTGGCCTTGTACCTTTCTATAGAGCCATCACTCTTATATTTAACCTTATAAACCCATTTACATCCTATACAATGTTGACCATCAGGTAAATTAGTGAGTGTCCAGGTTTTAGTTTTCTCAAGAGCAGATAGTTCCTTTTGCATAGCCTGTTTCCATTCAATGTGTTTACTAGCCTGAGTATAAGTTTTAGGTTCAGTAATATCAGATATAGAAGTAACAAATGCTTTATGATCATTACCTAATCTTTCTGTAGAAACATAGTTCTGAATAGGATATCTGATAAAATTAGCTTTATGAATGGAAGGAGGCAATTGATAATCATAGCTATTAAGGTATGCAGGAGGATGAACATTCCTAGTAGATTTTCTAGGAGCAACATGATGATCAGGAACAGATACAGGAGCTAATTTATCAGAAGGAATAGGAATAATCAAACCAGGAACAGATTCTTGCTCTGTAACAGTAGGAACTGAAGATGTGGAATTGAACTCAAGATTTTGTTGAGTATGACTATCATCTTGAGGAATAGGATAAGTATCACTGCATGAAGAATCAGCAAGAGAAGGAAGATGTTGAGTAACCTCATGTGGAGCTGGAGAATCTGGAACAGAGAATGAGATAGAATCATTAGAAACAATATTAGGATTTGGTGGATCCTGAGGAGGAATATGAGGAACATGGTTCTGTAATTCCAAAGGTCCAATGAAAGAATCAGTACAAACTCTAATGTTATGATCATGAGACAGAGTATGTAAAGGAGTCTTCACTTCTGTCCTAAAGGGAAATTCAGTCTCATAGAACTTAACATTTCTAGAAATGAACACCTTAGAAGTCTCAATATTAAGTAATAGATATCCTTTAGTTCCTCTAGGATAACCAAGAAAAACACATGCTTGACTTCTAGGTTCAAACTTATTTCTGTGAGCATTGAGAGTAGCAGCATAGCATAGGCAACCAAAACTCTTTAATTGATCATAATCAGGTACTTTGTGAAACAAAAATTCATAAGGAGTTTTGTTATTAAGCACATAAGAAGGCAAACGATTAATGATGAATGCTGCAGTGGAAACACAGTTAGTCCAATACTTAATATGAATATTAGATTGAAACTTGAGAGCTCTAGCTACTTGAAGCAAATGCTGATGTTTGCGCTCAACTAATCCATTCTGTTGAGGGGTCTCCACACAACTAGTTTGGTGGATAATCTCATTCTTAGTGTAGAAATCATTCAGGAAAAACTCAGTGCCATTATCAGAACGAATAATCTTAACTTTAGTTGAAAACTGAGTTTCAATGAGAGCACAAAATTGAGGTAAATGGATAGAAACATCAGATTTGTTCTTAAGAAAATAAATCCAAGTGCAACGAGTAAAGTCATCTACTATAGTAAGAAAATATCTATAACCATCATGAGATATCACAGAAAAAGGGCCCCAAACATCACAATGTAATAAATCAAAAGCAGCAGAAGTTATAGAAACACTAATAGGAAATGTATTCTTCTTTTGCTTAGCAAGATGACAAGTATCACAATGTGCTTTATTATGAACAATACTGGATGAAATTTGAGGTATACAAGCAAGTTTCTGAGTAGAAGTATGTTCTAAACGATGATGCCAAACATCAAAATTAACAACAGAATTACAGATAGAATGAGGAACAATGTTTGAAACAGAATAAGATTTCAGTAATGAAGGAATCTCTAGCAAGTATAAGCCATTCTTCATTCTAGCAAAACCAATCATCTTCTTGGTTTGAATGTCCTGCAATATACACTGATCAGCAAAGAAACTTAAACAAAGATTAGAAAACTTGGTTAGCTTAGAAACAGAAAGTAAGTTGAATGAAAACTCAGGTACAAAAAATGCATTTTGTAAAACTAAACTATGAGCTAAAGTAATATTGCTAACTAGTGTGGCATGAGCAGAGTTATTATTAGGTAAACCTATAGGAACATTGACATTTTTAGCATTAGATGGAAACATGCTAGGTTCACAAAGCATATGGTCTGTAGCTCCAGAGTCTAAAATCCATAGTTTAGAAGGATGTAAAGTAGAAGGAGTAATAGTAGAACAAACTCTATGAAAAGTACCCATAGTGGCAGTGGCTGCAGTGTGATGATAAGGAAAGTCCGCAACTGAATTAGCAGGACTCTTAGGAGCATTAGGAGCTTGAGCCTTAGTCAGAGCCATGAGTTTATCATACAAGTCCTGTGGAATCTCCACTTTGGCAGAGTGAGGCTCTGTCTGAGGTTGATCATCAGTGGATTGAACCAAGTTAGCAACATGATTAGGAGCTTGGCGTTTCCCTGTAGGTCCATCCCAACCTAGAGGGTAGCCAATGATCTGAAAACACCTGTCTATGGTATGACCAGTGAACCCACAATGGGTGCACTTAAGTTTCTTCTTATCTTTAGGATTCTTGACATATTTGTTCTAAAAAACTCCAGAAGTAGGAGGAGCAGAGGGCCTATACTGATTTGGAGCTTTAGAGAACATAGCAAAAGGCTCAGCAACAACAGAAGTGTGCAAGTTTCTTTGATTTTCTTCTTGCATAAGCATTGAGTACACCTTACTCAAAGAAGGTAAATGAGAGATCAAGAGGATCTGACTCCTCAAGGCATTAAAAGAATCATTTAAACCAATCAGAAACATCATCACACAGTCAGATTTTTGTAATTCTAGCATGTTCTTGTTGACATCACAAACACAATTGCCACAACTACAAGCAACAATTGGCCTCTGTGACACAAACTCATCCCAAAGTGTTCTAAAAGAGTTATAATAAGTAGTAATGGACATAGAACCCTGTGAAATAGTGGATAAGGATTTTTGTAACTGATAAACCCTCGATCCATCAGTTCTATCATAACGAGTTTTCAACTCCAACCAAACATCAATAGCAGAAGTAAAATACAGCAAGCTATATCGAATGTCTTTAGAGACAGAGTTTAATAACCAAGAGAGTACCAGACTGTTGGCTCGTTTCCAACAGGTTTGTTCAACAGGATCTTCATCGCCTGGCATAGGAAGAGTTCCATCGATGAAGCAAATCTTGTTTTTGATATTCAGTGCCATCTCCACACCTTTAGTCCATGAGATGTAATTGTCGCCATTGAAGATGTCACCAACAATTGACGATCCAGTAAAATCATGTGTACCGAGATAATACACCGATGTTGAATCCTCAGACGGATTCTTTGTGCGAGACAGAGCAGAATCAGGAGGAGCGCTCATGATTAATCAAATCGGATCAAAAAATCGCAAGATGAATTTTGACCTAAATTGCAGAGAAAATCGCCAAATGCGCAGATAAACCGATCAAATTGATCACAACAGAGAGATGAATCGATCAATCGGAACGATTTGAAACAAAAAAAACGAACAAAAATTGAAATCGGCAGCGGAATAAAAATCAGATCGTGTTCCCAGTGAATGATAATGTTAAAATATGAAGAACACTTCATTAGAACTAAAAGATTGAATGATTTACAGAGAGAATCTGTTAACTAAAGCTAAAGAATTAGAACTCAAAACTTAAACTAATCACCAACTAATCCTCTATTTATAGAGGTTGTTAGGAGCGTCTAAAACTAAACTAACTACTCTAACCGCTAACTAACTAAATTAGGCAAGAGCCGTTAGCTAAATAACAATAATTTAAAAATACTTTCCAAAATTGGAAAGTTGTAAATTACATAATTTAAGAGAAAACGAGAATATAAAATGAATCATTTCACTCAATCCAGTACGCGCTTCATTTCGTTAGGCAACGGATAAATTGCCATAACAGCTATGGTACTATATCACAGAGAAGTTAAATCATGTGTTTGTTCTATACTTGACTTGAGATATTTCCATGAAAAAAGGGCTTTAAAAGTGCCGTGTAAACGATGAGACTTATTGCTATATCAATATGAAGAAGCCTAATGAAACAGAACCCCAAATGTTTTCACAAGCTCTTATCAAAAATTGCCCATGCAAAGTTGTATTTACTCAGCACCAGTTAGGTGTATGGTGTATGTACTCAGCAGCAGTTAGGTCAATCCTAAGTAGTGTTCTGTATGTTGTATGTACTCAGAAGCAGTCAGGTGAATCCTAAGTAGTGTCATGTTTTTCGTATCTACTCAGCAGCAACCGAGTGAATCCTAAGCAGTGTCCTGTCATTCAAAGTACAATAAATTACAAATTATGCATAACTGAGTCTAAAATCCAAATAAATCTGCAAACAAGATGCTTGTATTTGAATACCTGAACTTGTTGGAGTTCCTCAAGTTCGATTCTTATCTCAGTGAAAGAAGGCCGGTTAGTAGGCAGGGTATCCCAACATCTCTGCATCAAATCTAATAGCTTCGGATGTGCACTTTCCGGCAGTTCTGGTCGAAGACCCTGGCGCATACAAAATAAACGTACGAGTCAAGATGCATACACAGGTGATTGGTCATGAACTCGATGAGCGACGACTGAATTCTAGACTTAGGTTCACTTAATTAGTTATTTCCGGATAACCTTTGACAAACAGGTTTGGTGAAGTGGAAAGTTGCTCCTACCAGAAGTTATCTTCACATTGGGTTTAAAGATATGCAGTTTTGTTCCATAAGCATTAAACAAATAGCAAGGTACTCAAAACTTCTTTCTCACTCCTAGTGCCTTACATTCAAGTAGAATTAAAGCAAGAGCACAAACAAGATAATGTAACAACATACCATCAAAAATTATTTGGTACATCCGTTTAACAGGCAGGCTAGGCAAAACTTGTGAAAGAGAAGTTCACAGACCTGTCTCACGCCCAGGGCAGCTTGTAGAGGTGTCATGGTGCTGTAAGGAACCTGCAAGTGAAAAATAAATAGGATTAAATCCTTTTATGTATATAAACTGTAAGGTGTTTTTTAAGGGATAATTTTCATTTATCAAGACAGATATCTGAGAGAGACCTTGGCCGTCATAAGCTCCCAAAGAACTATAGCAAAACTAAACACATCGGCTTTTTGATCGTACTGTTGATGATTCAACACCTGTGAGGAGCAAAACACTATCTGTTAAATAGAGCCAATGGTCAATATAGAGACCATAAAGAAAGATTTGTGATGCACATATATCAACCAAGTTATCCAAATTGAAGACGACAATGTCTAAACCTCAAAGCAAACCACTATATTAAGATAAGGTAGCTCATGGAGAAATAAAAAGTATTAGAAAGCATTTGGTGCTACTTGGAATAATAACAATTATCTATGAAGTATAACAATTAATATTAAGATATAGGGCCAGGTAATTGTTAAATCTATTGCCCCCAGTAAAGTTTTGTCGTAAAGGATAGGGGCGTGTCGAGCACATACCTTTACCTTCCAGTAGATACGTTACCAACAAGTATTGAATATAGGCACTGATTGTACTAAGTGGATTTCAGATGGAGATTACTAATATTAAGAAGACAGGGAACAAGTCTATGTTCATTCATGTTTTTGCTATGCTAATAGTTTCACATCTTTAATGAGAAAGAAAGACTAAAACGATAATTCGAACCAGTGAATCAGAAAGATCTGCTCGATGCGATAATTACACATTATCGAATAGTGAAAAGGGTAAATGTTTTTACCTCAGGTGCCATCCATTTATATGTTCCAGTCTCTGCTGTCATCACCCCACCCCTATCCTGGAAGCGAGCAATTCCAAAATCTGCCACTTTAACAACCTAGAAACAAACTCTCACACTGAGCAAGTAATTTATTAGGGAAACTCAAAAGCACCTGTATTGGAATTGTAGAAACAGTTCACAACATAGGGTAACACTGAATCAAAATCAAGATTCGACAAGGGAATATTGAAATATCATGAAAGTAACTCACTAGCAGAAGGAAGCAAATGACCATGTTTAACAATATGACATCAAGTCCATGTGAACTCAACAAAACCTTGTGATGGACTGCGCATCTTCTACTCCTAACCAAGCAAAACTGGACATTCTAATTCATAATTCAGTATTCACTATACCAGGCCATATAACCATCTTGTGCGGCTCACAAGCTCTATTATCAAAACCATCATGAATGTGAGAAATCCAATAGAGAACACAGAAAAAGCTGAAAACATTGTTTCCGTAGTAACAGTCCATGCAAAATCTGTACTATCATTCGAGGAATAAGATTTCTGTTATATGAACTCACATCGCAAGCATCCAGGAGTAAGTTTGCCGCTTTCAGATCCCTGTGTATAACTTTCATTTGGTGTAGGTATTCCATCCCTTTGCAGATATCAATTGCAAACTTCAGCAACTGAGGGAGCTCCAGGGTAGTATTATCAAGCAAATACTTGTAAAGGCTTCCTCTGGGCATGTACTCTAAACACAAAATCACCAATGAGATGAATAAAATTGTAGAGGATTCTAAAATTTGTCAACAAGAAAAGAAAAGTTAGCAAAGTAGTGAGGTGACTGTAAGATGAAAAAGCAGAAACATAAATACCAATGACAAACAAACGTAATTTGACATAGCAGCCATTAATCCTAGAGTCAAGGTGGGGGATGTGCAAGTTCAAAATATTCTTTTAGCTAAAGTCTAGATTCCATGATATTTAATTGATTGCAGAACATTTGAAGGAATTAAAGAAATAAAAGAAATGTGGTGATTTTTTGTTTAGGGGAGAGAGCACCCATACCTGTCACTATGCAGAAATGTGGCGGCTTTGTGCAAGCACCGATAAAGAGTACTACGTTCTCATGTTGTAGTTGTCTGCATGAAACAAACACAAAAACTGAGATATCACTTCTGGATTTAAAAAATCTAAAAATAAAAATCTACAAGTTTCATTACAAGCAGATTGTATTAATACAGCTTTACTTTCAAATGCCGCAGTTCAACAACTTGATATCTTTGACATATGTTCTATCTTTTAATTTTGGGGGTGGAGTGTGAGTTAAGTTAAAAGTTGTAAATTAATCAATAAAAACGAAACTTGTATTTGTCATCAATATATTTGTGGTTCGCACCTAAAAATAAGAAAATAGAACAAAAACTAATTCAACTGAAAACAGTTAGTTATAGGAATACAGTGACAGAAACGATGAATTATGCTTAAAACTACTGCTCTGTCCCATAAAACTCAGAGTCTAAATACATTTGTGAATGGGCATTAAAAACAAATGGACACGCAGAAGCAGCACAAGCACTGTCACGTAAAATATAACCATTGATACCACATCCATCTATCTGCGAACTTGGTTGTGATTTGTACATTGCAACCCCCCCCCCCCCCCCCCCCCCCCGGTACGAAAACAGTATGTATAAAAGCACTTAGTACATCACATAGAACTTTTACATTCTATACTATCAATTGCATGTTAAAAGAAAATTTTGTGCAGCGTGTATGTGTTTCACTTAAAATATGCACAAAACCATGTCAGTAAGATCACCATAATATAGATCCAATTATAATGTGAGTCCACTGTCTTGGGACTGTTTCTTCCCAGGAATGTTTAATTCTCTTCTTAATTATATTGGGTTCATCTGCCTGTCTTGGTTGTTTATATGACATTCTAAAACCTAGATTGGCTCACCACTAGAAGAAAGTTAGCTTAACAGAAAACAGAAAGAAAGCACAGTAGCACCAAATTGAGAATTGAGGACACTCTTTTCAACTTGGCATATACATTTTTAGACATGTCATGAAAGAGAAACCTCCTAAGCTGTTTCTTGATTATCCCAAAGTATACAAAATTTACTGCAAACAAAATGGAGTAATTTACTAGAAATTGAATGTAAGCTATATAAGAAAGCAGAAGTTGATATACCCTAAGATAGCAACTTCCTGTTGAAACTCAACTTTCCGTGACAGATTCAACTGCTCAGACTTAAGGACCTTAATGGCAACATCCTGAGCAAGATAGCGTCCTCGATACCTTGTGATTGAAAATGCATGATGTTAGTGCACAATTTACAATTGAAATAGAGTAAATAAACAACTTCAGTATATTGATATGAACTAACTGATCTCCACAAGATCCATCAGCGATTTTTTCTCCGATGTTCAATAGTCTCCAATCTATTTCCCAATCTTCATCATTTGATTCATCGAGAACTGATTGAGAGTATGAAGAACCAGATGATCCCTGAATAATATAAAGCAGAGAACAAATGATACAACATTAATTTGCAGAAGAAAATAGCAAATTAAATGCTCCAAAAGAAAGAAAAACAATTGAAAGAACAACTTAGAAGTTACAAGTCCTAAGCAAGTATTACAAGCAAATGAGAAGGGAAGAGAAATATAGTCAACATGTAATAAACAAAAGTTTATAAAGGTGCAGTCAATTTGATCAAAAATATGTTCACAACTGGAAACTATTACGCCCAAACATTATGGTCTAAAGAAACTCGTCTAACGTTGACCACATGAATCTCGTATTCTTTTTCAACAAAAACCATTGCTTAAGTAACAGAAGAAAAGAACTTTTCTAAGGAAACTTCCGATGCTTCTTCCTCTAAGTGGCAATGCTATGTTAATCACATATCGTAAACTTGCACATTGATTTCTGCAAGCTGACCATCTCAGGTGTATGTCAAACAATTAATTTTCAGCGCTCTACTTAAACCATTTGAGATTTAAAAGCTTTATTGCACATTCTTTGAGAATTTGATAGGATTACTAATAGCTCTACATGAGTAATTTTGGTGACAAAACTTATCAAGAATACCAAGGAGCTGCAACGCAATGTATCATAGATGCAATAACATAGCGCATATTAGATATTACTTACCTTGCTTACTGCAATTGCTTTTCTCATTGCATCACATAAATCCTCTGTTTCCTGGTACAATATTACGTAGTCGTAAAATATTCATACAAAAAAATCCTCATCATGGAAATCTCAACATCCATCATGTAACATCCGCCAAAATTGAATGTGAGCAAATTAATACCACTCGAGGCTTCAGCAGCATGCATGTCCTTTTTTAGTTCTGGCTTGTGTCCAGAACAAATAGGTATAATTTATTAATAACTATCAATTATTTTGACTTCCACTACACTCCAACCCAACCATCTTAACCACCACAACCACACCACCCCACCCCCCAAAAAGGAAGAAAATAATAGTAATAACTGAAATTAAATTATACAAATACTGGCAGCTTCCTCCATTCCATCCACACCAAGTTATAACTTAGAACTACAATAACCAATTCTAATACTGTAAGAATTACAAAATTGGAGAATGTGAAACAAGAAAAACTAAAGCCAGATCTTATTCAAACTATGGACCATGACTCCAAAAGGACTTTACTAACCAAAACACCTTCGGTTCCGAAGCAGAGTTGATTCATCGTGTGCAACAAAACTAGGTCAGTATTTAATTAGAGAATACAAAGATACAAACAATTGACAACCTATACATATAGTGATACCCAGTGAAAGTGGAATTACAACTAAGATATTCACTGATTAGAACGCAAATATAAAGTAGTTAAAATAATCTACATTTGAATCATAAAATTCTTCAGTGGCGCTATTTAATCATAGTATCATATGCATCACAATTCTTTTGATGCTAGTTTTGAGGACAAAGAACATAAAGTAATATTCATTCTAAGTATTTGTTCCAACATTTGCCTGAAACCTTATTAGATAATTTTTTTAAAACATCGTTCCTCTGTGTAAAAACTAAAACACCAGCAGCAGCAATTATAAAGATGATATTATATTGTTGTTGTTATATGTATTTTAGATGGCAAAGAATCTAAACTCAACCTAATCCAAGTAAGCAACCATGGAAAATCCTTCGATCTAAGTTTTACCGTAAAAAAATTCCTCTATTTGGAACCATTATGCAGCTGACTCTATTGTAGAATCATGTACAATTATTGGTTTATTTAGAATGAATATACGAGGTTCCAAAATGCATAGTTTCTTGGGCAGCCGTCGCTATTCCAGAAAATTTAAAATCTTAGATTTTGAGATTGAACATAGGATCATGAATTTCATAAAGTAAACCAACGATACCTCAGAACACCATCCGTCAACAACAAAAACATCTAAAGAGTAGCCATCTTCTGTAGAAAATACTTGAGCTTCACGGATGTTAAGTCCTACTTCAGAGAGCAAAGCAGAGAGCTGCAAGAGAAAGTAAAAGGGTTGTCAATAAAGACGGGACAGAGGTAGTTTCAAGGAGCCGTTTCCGAAATTACTATAAATGACATTGAATTAAGTGATTATATATTTCCATTGTACTTTATAAAAAGACCATATTGAGGTTTGACGAATGATGAATAATATTCTTCCAAATATGCCATGAAGAGAGTGACACAAGAAAGGAGGAAGAAGCAGAGGAAGAGTATAATATAAAGAGGGGAAAAAAAATGAAACAAACACCATAAATGACTGCTCAAACTGTTGAGCTCAACAGACACGTCACACTGAAGCATCCTCCCATTGGAGGATAACGAATCGCAAATTTTGAAAACTTGGAAGTCAAGAATCAATGACAGAGGTAACAAAGCAGAGAAGTTTTATTAATTTACCTGACTAAGAAGCTTGGGCTTATCAAGAGTCGAAAATATTACTTCATGAATGGGTTTGTGAGAAGCTTCTTGCCTGCACAATGTATCTAGATAGTGAGTTTCTTTATAAAAACACAACCAAGTATTACTGCTATTATGTAGTCAGGAGCGTAAAACATTATATTAACCTAAAGAATGATAAGATTCAACTGTTAGCACAGTACACACACACAACATATTCAAGAGATAGAAAAGGCTCCACGAAGTCTAGGCCACAAGATCCATCAAGCACATTAGACATAATGACGCTAACTGATGCCTTTAGTTGGACAGTAAAAATCTTATTATACTAGCTTCTTTTGACGGTCATCAGAGTGAAAATGCATTGGTCCCGATTTCATGGACTCCCACGGAAGGAGTTTCCATTGTATGTCTAGGATCCAATCATTTGAAACCCTTGGAAAGGTAAGCCTTATTGTAGTTGAGACCATAAACTATCAAATAGGAAGACAAAAAGTTCAAAAAATCGATGTGAAAATCATTAGAGAATAGTTCCAAGAAATTACTTTCTGGTAGAATCTACAGCAAGCGTGTCCCTGTTAATGTCACTTGGGTTCTCCTCAACATTCAATTTTAGATCCTCAAGCTTAGAACAAGTGTCCAAGTCACCCCTGGAATTCCTGATACAAATTTTAGTCAAAAATATGAAAATACCCAGAGCAAGTGGCGTATATACAAGGTAAAAATATGGAATGTGGACCTTAGCAAGCAAAAGAACCTTATCTAAGAAGGTGATGAAATTACTTTTAACCATGCACTTAATATTACAAGACACAGGTACTTGTGAGATATTTAGTCATTGTCGAACCTCTCAAGCTGGTCGAAGGCAGGAGAACTTGAAGCTTGTCCACCATCAAGATCATCCGCTACAGAGGGAACATTCTGGACGAGGATACACACAATAGTTGTATGCATGATACATAAATTGATGAACATTGAAAAATGTTTAATTTTGCAGACAAAATAATCAAATTTTAAGAACCAACTTTCCCAGTAATCTAGTGAAAGGGCAAGGGTCGGCACAATTATTGCACATGCTAGCAACAAAACTTTGTTATCATCCTGACGGCCACCAATTGGCTTAAAGAAGAACTAGGAACGTCCAATAATTAGACATCACCTTCAAGATACAATACTATTCCCTATCAAGCTAAAGGTGGACTCTCAAACTCTTTCAGGATGTGTGCTACCAATAATTAGACATCACCTTCAAGATACAATACTTATTTATGGATATGGTCTTCTGCCATTATTTCTCAGGCACTGGCTAAGTAACAACTTCAGTGAAATTTCTCCTCCTAATTATCCTTCATCTCAAAGCCAGTGGGTACAAAGAAGGAACGAGTTACCATCCTCTGAATGCTTGTTTTCGATATTATGTTTGCCTAAAAGCATCTTCAACTGGTCATTTACTGAGTTGACTAAATGATTCTAAACTTGGAACCATGTCAAGATTATTTAACTCGAAAGAATGGGTTTTATAATGTTTATAATTTTGTGTAGAACTTATTACAGTTGTCCCCTCCACTCATCTATATTCTTTAAGCTGTTTACTCTCCCCTTCCACTCATCAAAATATAGAACTATTCAGATCTTTTCAATAGAAATATTCAATTGAGGTTCTCATCTACTTCCTATTTAAATTAACAAACTTCAAACATATTGCAACTAGTATGTTGTCATTTTGAATATAAGCTGATTCCACTCACTTATAAGGCATTTTTCATTGTTTCAAACAAAAGTGAGGTTTCAAATTCAAAATAGAAGGATAGCGAGTATAACAAAAAGTTTATACCTTCAGAAAACGAATATGAAAAACGGGCTGATTATCAGGATCCTCAGCACTAGCAAGAAGCTCCTGGTGCAACAACACATCTTCCACTTTGTCCATATTGATATACATCAAATAGCTGAAACAAAAAAAAAAAAAAGAAAAAAAAAAAGATACCAGAAATAATCAAGTTCAAGAAGCTGAATGCCACAAACACAATTGAGAGATTGTATAAAAACGATATATAATTAATACAATTAGATATGAGCAACTATAACTCCACCGCAAAGCTACTTGGTTAGACTACACCCCCACCACATAAGTTCAAAATGAATTACTTAAACAAACAAAAAGAATCAACAAGAATAAGATTGTTCAGACCAAGAACATAGTCAAGGATGCACATACCGAAAAGAACAAACTAATAATTTCTACAGAAACAAACATCATCAAGAACTATTCAAATTTCCAGCTCTGTTCCAGTTTACAACATCAAAATCCTATCAATTCCAGTAAACAATGTCAAAAACAATTAACTATACGTTAATTCAGTCAAGTGCTAGAGCAGAATCCATAGATACACTTATAATTATACACATATAGTTACATTAATCCAAGTTTCTTTAGTAAATTGTAAATCTGAACTTTCCCAAGCATACCATCACACACAATTCATTGACTAACACACGCACAAAAACAGAGTAACAAACAATTTGTGACAAGTCCATGTATGTAAACTTCCTCTAATACATTCTCACTAACACATCATATGATCATACATCGAAATCCTAGCTCAGTTCCAGTACACTAGTATATTTCCTTCAAAAGCAATCCAGATGCATATACACACAAAAATACACTAATTCACTACAGCAAAATTCACAAACACTAACAGTTAAACTCTTATAGTCAGATTAACCAATTTCTTCAGTATATTGTAAAGCCGAACTTCCCAAAGCGGACTATCAGTCACAACTCATCGACAAATACACACACAAAAACAGAGAGCAACAAACAATACTAAACAATACAATCTCACTGACACATATATCAAATCCTAGCTCAATTTCAGGCACGAGTACATTTCCTTCAAAAGAAATCCACGTGCATATACATACCTTACTACAACCGCTCGCTAGAGCAGAATTCATAGATACAAACGTGTGTTACGTTGTAGAAACCAGAAACACACAGAAACTACGAATTTGCAACAAAATCAAACGATTCAACGCAATCGCAACTAAAATTTCCTCTACTACACTCTCACTGACTCACACACCAACACATGTGATTCAACTAAACGAGAAAACACACAAAAAAACGCACAGCAACAAACAAATTTCAACAAATCAAACGATTCAACAAAATCGCAACTAAAATCTCCTCTACTACATTCTCGCTGACTCACACAAACAAACACATGCGATTCAATTGAATGAGAAAACACACACTAAAAACACAAAGCAACAACAATTTTGCAACAAAATCAAACGATTCAACACGATCGCTACTAAAATTTCCTCTACTACATTCTCACTAGCTCACTACAATCACATACGATTCAATTGAACGCGAAAACACACATCATCAACAATTTCGCAACAAAATCAAACGATTCAACACAATCACCAACACACACCTCGAAGGCAGGCGCTTGAAGTGATCCCCCAGCTGGTACAGAAAAAGAGGATTATCAATCACCTCCGCAAATCTACTCACCACCAGTCGCGCGTACACTTCGTTGAACCTCTCTTCGCTCTTCGTTGGACTTGGCGACGAACTCTCTGTTTCATATTCCATTTTTTGCTTTTTCAGATGCAAAAATTTACAATATTATGTTCGCGCTCTAATCGCTACATATATATATATATATATATATATATATATATATATATATATATATGTATAGAAAAATATCTAAAATTTGCTGCTAAAATGAAGTTTGCGCGGTTAGTTAAATTGTTACAGATGGAACAGAATTTTTTATGCCAACGGTCGGCTTAATGTAGGAGTGAGTTGGTATTTTGGTGACGAGGCAAGGGCAAAATTGTCAACCAGTGCATATGAAACTTGAAGAATGTAGTTTCGTTTTCTTGTTTTTCTTTTTTGTTTTTGTTTTTTTCACTTTTGATACAGGCTACTCTTTTGACTTTATACTTTGACGTTTAAGATTAAGCATATACTTTCAATAAAAGACATGGATAATTAGAAATAATTTCAAAAGAATTAGAGAAATTTATGGGGTATGTCTATGTGTGTAAAGAAAAGTAAATTGTTTAATGTTTTTATAAATTTTAAAGAGTAAGTGGACATCGGATTCGGGTATATCCGATCTCTTGGGTACCCGATGATTTCAAGATTGGGATAGGGTATTGATTTACAATACCCGAGCTAAACTATATACCCGTCATTTGGTCCCGAACACGTCCCGCGCCCACCCCTAGACATTATTAAAAGATAGCCGTATAAACTTTGAAATTTAATAGAAACTTGCTAGTAAAATAACTTCCCCCAGAGGCGTTTGCCTTGGCCCAAATAATATTGGGTCATGAAAGATCTCAATTGTCAGCCCAACTAATGTTGAATATAATCTCAACTTGACATTGAACAGCTAAACATTTTCGTTTTTGTTCAGAAAGTTCTTTTTTCCTTTATATTGTACAATCCATGTATGGTAGGGCATAATAAGGCCTTATTAAGAATATTTATATGGTCTCTACTGTAAATTTGCAAATATTCATTACCGGGTCACACAGATTCTATCATGGTGACCCACTTTAAAACAAGGAAAACGATGGCGATCGCTAGCCGAAAGCAAGGTGGAGGTGGACGCATTTGGTGTGTGGGGAAGATGCCGCCCCCTCCCCCCCTTTTTTTGCTTAAATTTGACTATGCATCTTCCCTTTAATTTTTCTTGATATAGCACGATGGAAGGAAAAAAATTGAAGAAGAAGAAAGAAATATTGCATGTAACATATTGCATGTTACTTAGATATATAAGTTTCTTATTAAGAAGCTGAACGACACAAAAATGTAAATCTAATTTTACATGTTTGTTCTTAAATTAATCAATTATAAGCAAGATGAATGTACTTAACTTAAATCAAATCATCTGTACCAGAAGCCTGTGCCAATACATGTACCACGAATTAGACTTTGACACGTGTAAAGAGATTATTTTGGCCCCTCAACTCTCTCCTTTTTTCTATTTTAACCCAAACTGACACCACTTTATTTTAAATTATAATTATTACCCCAACTGTACAAGGAAAGAAAATTAAATGCCAAATAAACATAGAATTTTGTTCTTCCCAATAGTAAACAACAGTACAATTGTCCTGTTTTCACACATCAAGCATGAAAGTTACCCCTATACATTTGCAGTAAAGATAGAATACAGACTCTAAGTTCAAACTTATTAGCTTCAAAAATATTTACAATAAATGTCAGACCTCAAGTCCTTAATTTTGCTTCTCCTCCGTTGCTCAGTCTCCAAATGCTTCGACCTCAAAGCGTTCCCCTTCGAATCTACTCTTTTATTCTCTGCTCAAATTTCAAAAACATTTAAAACTCTTATCAACATATTCTCAATTTCATTCACAAACGAACATACACACACACACACATAAAAAAGCAATTATATATATGCGTTAATTATAATACCTGTTGGAGAAGAATTGATTTCTAAATAAGGTGCTGGAATTGCTAGCACTGCTGCTGATTGGCCAATTTGCTTAGGATTTTCTCTCTACTCAATTATTGCTGTCAAAATTTGCTTTGGAAAATGAACTGTTCAAAAGTATCTCCAATGAATTGAAGTTGTGTTAAGATGAGGAAATGTTAAGATGAGGAAATGAAAGAACTGGGAAATGAAATTTTGATAATTGAAAAAATTATTCACAATGAATTGAAGTAATTTTTATACAAATGAGCAAGAAGACATCGAAACGGGTTTGAGGATTTGTGTGTTTGTGTTTATTTGGCATTTAATTTTCTTTCCTTGTACAGCTGGGGTGATAATTATAATTTAAAATAGAAGTGGGGTCAATTTGGGTTAAAACAGAAAAAGGGGAGAGTTGAGGGGCCAAAATAATCTCTGTACACGTGTCATCATCCAATTAGTGGTACATGTATTGGCACAGGCTTTTGGTACAGAAGAATTGCGCCGGTACTTTAACATAGTAATCAATACAGTAAAATACGAATTAATATGTCTTGCCTTAGTTTTCAGAAATTTAAGCTTAATTTTGCCTAAATTTCCATACCTTTAATCAATAAGTACTAGAAAAGTTAGTGTTGTGAAGTTTTGAAAAAAAATAAATTGTATCTCTAAGTTTGAAATCACAATTATATAAATTAGAAAAACTAATTGAAATATAAATTTAAAGAAAGTTGTATGAAAGGACATTAGTCATTTATCATATAGTTCAAAATCAATCCCATCTCAACCAAAAACAACTAACATTTTATAATCTACCATAATCTTACAAATCTATATATCCATTTCATATTTAATCTGCCAGAACCCCATCTACCCAACCATAGCTAATTCTAAAGTATATCGCCTGCGTGATTCTCTTAGGCCCACTCGAATCTGAGCCATAATTTTACGTGTTTCTACATGAATATTCAACTTTGTTCGAGACCCAACCACGTGGGTGGGCCTAGATCTTATATTTTCCCAATAATTATTCACATATTACTTTAACAATTTTTTTATTAGCCTTGGAAACCTTTTCCTATATAACGACTTCTAATTAGTTCGATAAAATGCACTAAAAAAAAGAAAAAAAATCATAAAACCATAAACTAAAGTTTTAAAACATATTTGTTTATAGTACTCAACCGTTTTCATTTTCCAGTTACAAACATTTGCACATTTATTTCCATTCGTTGTAGCAACATTTTCTACGAATTTCTTCGATCAGAACATGTCGTCTGAAATATCACAAGGAAACTTATAGCGTTCATTAGATGAAAACTTAACAATAACCTGTAACAGAATGTTTAATATCACAAGGGGTTGCTTAGTTTATCAAATTTCTAAGAGATATACGTTTAAACTAGTAGCAGAATGTTCTTTATGACTTGTAACAACCTATTTATCATGGTGAATATCAAAATTGTGATTCGTATGTGTTATATAAGATATTGTTTACTCTTATCGAGGAGATGACAATGGAAATATGTAAAAAGCTTTTCCGGACTTCATATGTAATGGTATCTAGTTAGTACAACCTAATTTATAAATCTGGACATAGGTGATGAAGAATTAATTGGAGACTTAGGTATACTCTTCACTGAAGTCAATAATTGGAAAAATAAAAAGACTTAGGTGATGAAGAATGAGAAAGAGCATGTTTAAAGATAAAGAAAGAGATATTGAATTGACAGAGTGAATTTCTCAAAGATACGAAATCATCACTCTTGAGCTTTTCCTTTTGAAATTTGTTCAAGGAAAAGTCATCATGGATTTATGAGATACATTTTACTTAATACATTTTGATATAAAGGGGAAAACCTGCCAAGCCTGCGAGAATTAAAGAGAACTTCCTATATCTCTCTTTGGGCTCCATATATACTACATGACTCATAGTGCCGGTGCCGTACTTTTCAGTTTACTTTTTGAGTAGAAATGGGTTCCTTCCATTTTATTAACAAACCAAACCCATTGAAGTAAAAATAATTACAGACGACTCTCTTAAGTTTGATGTATATTACATAAATTGCTTTCAATGCTTAAAAAAATAAAATACTCTCCCCTAAATGTAACAACTCTAGAATTAATAAAAAAGACAATTATATTATACTTAAATAATAATAAAACAAATATGTAAGACTTTTAACCCTCCTTTTTATTTATTATGTTTTTTGACATACCAAATTTTAGTTAGAAATTGTTTTTTCTTAAGTTTTATAAAATAATAAAACTATAGTGCATATACACACTAATTTTATTTAAATTAATGATAATAATTTAAAACATGTGAAAGTTATAACATAATTTTCTTACCTATTAGTTTTAAACAAAAATAAAATTCCAAAGGGTTTTCCAAATATAAAAATAGAATGCCCAAATAAGTTTCCTCTTAAACGTTAAATAGTAGATAGTAAAATTAACTATATGTCAAATTAAATTACATTACATCTGTTCCCTACTTAATAAATATATAATGCACAACACATGTTATATCACATGTCATATAACACATGTTAAAAACAAATTTTAACTAAATTTGGTATGGCAAAAAATTATCATAAATAAAAACGAGAAATAAAAGTCTTATATTTTTGTATTACTTTTATTCAAGTATAATATTGATTATATGATTGTCTTTTATTAATTCTGGAGTTGTTACATTTAGGGGAGACTATTTTAATTTTTCAAGCAAAAAAAATAAAATTACAATATACACCCACTTTAGGGAGTCTATTGTCCTTATTTCAACGGGTTCGTTTTGTTAATAAAATGTGCGGAACCCATTTTTAACCAAAAAAATAAACAAAAAAGTACGACACCCGCACTACGAGCCCTGTAGCATTAATGGATTCCTCTCTTTGTCAATCCTGATCATGTACGAAATACCATAATAACTTCCAAAAATATTTGGTCTAGCCAACTCATCAGTGCTCAGCCTAATTATGTACCAAAAATATTATTTTCATTGATACCATTCCATTATTGCTTGAGCTAATTAACATACAAGATCTTGATATTTGTACACGAGGAGTGCTTAATCTCGACGAGTACTTGGTTAATATCCCATACAATATTGAGAAAGCAGAGGAGGCAATAAAGGAGGACATTTTCTGTGTCTACATCAACCATTGGATTTTGCTGCATGCTTCCATCATTCCATTTGTTGCACTGGTGGGCACATGTGCTACCTTTTTTCTCAAGCATTGGAAAAGAAAGTCGATACTGATAGTTGGGAATCTGCTGGTGATTATTGGCGTTATTTGCATGTCGTGGTTTCTCCAAGAATATCTACTGGAAGGTTGGGAAATCACGACATGCAAATAACGCCAATAATCACCAGCAGATTCCCAACTATCAGTATCGACTTTCTCTTCCAATGCTTGAGAGAAAAGGTAGCACGTGTGCCCATTAGTGCAGTAAATGGAATGATGGAAGCATGCAGCAAAATCTAATGGTTGATGTAGACACATAAAATGTCATTCTTTATTGCCTTCCTGTGCTTTCTCAATATTGTATGTGATATTCTAACCAAGCACTCGTCTAGATTAGCACACCTCCTATACAAATATCACGATCTTGTCCTTAGATGTTGAGGTAATATTATAAATTTCGAGATGTGCTCCAAAATATCATAATTGCCTCAAACATCATTGAAAATTCAGATTGTCAAGAATGTATGAATTTCAACTTTATTATTCTAGACAAACTTATTTTTAATATCTATAAGGAGCTCTTTAACCTTATTTGTCTTTTAAGACATTGTGTCCTGTAAAGATTTCTGAAATTTTCTTGTTCATGATCATTATAAACATGCGTTTGAAATTTCTCCCACATTCTCGTGTTCCCTTTATTAGCAAAGGTATATTATATCTTAAAATGTGGCGGAGAATCAAACCTTAACGCAATGTCGAGACCACGATATAAACAAAAGTGCTTTAACCTTGAATAAACTTTATGTTGGCAGTAATTGTAGCACAAGCTACAATAGTTAATTTTATACATGTATGTTGGCAATAATTGTAGCACAAGCTACAATAGTTAACTTTATACATGCTCACATAAACCTTAAAGCAAAACTAAATTCAAATATTGGTAAACCCCATCTCAAGATACCCGAAACTCCATTAATATTTCATCTTTGGACAAACATTAACTTGTAAGTGGCACCTTGGCGCAGTAATTAAACATTGATGATAAGAAACATGCCGAACACAAACCTTCCTTTGGGCCGATTTTATGTCCACACGTAAAAACTGGACAATCATCACATGTTTAATACCACTAAATGTACATGCAATTCTGTCAAATGCCAATCTTCCTTTTGGGCCGACGGACACTCACATAAGTTGCATGCACATAACTATTTATATTCGAAAATCAATTAATTTCCACAAGAGGTCACTTTGGTGACATGTTGCTTCAATTAATTAATCTCAAAATATATACAACCTTCCCAATATTCTCATTTAAAGTTGCACTTAAAACTTGGGCTCCTTAAAAAAAACAGTTTTTTTTTTTTTTGAAAGTCAACGGTCAACTGTTGACTGGTCAAAGTCAATGGACTGTTGTTGACTGCTGACCGGGTTAGATCCGAACCGGGTCACACCAGACCCGAAGCCTGCTCCAAACCTATTCATCCATGCCCAAATCTTGAACCCTACTTTTGTTGTGGGCCCAACATTTTAAAATTCCTTAAAGCCCAATGCTTTATTTTACTGATTTGGCTCAAGAGCCCAATACCTGAAGACCCAATTCTCCTGATGAGAAACCGCCGCCTCTTGACCTGAGCTGTAGCAGCGGCGGCGAACCGCGGACAAATCGCGACTTCTCTTCAGCAAAACTGTGAGATCAGATCGTTTCTTTAGCCGACGTTCAGCTCGATGAAATCTCCGTGTTCACTTAAAGTTTACATGATAATTTTAAGGAAAGACTGCTGCCGATTCTACCCATTACTGAACATTAGTTCTTATACGATTTGTATGTTGATGAAGAACATCTATTCTATTCCATCTAAGTACTTCTAAGGTATAAAAACGCGAATAAATAAATTGGTCTAATTTTATCTAAATCTCAACAGCAAACTCAATTGTAAATGATGCACTGTAGCAATAACTCATGTACTATTATTCACATTTAACTAACTAATTAAAACATATATATACCTTTGCTCCTGTGGGGCAACTCCTGTCTGAACCCTTGTAAAGCCCACAAACCCGATCCTTTCGAACTTTACCCACTGGCCCGTAAAAAAAGCATTTAACGAACCGCGACCCGGTGGCCAAGCCGGTCCGAAAACATTGAAAACACACAGCCTCACCCAAAATTGAAAACACACTGCCCCCCACCCCACTCGCCCCTGGACTCGCCGCCGGACTCCGATCCAATTCCCACACTTTCCTGCAAATCTCCCTGCATTTCAGTTTGTTTGTTTTTGGGTGAGAGAGAGGAGAGAGAATTGAGAGTGAGTGGGTTTTTCTGTGAGAGGAGAGAGAGAGAGTGATTTTCAGGAGAGAGAGTGAGAGAGAGGGTCTCAAATTATGAAAAATAGGAAAAATATATATATACTAACTCTACTACGTACTCAAAGACTTGTGGATTTTGCACACGTTTGTAACAAATTGCTTCTTCCTAGCTTTTCTTAAAATGACACTAACTAACCAGAGATTCATGAAAGGAAAAAGAAATGAAGGAGAAGTAGTATATATATATATATATACTTGGTGTTAATATTGTGCATGTGCATGCAGTAAAGAAGGACAAAAATAACAAAAAGAAAATGAACCGCCATCTAAGTTGTTGCTTCCATCATTTACCCCATATATATACGCAAACACCTATTCTACTCTAGGTCAAGAAAGAAACAGAAAATTCAAAGGTATATATATAGTGTAAAAAGAACTAATAGCTATTCCCATCTCTCAGATAGAGTTACTTAAAAAGGCTTCGTTTGTAGCTTTTCAAAGTGAAATATATAGCGTGTGATGACTCATGATCCTTTTTCATGCTTTTACTAATGAGAGGTCTTTCATCAATGAAATAAGATTAAACTAGTTCGCAAGATCTATTTAGATATTTCTTTTTTACTCAAATACAGATTTTTATTAACCTGAAAAACTTTTGTACAAACAAGGGGCACCTATAGCCCCTAATTCAAATGGGGATTTTGTAGTTTTGGTCCTCTAAGTTGGCTCATCCGCAAAATTGGTCCTCTAACTATTTTATTAGCAATTTTAGTCCTTTAAGTTGCAATGTGTTTCAATTTTGGTCCTCCGACCATAAATTTGGCAATTTTGGCCGGAAACTCCTATGGAACTGGACATGTCCAAAACAAAATTCATCAAATTCAATCGATTTTCATGTCCAATTCGTTCTCCTCCACGCAATCCCATAGGATTTTCCGGCTAAAATCGCCAAAATAATGGTGAGAAGACCAAAATTAAAACACATTGCAACTTAAAGGACTAAGATTGCTAATAAAATAGTTAGAGGACTAAAATTGTAGATGAGCCAACTTAGAAGACCAAAAATGTAAAATTCCCAATTCAAATACAGTTTGCATAATCATTGATTCATTGTTTAATATTATTAGATAATATATTATTAAAAGAAGCAAATTACGCACAATCTTCGCTTAAGTTCAATGACCATTTTACAAAAGAAACTAGGGATCATTGCGTCAAACCCCTAATCTATGAGTGCTTTTGCATTGTGCCCCTAACCTTGAAAAATATGCAATTTGATCATTAATTTTGAAGTATTTAAATTTAAACAGAAAAGTATTATGAAAAATTAATCAAGACTTAACTTACCTATCTAATCAGAAGCAGCTACCACTTGCCATTTAAAAAACACAAATCAAAAGAGAACATCGGCTTTTAATGGAAATCATTTGCATCAAATGCAGGGTAACCTTTCAGATTTTTTTTTTTAATCAGCAAAGCAAATGAGGTATTATAAATGAAAGGGGGGGGGGGGGGGGTGCAAGGAGTACTTTCAAAAGGATTGTTAATTACATGAGTAATCACCATCAGTAAATTATGATGAATACAATTGGGCAAAATGTTAGTATTCAAAGCTTTTAATAATTTCTTCACTCTTTCGTTTATTATACAACCTCACTCTCATTCAAGCTAAGAGAAGTAGAACTACTAATCCCATCTGGAACTTCATTTGGAAAGCCAGAGTTCATAATAGGCACAGAGTTTTCTGGTGGAGATGTATCTCTGATACTTTGCCTACTCGGTGCAAGTTAAATTACATCTTTAAAATTGATAATCTGTTATGTCCTATATGCTTATTGGAACCTGAATCTATTGATCATCTCTTTCTCAGATGTCAGCTTGCAAAGCTCCTATGGTTCTCATCTAAATGGACTATTAGATTATGCAATTTTAATAATGCCTCTCTTGCTGATTTTCTCCTGTTTTGTGCAGAATATAAATTCCCTATGCATACTGATCAAGACACTACCATGGAGCTTCTCATTTTTGCTGCTTGTCTTATGAATATGATTTGGAGGCATCGTGATGACATTGTTCATAACAAGCCTCTTATGCACTTCAAGGTGATGGCTAAAAGGATTGAAGACCAATCTCAGGAGCACTTGAAAGCTCAACTGCAGATCCTACATGCCTCCAAGTCTAGTTTGGCTCAGCCTTATTGGCATCCCCCTGCTAAGAAATGGATCAAAATCAACTCTGATGTGGCTTTTTCATATTTAGAAGACTCTGCTGTTGCAGCGGTTTGGAGAGACTCCAATGGCTCCATTGTTTTTGCTAACTCTCAGGTTATCCAATGTATTGATGTGGAAGCTGGAGAGGCTCTTGCTATCCTCATGGCAGCAAAACTGGCGGCTCAATTTAAGCTTAAGAAAGTCATTTTTGAGTCAGATAACCAACAAGTGATCATGCAGATCAACTCCAGGAGTGAGGGTACAATTGGAGCTCTAAAGGATTTATTAAAGAGATCCAATCGTTTTGGGCAAGCCGGCCTTCATGGAAATTTGCTTTTGTTCATAGAAATTGTAACAATGCTGCTCATGTGCTTGCAGCTTGGAGTAGGAGTAGTTCTTTCTCTGGTTTTGTTCCATTAGATAGGCTCCCTAACTCTATTTTTTGTGATGGTGGCTACCCCATTGTTGCACCCTTCTTTTGAGTTATATATTCTTAGTTCAACAAAAAAAAAATGCTCCTTTAAAAAAAAATAAAAAAATGCTTGCTCATTCTTTTACCTTTTCTGTTACCAACTTTTCCAGTAGCGTCTACAATATTTATAACAAACAAAAACTCCGAAGTAAACCACATATATATATATATATATATATATATATATATATATATATATATATATATATATATATATATATATATATCGTAAAATTAGAATAAAGCTCATAGCCAAAATAAAGTCATGTGTTACAAGTCATGCAAATAACCGTCTTATCAAAAACACAGAGAGAATAATAATCCCCTCTATTTTAAAATGTGATCACCTAATCACGCTCTTAAATTATTTATATGTTTTTAGTTGAAAATACAAAGTCTCTAGTTAAAAGTTAGCATAAAATTTAAGTATATTAGTTATTTTAGTGAACGTTGGATATATGGTTTTTCAAGTTTGCTAATTTTGTAATGTCTTAATTCTTGATTTGTTGGTATAAAAGGGTATAGGTATACAAGTTATTTTACATGCAAAGGGTATAGGTATACAAGTTATTTTACATGCAAATCTCAGATCGAATACAGTACGTACACAGAGAGTCTATTGCCACTTTTTCTTTGACGTGAGAGCAAAGTACCTTCTCACAGGCCGGTTAGCTGCCAAAATTCATTATATATATAATAAGCAATATATATATATATATATATATATATATATATATATATATATATATATATATATATATATATATATCAAACTTTATAATAAGTAGTATTTCTTTTGTTAATGTAATTTGCGTGCTATAATAATTAATGATAACATCTTTGTTTAATTACCAAAAGAAAATTATCTTTGTTTTATTTATTTATTTATTTATTTTTTTTTTGCCCTCACGTTAAGTATAATAGCAAAAACTTCCCTTACTGGAATCCCTTGCATGCTGCCATCTCATATTACTCTATGAAATTACTGTGTTCTCCTTTTCATTAGCTCATCAAGATTTACTTGTAATCGTTACGAATTTAATAAACTAGCTGTCAAGCCAAAATCCTTTTAGCTTGGCGAACATTGCTTTCTTTATTTGGCATGATCAAATGTCTATGATATATATATTCTGTGGTGGTGAGTAAAAATGTCTCGATAGCAATACAATTATGTGTGGACTGATATCAAATACAAATATAAATACAAATACAAATGAGTTTGTTCGGTTAGTTTAAATACTTTTAACTTTCTTAGTGATGTTTACTACCGACAAGGTGTAGTAGGATTGACATGATTATGACCTAGCTCGAAATGTATTCATACGGAGCGTTGTGTTACAGAAAGGAGAAAAATTGAATGAATCAATTCTAATTTGCAATCCTAGCTATTTATAATTTGATCTAATGCAGTACATGATAAAAGGGTGGCGATATTGCCAGAGCAAAAAGTGTTGCTGCCAAAATAATTTTTTTAGAATGTCTAATTTACCCTTATTAGTCAAAGCTTATATGTGTTTAAATTTTCTTTAATACACAGTTTATCAACTAATAATTCAAAATTATAGAAACTCAATCTTCTCCACCATTAATACACAATCTACTTATAAATCTCACTCCAATAAATATCTCAAAATCAATCAAAAAGTTAATTGTTTTATATTAATAATTAAATATATATATATATATATATATATATATATATATATATATATATATATATATATATATATATATATATTCCGAGTGGAATATTCAAATAAAAAGTAAGAGAAGAAAAGTATGCACAATATCTATATTAATATATAAAGGAAGAGGTATTTGTAACACAAAACTTTTGATTTCCAAGTTTAACCCTATAATTTATGTTCCACTATACCATCTTATTATTAATTTCCCAATTTATCCCTACAATTTAAGTTAGATGAAATTAATTATGCTATTTACTAAAAATGATGATTTAGTTTCCCTATAATTCATATTCTTTCAACGGAAATTACTTTTCTTTCCATTCTACTCCAATTATGATAATCTACCGTCCCATTAATTTAAACTCTTTCCATCTCGACAAATCATTTTTCTTGCCTTTTTTTTTTCTTCAAGATTTTATTTTTTTCCTCACACTCAAATATGAACATATAATACTTTACAATATAAAAAATTAATATGCGCGAGGTTCCGCGTGCCACAGTTTCTAGTATATTTATAAAAGAAAAGAGAGTTCCACAGTAATACGAAAAGGAAAACCACCATTTTCCATTAACTAAATTATTTAGCAGCACAGGTAAGTCAATGCATAATCAAGTATAAGGAATGTAATAATTATAAGAAGATTACCAATTCATTCAAGAAAAACGTTCACGGGAGAATACAAGTAATCATAAAAACTAGTAGAACTAATTAACATCGCGACGTATAAGAAATGAGAAATCTTGGTGAACACAAGCTTGTGTGCGATGGATTGAATAGATCGCTTGAATTGCTTCACCAATTACAAAATTTGTCTTCAGTGTGAAAATGATGATAGAAAAGATTAGTTTCCATATTGTATGAGTAGTTATTATGTACTAATTAAGAAACTATGAATAGGAAAGATTAATTGTTGATAAAATTTAGGGACTTAATATGTATAATCTTTGACCAGATAAATTAGAGATTCATAAAAAATTGCTCTGAGAGCAACGATTTTTGCTCTGCCAATATTGCTAGCCTAATATAGTCAAACAGGTGGCCACAAGTTGGAGGGCACATGTTTTGAAAGTCTAAGAAGCAATTATGTCCAAGAAATTTAGGTTGTATGAAAGATATGTACCAAAAAATCGTTGCGATAAATTATACATAAGTAGCAAATATGAACTTTACCAAAAAGTACCAAATAATTGAAGTTCTCAAAGCTCATATTTCTTGTGGACATTATTAAAAGATAGCCTAATTAACTGAAATTTAATTGACACTTGCAAATACATTAACTTCCCCTCTGCAAAAGGCGTTTGTCTTGGGTCACGAAAGATCTCATTTGTCAGCCCAAATAACATTGAAAATTATCCCAACTTGTCATTGAAAAGCTAACTTTCTTCTTTGATAATAAAGATAATTTTTTTTATTTTACTTTTCATAATAAAGCTAATATTTTGGGGGTGCAAGCACGAATAGTATATGAGATTCGTGATTCTCTGAGGCCCACTTGAATCCGAGCCTTAATTTCACGAATTTCGATGAATATTCAACTCTGTCCGAGACCCAACCACGTGGGTGGGCCTTGATTCATATATTTCAGCAACAAGTTTTTACAAATTACTTTAACAATTCTTTTTATTAGGTGTAGATAGTTTTTCATTATTTGTAATTTAGATCACACAAATAGATTTTAGTCTTAATTGATTCGATAGTAAGGAAAATAAAATAAAATAACTAACAAACGAAAATTACGTTTGCACTGAAAACATGGCTTAACTTTTAAACTATTTTGTCGAAAAATATGAAAACGTCTCTATTTCTACAATAAAAATTATATAAAACTATTTTTCATATTTTTCACACATCAATTTTCCAAAAAATCTCAAAATATATCTAAAGATCTAAAAAAAGTATTAATTTTTTAAATATTAATGAATCTAAAAACACGCAAAAACGGCGCTAACCTTTTTTTTTTTTGTAATTTATAATGGGGCTAATCTAATTTCATAAGTCACGGTGTGACAAGATTATGGATAAAAGTTTGGCTGTATCTTTTAGAACATTATTAAAAGTTCGTAAAAATTGTTGTTAATAAACATAAAAAGTGCTTATGTGTTACTTTTTCCCATAATCAAAAAATAAACTTTTTTTTCCTCAAAAACAAAAACAAAAATATTTCGTTATTTTTTGAAGAAACGACAGATAAGATATTTAAGTTATATATACATACAGATATCTATACTATACTATATTTTATATACTTATAACTAACACACGCAAAAACAAGCTCAACAGCCACTCCCCATTTCCTCTACTCTTAACAGCTCCTTTTCCGGTCGATTTTTGCCCTAGAAAACGATGTCGTTCAACGGATCTCCGGCGAACGGAAAATCCGCGATGGATCGATTAACGGCGTCGATCGAGGCATCGTTCGATCCGACGGCTGTGGTGGCGGAGGCGGTGCCGGCGGCCGTACAGGAGAAGAGAGAGATAGTGTTGGGGAGGAACGTGCACACGACGTGCCTCGAGGTGACGGAGCCCGATGCCGACGACGAATCGACCGGCGATAAAGACGCCTACATGGCCAGTGTGTTGGCTAGGTACCGCAAAACTCTCCTCGAGAGGACTAAGCATCATTTAGGTATTATAAATTATTTGTTCATAGTTTGTCGAAGATCTTTAGCTTGTTGCGATGATTTTGTAGTTTGATATGTTGTGCTGAATCATAGCTAGTTTTTGTGATCGATTATTTGTTGTGATTCGATTGTAATTTGGTGAAATATGATGCGATCTGAGCAGTTTAGCTAAATGTTGTAACGCGATAATAATAGCTAAGAGGTGTAATTTGAAGATCGTTTCGTTCTCGGTTCCGTAGCAGTTGTGTGATAATTAAGGATATAGTTCTATTTGAATTGTTAAAAGATGAAATCCACTTTTGCTGTGTTTGAGTTATATGATTATTAAGTAAATGAAGTTATCTGTGTGTTAATGCTGTTTAATAGAGTGAATGTTGATGTCGACACAGAATGAGTATTATTGTTCTTTGTGAAATTGTGTTGATGTCGAGACATGAACTGTTTTATGAAGGTCGAAGAGTGTTAGCAATAAACACCAGGGCAAATAGTCTTGCTTGATTTGATGGTTGTACTGAAAATTCACGTTTTTGTATTGCACAATTCAATGGTTATTATCTTTTACCCTCGATGTTTCTGTTTTTAAACAGGATACCCTTACAATCTGGACTTTGATTATGGTGCACTTGGTCAATTGCAGCATTTTTCTATCAACAATCTCGGTGATCCGTTCATAGAAAGCAACTACGGTGTGCACTCACGGCAGTTTGAGGTTGGTGTTTTGGATTGGTTTGCTCGTCTTTGGGAGATTGAGAAGAGTGAGTACTGGGGATACATTACAAACTGTGGCACGGAGGGTAATCTTCATGGGATCCTTGTTGGGTAAGTGTTATCTGCACACTCTCGATGAGGCTCTATCCCGAATACAGAAGTTTTGTTTTTAGATATCAGCAATACTGATAATAATTAGTTCAATTTTGCAGGAGGGAAGTGTTTCCTGACGGAATTCTCTATGCATCAAAAGAGTCTCATTACTCTGTATTCAAAGCAGCAAGAATGTACAGAATGGAATGCGTAAAAGTTTCCACTCTTGTCACAGGCGAGATTGACTGTACTGATTTCAAAACTCAGCTGCTTCTTAACAAGGATAAACCAGCAATCCTCAACGTCAACATAGGTATACTTTCTTCCTATTCCTTTCTCCCTTCAAGTGTGTATTCGTTTTGTGTTTGTACCTGCCATACTTGCAATTATGGTGGTAGCAATTGTATCCTTTTAGTCTAAGATTGGTCAATTATTTAATCCAAATGGCAGGAACTACTGTTAAAGGGGCAGTCGACGACCTTGATCTTGTTATACAGACCCTCGAAGAATGTGGATTTTCTCATGATAGGTTCTATATCCATTGTGATGGTGCTCTCTTTGGGCTGATGATGCCATTTGTCAAAAGGGTACTTAAATTCTTCATTTCGTTTAATGATTATCTGATCAACCTATAAGCTTGAGATAGTTGAAAAAGTTATCTTCATTTCTTTACATATAATAACAGTATGGTAGTGTTCTGGTTTCATCGAAGTCGGAATATAGTCTATTCTAACACTCTGTCTGTCTTCTAATACAGGCGCCTAAGGTTACATTCAAGAAGCCCATTGGAAGTGTTAGTGTTTCTGGCCACAAGTTTGTCGGATGTCCAATGCCTTGCGGAGTGCAATTAACAAGACTAGAACACATAAATGCTCTTTCGAGTAACGTAGAGTACCTTGCCTCCAGAGATGCAACAATTATGGGAAGCCGGAACGGCCATGCCCCGATTTTCCTTTGGTACACCTTGAACAGAAAAGGGTACAAAGGATTCCAGAAGGAAGTCCAAAAGTGCCTCAGAAATGCTCACTACCTAAAAGATAAGCTTAGGGGTGCAGGAATTAGTGCCATGCTCAATGAACTGAGCAGTACAGTGGTTTTTGAGCGGCCTCAAGATGAAGAATTTGTCCGCCGTTGGCAACTCGCTTGCGAGGGGAATATGGCACATATTGTTGTGATGCCTAATGTTACTATCGAGAAGCTGGATTACTTCTTGAATGAATTAGTTCAAGGACGATCTATTTGGTACAAAGATGAGACAGTTCAGCCTCCTTGTCTTGCAGCAGACGTTGGGAAAGACAACTGTTCTTGTCCTCTTCATATGTAATGTATTTGTTGGCTTGAGAACCTTTAGGTCTCTGCTTTGTTGGTTTGTAGCTGACATCTTCTTAGAAGAGGATTCTTAATGTTGTTTGTAATGAAGACTAAAAGTTTTGGTTTCTTTTGTTTTAGTATTAGACTTGCAAAAGTGTTGTAGTATTTCAATAACTAGATATTCAGTCATCAGCCGGTAAATGCATGTTTTATACGTCTACATTTGGCTTCTTTACATGATATACTGCTATCACCATACATTAGAAGTCTAATCCCGTTGCAACAGTGAAATGAAATGAGACTTCTGGGTTTCTAGTGTAACCATGATTAAGGATATGACATTATATTAAAAAAAAAAAAGAACAGGTGTTTGTACGGGGATATTAATGGAAATAAATTAAATATGGGAAACATAATATACGGAGATGGTGTTTTCTACTTTTACCACGCATAAACTGTGGAAGCCTTGGAAGCTTTGTGGCATACCTTCGCTTTGTGTATTGAAAGGAAACTGAGAACTACACCTGCTATTGGTTGCATTATTATTCCATCTCACCTGTGAATTGTGAGAGACAATTTCTTTTTTTCTTTTCCAAGATAGGCATAGATTTCCCCAAGGAAAAAGGAGAACTTGCTCATAATGCGGAACAAATGATCTGATATTCTTGCTCGTTTCCGCATTGTACTTGGAATAAAAGATCGACATTACATTATTCTTGTGGAAAGAAGCATACCCTTTCTCTTCCTCTTACCTGTCCCTAAATATTGCTATCCTTTTCTAAATAGATGGAGTATAAAGTTGATTCGAAAATTGTTGTTACTCAACTGTATCAAGGCTAACATTGCAACAAGTTACAAGGATCAAAAGGTATTCTTCAGACCAAAAACAGAAAACATGTTGGATATTAAGTAGCACTGTACCATTCATTTTGTATAAGTATTATCTGATCAAATGAAAGAAGATATATATTTTGCTCAGTTAACCTGTATCTGAAAGATCAAAGTTGCAGTATATAGGCTGTAGGAAAACTGAATGCATCACACTCTCACCGATGATACAAAATCCTCGTGTTAAATGATAGGCACACATGGTTGAGAGTAAAAGTTACCATATGCATTCCACGGACAACTCCAAAAAGAATATAAAGCACGGTAACTAGAAGAAATCCCTCATTGATACTCATCTGTTTATGTTGATTCAGCAATCAATGAGGAATTGGAGTTTGTGTACAAAACTCAAGCTCATTAGGCTCCATTTTCTCCACTACATAATGAGCTAGTGAACCTGTAAGATTTACTAAATTCTCCTTGCATAAGAACTCATCATTGCAAACTCTCTCCACTTCTCTGTCAGCCTCATGCACGAACACGTGAGTTTGATTTCCACCTCCCCTCTTGCTCCTTGCTAAAACACTGGCAGTGTATATAGTTGTGATCCTCCCAAGTGCGACTGGAAGCGACCCACGAGGGCCATCAACCAAGATAATATCCCATGGAACATCGTACACGTGGTTTGGCATTTCGACTATCGCCAGATTACATTCCGAGTATAAGAGGTTCTGTACTGGCCTGCATTCGTTTCTTCTTTTCTCTTCAAAGTGGTCCATTAAGCCATACAGTTCATCGAATTTTGTGGTGAATTTAATATCGTATGTTTCGATCTCCGGCTCTCTTTGTTCGAATACACGCACTGTCCAAAAGCTTTCATCTATGAACACTGTCTTACCTTTGTGGTTGAGTGTATGCCAAAGTATGGTCTCATATGAGATCCCGAAAACGAGAAAGTTACATGGATCAGCACATTCGAGGAGGACTGAAGCAATAGTTTGGCGTTCATTCAAGGACATTGGAGACAAGGCTGTGTTGTTTGTCGAAGCATAGTGGAGGAGGGCATGAACAACGTGTTCCGGCAGTGGAGATTCCACGACACTTACTGTTCTTAAACTGGTCTTTTTATTGAGGAGACAAAGAATAATTGTCAGGCTGATGAGCATCAAGAACACTATAAACCAATTGTACTGTGAGGGACAATTAATTGTTCTATCGCCTTGTTTGTATATAAAGAATCTGTGAAATCCGGATTTTGAGCCAGTCTTCATACTCAAAGATAAACGCACGATGAAGTACGATGATGGAAGTAGAAGATGAGTGCTTGCCAGAAAATGGAAGTTTCATTCTTTATAATCTTCAGTTTTTGGAGTATATGCTAATATCTTTACTTGCAATCAGGGACTTGAATGACATGAATGCTTCCCATAACAGTAACGATTTAGAAGATTTGGTGTACGAGTTTTTTCTCGTTCAGCAAGCTTTGTGATCTTAAGCATCTGGTAAGTTATTATTTCAATTTAAAAGGCACATCTCTTCTTTTGTTATTACCTGATCTTTATAGTAATGAATCTGACTTAAAACTGCAATTTTAATTTCAACTTCTGTAAAATACAGTCTCCAGCACATCAGCACATGGTTATTGTGTTTGAAGACTAGCAGTAAACTCAAAGATCTTTCTTTTATTGTGTTCATTTAACTGAAAAGAAAGTTATCTGACGTCCATTTAAATTAGAGAATAGGGGAAGTAACAATGATCCATAGAAAAGCGGTAAATTATTACTGCTGGCCTCGCTAGTTGCTGAAGGACTTGCACAGAATATCATGTTCATGTACCCAAAGGACACTGTAATTCTTCAAGAACAATGTCATTTTACATTTAATGAAATTATTTAAGTAATCACATACACATTACGCTTCACATCTTTTTCCAGTATACGAACTTAATCAGCACATAGTTTTTTCGGCCTCAGAGGTCATCAAATAGAGGTATAATTGAATGTCTCGCGTATTAGTATATATTATTGAGGGGTTATATATGTTTTGGTTGTTATGATGCAGATTACTTTAAAGGGTCTCGACTGTGACGGGGTACTTGTTCTTAGGCATCCGCACGAGTGTTGGCTGGACTGAGTCGTCTTTCTCAAGGGGTGTCCACCTGCAACGAGGAGAGACAATGTCAAATTACTCAGATAACAGAAATAGCAGGCATTCATGCATAAGTGGCTAAATAAATAGTACACATGCATGCTAAACAAATAAAAAATGTATCTGCAAATAATGAACCATATATAGTTGTGACTGTGTCTATGTTTTTCTTTATTCTTATTCTTGAATAAGGCCTTTTACCTGTATCTGCAAACCAAATGATGGATGAAAACACAAATCTCCAATTTGGCAAGGTTTATTCCAGGACACATCCGTGGTCCATTCCCGAACCCAAGAAAGCTGAAAGGTTTAAAATGTTCCTGAATTACATGCAAAAGGTCATATTAGTCATGTTCGTTTCGATGGGTAGACGACAATTGTCATTTTTATTTTGAGAAGCTTACGTCAAATCTTGCAGGATTAAATCTCTCCGGCTCTGGAAAGATCTCTGGGTCGTGGTGGATTGAAACAACATCCAAGTTCACAGACCATCCCTTTCTAATTTTGTACCCTGTGAAGTTGTAACAATTATTAGTGTAGTGTATTTTTTGTCCCAGATATAAAAAGGCAATCCTGTTGGTACTTTCAAAAAGACATGATTTGTACCATCAATATCAAAGTCTTGTGCCGCTTTTCTTGAGTACCATGGTAGTATTGTTGCTCTTCTAAGAGTTTCACTGATCACCTGTTAAGATCAAAGACCACAAATCATTTCTTATTATGTACACTTATCATATATCCAGAAAGAAATCATTGATTTTAGCTACTAACTTTGGCAGTGTAAGGCATATTATTAACTTCCGTCCAGGTAAGGCTCGATCCACCCTCCCTACTACTCAGAATTTGCTGATGTTCTTCCTGAAAAGTAATTATTCTGAGTTTTTACCTTACTCCATCTAATTTAATATTGTTATATTCACAAATAAATATAAATATATTACTCTTAGACGTTCCAATGCGGCTGGATTCTCTCCAAGAAATTTGATGAGCCATGTCAAAGCAGCTGTAGTGGTATCATGACCAGCGACAAGCAAGGTCAGTATGTTGTCCTTTAATTGTTTATCTGTAAGTTTATTGTCATCTTCTCCTTCTGAACCATCTTTACAATGCTTCTTTAAAAGGGATTGCAAAAAGTCTTGATGGAAGCTTTCTCCGTTCCTTCTTCGCGCAATGATAGAATCGAACATAGCGTACATCCTATCACGAGCCTATCAAGATAGACAACTTCATCACTAGAATTCCCTTAACTTTAAGCTCCATGCCAGAGTTATCTAAATTATCAACCTAGTCACTTTATCCATATTCTGAATCATCTCAAGATTTGATACCTTGATTCCGCGATAGAAAGCGGTTCCTGGAATTTTAAATGGCAAAGAGGCGAAACAAGAAGAAATGATCTTGAAGTTGGATCTGAACTTCTCCTGATTCTCACCAGTTGGCTCCAAGCTCATTATCATGTGGCCTATCACCTTTAGCGTAAACTGCAAAACGGATGATACTTGAGGAAACAAAACTATATGGAAATACTCATAACTTCTATCTAATCTATGCAAAATTCAGGTTTCAGAACTCAACCGTTGAAGCCTCTTCATGAACCAAAACTTTTCTCCCAGACCAATGATCTAATGTCTCCACGGCCAAATTATTTATAAATGGAAAATACTTTTTCAAGGCATCCATCGAAAGTGGCTCTCCAATAAGTCGTCGAAGTCTCTTGTGCACATCTCCACTTTGTGTTAGCAGACTTTGAGGGCCAAGGACTTGCTTTCCTGTGTAGAAAAGATTTAAGCTGACTAGTCCATCTTTACCAGTTAAAAGAATCTTGGCCGCTTCTCGTCCAGTCAAGAACACCGTATATCTCCCCAAAACATAACTCTTGAAAACTTTTCCATACCTAATGCAAGAGTGATAGTTACAACGAGATCAAGGCAGCGTATTCGACAAATTTCACACTACAGAGTCGATTTACCTTTGCTGTCTCTTGTGCATGAAGCTGAATATACCTGCTGGACTTGAAAACTCAGATAGGAAAGAGAAACTCTCTCCTACAACAGGCCAGCCTAAACTTCCTGGTATCCTGTCCATTGACTTTGGAGAAGTCCATTTTTGCAGCAAGAAAGCTGAAAATACGAACACTAGGAAGAGTGCGATGAGTGTTAACATGTTGCTCTGAAACTCGAAGAAGTTGATGGAAGTAAGCTTAGAGCATATTTGCATGAACTCCTTTTAAAGGGAAATATCTTAGTTCTTTGAGAACAATGTGGAAACAGTAACTGATGACAGTTCTTCTTGAAGATTACGCCATCTTCAAGAACGAATCGTTGTTTGTGGGAGCTGGCTTTCTTGTTCTTCGTATACGTCAAACTATACGATGCAGGGGATCAAACTGCTTGTCCTTGTTCAAATGCTTGTTTATTGTGGTTTGTTGACATGTTTGGACTAATACTAATGATTAAGTTGTAATCTCACGTGATAGAGATCTTCAATTTGTTTTTGCCGCCCTGACGAATATTTAGCATTACAAATGACATAATCTGTTGTAGTTCTATAATTGTTTGTTTTGTCTAGAGTAATAACACTTGGTTAGATGAGTGTAAATGGGCGACATATCTTAAGATTAAGGAAAAAAACAAAGATATTATGAGCAAGTGTAATTCATGGAGCGGGAAAATACAAACATATGTCTCTGTCAAATATGAAGTTGGGATTCTGACTGGCAAATAATATTTTATTACAAGAAAATCATTTATAGTAGGAGAAAAAACATGTTTTATTTATCATAGTGAAATTTTGTAAATTAAGTTGTCTGATAAAAGATTGAGGTATGAACTCTTGACGGCCCTCCAGCAAAGAAAAGTTACAATAAAGGCTCAGCCCAAGCCCAACACCCATTTCCTTATTGGACCTGGGCTTGTGCTGTGTTTTGTTGAGTTCTAGCCCGGCCCATGAAAAAAAGAGAGGCCCACGACCCTACAATGCTGTCACGGAGTCCGACCGGCCCAGTTTTCATGTTTAGTCTTGAATTATCTTCATTCTCGAGATAACTTCAAATTTTGTTCTGTATTGAGTCTAAACTCTAATGATACACCAAATTAAATTAATTTTGACCATCAATGTAGTTTTGGTCCTGTAACTTGCAAATTCATTTGAATTTGGCTCTCCTGTCAATTTTGTGCCTGACATCACCTGACTTGAAAAAGACCATTTATACCCCTAAATTTGCATTCGGACAAAAGTAGGTTTTACTTCATGGGCCAAAATAAGATGGGTTTTACAAGTTACCCGATAACAATTTTAACGTCCCACAGTTTAAGAAAAAACACTAAAATTCATTCATTCATTAGTATATCATGTTCATCAGAGAGTCTTGATACTACTTCAAATATATTGCATCACTTATATGCCCCAGAGATCCACATATCTAATGAGTGTAGTTAATACAAAGGGCTGATTGGAATAACACTTATCCAAAGCTTTATCTGCCAAACTGCAACATATATGTATACATGCTTTTTATATACAAGAAACCTAGCTAGTGAAATAACTCTTATGCCTTTCCGAGTAACCGATATTGACATCAGCAAAGTCTTGTAGAAGTCGTCAAACCCTGTGATTGAAATCCTGGAATCCGGGCTGAGACTGCCCGCTGAGTCGAGGGTTATTGGGGTTCTGGAACTGTTGCTGCGTCTGTTGCCCCGGCTGCTGGTGGTTACTAAAGTAAGGGAACGTTGGTGGGCGTGAAGAGAACCCTCTATTGTTTCCGTTGGCAGCAGGGACTTGACCAGCTGCAATCTTTAGCTGCTGCAGTTCGTTCCTCAGTGCTTCGTTTAAAGCTGTAGTTCACATAAACATGACGATGAGCGTCATAAAGTTTCTAATCACGAGAAAATGGTTAAATTACAAAAAGAGGTTGCATTTAAATATACTAAGGTTTGTCGTCATCACACAGACTAGTGACAGAAACACCCCTTAAACCCTTAAAAGACATTAGAGATGTGATTACCTGATGTTGAATAATTACATAGACACCACGTGACTTTGAAATTATTTTAGATAGCCCTTTATTTATATTTGCTTTCTTTGAAAGTTTTGAAAGAGTATCATTATAATTATTCAAACTTCAGGAGAGATGTATGTAGTTAGCCAAACCTTAAGGGGTATGGATGTCATTATCCATAAAAATTCAACACAAAAGATAGGAGACACTTCACAATAGAAAGAAGACGAGCAATGCATACCATCTCTCAGGTGGGCTTGCTGCTCCATAGCTTGTAACTTCAGTTTGAGTTCCTTGTTCTCATTTGTCAAGCCGGTGGTGTCTCTCTGCATTGCAAGAAAGTAATATTCAATATGTTCTTTGAATTTCAACACCATACATGCATGCATATGCATCATTCTTCAAATGGATGATGTATCAAAGATAACAACAAATGCAATTTGCAAGAGAACAATTTGCTACAGAAATAACTTAAAAGGGATAATTGCATTTACAACCCAAGGAGTTTGACCTAATCATTAAAACATCCCTTAAGATTTGAATAACTACAAATACACCCTCTAAAGCTTTAAAAAATAAAAAGTAAAGAGCGATTTGTAATGTTTCCAAGCTCAAGGGTAGTCGTGTGATCATTCAGACCTCAGTGGAAACTGCAGGTATACAATGAGGGTTTTATAATTAGACCCCAACATCCAGTGAGCAACTTATTCTGTGGCATGCTGAAGTAAAGGACCTCTAGGACAAGGGAGAACAGGGGTTCCTAGAAACTGACATCATCTCAGCTTGCATAAGTAACCCGGTGATATAACCCGACATGCTGATCAGGCATGTCGCATGCACCTCTTATGTTGTGTTCTGTTATTTGTATACTGTAAGTGAGGTATGGAAAAGCTGCTAGAGGTCCTCAAAAGTGAAGAAGTTTGACACATAATATTTGGCTTCTATATTAAGGGCTTCCAGGAATTTGAAGTGTTTTTTTCGAGTTTCATCTCCAGGAACATGTGAGAAAATTAACTATCATGGTTCTTATATCAGTTCCTACCTCAAACTAACTATGGAGACTTAATAGCTAGCTACTTTGAATGTAATGGCAGGCACTGAGAATAATTCAAACATATTCTCTTTCTCACTACACTTTCAGTAAATGGATATGAAATTAACACTTAACAATTCCATGCTTCTTAATGACCATTTATTAGTTTTCAGTAACTTACAACTTCAGATAATCTTGAAGCAAGGCAAAGATATCTAAGTTTTGCCAAATCTCAAATTAGCTACATGGATATCTTTCAGGATATGATTCGTCAATATCAATACCCTAATAGGAATGTGCGATTGAGAGAGGAAGTGGATTGGTGTTAAAACTTAATGTACAAATTAGCTAGCTACTTAAACAATTTCAAGAAGAACTATTAAACAGTAAAACTAGACTTTCATTTTCCTGCAACTGCAAACGGTTATGAGCACATAAATCATCGTAATCATTATTAAGATAAGAGCAGTTCGGTAATCATTTAATACTAAGAAGTGATTAAACCTGCAACAATGTGATTTGAGCTGATAGTGTGGTTGCTTCAGTCTGCAGAGTCTGCACTTTCCTCTCCAGCTCACTTGTGTAACGTATTTTTCTCTCTTTTGATCTTGCAGCAGATTGTCTATTTGCAAGAATCCTACAAATAAAGAATAATTTTCCACTTCAAACTTGCTGTGTTACTCCAAACTTCTACCTCAAGTATACAATAACAAACAACACCTGCCGAGCCTTTTTAGTTCTAGTTAGTCGTCGTAGGCTACATTACTCCAATACAACCAATCGATCAACTACAAATATAACCAAAGAAGGCACAAAAACAAATACACGTACTTTCATGATATTATATAACTTTGTAAGACAGTAACATAGTACGTGGTTCAATATTATACGTGCGTGTGCAGGATACTTAACATCTAACGAATGTTTAAAAGAAACAAAGAATATAGAAGATCTTTGTTCAAGTTCATTGAATAGCGTCCGTGACAACTATTGCAACCGAATAATCAACACGACCAACTCAAAGATTGTACTCCTATTACATAACTAGTAAACCTTGTATTAGCGTTTCAATGATTTAGGTAACAACAAACACATAATCCACCATTCAACTCTTCTCTCCGCTACTTCAGCAGTTCATCAATCCAAATTACTCGAGTATCACTTAATAATCAACTACAAATATAACCAAAAAGACAAAGAAACAGATAAACAGACTCACACTGCCGTATACAGGATATGTTATCGAATAAACATCTACGCTCTGTTCTAGCAAAACACAACTGAACAGTTCAATCAAAACTGTCTTTGATTATTTTCATTTAATATAGCTAGTGGCAATAATATTGCAATTGAACAATCATCATGACCAAGTCACAAGATTTTCGCAGCGACACGAAATAACACATGAGCCGAAACTCAATTCCTCTCTCCCTTTGCTTCAACACTTCATCAATCCAAATCAAGAACCAAATGCTAAAAATTCAGCAAAAAAAGTCAAACCTTTTTAGCTAAAAACACATGATCCAAAATCAAAAACTGAATAACCAAAAATTCAGCAAAAAAAAAAAAAGTCAACAGATTTGACAAAAAGGTCAAACCTCTTCCTAATAACACATGATCCAAAATCAAAAAACTGCATACCAAAAATTCACCAAAAAAAGTCAACAAAATTGTCAAAAAGGTCAAATCTTTTTGCTAACAACAGATGATCCAAAATCAAAAACTGAAAACCAAAAACTCAGCAAAAAATGTCAACAAATTGTACAAAAAAGGTCAAATCTTTTTGCTAAGAACACATGATCCAAAATCAAAAAAACTGCATACCAACAATTCACCGAAAAAAGTCAACGAAAAAGGTCAAACCTTTTGGCCCGTTTAGGGTCCATCAAAGCAAGCTCCGCTAGTTTCTCAGCTGGCATAGCTTTCTTCGCAGAGTCCACCTCAGCTGACGTGGCACTCGAGTACCCATCAAACGAGTTGCTGTGCCTGTGTTTGGGCCTCGTCGGCGCCGGAGTTGGGCCGTCGAGCCCAAGTCCCTCGAAGAAATCGGCGTCAACGGACAAACTCCTCAAATGGGCCGGAGCCCGAATCTCCAAAGTGGGCCCAGGCCCATTAGGCGGCGGTGTCGGCGGTGGCAACTCCGACGCGACGCCGTCGAGGTTGACGTCGTCGAGGAGGATATCGTCGATGTCGGAGAAGCGGAAGAAGGTCTCGGACTGAGCACGGCGGTGGTGGGCCCCGCGGGTCGGAGTGTCGGGCATTTGGTCCAGGTCTGTTCGGCCCGCTAAGTATGGGCCGGGTTTTGCGGCGAACTTTGGGTCCATCATTTTTTTATTATTATTATTTTTTTAAGTTATGATTGATGAGATGAAATTTTTAGGGGGGGTTTTAGGTGGAGAGTAATAGGAATGGTAGTGGTTGGAAGTGGGAGTTGAAAAAAGTTTTGGGGTTAGAATTAAGAATTTGACTAAAATTAGGGGTGATGGGACCCACTCACCACGATAGCCATGTGGCGGTTCGCGGCTCCAGGGGAGTAAGTGGGTCCCAGTCCAAGAGTTTTCTTAATTTATAAGAATACAAATGAACTACTATTTTTTTATATATGCATAATAATAAAGCCATAAACGAGTGCACTAAAATTGTACTTTTTCTCAGATTAACGTGTATTGTTGTTCTTGTTTGTAGGTACTAGGTAAGTAGGTAGGTGTCGTTCTTATATTGATGATGTTCTTGTATTGTTGCGCTATCCTTTAATGGGCCTAGTCTTAAGGACAGCGAAGGGCTAAGCGATTTACAAAGAACTATGACCCCTTGTGTTGGAATGGGCTGTGGGCGGTTTTTATTTATTGGAGGCCTATATAGATATAATTAGAAGCAAGAGAATTCTCGTCGAGTGAGAGCCAAGCCCACGTTTTGGAATATGAGGCTTTAGGGCAATTGCTTGCTATATATATGTTTCCAGTGAAATATATTATGAAAAATGATGTGTGTAACAATAACTTCGTTGTTCATGAATGGTTACGGAGGAACTTTTTCATTTTTTTCTGGGTAATTAGAATATATATATATATATATATATATATATATATATATATTGATTCAGAAATATATGTTCATACATAAGTTTAAAATAGGGTATCACCACGTCAATAAAACAATAAGGGGATGTTGGAAGAGAAAAATGTGGGAGGATCACCTAGACAAAAAAGGGTCATTGAGCTAAATTATGGGCTGCTTGCTTAAAGTTTCATTTGGGCCATACTTGCCAAAATTGCATATTGGGTTGCTAACCCATGTATTGCTCTTGTGGGGCCTGCATCTCTATCAGCCTCGACATTGTTTACTTTTCCTTGAGGTTTGAGTTAAAGTTTGGGTTGAGTTATGATAAATTCGTTGAAGGGTTCATACTAAGTTATTTATGAAATTCCATTTGTGGTAGGCGTTTTTCTTGTAGTGAATGCTAATCACATTTGTATTTTTCCCTTTATTTTATCTTTTATCTTATCTTTTTAATTTGACTATTCTTTTAAAAATTGTAATCAAGAAATCTATATACATGTGAGGGTCATAAGCTCTTCTATTGTGCAAACTTTTAATAGTTAATTTGGGACCGATGTGAAGAAAAAGAGTGCAATAGACAGATAATTTCTCGGCTATTAGTATTTTGTAATTAATCCTGATGCTGAATAGATTTTTTTTGTTCTGTTTATCTTTATAGCACCATGTAGCTAGCTAGCTAGCTAGATTCATCCTTTTGTTCATTAGTGGAATGCCCAATTCTTTCATTATATAACTATTAAAATAAAAAGTTGGGGACATATATAAGTATTTTGATGGAATAAGATACTAAAATGTTGGTGGCATTCGTGTGGAATGCACACTCCCTTCCCATTTACTAATATAGTTATCTCATATTCCCGACTCTTTTCTGTCTCTAAACCTTTTCTTTTTTAGTGCTTTCCTCTTCAGCAAACCATTTTGATTGTTGACTCCGATTACTGAAATGCCATTTAATTTTGGCCACTCAATCATGACTAGAAGACACATTAATTTATAAATCACTAACATATATAATAAAATTAACATAGATACAAATCTTCGGAAAGGAACAATTATGCGTCCGTTGCATACAAGTTTTTATTATAAGACATCTTATAAAACTCAATTTACCCTTTGGAAATTGAAATGTTTAGAAAATGATCGAGCAAAATTCAGCTAACAAAGTCATGATATGAATATAGCAGAAATACTATGTAAAAAATTGTCCCTTTCACAAACATAACTGTACGGGTACAACCGATCAAAAAAGCATTTCCATGTTTGGATTTATTTGTGGCTTCCTCATGAATCATGACTCTGTCCTGTCTGGTATAACTGCATATCTTAAAGTGCACCACCTTTAACTTAATTCAATCATTTATTGCTATTTTACGTTTATATATATTTTTTCTTACTTTTGTCCAAGGAAATCCGGAAAGAAATAATATATTAACCGTATACATAGAGCGAATTTGACATTACATACATCGTTTATTGATCAGAACATAAATAATAATTAATATGGAGCATTTACATAATAAATAAATAAATAAATAATAATCAGTTCCTTCGTGAGTTACAACTAGCTATTGGTATATGATACATGTGAAACTAAATTGTCCATATCTGAATATTTGGTTCTGTATCGAAGAAAAAAGAACATCGCATGGCTTTCTTTAATTTGCCATTATTTCCCGTTCTTTGCCTTGTTCGTTTCCAAATCGAGTATCGTGTGAGGTGTGACAACGTAGAAAAAAGAAAACTTAGAATTAGTTACGTGTGTCTTTAAGAATATGACGTGGTGTTCAAGATAAAAAGATAAAATCTTTATGCCAAAATGTGATTTGTTTGTCTGTATCACGAAATGTTTTCATAATCAATATCCACTCCACTTTTACGTATTGCTTTATTTTTCTAAAACGATAGAAAAAAGAATCGACGAGGCCGTTGAGCCCAAAACGTGAATTATTATCGTTACTTTCAAAACTATATCTCAAAGTTTTTTCATGATGTAAATCAAGTCCACTTAAAACTGCTTTATTTTTACGGAAAGAAACTATCGCTCCTAAATTATTGTACAATTGCTATGCGTCTTTATCGATCGCTACGTCCCTCTCGCAAGAGATGTTGTGCTTATTTTCTTTTAACTTATTAGCATGTTGTGCTGTGTTTTTATTTGTTCAGAAAAACAAGTTATTACCATTTCTTCCAAAATAACCCTCTTTCACTTGGTGCTCATCAAAGGGATTTATATTTTGCGAATTTACAAAATACGTGAAAGAATTATAGTGCGCTATATTCACAATCTAACAGAATACGTTAAGAAGAAAAAAAAAAAAAAAAAAAAAACCTTTACCAGTCACATAACTAATAAACTCTTTAAATAAAGAGCATACTCTGTAAAAATATTTTTCAATGAAGAAAAGTATCTATCAAAACTTACGATGATAAGTTATATTTAGTAATTTGAAGTGAAATAAAAAATAGGGTTTAATTAGCAATATTCAATTAAATATGTGTTTCTGATGAAACTTATAAAACAAGTCCTGAACAAACTAAAGTATAAATTCAAACAAACCTTTTTGTGGGATGATGACTATACAAGAGAACTCTTCATAGTTCCAACACATTAATTGATCCCCCTAGTTAACAGCTAGCCCTGGCCAAGTACCCAATAAATATTTTTAAGTAGTATATAATGAGTAAAATACTATTTTATAAGTAGAAAAGTGAACCATGCATATATAAATTGTGTGAGTAATTGTTGTAAGCGCTGAAATTAATGATATCTAGAATATTTGCATCGATTATTATTGAACTATATATTCTGATTATTAATTATTGCATCCACATTTGAAGCAACAAGCTCTTACAATTATATGCATGTAACGCACGAAACTTGACAATGGTGGCCCCGAACCCTCACTAAAAACTTCCCTTTTACCTTCTATAAATACCCTAATGTAAGGCGTGTGTCCACCACACTCATCTACTTAAATAATCAACAACTCACACTCTCTCTTCAAATATTGTACGTACCACCATGGCTAATTCCAGCAACAACCAAACACCAACCAAATCCACTCTCCCTATCCAAACAACCCTCGACCTCGAACAAAACGACGAATTTGACTACTCGAAACGCTCTCAATGGCTTCGCGCTGCAGTCTTAGGCGCCAACGATGGCCTAGTCTCGACCGCATCACTGATGATGGGCGTTGGCGCCGTGAAACAAGACATCAAAGCCATGATTCTAACGGGCTTTGCAGGACTCGTGGCTGGAGCGTGCTCGATGGCCATCGGAGAATTCGTATCCGTTTATTCACAACTTGATATAGAAGTAGCTCAAATGAAAAGAGACAAGAAAAGGACAGCTTCTTCAAGTGTTGACGAGGATAAGGAAAATCTGCCTAATCCGGTTCAGGCGGCGGCCGCCTCGGCCTTCTCGTTTTCGTTGGGCGCTATGGTGCCGTTGTTAGCTGCTTCTTTCATACAGGAATATAGGATTAGGGTTGGGGCGGTGGTGGCGGCTGTGACAGTTGCATTGGTGGTGTTTGGGTGGTTGGGGGCGGTGTTAGGGCGGGCGCCGGTGGTGTGGTCATCCATGAGGGTTTTGGTTGGTGGGTGGTTGGCCATGGCCGTAACTTTTGGTTTGACAAAGTTGATTGGATCCAGGGGCCTGTGAAGCATGCATCATTGAGTGTCGCTCTGTGTGCCACTTTATTATGCCAACTAGTATATATAATTTGTGTATTTTACGTTCTATATATTGAGTTAATGAGTTTAAAATGAGAATATTAGTATCTCTATCGTCATTCATATTTAGTTGTCTATTTGGCTACAAATAAACTAATTAGATTGTACAAATTAAATTTTCCCCTTTTATTATCTTTTTTTATTATTTGGCGATAGTCATATCTAAACTTTTTGGCTTATAATGTGATGTCATATATTCAGTTATATTATTAGTAATTTTAATTAAAAGATCAATAAAATATATTGATTAAAGACTCTGCAGTCACAATAGTGAAATCGATAACACCTAATGTGGCTTAAAGACTAAAAGTTCAGTAGGAATGATGCATATATATATATATATATATCTTCCTGAGTGCAATATGTTTCTCCAAAACGGGGTATATATTTCGGATATGGGTTCATAATGTTATATAAAGAACATAACCAATGATATATTTAACCAACAGTTAACATGATTGCCATGCTTTTTGTAAATTTATTCTTGTTCTGGTTTTGACAATCCTATTGCGAATGGTACAAGCAGGGAGGGTTCGGAAGATGATGTTGGTGGCGCTTTAGTAGATAATATTGAAGATGTTCCACTACATAATGTGGAAGGTGTTCTAGTCGATAATGATGAAGTTCTAGTAGATAATGTGGATAATTTTCACGAAAACTATGTGTAACAACAGATTTCGAGTCCTCTAAAAAAAGACAAGAAAAATTAGTACAAATAAAATTTAATAAATTTAAAGAAATTTAGAATTACAATCTCTATTTTATCCTCTGATTCAATCCTTCATTAAGTTGACTTGAACTTGAAAAACTTTAATTCGAGGGCGTGAGAGCTTGATCTCGAATCAAAGAGAGAATTTCTTTAATCTTCGCGACGAACAATTGAATCTTTGGATGAACGCCTTTGAAGATGATGAACTTGGGAGAGAGGATTTGAAGAACTTCTTTACTCCAAGAATGTTTGAGTTTTTGTTATTTTTGTTGTGATTTTTCTTCTTGATGAAGACCTCTATTTATAGTGTTAGGAGAAGAATTTTCTGATGAGATGAATGGTTGTGATCGTTTCTCCAATATGGAAGACATAATTTGAGGAAATCCTTCTTTCCATGATGAAAGATAGTTTCCTTCTTTTGAGATTTGATGACTAGACCTTCCATCCTTTGAGATTTTGATGACTAGACCTTCCATCATTTGAGATTTTGGTGACTAGACCTTCCATCTTTTGAGATTTGCTGAGTAGACTTTCCATCTCTTGAGATTTTGATGAATAGTCTTTCCATCTTTTGAGATTTGATGAATATATATTTCCATTCATAGAATATTGGAATTTTATGAAATATTTAATTTTCTCAAATTGCACACATTTAATTATTTAATTAGACAAAATAAATGTGTCTACACTATGTTAACTATGAACATGTTTATTTCTTAAGTAAGTTTATCATATTAACAACTACATGATAAATTTAATAATATGGATTCTATTGTATTTTCTAATCTTGGGATTTTATTATAGGCAGTGAGAGCACACAATCTAATGAGATTGATGAAGAAATTGTTGAAGGGGAGAGCACGCATTCTCACGAGATTCAAGAAGTTGTTGAAGGGGAGAGCACGCATTCTCACGAGATTGAAGACGTTGACGAGGAGGAGCTCGTACAACACCACTTTGGAGTTACATCACCGATCGTCAGACATGACAAGTCAATGATCAGTATTGATGTAACAGTTTTAAAAAATTCAAAATTACACGAGATCAAGAACTCATTGATTCCGCAGAATACTGAGAAACCAAAAACAAAAATAGATAATTCCATTGAGCTGGCCTAACCCGATCCACACTCAATACAACAGAAAATGAAAGTTAGGGCACTTTACTTGAGGCGGTATCTTGGCAATGTCCCAATATATAAAGTTTAAATTTTTTGTTCAGTGCAAACTATGTGTAGCCGTCGTAAGTCAAAGTTTCGGTTTGGGTGTATGTTTTGTTTTGGTCTCTTAAATAGTAGAAACGTTTCGTAACTTTTCGGGAGCTTTTTGATATGTTTCGAAAATTTTGTAAATGTTACGGTTGTAATGAAGTTAGAAATTACTTCTAGGTTTCGTTTCGATCAAGTCAAAAATGGAAACATTTCGGTAGTTTTCGAGGAAACGTATGGAAATTTTGATCCATGGTAGCCGTTGTGTTGGCCCATTTAAGTTTAAGAGACAAGGCCCTTTAAGAATTTAATCTAAGGGCATGAGGGGGCATATTTGGCCCAGGACTTAAGTCTAGGACTTAAGTCTATTCTATTTTAGGTCAATAAACTGGACCAGACTGGGTCTCATCTAGAACTGGTCCCAGGCCTATATCAACTTACACAGCCCTAAAAATTCTAGGCCCACCTAAGGGCCTGTTTTCGTTTTTTTTTTTTTTTTTTTTTGTCTTTTAAGGTTCAATATATATAATGTATCTAGTTTTAGATCATATTGAATAAAAGCCTTAGTTCTAAGCTATGATGCACGGACACGGACACGGCGACACAGACACGACACGATACGGACACGGCGACACAGATTTTTGAAAATTACAAGACACGACACGGCCGGGACACCGCCGCACTTTTTTGTATTAATATATATATATATATATATATATATATATATATATATATATACACACACACACACATATATACGATCAAAACCTGCACAAATAACATTCTAAGTCCAAATAAAGGATGAAGCAAAAGCATATTTGAACTCAAAAACAATTAATCACTACTAATAGTTCAAATAACTCATGAATCCCAAGCATTAAACATATAGTCACAAATACAATCTCAACCACAGAACAAACAATAAAAAGTGTGTGTTTTATGTTTTTTTTATTATTATTAAGGTATTCAACAATAAAAGTGTTTCAAATTGACCCCTCAATAAATATCAAATATTACAAACGCATCCCAAATGTGTCGGACACGGCCTCAAGAAGTGTCGGACACGCCCTCAAGAAGTGTCGGACACGGTGTCGAATTTCTTTTTTCTTTTCTTTTATTCAGACACGCCACGTGGCGTGTCCGACACGTGTCGAAGGAGTGTCAGGGTGTCAGTGTCGTGTTGGGTTGTCGAACACAGCATAATTTTTTTTTTTTTTGAGGTGTCGGTGCATCATAGGTTCTAAGCAATTCAGAAGGAATGTAATGCGCTTCAGTTTCGGTCTGAATTTGAGCTCGGATTCTGTGTCAGCTTTTGGATGATAATTGTTTTAATTTGATTAGTTAAACTTCCGTTCTGTTTACTGTGACAATTATATATTATTTGTTGAAATGCAATCTCATCTCATCTCATCTCAGTCACTTATATATTAGTGTGTTGTTAAATGTAAGACATAATTATCATATTGTCATCTCAATACTAGTGAGGTCTGTCTTCTTCTTATGGTTAGAATTGATCTATTTGTTTTTGTTAGAATAGAGTTCAAAATGCATTCTCAAGTGTCACAATTATGTGTTTCTTCTATTCCTTAAGTATTATCTAGTTTTATGGCCCATTAGTAATGATGTTCCGATCTAGTTATAAAAACTAAATTATTCAAAGATCACAGTGCTTTAAGATTTTTCCATTACGGTACCTTCAAGTGATATACTAGTTCTAGACTTTATTATGGGGTCTTAAAGTTCATTTCTACGTAAAATGTTGTCTTAGAAATCCATGCAAAGACTTTCGAGTCCTAAAACTGCATTTCCTGTGAAGTAGTTCTATCTTAGAAACCAATATAAATGTTCTCGATTGGTTTTGCACTGCCATTTATCATGTTATAATTTTTTTACTAAATATACTATTGTGTTCCTAATGATTCAAGATATAATTGTAACATTAATTAAGAGACTTTATTCATAGATAAGACATCAATTATTATATGAATAATCTATTTTCTTCAACAGATTTACCTGAGAAAGATTTATAACGACTTGAACGTTTGTTGTTTAGTTTTGGCAATAATCCTTGATAGATCAGAGACGGAAGAGTGAATCCATTTAGCTAATTAAGAAATTTATCTGAAAGGCTTAAATAAGCTGATTAGAATTTATTTCCCTTTCATATCTTACAACTTACTTTATATTTCATATCTTACAACTTACTTTATGGAGTGAGTATACTATCCATGTATTTGGTCATAATTCCCTTGCGCAGAGTTCCCTGTTGGAATCCGTTTCTTCTTCTATGCTGTTTGTGTGCGTGGCAGTAGACAGATTTCCTTTTCCTATCATATTTGTTTGTTATAAAGATTGCATGGAGCGGTAATTTTGTTGAAAGAAAGTATCGATGTATATGTGCATAATAGACCTGTTGACTCAAGAGACTTCTTTGCCTGGTCACTTATCTTAGGAAAATGCTATGCAGAAATGCATTCTTAATTGTTTTCGATGCTGATTAAAAGACGCCACGTGTTCATTTATTGAGTTTTATAAGGATTCAGGAATAAGTAATAAAACTTACTCATGATATGCTCAAAAGTTATATTACTAAAACAAAAAGATCTATAATCTACAAACCAGTCGTACCTAAAGAGAAAATCTATTACTGAAGATCAATGTAGGTACTAAATTATTTAGAATTGTCCAACATGGCTTTGGAAAATATCGCGACCGCACTATATAAAAAGACTCCCCTTAAGACCTTTTAAGGGCAGTAATACTGTGGCTCCAAAAATTTCTCCATAGTATGAGAGCCTGCTGAGGACTAATGACGGATTGCACTTACCACGTGATGTGACCAAAGTAGTTAGTACTCTGACGAAGCATTTCTTTCTCACCGGACATGATTGTCCGAGGTCACATCTCACTGCCATGATCATTGGGTTGGAGGGGGGGAGGGGGTTCATACTTGTCCCCTTTATAAAACCTGTAAGATATTAATAGGGGGGGCTCCAAAGGCTCTGCATAATGTATGTGCAGATTTTCAGGATTCAACCTCTATGTTGATTGCTAGTATATATAACTTGCAAATAGTTTTCTGATACAAGGTAATTAGTTTATTAGATGAAATCAATGCTTCTTATCTTCGATTCTTTTCACAATATTACCTACCATCTGGGATAATCGAACTTTATGGCTTTTGGCCACCATGCCAAATGTCCCACTGAGGTTGGTGGAGTCTATTAGTTTCCGCGTTAGATCCTACATTTTGCACTCAAGGTATAGCATCTGAGCCACCAAAACCTTTCCAGATAATGCAAACACAAAACCAGTATCCAGCCATACTTTGCATTCTCAGGTCATAATAAATATATGCAGATTCTGCAATTGGGTGCATAAGCATATAAAGAAGAAATGATCTATTTTGTCGTATTACAACCCTTTGTACAGCTAGAAATTGCGAGAAGCTTAAATAGAATTCCAAAGACTTAAAAATATGGAGCGGGAGAAGAGGAGCACCAACAAAGTTACATCTCGTAAGAGCTTTTTATTCTTGAGGCTTGAGTAATAGTTACTAGTTTGGATATCTAAATAGTTCCAGGAGTTTTTGGCTTTTGTGTACAAGAAACAATATCCTTTAAGTTGTTGCTTGTTAGATACATCATCAGACTGTCTGTGTGGCACCAGGAGAGCAATTTCTCCAGTTCGGCTTACCTTTTAGTGCATATCCTTATTCTGACTATCTTTTTATCTTATGCAGGCTTTTGTTGTCCAATATCTTTTATGTTCACAAGAGCACTCTGGTAACATTTCATCAAGTTTGGCTATGAGAGGAGGATCCAAGAATGAATCTTTTGCCGCGGAAAGTTTCTCTTCCCTTTCAGAGGGAAAAAGTACGAGGTGATGAATCTGTCTGTGCTGTTTCTTTACCTAGTTGCTTCTGGTCTAGCCTGGTGATATATTTACAGCAATTAAAGTTGGAACGATAAAATAAGGAAAGTTTAGTAACAGCTGTGTGGTTCATAACCTATATATCTTCTTTCTTTGGTAATTCAGTTGAATTTGTGATTTCCTGACCCATATTTCATGGCTTATACTTCAAAATATGCATCTTTTAGGGGGTTAGCTATCTTCACGGTTTACATGGTGATTGAGATTAGAATTATCGGTGTTTCCTAGATTGCAAGTGTAAATTCTTGACCACTCTGGTATAATCGATACCTGAGTGGTTTTCATTTATTGCTTGCGCTATTACGTGTTAAATGTAGGAGATTATCATATTGTCATCTTAATACTAGTCATGCTAATTCAAGCTAGTGAAGTCTTCGTGTTATGGTTAGAATAGTACAAAGGTCTATTTGTTTTTGCTTTTCTTTGTCTCAAAATGCAATATGAAGTGTTCAATTATGTAAGTATGAAAATTCATTTCAGTTATTATTCAAAATATATGGAAACCAGTTCCGTGGATATGTTGTGTAACGTAATTATAGTATAGTTTTATTTGTTTTGTGTATTTACATTCGTACGATTTGACCATAAAAAAGGTTCTACTTGGTATATTGACCTTCAAAAATCTAATTCCAGGTCGAAGAATAGGTATATGACACCACAAATTGGACATTTTGTTTCTTTGTATTTTTCCTATCCTCTACGGTCTGTTTAGCTGATGTTATGAACTTCTTATCCTAACAAGCAGATGATGGGAGATAATGTTCAGAAAAGAGACAAAATGGTCCTGCTTCTACCTTTTGAAGGAGCTACGATCCTCGCAAGATACGCACTTTGTTTACTCATGCTATACGGACTATACTATCTCATTTAGGGCCTTTCTTTAATCTAGAATACATAAATGCTGTTTCTTATATTCCTTAAGTATCTAATTTTTGGCCCATTAATGATGTTCTGATTTCTTTAGGGCTCTAGGTAGTTAGTAGTTAGTCACATAGAGGGCACATTATACATGTTTGCACCGTTCGGAGCTAGCAGGTGTTGGCAGCTTTCACATGTTGGGAACGAGTATTTCTGCTTACAACACAGATTGGTTATCCTTCCACACAGAGGTCATCTGCGCTACTTATGCACATTTCTACTACTTGAAACAGACTGAACTTGCTAAAACATTACTTCTACTTGAAAGGTCGACGGCCATGCAGAAGCACTTGCAATACGCTCGATTCCTTGGAGTTAATACTTTATTTGTGCCACCATGGCAGCTTCTAATTATTTTCCCTTATCTCTTTCAGTCCTAGAAATTTTGATAAAGTCTCATCTATTAAAGAAAGAATTTCAAAGGATATTGCTTTGAGAATCTTCTCAACTTGAATAATCTTTTTGTTTTTCGTTGCTCCCTCTAGCCACAAATTAGATGCATCCCGGATAAGGTTGAGTGGCGATGTGAAAGACAGACCAAAATTTAATATTTACTTAAACCAGCCTGGGAACACCCTTTGAATTAAGCTCCTAATCCTGATCTGAAATCAGTGTATTCCTTCCCTCAAAGTTTCACTATGTCTATTACTGACACTGTATTATAATCCACAAATTGGTGGCCAGTACTATTAAGGTAACCTGAGGTCGTTGCTGATGCGTCTACTTAGCAATTGATTTAGGACCATGTAACACTTATATAAGCTCCAACTTGCATCAAGATTTACAAGTTGTGTGATTTTGAGATGCATCACTCATTTTCAATGAATATTAAATAAGCCAACCTGATCTTTTGATCTATCACGATTGCTGCAAGAAATCTTTTGATACTTTTAGTCATGTTGCTGCATTGGTATTTTCTTGGGATCTGCTTATTTGATTCGAAACCCACGGTTTAGTTGCCGACTTGCGCTATGATACTTCCAAAAATATATATGCAGAAGAATTCTCCATGTCAAATACTCTTCATGGATAATCTGGGTCCAACCTGCACAAAGGAAGAGCCGATGCAAATGTTTTCAAGGTTTTTAGAAGCCTTGCCTAGTACGATCCGGAAAAGATGCCAATAGAATTCTTTGAAAAGTTTACCTTTTTCGACCTTGATAGATGCTGTGGGCTTTTAAAATTGAAGATGCAAATAACCTATGGAGCTCCTATTGCATTTGTCAACTTTCAGGTATATTACTATCAGCTTTCCTGATCAATTTTCAATCATGAAAACTTCATTAAATAGTTCTGGTAAATTGTTTGGTCCAAATTTGGTCTCTATGACTATGTCATCGTCCGTGGGCTATGTGTGCCTTCTTTCGTTTTGTTTCTTTGGAAGAAAAATTGAAGCTTTTCGTACACTCAGGATATGTAATTACGAATGTGAATGACTTGAATTTGCGTACTTCTGTCTTCTATCTATTCATTGTTATTGGATGCATCTTATATTCATTGTGGCCGAATTTACTTTCTATCTGATGAATAGGGGTGTCATTTGTAACTATCAAATTTCAGGGGGTCGACCATGCTTCAGCTAACTCCTGTATCAAATCTACTACTGTTCATCTATCTAGATTTCTTTAGCAAAAGATGGTTATGTTCATGTTCATAAGGTGCGAATTGCAGGAACGTGAAAACAAAAGGCTACTTCAGCACACGTTGATGAAAGTATAGTAGCGATGAAGAGGACTGACTGAGGCCGCGGAATTCTCTTTCACTGATGTACGTGTATTGCACTATGAATCAAATCTCGAGTTGGAGTTCTGATAAGGTTTCAGGTAATTGTTACGTTGATTATGAATTAGTTCGAGTCGGTGATGTTATAATGGAATTATTGGAGTGTATCATTCCCGATCTTGTATTGATTAATGACGACGTCTAAACTTCATTTCGTCTAAGACCCAGATGGCTAAGTCACATGTAACTCATTGTTGGATAAATGTAGTTAAGTATACAAAAAAATGAGTTGTGTTCATTAGTTTGTTCTGTTTAGTGGTTGTCACTCTTGCCCCTGTTATGTTAATTCGCTGAGCTGTTCCAGTGTGGGATTTATTGGATGATAACTGTAATCGACTTTTTGAATGATAACCATGGTTCCTAGTGAAAGTTCGTCTGTTCATTCTCAGTCTGAACACATGTTGCATGACAAATTAGTTATAGGGCTTGTTGGAGTTGGCGCTACTGTAGCTCTGACAATTAGGAAGCTGAAAACTGATCCTAGACATGAAGGTATATTATTTGCACAATTTTGAACATAAGTTTTCAATATATTTAATCATATTACTAATATATAGTTAAGCGGTTGTCTGCATCATATTGTAAAATAGGTGGATGCATCTTGTCTTCTCCTGAATCAATTTGGTGGAGAGATGTGCACGATATACAAAATTCTGGTCCAGATTGCAATTGGTTTGAGAAAGGCCTTAAACGTTTTGTGGGGAATGGCAAAAAAATACTAAGTTGTGGAAGGATGTTTGGATGGAAAATCAAACGCTCCAAGCTCGTTATAGAAGGCTGTTCAATATTGCATGCAACAAAGAAGCTAAAGTTGCGGAGATGGGAATTTGGAATAACGGAGTTTGGGTGTGGAACCTAAGCTGGAGATGCCCCTTATTTGGATGGGGAAATGATGTTCTGAAAGATATGATGCAGAACCTTGAGAATATTCAACTTAACAAAGAGGAGAATGATTGCTGGCTTTGGACGCTCGAGAAGAATAATGCTTACTCTGTTGCTTCGGGGTATCAGGCGATGAAACCGGGTACACAAAGTACAGATTCTGCCTTCTTTAAGGATTTTTGGAGGACTTCGGCACCATTTAAAATGACATGTTACTGGAAACTGATTCACAGCCGCATTCCCACCAAAAGCAATTAAGCTAGACTAGGCATTACTCTACTGAATGACGATACAAGTTGTGGTCTTTGTGGCTCTAACCAGGAGACTTAGTGCAAAATAGCATATTCTGTTCGGATGGGATGTTACAATTGGATCGGGTATCTACGGCCATCTCTAACAAACCAGATATTCATTTTTCTCAAAACCAGGCATATTTCCAAGAAAGAGAGGAAGAGTTTTCTGGATAAGCATGTGGAGTGTTGTGACATGGTCTATTTGGCAAGCTAGGAACAAGAATATCTACAAAAACGAGGATCTTGTGGCACAAAAGATCACCGAACTCTTTAAAGTTAGACTATGGTCATGGTTGAAGACACAATAAGGAGTTTCGTTTCTCTTTTAATGATTGGTGCATTGCACCTATGGAGTGCTTAGATCATAGTTGAAGTACTGAATTGTTTTTTATTTGTTCCTTACTTTTTGTTCTTATGGGTTTTGAGTACTCCTTGTACTTGTCATTAATAAATCTGTCTGGTAAAAAAAAAAAAAGTAGGCCATAAGTAACTATTGTTTCAGTGTCAGTTTGATCGTCGTTATTTGATAATCTGATGAATGTGGGCTTGTTAACTATTTTCTTCTCTTTGGTTTCATTATTTTAGTCTGCTCTGAGATCAGGTGAGAGATACTCATAGAATGCTTGTTCGGCTACTAGTTCTTGATTCGTATAAGCCCATATTCTTGATTCTTACTAGAGAGTGGCTCCAGTCAAATTTAAAAAATAAGTTCAAAATGAATTATGTAATATTTCGATCCATTCAAGAAACAAATTATGTAACATGTATGCATGCAAGTGAACTAGTGAAGTGATCAAGTGAAGTGATATCATCTACAAGAATAAAATGACATTTAAGTTATAGGCGTACCTTTCATTCTATTTTATGTGGCATGCCAGCTTTTATTCTATTTAATTAAAGACGGTAGACTGTAGTGTTTCTGAAAATAGATTAAATAGAACTAAGTAGAAACAAAAGTCTATAAGGAAATGTGCTGAAATAGAAACAAAGGGAAGGAGAAGACTCCAACACATATTCAAATGTTTGCGCAAATTATATGTTACGTACGTATAGTCTACCTTGGAAAATATTAATATATAATTAGTTTCACTAAATTGCTAAGTTATAATATATAATTCTCTAGCTATTCTTGAAATACGAGTTTGATTACCAGCAGAAAAGTGGAACTTGCTATAGTAATTTTTAATTTTTTTTTTGCATTTACGTATACTTATTTTTAGCATTTGTGTGAGAGATTAAATTCTTTTTTTTTTTATTTTTTTATTTCTAAGATCTTGCTGATTTAAGCTAGAGTTTGCTGGACCTAAGACGTATAACAGAACGATAGTTTACTATAAACAATTCTAGAGCGAATTTTCCAATTTGCTTGCACTTAATACCAATTTGTATTCTTTGTAATTTGTACCATGCATGCATTAAGGGAAATAGGGAGTTTAATACCATAAAGTCACACTTACATTAAACAAGAAACTAGTGCATAATTAGCTGGCAACTATGCAAATAGGTTCACCTCTTAATGCCCCGACCATGTAATTTCATTTACATCAATATCTTGATATCAATCAACAGATCAAATTCTAGTGCATTGTGATGGTATTCTTCTTTTGTTTTTTTGTCCACTTAAAGCCAGTGTATTTGTAATTAGCATTTAGCAATAGCCCTGTAAACTATGCAAATATGTACATCTATTAATACCCTCATGTAATTTCTTTTACATCAATATTCAGCTCTAATTAGCGGTCAATTATTTTCTTGTCAAGCTCTATGTCCCTTTCTAGTTGCTACTCATATTCTTTAACGTTGATTTGGTCCTATACTTAATTTCGAAATGCATTTATATCCTTTAACGTATAGGAGACACAGAATTTCATAAATGCGTTTAGCAGACAAAATTTATTAAATGTGATAGGTTAATTAGTTGGGAAAACATAACTTCAACGCATAAATACTGCTTGGTCAATGGTTAGTACGTATGTGGTCGTTATTGATTATTGTAATTATTATGTCACTGCCAAATATTTTTCCAAAATAAATTTCAAATTGAAACAACTGTATTTCATCATGACTTATTAACTTCAAAATAAATAAATATAATGACTTGGCAAATTGTTCACGTCCATGATTGTCTTAAATAATAATATTAAAAATTGAATACGTGATCCGGCCCTTTTAACCTTGCTCACGTCCAACGGCTCAATTTTTTATGAATGAACATATAACAAACTAGTCAAAAGAATTATAAAAGTTTACAAGCGATAGTCCTTGTCACAAAAAGCAATTAATTAGCCCTACTTATATGAGATTTTCGTCTGTGAGTAGCAAAGTTTTTATCCTGTATCCCATTAACGCCTGAAAACAACGTTTGAATATTTAAATACATATTTCCTATTAACTAAACCATCACTAAGTAAATACTAAATATACTGCTTTTAGTACCTTTTTATAGACGATTGCACATGCAGCCTGAAAGCAATTAACGTTTGAATTTTTATACATAATTAACTAAATTAAATCACTCATTCGGTATTATATTGCTTTTCCAATACCTAATTATAGTAATTTGCTTATAGACGATTTCACATGCATTTGGCTTAATACAATAGTCAAAACTAATAATTTCTTATATTTGTTAGATAAGAAATGCTTTACGATCATATCTACGAATGGGTCAAAGTAGAATGGGACTGAAAATATATATAAGATAATAGCTCCTTTAATTATGTCGAACTCCACCCGCTTGTCTCCAGCATACCCATCAACGTATGGAGAACATATATATACATGTAAATACACACCAAGTGATAGATATGTCTTCCTGATATTTGATGTTAGCCCTAAAACTTTTTCTATTGGTGCGAATTTGTATTGGTGGCAAAGTTCTCATCCGAAATTGACCATTCAAAAGAAGATTAAATTGCCATGCACGGATGAGGAAATGTGACCGTGCAAAAATTGCTACAAATTGAACCCAAAGCCCCACTACCACTATAGAGGTTAAAAGTTTACGAACTGCACGGAAAAATTTCTTATAATGCTATAGATATTTAATTATTGGCATTGGCAGATTTTCATGAGGTCATGCACGGAAAATAGTCGTGAAAGATGTGGTTATTTCCACCGAATATTTTTTTAATTTGGTATGTTGAAAAAGTTGTCCATATATGTGACATTCTCGTGTGGTTGCCAATATGTATGCATGATATTATTGCATTAACTATTATGTCAGAATTAGTGGTTTTTGTAAAAGAGAATTAATGTAGTTTTATTATTAGTTTTTCATTATCCACGTGCTTCAGAATTATGGAACAACAAAGACCGCAGAAGAACAAGATATCTTATAGTACAATTGTCGAAGTTGGTGATCATATAATCTAAGAAATTCTTTCATGAACATGTATATATGTTTATTTCGAAAGTAATCAGTTCTATTCGGTCACTGTGAGAAATACGTTAAACTTATTAGGTGAATATATGTAGTTTATTAAAAGCAACAATGGGCCAAACAAGCCCCGTACCTTTCCATGGAGAAATTAATAACTAAGTAGAGAAGTTTAATAGCATCCTACTGCGTACTTTGACTAATAATTTAAATTACAAATTATCATACTTATCCTAATATAAAATAAACAACAGCTTTATTTCATCCTAGATCAAGTTGAAGATGGCTGAAGAATTGCCGCAACGACAACAAGTGGCGGTGCAAGTCCAAAACTGGACACACCAGTGGCATCGCTCGAACTCAAAGTAGGTGGTGGAGGTGGCGGATTTGGATCAATGACGATTGCGACTTTGGCGCCGCTGCTGCAGAATTCCTTACTGGTTATGAAATAATATTCCATCTTGTTAGTCACGTTCAGGGGCACGACATCTCTTCCTGTGCCACTAGTCCAGTTGTGAAGAGGACTACTGGCGCTACACTTTTCGTAATCGGCCCGGTTTACCTCCAACACATCCATTTGGGTCGTACACAAAAACTGGCAAGGATTAATGGGGAGAGTAATTATAAGTGATCTTAGCAAGAAAAATAAAAGACAGAAAATTTGAGAGATATCAAATATTACGTACACAAGCAGTCGCCCGCATAGAAGTGGTAGCCTCGCGTCCAAATGTCGTAATTAACATTCGGAGCCCAACCACTCCTGTCACCGACGATGTACCGCACGGCCACCACCTTTGGGACCATCACCGCCAACGCGATCGTTACCGGCAACCAAACATACTTGAAACTTTCCATTGAGCGGTTTTCTTTTTTTGCACCGTCGATACAACTGAAAGAAACAAGAATTGAAGAAGGTAGACACAACTGAAAGAAGCAAGAAATGAGAATATAAAGCTTTCAAAATGATGCATACAAAAACAATAAAATATCATACTAAAGAGTTGAAAGAAAAATAAAAGGAACAAACCCGTCTTGTTAGACTTTTGAGAGCTAAACGAGTTCCAAATAATTTGGAAATGGCAGTCGTAGTGTGTGTCTTGAAATTTGGAAGTTAGCTAATCAAGCATGCAAAAGACCAGCTCACAACCCTCTCAACAACTAAGTGAAAAATTAACCCTCTCAACTAATCGATTTTTCCATGAAATCAAAGGCTTTATGTTGTTACAAGGGCCGATTGGTTTTAAAATTGGCATTAATTTCATAGTAGGCCGAATAAAAACTGATGAACTGGCCACGTTCTGAAAGCCCAGAGTGAGTGGGCTAATCCATAAGTCAATGGGCCGAACAAGAATTCTCTGGGATTCCATTAGGCCTCACTTGTTTGATGGCCCTCTGGAATAGCTAAGGAAGACCAGATTAAGTTGGATGGGGTCCATTAGTCTATGGACGCATGTGCATTTTCTGAAAATTAAATGTGGGCTTAGCTTGTACAATAGGCCCATCAAGCAGTAGATGGGCTGGAGAAGGAAGCCTTGATTGATTTGGATTCAATTTAGACCTCCGATTATATTTACTAAGCGGGAATTTTGCAAAAAATGTCCTCTAGGTTGGCACATTGGCAATTTTGGTCCTATTACTTTTTTATCTATAATTTTAGTCCTATAAATTATTACTGTTGTGATTTAGGATTAGGGTTTGTGGAAACAGGGAAAGAGAAGGAGGAGAAGTCAAGAGAGTTTTTACGGGGAGAGAGAAGAGAGGTTTGATTTTGATGAGAGGGCTAATTTAGAATAGATCCTTTACATTTTTAGTTTTTTCAATTCAACCCTATTGTTTTTTTACTTTTAAAGATTAATTCGTATTTTAATTCATTAAACAAAAAAAAAATGGAGATTTCGGCCAAAAGTGACGGAATTTCGGTCGGAGGACCAAAATTGAGACACGTAGTAACTTGTAGGACTTAAATTATAGATAAAAAAGTTGTAGGATCAAAATTGCCGATGTGCCAACTTAGAGGATCTTTTTTGCAAAATTCCCTTTACTGCGCCGCACATTATTTGCAACTGGAAGATGTCGTTTGAACTCTTAAACCCCGGATGAATGCCCAAATGAACCACGCTCTAACTCAGCCTTTCACTTCAGAGGAGGTAACCAAATCTATCTCTTGTGGGACTTTAAATGCTGAAATCTTAGCTGTAAATGCTCCCCCCCCCCCCCCCCCCAAAGAAGGGGCTTTCCGAATTAACAATTTTTAAGTTGCATATTACTCGAGACCAAGTTGCGCACTAGATGCACTAAGCACGCACGTTAATAGAACTTAAGTCGCACGTTAGCGTTTCTAGCTTTATGAACTATTCGTGATTCATAAATTATATCGAGAATGCTGCTAAGAATCCACGATAAATGTTATTTGACTTAAAAATATAACAAATGTGGTTTTGCAATTATATATATATATATATATATATATATATATATATATATATATATATATATATATATATACATATATTTGCTTTTTATTAGTTAAAACTAGATAATTGGTCCTTTATTTGATAAAAATCAAACATGAATTACTGCTTTTATGAACTAAACAAAATCCCAAGTTCTGTTTGAAACATATTAATTTAGTTATTTATTTTCGAAACCGGAAAAATCGTCTATATTTGTTTAAATATTCTATTATGAGGCTTATTGATTTTCGAAGAAAATATAATTTGAGGAATTTGATGGGTGTAATTTGCTCACCTTATGCTACTCGAAGGGTACAAAATGGCAGTTTTTTTATTTCCAGGGGGTGCAAAGTGGAATTTCATCCAAAATAAAAGAAAGGGCCATCGTACATGTATGTATTTGGTAATTATGTACGATCGAAACCCTAATTCCCCAAATTGAAACCCTAATTTACAAATTGGGGGCGAAATTGGGCTACTTCTGAAATTAAAACCACGAATCAGGGGAAAATCAATTGAAAGATCCAATGGCTGCGATCGATTGACCGGATTCGTTGAGGTTTGATGTTAGCAAGGACTATTTGTGGAAGTTTAAATTTTGTTTTGACCTTTTTTATAATTGAAGCAGTGGGTTTGATTAAATTAGTTACAAAGATATATTGCACTAGTTTCTCTAATAAACCTTTGAATTATGCAGTAACATAAATATTTAATGAGGCTTGAGTTTGAACATCCCCTAAAGAATTAGTGCACACAAAAAGTATTGCTTTAGTGGTTGCTGTATTTAGATATTACAAACTCAGAAAGAAAAAAAAGGATTTTAACTAGTAAATGTTTAGATGAAAGGCCACGTCGGAAGATGGAGATGGAACAATTTTAAGTCTAACTAAGCTGTTCTTTCATGAGCTATCAAAGAAGGGTGAACTCTTAACACTTTCTTTTGTTTAGGGAGCAATCCTATATATATAACCTACTTCGGAATATCCGTGGAAAGTTGTCTTGCCAGTCGCCAGAACTTGAATGGATAATCTTTATGCACCATTATGCAGTTTCTAATTGGAAGGTGGGTATTGACTGGCTTAGCTTAATCTTTCGTGTTGAAATCTTTCTCTTTTAAAGTTCAAAAATTGACCGAGCTAATGGACTTTTCAGGATAAAAGCTCTTGTTGGAAAGCCACGCAATAGGTTCAATGGTAGCCTTAAGGGGTTACGTACAAATCTCAAACATGTTGTGGCTTCTTGAAATATATGTACTTCTGTATAATGTGGTACGTACGTGTCTACACGCTTGCCTATTTTTTTTCTGTCAACTTTGTAAGTGGTATAAAATACTTCAGTTCGGGGATTTCTGTCTCCATTGGACCAGTGAAATTCACAATCATATTTTGACTCTACATTTTTACTTTCTCTTTTGCTGGATAATCAAATGGAACCTCAGCGGTACTAGTAACTTTCCGCAAAATGTACTAATTTATTTTTATAATAACAAGTAAGCTATTTGTAAGGATTGTTGATTTGATCGTTGCAAGCTTGAAGCTAATCATAAAAAAGTTCATGTGGGTTAGAATTGTCTGTTTCTTGCTTGTTGTTATCTGACTCTTCTAGTTTTTCGTTGTTATTGTTTGATACTCGAAGCATCTGCTGTCTGCAAATATACATGCACGACAAAGACACATATCTTTTAGTGGCTGGCCATCGAAAACTTCCCATAGATTAAAAGGTAGCAGGTCTTACCTTAGGCATTAGGATGTATATGCTTCAGGAAATGAATCAGGTTTTGCCTTAGGCGATGTACGTATCTGGTTATAATTTAGCTTAGTTTACGTGTCAGTATTTTGGGTCCACGAGTTCATGCTGCTTACTGCATAGTTCCTTAACTAGGTTGATGGTTAATAATATCTAGAGGCAACAAAGTCATTAGGCCTGATATATCTGCACCTTTACATGATATAATGGGTGATAAGGTTGTCTCTAACAATACTCAAATATTTGTAGATTTCTATTGCTCATCATGCATTTCAGTCTCAATTTTACTGAAAAGTATCTGTGTATTGATTAACTTTTTGTCCTTCTCATTACATGTGTTCTTAGTTGTCTGTATCAAAGCCGTGTTGTTGACTTGTACGTGTCCGATGAAATATCTCAAACAGATTTCATAATTGTTCTTCTGCATTTTTATTTTTACACGTGAAGGTTTTTGGTGAGGTTCTTTGATGGACTACAAGGAAAAAAATCAGTATGCTTCTTGTTGAAGTCCATCTCATTGACGAAATCTCAAAGAGTTATCTCAGCGTTGTTCTGTTTGATTACTTGTTATAATCTGTTTCTTCTCTTTGTTTTTGTATTTGTATCTGCTGTTGGTGTCTTAACGAAGGATCTATATTGCAGCAATGTACATTAGGAGTACTCGTAATGTTTATGTGTGTGATGTTAGCTAAATGCCTAAAAATCTTGTTTTGCTGATGGTATTGCTGACTTGTTCAATCAAGACATCTTTCAATGAAGAAGACCGAGCATTTCTGCTGATTTGTCTTTGTACTTACTTGACATTCTTGTATGCTGAATTCTGACTCCAACCTCTCTGAAATCATTGAATTTTCTCATTCTCATGTTCAAGAGTTTATGCATAATGGTCCGAGTACAACAATCAGATTATATCTCCGATCAATGAAATACAAGACAGCAGGGCACCTATAGTTTTATTATTTTGTATGATGTGTTTGCTATATTGTACGACTCACTGGATTTAATGGAAGCTTACATATTGAGATGTCAATTTTTTGGCTCACTTTTATGCTTCGTAGATGATGTAGTAAAGGTGTCAATTGCCATTCATTTGGGCCCTTATGTTTTTGGTCAACGGCTATAGGTCATGACCGGCTTTGCAATGTCTCCTCTTGCGATATTCCCGTAATGTTTGTAAAATATGCGATTTGGCTAATGAGTCTTTGATCAACCATTCGTTTTTGACACGCGTCTGTTTTTCATCCATTAGATTTGACATCAAGGGCCAATCGCACACTTTAGTATACGTTAGGGGCAGGGCGTTGCACATTTTGATAAATAAGCTGGAACATTACAGAACTTTCAAACACTAAGAGAGTGATGGCAATTGACACATATGTCCAATTGCTTATGGTGTAGATACTAAACATTGCACAATAAATATACAAAAACAAAAAGTAACATATTTCATTAATTTAATGTCACCACAAGCATGAATATACAATGGCTATCAAACTACTCTCACCAGCCCTTCTCTCAAATGAACAAATCAGAGCAACAAATATCACAGGAGAGGCAAACAGGACAGAAAATCTTAAGACTTCCTCCCAAAATTATCATATAATCACTCTGTCTAAAGAACATTTCAGCAATGAACACGGATCACAGTTTTTTTTACAAAAAGGAAACTAGACTAAAGAATCACTTTGTCCAAGTATAACTCTCCCTGCTAATATACTGTTGACTCCATCCTGAGCCCAAATGTGTAGTAGTAAGCGACGTCGTCGTATATCCCGTACTCGAATCCAAGCTCATGGGCCCAGAAGAAGGCCACACGAACGCTGGCTTAAAAGGCGGCACCACCGGCACCGGTACCGTCCCTGATATCATCTGCACTATACTCTGTGTCTTAGGCCTTTCACTAGCACTAGGGCGCGAGCATGCCAACCCCAGAAGGAGCAAACGCTCGGCTTCTTCGACCTCATAATCCTCCCCCAATCTTTTATCAACAGCCTCAAGTAATTTCCCATCGCGGTGCATAAACCAAACCCAATCGACCAGGAACTGGAAGCCCTCGATCTTTGTTCCTGGCCGTTCACCACACACGACTTCGAGCAACACCGCGCCGAATGCGTATACATCGGATTGTTGCGTGGTGTGGAAACACTCCGGGGCTATGTAACCCATCGTTATTTTTCAATTATATGCTTTGGTACTCAATATTTGATTTCATGCAGCTCTTTTCCCCAATGAAACTTCTCAGATATGTACGCACATTTCTTCGTTGTCGTTAAAGTAACACTTGGGGCACTAACACCACAAGGTTAACTAAATCATAACAGAATTTTGTTATTATTTATACCAGACATGTAAAACTTAACAATCAAACTTCGAAAACCATTGAAAAAGATAAATATCACAAAATGGTATCACGTGAAAATGACAACTTAATGAAAAAAGTAAACCTAATTATTTGTGGAGTTAAAGGCTTATAGCAGCGTACAAGATACATCTTATAGTATGGGAAAAATATGAATTGGGATCAAAAGACATGTAAGAAACCAAAGTTGTCCTTGTAGAATCTTTACTTCATCTATTGAATTGTAATATATTTGATTCATGATTGCTAGCTAGGAGAAAAATACAATGAAATAACTGCAGAAAGCTGTCTATAATCATACAGAAGAGAGTAACACAATTTGTTTAAGTATGTGTCACATCACAACTAAGTATGAAAATGAATAAAACGAAAAACTCAAGTTAAACCATGATCAATAACTCACATATTCTTGATATTTTATACACAGATGGGGTTATTTATAAAACTAAATTTACATATATTTATAAATATATATATATATATATATATGTGTGTGTGTGTGTGTGTGTGTGTCAAAAATAAGTTTTACAAATAATCCCACTCTAGTTTAATAATTGGCTTGACTTAAGGTAATTATACAATTAAGATTACTGCAGATATATTATGAGATTTTAACAAATAAATATTTCGTTTAGCAACATGTTAAATTTGGACATTATTAACTTTTGATTAATAGCTTGTGCCAATATATTAAATTATTTGTTTCTTCTTCTATAAAAAGTAATTCAAAAGAGATAAATAGAGTTAGATAGTGAACTAACTGATAAATATAAGTTGCTGAAATTAGGGACTCTAATTAATTAAGACACCGGATTTAAGGGAGGGGATTTTAGATTCCTTAGTTATGAAGGGTAAATTAGAGATAATAAAACTATTGCTCTGGTTCCAACAATTTTCGCTCTGGCATTATCGCCATCCTTTCTTTAAACCTATACAACTAGTTTTACCTTATATAAGTTGTTTAGAAACAAGTTAATACGACGATAACTAAGTAATTTAAACTTGCCTCAGTAATATATATATGCTCATTCCATTGCTCACTTTCTCGTCAACACTATCAACGCTCAGTCCCATAATTGTTTGAGTGATCATGCATATGAAAAAAAGTTTAATGCATGGAAGCATGCCACAACTTTCAAGCAAGGGACTTTTGTATGTATATCGAAAGGGATAAATTTGTGGAAGTTTTAGTAAAGCCGGCCCCTCAAATTATTATTCTTTTCCCGTTTCATCATTTCCTAAACATGGATTTGTTTCGACTTACGTTTAAATATTTCATAAATTAGGGGATGTTTCCCAAAAGAATAGGAAAATAGTTGTTTTAATGAACTAATTAAATGTTTCTTTAGAAATTTTGATCCACGAGCCTAAAGCTAAACCCATCTAACCACTACCCTTTATGTTTTAAGATTCATAACAGCTTATCAAAACCACAAAGTGGAATAGAAGATCTTTGGCGACTCAACGACTTGAGATGCGAGATCCGAAATTCTTGCCAGGTCATTTTAGAAAACAAATACTTTTAATTTAAGATGTATTACAGATACTTCTCATTTAAGTAGAAATTCCTTGTATGTGGTACTGAATATTTGGACAAGAGGGAAGAAAGTGTTGCAACAGTGATTTATGTGAACACGTTGCTTCAACTGGAACAAGTTTGCATAATATTACAAAGCATAGAAAACGCAGTACCCATAATAGTTTTATGACAAACAACTCCCCCCCCAACCGCACACGTATGAAGGGCTGTATAGCACAACGTGTATGTCGCTATTTACTATAATGCGGTATAAATTGTTCCGTCAAGTGAAGGAAACGATCATTTTCCCCCTCCAGAAGGCGCAAGACCTGCAGCCATTTTTTGATACAGTTAATGAACTTATAAGATTGTAACATAAGATGAGAATTATAGGTGAAAACAAAAGGTACCTCGGCCATTGATGGTCGCATCTCAGGGTCAGCTTGGACGCATAAATATGCTGTTCTAGCCATGTGGTACAGTTCGTGCATGTTATAGTCGCTGAGACGAGGATCAGCCAGATCGTGTAATGCAAGAGTCTCAATCAAAGGTAATGCCTGAAATATACCAAGAGGAGATGGTCCAAATATAAGTGAAACAATGGTAATTATAAAGAGAATAAAACTATATAACTTCAGAAAATAACATGAAGAAATAAATATGCATATGGAAAACCTAAGCTAATAAGAAGCAAAAAAGACCATCATACCCACTGCCTAAGAGATGGTAGCCCGTGTTCTCTTGTTGAATCAACAGCCTTGCGCGTCCAGATATCAATTGTATTAGAACAATCCCGAATGAATAAACATCTGTTTCTACAGAAACAATGCCATTCTCTGCATACTCGGGTGCAAGATATCTGGATAAATCAAGAAACCTCAACATCTGGTCATTTACAAAGGTAAATAAGCAAGCACTGCACAGAATGAAGCACATGCACTCACCCAAAGGAGCCTAAAATTCTCGTGTGTATATCTTCCTCGTTCGTTTTCCACTTTGCAAGTCCAAAGTCACCTAGCTGTTTATAAATAATAAAAAAAAGGATAACAATGAGCTAATAGTGAATATGCTTTTGATGTAAATTATGGCATTGTCCATCAATCACTTTCATCATTCAAGCTTAAGCATATTAATTGCGGCAATCAGACAAGTTTACTAAACTTAGGACAATCAGAGGAGCAATTGATACGTGCGAGGGACCTTTTAACAAGATATATAGCAATGACAAGAAGTGAAGATACCATCAAACTCCAGATTAGGAACTATGATAAAAAGGTCATGTTTGGTCGTATACTCACCAATTTTTCCCATTAAACATCTATCTCGATCAGTGTACTTAAGGGATTACCTTAACAACTTTACGAAAAAAATTTCGTCTCCAATTAAAGGAAGACTGATAATATTTTTGTCTCCAACTTTATCATCAAAAAAATCTTTTCTCGTGATAGAATCCTTCTTGTTTATTAATCATGGATAGGAGAAATACTATATTAAGTTCTGTTTTTTCAAGGAAAAGGCTAATATGGACAACCTAGGACATTCAGTTATACAGGACAATATTAGTGGACTTTTTAGGACTTACCACAGGAAAAAAGTCGTGAGTCAGCAATATATTACTTGGCCGCACGTGGCGATGAATTAATGATTGGACTTCCCCGACACTCTTCATGGAGAAAACGCAACCCTTTTGCAGTTCCAATGGCAATAGCATGTGCCATTTAAGAACTCGATTGGGATTCTCTGACAATATCCAAAGGTTGTGTCATTTCAGATGTAAACAAGACTAAATATAGAAATTTATATCACTAAATTAACTAACCAAATAAATGCCATTCTACTGAATTATTGCAGACATACTCATACACCAAGATATTAAGGTTTTCCTTGCAACAATAGCCGAGGAGCATCACGATGTTCTTGTGACGTGCAAAGCTTAGGACATATACTTCAGATTGAAACTCTAAGAACCCCCGAGTACTTGCTTCCTTTCGCACCTTTGCAGCTATCTGCTGCCCATCCTTAAGTTCACCTTTATATACCATACCATATCCGCCTTCTCCCAGTAATTTATCAGCTGAAAAATTATTGGTTGCAAGCTGTATCTCAGAATAACTGTATCTCATTGAGTCGAGCTCTGTCTTCAATCCACAAGAAATACAGAGAAAGGGCACATCAGAAGATCTTTGTCGAATGGCTTTTCTTCGTTGCTTCGATATCGTAGGGGAATAACCATGACTTCTTGTACTGTCTTTTGCATAATTACCTGCAGAATTATTTAACAAAAGATTTGAGATGATGAATTCAGATGTGATACCCTCTCCGCTACTAAGCCATTAATCATATGCACGCAAGAGAAGATTCAAGAAGCAGCAGAACCTTTAAAAGACAATTAAACAGTTCTAACCCGAATACTCTTTCTTAGGACCAAGTTCATCTACTGAAGAAAAGCTCTGCTCCCTGGAGTTGGACGTGGAGGATGACACTAAGCTTCTCTTGGACATATCAGAGCTTTCCAGGGAACTCATAGATGCATGGTGGCTGACGGGACTAGCTAGCTGCTCGTTGTTCTCATTTTCTTGAACTGGTAGAAGTGGGACAAACTTGGATAACGAGTAAAACCGCTCATATTCAATAGGATCAGTTTCCGTATTCACCAGATGAGGTCTCAAGATTTCCAGTGACAAGTTATCAAGGACTAGAGCGACCTTGCATGGAATGTGTTTAAGGTAATACCTCGATTCCTTTCTTAGATGCCTGTCATATTAAATTATCATTCATCCCATAAAATAAAGTAAAAACACTACGACGGGTGTATAGTCCCAAACTTAAACCATGTATTTAGAGAATAAAGGAATCCACATTCAAACAATTATATGCCATGGAAGCAAGCTCATTGATTCTAAATATAATATACTAGTATTGGAATTAAACATGGAAGCAAAATTGGAGAAAATATAGGAAATTTCCGCACAAGTAGTTATTTGTGCGTGCTTGCTAAATAACGATCAAAATATTACAAAAAGGTGGAATACAGCAATTGAGAAGCTTACAAGATCAACACTTTAAGATATTTGTTGTATAAAATCATTAGGACCTTCTAATAGCTTGGAAAACCTAAACTTTACACATCAACTGCTAGTTTCCCTCTCTTTATTACCGATTGAAATAAACAATATGTATGAGAGTTGAGTTTTCTGATAAAGAAAAACAGAATATATCTTCCAATTTTCTAAATAAACAGATATATGAAGAAAGCAAGTTAAACGCGATTTGAACATATGAAAGATCAAATGCTACCTGTCAAGTATAACCCATGTGGCATTAGAAGTTGCAACTTCTTGTATAACAACCTTCCTCGTAGGAGTTCCAGCAGTAATCTTAACTTCAATATCAACCTGCACATAGAGAATGCTTATTTTGATGTGGCAAATCCATGATATATTTCATTCCTGAAGAGCTATAGTGACAGAAGTATACTAATACAAGAAATCTTAAATTACAAGAAATCAATTAACAAAGTTGATCATGATTGCGCTCACCGAAAATCGATAATAAGGAAAAGTCGAAGAAAGATAGGAAGAATTGCATCCTCAGAAGAATTCTCAAGTTTTTGTGTCACATCTTCCGGAAGAAACCCAAAGAGCCTTCTGTTTCACTCTGAAAAGCAGAGAGCGAATTCTAGTCATATGGCCTCAACAAGTAAGAAATAGTAAAAATCGAAAAATCTGCAGAACTTTGATAATGTGAACATTAAAATTATATAGAGTAAAATTGGAGTTAAGACAAATAAAACTATGGAAGTTGTTGATTGAAAATCATAATCCAATTTAAGCTGAATCAGCCACAATTATCTCAACAACACGGTTCTAATTAAGAAACCTGATATCGGCACAAAAGCATGCATAACATGGACATGTATACGTTTGCACAAAAATACCTGAAAGTATAGAGATCTTGTGTAAGATGCAGATGACAAGGGTGTCGTTAAGAACATGGGTGAAAGAATAAGTCTACAGAGAATATTCGCAACAGTTAACTGCAATATGGAACCAATGATATATGTAAATATATAAATTCATGAAAAGTAGAAGAGATTTGCATATTACCACCCCTTTCAACAGTAAATGTGCTTCACTTGACAAAAATGCTGGCAGCTTGATTTTATCCTTTATCATCTTTAGCTGAATTTTATCCCTGTTTCCAACAAAAGGAGGCTGCCAAAAATGAAATTAAATCATAGTCAACAATGGGATTGGCAAACTAAAGACCTCAAAATAGAATCAAATATCAGGGGAGGAGAGCTCCAAATCAGTGACCAAATAAAGTACTGGCCCATTGTGTTCATTGTGTAGTATCTAACCATGAAGACATAAACAGAGCTCATTAATCTATAATAGGAGAATTTGACATGAAACCAGCAAGCAAGCACAAACTTCATTGGTGCGACAATATCAGTAGCAGCAAAACACAATATAAAACCTTACACCATTGCTATATCTGAGTTAGTTAAATCTGAAATACCTCTGGTTTGGCTTCAGTGGCATCAGATTCGTCATCGTCATTGTTTACTATGCTTTCATTGAAAGAAGATCACCAATACATTAGCAAATCCTTAATTGGTAAAAGTAACAATAGAATAATGCAGCTGCCAAACGACGGCGTTTTGGAGTCCTATACCTGAAGGTTTCTTAGAGTCATGTATGGATAGTCCAATATGTGGATTCTTTATAATGACATACACTACAGAAACCAGTGGTTTGTTTGGAATCCTGATAAACGTTTGAAAAACAGTCAGGATAAATGTCAAAAGCATATATATGATATCAACTACTGTTTTATTCAAGTATTTTAAGGCGATTATACCTATCAAACGTAGCGCTTCCAGAACCAATGCTTAGCCCAGACCTTTTCGGACATTTCATGTTCTTTGATGCCTTTTGTCTCCGGTACAAACCAGTGCTTGAAGCATATTATCAAAAGGATGAAAGATCCATATATGTAAAACACTGTACTCCCAATGGCACATAGCATCCAAGGCGTGACTTGATTAACTATGAAGGTCAATAAGTAACCCAGTGCTGTCCCAAAAGCGGAACCAAGCTCGGCACACTCCACAGGGTAACTGGAATCAATCCAGTTCAGCGGGCCTGTGAGTATGCCTGAGGCAGAGAAATAAAAGAGAGTAGAAATGATTGCAATGATATCACTAGCGTGCGAAAAATGATGATGTACGTTAGGGTTAAATTGAAAAACAATTCCGAGAGACACCTGCAACAACAAAAAAAGAGAAGAGCAAACTCATTGAACATAAATTCGTTAAGCTACAATAAAAATTGAAATGAAGACATAAGGAGATAGATTATACCAATGAGATGATCGATATGAAGCCTGCCCACAGATATGACTTCTCTCGGCCGATGCTTATTATGATGTATACTCCTACTACTGCTGAAATCACCTGCGTGCCAGCCAACACTAAGGATCCTATGAAAGACTCATGTATTTGATAACCAATGGACTGGAGCAGAAAAGCACTATAGAATATCAGCACCTCGGCACCAATGAATCTTGTGAGTATTGTGGATACAAGGCTGATTACCAAAACAGGTCTATTTTTTCTTTTCAAAATCTCAACAAAAGGCTTCTTGCGCTTGTTGATATTGGTTTTATCAACAAGCTCCTCAAATTCAGTCCTTACATCTGGGGTTTGCCTAATGTTTCTCAACACACCCTCCGCTTTAGTAAACTCACCTCGCTCAATAAAATGGTGCGGTGTCTCAACCACAAAGAAACATAATATAAAAACCATCAGCCCCGAGATCCCGCCTCCTCCTACGGATGCTCTCCACCCCCATATGTGGTAGTGGGAAGCTCCAAAATTTGCAATTGATGATGACAGACCACCTACTAAAATCGAAACGGGGAACACTATGCCTCCAAGTTTGTGGGCAGCTTCGGGCAATGTTTGCTCGTACATTATGGGAATAACCTGTTGAAAATCTAAGTTAGAAGCTGTGTAGTCTAGTATAAAAGGAAAACATGGCTCGTTTTACACATAATTTGATGAAATTCTGATCTAACACACTGGCACAAATTCTCCCTTTATTCAATGTAAACATTCCTCTTGCAATTCCATTCAAATTTATCTTCTGATTCATAAGAGAAAGTTCATGTTTCTTTTGTTCGATTTGATTTATTTAATGTGGTATGATTCAGTGAGTTTAATTGGTTCTGTTTCCACTGTGCTCTATCGTTTTTTGTGATAAATTGGTGTTCGATTGATTGTGTGCCTGAATCTTGATTCGTGTTTATTCTATTCAACTCGAGTCATTTGTGAAAATGAGCATGCATTCTTATTCGTTTATTGTGAGAAATCTTTGCTAAGATTCCATTTCTTTTATTTTCTTGGTACTCATGATTTCACGGGTTCATCGAGGAGATAATTACATTCTTTGGACAAAAGGTACTCATGCCAGCAAGGTTTCCTTTTTTCAACAAGATAAATATTATTGGAACATTTCACTACTCAAAACTTCAGAGGGTCATTGATATTACCCAAAATTGTATTTAAGAGTTATGATTAAGACTCTAATTAAAGATTCGGACATATTAGAAACAAAAGATAAACAAAAATTCCATAATAATCTAACCTTGTGGAGCAGGCCTACTCCAAGTCCGGCTAGGCCATGTCCAACTATTTCCACGGGGAGGTTCGGAAACCACGTCATTATCGCAATCCCAGGGAGTAGTAGAGCGACTCCAGTCATCAATGATAACCTCCTTCCCCACCGCTTTGAATACAGGGAAAGGAGAGAGCCAATCATTCCAGCAAATGGAATGATTGACCCGTAGAGGAAAACCCTCTGATCCCGGTACATGCAGTAATCGTCATCCTTAAATTTTCTTTGCTCATATAATATCTGGTGCGCAATGCGCACCAGATATTCATCAAGCCCTAACAAGCCACCTGCATGTAAGAATACTATGAGTTAATTTGTTATTAATAGGTAAGCCAACAATCTAATAGTTAAGACTAAAGAGTATCTAGTATATGAGAGAATGTATGTGCTTTTTGGTGACATTCATGTATTAAGATATGTTGTATGTATGCGATACATGAACTAGGCTAATTGAATGTTAGGAAAATGTTATAAAAATATTTAGTTTACTCATTTTGACACAAGTCAATTAGTGTTGAGTTATTATAGCTCTTCCTCCACTCTTTTTGAGTGTGTTGAAGAGTTAAGTCATGACTTGTTGTGTCATTATTTCCAACACTACAATTATATATTCATAAATCTTCTTTTTCTTTTCTGATTATCTACAACATTGTGAAAATTCAAACATCGGGGTGATTTTACATTGGGTAAATTGGATAGGAGGAATCAAGTAATATATCTACAATCAGAAGTTTTTACAACCTTAGTTTCTCTTTTTCAGAAAAAAAGAAAAGGATTACAGGAACGACCTACCTGTTGCAGATAGCGTATGCCCTATAGCCCAACCTCCCGAAACTTCCAAAGCTAGATATCTCCAAATCCATGTATTCCTGCGTGTCATTGTTCGTTTAGTTAGTCGAATAATTTTAACAAATTACAAATAAAATTACTTAAGTAAAAAAACTTACGTTTTCAACAAATGAACTACACTACAACTAGTTGGGACCTGAATCCGTAGATTTTGAGGAACAACAATTGCAGTTTCAGTATCCTCATCTTGAATCCCTTCATCTTCATCAAAGACTTCCTCAATCTCATCACCTACATGTAGTGCAGGGTCTTCTATGTCTTCTGCAATAGGATATATAGAATGTTAAAATAGTTAGAGGGGCCAAAAAAATTTCTTACCCCGGGCTACATTAAAGATTGAGTAAACCAAATAACACGAATTCTAAGAAACTTAAATCTAGAATTTTTGTACTTTATAGCATGATAAGAAGTATCTAATCCACCAAAAATAACAAAGGTTGTATACTATCAAATAAACAAATGAAAATAAAACCTTCATGTGTTCGTAGAATTATGTATCAAACTCCTCTAGTAAAATCCTTCATGTTCTTACAAAGCCCGCCTTAAACCTCAGTTTTAGCAAACTTAATGTCATTATTTAATAGTGAATTGTCAAATGGACATTTGATGCTTCAAAGGATTTAAAGTTGGTCATGACTCATGACAACACTGTTGTTTCTCATGTGCAGTTTGCTGATGATACACTCATTTTTGGTGAATTGTGTAGGTCAAATATATGCGCAGTCAAGTGTGTTTTAAGGTGTTTCGAATTGGTTTCGGGCCTCAAGATTAATTTTCAGAAAAGTCAGTTGTTTGGCATAAATGTAGAGGACGGAAGTGTTAGAGAGCTTGATGATCTTCTTCTTTGAAATGGTGGATTTATTCCATTACTTACCTTCATCTTCATCAAAGACTTCCTCAGTGTCATCACTTTTATGTGGTGCAGGGTCTTCTATGTCTCATGCAACACGATATATATATATATATATATATATATATATATATATATATATATATATATATATATGGAATGTCAAAATAGTTACAGGAATAGCCAAAAAAATTTCTTACCCTGGGCTACATTAAAGACTAAGTAAACCAACTAACAAGAATTTTAAGAAACTTAAATATAGAATTTTTGTACTTTATAGCATGTTAAGAAGTATCTAATCCACCAAAAAAAAACAAAGGTTGTATACTATCAAGTAAACAAATGAAAATAAAACCTTCCTGTGTTCGTAGAATCATGCATCAAACTCCTCTAATAAAATCCCTTCATGTTCTTACAAACCCCGCCTTAAACCTCAGTTTTAGCAAACTAAATGGCATTATTTAATAGTGAATTGCCAAATGGACATTTGATGCTTCAAAGGATTTAAAGCTGGTCATGACATCACTGTTGTTTCTCATGTGCAGTTTGCTGATGATACACTCATTTTTGGTGAATTGTGTAGGTCAAATATATGGGCAGTCAAGTGTGTTTTAAGGTGTTTCGAATTGGTTTCAGGCCTCAAGATTAATTTTCAGAAAAGTCAGTTGTTTGGTATAAATGTAGAGGACGGAAGGGTTAGAGAGCTTGCTGATCTTGTTCTTTGAAAAAGTAGTTTTACTCTATTACTTACCTTCATCTTCATAAAAGAATTCCTCAGTGTCGACACCTTCATGTGGTGGAGGGTCTTCTACGTCTCCTGCAATAGGATATATATGGAATGTTAAAATAGTTACAGGGGTAGCCAAAAAAATTTCTTACCCTGGGCTACATTAAAGACTAAGTAAACCAAATAACAAGAATTTTAAGAACTTAAATATGGATTTTTTGTACTTTATAGCATAATAATAAGTATCTAATCCACCAAAAATAACAAGGTTGTATACTATCAAATAAGCAAAGGAAAATAAAGCCTTCATGTGTTCGTAGAATCATGCATCAAACTCCTCTAATAAAATCCCTTCATGTTTTTACAAACCCCGCCTTAAACCTCAGTTTTAGCAAACTTAATGGCATTATTTAATAGTGAATTTTCAAATGGACATTTGATGCTTCAAAGGATTTAAAGTTGGTCATGACAGCACTGTTGTTTCTCATGTGCAGTTTGCTGATGATACACTCATTTTTGGTGAATTGTGTAGGTCAAATATATGGGTAGTCAAGTGTGTATTAAGGTGTTTCGAATTGGTTTCAGGCCTCAAGATTAATTTTCAGAAAAGTTAGTTGTTTGGCATAAATGTAGAGGACGGAAGGGTTAGAGAGCTTGGTGATCTTCTTCTTTAAAAAAGTGGTTTTATTCCATTACTTACCTTCATCTTCATCAAAGACTTCCTCAGTGTCGTCGCCTTCATGTGCTGGAGGGTCTTCTATGTCTCCTGCAATAGGATATATATGGAATGTTAAAATAGTTGCAGGTGTAGCCAAATAAATTTCTTACCATGGGGTACATTAAATACTAAGTAAACCAAATAACAAGAATTTTAAGAAACTTAAATATAGAATTTTTGTACTTTATAGCATGATAAGAAGTATCTAATCCACCAAAATAACAAAGGTCGTATACTATCAAATAAACAAATGAAAATAAAACCTTCTTGTGTTCGTAGAATCATGCATCAATTTCTCTAATAAAATCCCTTCATGTTTTTACAAACCCCGCCTTAAACCTCAGTTTTAGCAAACTTAATGGCATTATATAATAGTGAATTGTCAAATGGACATTCGATGCTTCAAAGGATTTAAAGTTGGTCATGACAGCACTGTTGTTTCTCATGTGCAGTTTGCTGAAGATACACTCATTTTTTGGTGAATTGTGTAGGTCAAATATATGGGCAGTCAAGTGTGTATTAAGGTGTTTCGAATTGGTTTCAGGCATCAAGATTAATTTTCAGAAAAGTCAGTTGTTTGGCATAAATGTAGATGACGGAAGGGTTAGAGAGCTTGCATCTTCTTCATTGAAAAAGTGGTTTTATTCCATTACTTACTTGGGATAAATGTCGGCATTAACCCGAGAAGGGTTACTTCATGGAGACCGGTTCTTGAGTCTTTCAAAAAGAAACTCACAATGTGGAAGGGTACTAGCTTAACTTTTGGAGGTAGAGATACATTTCTTAAATCAGTTTTAGTTGGTTTACCAATTTATTATCTCTCATTTTATAAGGCTCCAAGAAAAGTGGTTAATGCTATCACAAAAATTCAAAGAGATTTCTTATGGTGCGGGAATGACGAAGCCAAAAGAATCGCGTGGGTCAAGTGAGATCAGATTTGTCGAAGTATAGAAGAAGGCGGGTTAGGGTAAGAAACATGCAAGCTTTTTGTTGCTCTTCTGGAAAAACGGATGTTGAAATTATTTAGTGATGACGATGGTCTTTGCAAAAAGGTGTTGATGGCATGGTGATTTGGTTGAACGGTCAAGGGGCAGATTTGAGAACGCAAGACATATCAAACTATGAAATTTGTGGGAGGATATTACTAGAGTGTGTTCTATGAATGGTGTGTTCAATGAAGGTTTGAAAGAGTTTTTGGCAATGGTAGAAAAATTAAATTCTGGATAGACAAAATGGCACAACAGTGATGTGTTGAAAGACAGATTTCCTAGGATATTTCCTAACTGCAGCTGATAAGGAAACTAATATAGCTGATAAGAAAGGTGTACATGGGAACAACTTTTGGCAAAGGAACTGGAGATGGAGAAGTTTCAATGTTTGAGTGGGAATCACAACTTTTTAATCAGTTACAGCAAGAGTTTGAACATTTTCAGATCTCCAGAGATCAAAGTGATGGGTGGAGATTCTAACGGAAAATACTCCGTCAAATCTGTATTGGGAATATCTCTCCATATCCGAGTTGATCACGATTTGATCTCATCAAATCGTTTGTTGTGATCCGATTGTTTTAGTTGTTTATAGATAGGATTTCTTTCCTAGTTTAGTGTTGATACAATTTTGTATTTATAGATGTATTCTTCTCATTGTAAAGTATGATACAAAATATACAACAGCAATTTATTCTACATGGTATCATCTTGAGCCTACCAAAATCTCACGATTCTTTTCCTACGATCCAATTCACATAATTTTTTCCATGGCTGGCGATGACACCGCTCCGTCGTCTCCCTCACTCGTTTCCATCGCAAATTCCGCTCCCCTTCCACCAATTGTCCCAGTCACCGCTCATCACCACTTCACTCTACGCCTCACGCACTCCAACTATCTCTCTTGGCGTCTCCAGGTGATGGCACAACTCAACGGCCTAAAACTTTTTAGGCTATCTTAAAGGAGATATAAAGGAACCCGATCCCTCCGACGTCAAGGCTCATGACCATTGGTTTCAACAGGATAAACTCCTACTCGCGGCTTTGATCGGCTCCCTCTCACCTGAACTTGTTCCTATCATACATGCTGCCAATACATCGTCTGAGGCTTGGGTTCTCCTCATGGCAGCCTTTGCTCGACCTGATCAAACTCGAGTCCTTGCCTTGAAGGATGGCCTGACCTCCTTGATGTCAAGGCTAAAGTTGACGAAATTGCGATGATCGATCGCCCACTCCATGCTAATGATATCACACTTTATGTACTCAATGGTCTAGGAGCAGCCTACCGTGATATCGCCTTGACTATTCGTCTCCGTGAACACCCCATAACGTTTGCGGAACTCCATAGTGCTCTCTCTACCCATTAGGCCTATTTAAAACACCTTGATGCTGAAACCACGCCGCTCGTTGCCACGGCCAACACGGCTGTTCACTCCAACCACCTGCCCACTCATGAAAATCTATCATATGCTCCTAACCGTGGCCGAGGAAACAACAACAACAATAGAGGATTTGGTGGCCGTCACTCTAATCATCGCGGACGTGGTAAGAACAACAACAATTGGTCTCCCAATAATTCTAAATTTTCAAATTATGGTCAGGTCATATGCCAACTTTGTGGCAAATTTGGGCACGCTGCTCCTACGCGCTATCGCTTCCTCCAAAATCATCCCGCCACAGCTAATTTTGTGCGCACACCGCCACAATCACAACCCTCACCTCATGTCAATAATTGGCTCGTTGATTCGGGGGCGTCTCATAGCATGACCCCTGATCTCAATAACCTCACTTATCACTCGGAGTATGACGGGACAGACGGGGTACAACTTGCTGATGGAAATGGCATGCGCATAACTCATACGGGTACATCTTATATTCGTTTTCCTTCTGTAATTTTCGGTTAACTAATTTTTTGCGAGTTCCATCCACCAAGCAAAATCTATTGTCCGTTCACCAGTTTACTAAAGCGAATAATGTATCTCTCGAATTTTTTCACGACCGTTTCATTGTTAAGGCGCAACCAACGGGGGACCTTCTGGCGGGGGGCGAATGCATTGATGGCGTTTATTATATCCGTACCCCCTCGTACTACTTGCAATCCGAGGCGAAATTTGCTCACATGGGGATACGGACAACACCTATAACATGGCACCATCAACTTGGTCATCCCGCGGCCAATACTTTGTCTTATTTACTTTCGCATTTTAATTTACCTATTAGTACTCATGCCTCTGCGAAGGCGTTGTTTTGTGACTCGTGTTTTTCGAGCAAGTCTCATCAATTACCATTTGACAACTCGTCATTTGATGCTTTATATCCGTTGCATTTTGTTTTTGCGGATGTTTGTGGTTCAACTATTGTTTCTGTCGATTGTTTCAAATATTACTTGTTGCTTGTCGATCTTTATAGTCGATATTGCTGGATTTTTCCAATGACATGCAAATCACAGGTGCAGGCAATTTTTAAACAATTTAAACCATTGGCGGAAAATCAATTTAAGCAGCGTATCACTAACTTTTATAGTGATAATGGGGACAAGTTTATTGCTCTCCGTTCTTATTTTTTAAATGAAGGAATAAGTTGGCTAACGACTGCTCCCCATACCCCACAACAAAACGGAATTGTTGAGCGACGTCATCGTCATATTCTTGAAACAGGATGTGCATTACTTCATCATGCACATCTTCCTGCCTCTTATTGGTCTTATGCATTGCACGCCGCCGTTTACTTAATCAATCGTCTTCCATCCGCTGCTTCGCAACGAGGCACACCTTTTTCAAAATTATTTGGCCGTGATCCCAACTACTTACGGCTCCGAGTTTTCGGCTGCCTCGTTCCGTCTCAAGTTCGCCTCTCAAACCGCCAACTCCACCTCCGTCAACGGCTCCTTCAGCTCCTCCTCATGTTGCCTCATCACGCGACTCGTTTCCACCCGAGTCTGGACCTCATTCTCCTTTATAGCCGAGAAATCTCCATCCCATGACAACGCGCGCCAAAAATAATATATTCAACCCAAAATCAGTTTATGCCGCGTCCCGTCATCCGACCACTCTTCCCATGGAACCTACTTGTGTCTCGTCGGCTCTAAAGGATGAATATTGGCGTCTTGCCATGTCTTAGGAATTCAATGCGCTCATGCATCATGGCACGTGGGATCTTGTGCCTCGCTCTAGTTCTCAAAACATTATCGGGTGCAAATGGATATTCCGTGTAAAACAACGTCCCGACGGCTCCATCGAAAAATATAAGGCGTGTTTAGTGGCAAAGGGATTCCATCAACGTCCCAGAATTGATTACATCGAAACCTTCTCTCCCGTAATCAAACCCGTGACCGTGCGAATTATTTTGTCACTAGCCGTTTCTCGCGATTGGTCCATCCATCAATTGGACGTTAGCAATGCTTTTTTACACGGCTCTCTTCAAGAAACGGTCTACATGCAACAGCCTCCCGGTTTTGTTGATCCGACTCGGCCGTCTCATGTGTGCAAGCTTTGGAAATCACTCTACGGTCTTAAACAGGCCCCTCGTGAGTGGTTTAATGCTCTTCGGTCTACTCTTGTCTCACTAGGTTTTTCTCAATCCCGTTCCGATTGTTCATTGTTTATTTACCGCCGATATTCTTCGGTTCTCTTCCTTCCCGTCTATGTGGACGACATTATCTTTACCGGGAACAATTCGAGCCTCATTCGGTTCATCATTGATCAACTTCCTGAGTCCTTGCCATCAAAGATCTAGGCTCGCTTTCTTATTTTTTAGGCATTGAAGCCTTACCGTGCAAAGATGGTCTTGACCTCTCGCAGCATAAGTATATTTTTGATATTTTAGAACGTCATAACATGGTTGGCGCAAAATCTGTCAACACCCCAGTGTCGTCCTTGGATTCCTTATCGCTTGCAACAGCGTCTTCTTCTTGCGATGCTCACCTCTATCGCCAAACGATTGGTGAGCTTCAGTACCTCTCTTTCACAAGGCCCGACATTGCTTTTTCAGTCAACAAGCTCGCTCAATTTGTCTCTCACCCGTCTGATCATCATTGGAATTGTGTCAAACGGATTCTTCGCTGTTTAAAGGGTATCATCTCTCATGGGATTTTACTTCGTCGCCAGTCTTCTTCTTCACTCCGTGCCTTTTCCGACGCTGATTGGGCTGGTGATCCCAATGATCGCACGTCTACTTTTGCGTTTATTATTTTTCTTGGCTCCAACCCGATTTCTTGGAGCTCTAGGAAACAACGTGCGGTTGCTCGCTCCTCAACTGAAGCCGAGTACCGCGCCCTTGCCACCACCACTTCCGAAGTCCGTTGGATACAAAATTTACTGTCCGAAATCAACTTTCAACCTGCCGCCAAACCCATCATTTTTTGTGATAATGTTGGGGCCACACATCTCTCGCTTCATCCCGTACTTCACTCCCGAATGAAGCACATTGCCATAGATATCCACTTCGTCCGAGATATTGTTGCCAAAGGACTTGTCAATGTATCTCACATTCACACCAATGATCAACTTGCCGACATATTAACCAAGCCTCTGCATCATCTTCGCTTCTCTACTCTTCGTGACAAAATTGCCCTAGCCGATGGCACCGTCATTTTGCGGGGGCGTATTGGGAATATCTCTCCACATCCGAGTTGATCATGATTTGATCTCATCAAATCGTTTGTTGTGATCCGATTGTTTTAGTTGTTTATAGATAGGATTTCTTTCCTAGTTTAGTGTTGATACCATTTTGTATTTATAGATGTATTCTTCTCATTGCAAAGTACGATACAAAATAATACAAAAGCAATTTATTCTACAATCTGCATATAAGCAAATATTTCCCCAAGTTGAATCTGGTGATTTTAATCGGTTTAATTAATCCTCGTGATCAGTCTCGGCTCCTTTAAAGGTAATCCTCGTGATCAGTCTCGGCTCCTTTAAAGGTCATTTTATTTGCTTAGCGTTTACGTCTTAATAGAATTCCTACAAAGCTCAATTTAATACGAAGAGGACAGGGGCGGAGCCAGGAATCCATTTTAGGGGGCGAAATTTCGTTGAAACATTATATCTTATTTATACATAAGTTATTTTCATATTAGCTCTTTTTATTTATTTATAAAAATAATAACTCATAATATAGACAATTAAGTTAAAAGGATTATGCTTAATATAATGAATATTTATTAAACCAACTTCGAGGTCATATATTTATAATTAATGTTTGTGAAGGAAAAATCAATATGAGCTACATAAACAAATGCAAAAAAAATGGAGACTTATGCCTTAAGAATTATTTATAATCTGTTTTTCTAACATTTTTAAAATCAAATGTGCTTTAAATATTGTAGTTAAATTAAGTGAAACTTCTTAATATTGTTTCTTAATGTGATGTATAAAAAATTGTGTTTTATTATAGTCTATATCTTTGTTCACATTAAAATTGACATTCAAAGTTATATATTTGGACATTGGTAAAATATATAGAATAAACTGAATTCTACTATTAAAAAACCTAAATATTATCAAAGAAATCACCCATAGGTTTTTTTATCATTTGCATTTAAAGAGCAAATACAATAAACTAAATATAGAGTTAACATATTAGTTGGACAAGTCCACATTGTTTTTTTTATAAAATGAAGTGATTCGATATATAAACAATAGATGGAACATTAAATTTGGATATAAACTAAATTAAGATATATAAAAATATAAATATAACTAGATAGTAGATACTCTTTCCTTACCGTTTTACAGCTGCAAGGCACAAACTTAATTAAACTATTAATAATATAAAAATATTACGGTACTCTTTCTTCCTTCCCCAGCAGCAAGGTACAGGGAAATTGAATTTATACATACATATCCATACAATAGTTCAGAGGAGATAAATAAACCACCTCCATTTTCCAATCTGCCGATTAAGAGCAACAACACGTAACACAATTGAAATAAATCAATTAACTCTTCTTTTTCAAGCATAGACATATCCATACAAGCCAGGGGCGGACCCAGAAATGTAATTAACCCTGGGCTAGCCCAATAAAAATTACTTTGAGTCACAAGTACATAAAAATAATTTCAAATAAAGGTGAAGTGTGCATATTTTCTCGCAACATACATAACAACAATTAATTAAAATCTTAAACTGAAGAAAAGGTATTGACCAGAAAAAGAATATCAAATATGGCTTCAGAAAATAACTCAATTATTGCTCTAAAATAAATATCTGAAAGGCATTTTAGGACTTATTTGAAATTAAATAAGATTATTCATTCTTGAACAATGTAACCGTAAGTATAGAATATTTCACAGCAATAGCTTAAAGTATTTATTTTATAAATTGTGATAATTCATTGGTTCCCTTCTTTTAATTTTACTTTTGGTAACATGTTTTCTTCTTAACCTTTTTATTGTCATTCAATTTTGTGTGCTCTTTAATGTATACACTTAATCTGTTTTTATACTAAAGAAAAGGAAAAGGAAATTATATATGACCTTTTTTTAATGCTTTCCTACTTTTCTTTCCATTCTCACTCCTCAATTTCTTCTTCGATTGTTTCTTATTTCTCTTTATTCTCTTTCATTTCATTTCATTTCTTTTTCTTCTGTATTTCTGATATAGTTCATTCCTTAATTTACGTCATTTTCCTCTAATCTTTTTTTCATTATTTATTCTTTAACAAGACAGCAGTCCAGTTTCTCGAATAGAGTTTTAATCAATTGGTACACAACAGATTTAAAAGTTCCGGTATCCATAGGTATTTGGAAGAATTCTTATTGTAAATACAAGAGTTATATAAGTTTGAAGAAGGATAATTAAAGTGAGATGCAGCTTTACCTAGGGGTGCAGGGGGCATCAACATCGGCGGCATAGGCGCGGGCGCAGGTGCGGGTGCAAGCTGCCTCCAAAGCCAAAATCGCCTCAACAACTCAGCTGATATAGCTATTCCAAAGCTGCAAAGAAACAGTAGGATAATCACTTAAAAAATATCCATCTGTAATAGCAACTTAAATGAAGCTATATATGAGTTCATACCCTAGTATCCAATACATTTTTCTGAACTAGTACGTAGATCTTTGACGTCCGGTGTTAAATGTTTAGTTTCTAGAATTCGTATAAATGAGTTCTAGAGAATTTTATCTTGAAAATGGTTGAAGGAAGATTAGAGATATAGAGAGTGATATATAGAGAGAGAGGGACCACCTGCATGCATGCAAATTACAAAAAAAAAAATTGTATCAATTAATGAATTCCCACAATTTATCCATATTAAGTTGTTTTTATTTTAATATTCCTACTACTAGTGCAGGGGCTATTGAATACGCAAGGACCGACAATTCGAGGCTAGAATAAATGCATAATGAGGTTTCAGTTTTTTTATTCTTTTTTTGTGTTTGCCATAAAGTGTATTGTTCCAAAAATAATAATGATTTCCATAAATTTCTTTATTTGGGATAACTATTAAGTAATTGCTTTCTCTGGTTTTCAAAACATATATGTATTTAGGGATTAACCCAAGATGAAATATATTTGTTGTTACTAGATGTTATTAGTTGAAATCGAACAATATTTCATTCTAAACAAATAAATAAAAATACATGCATATCTTTCTAGATTGTAATGTAGTTCAAAGAAACAGAAGGCCTTTTCTTTGACAAAAAAACTTTAAAAAAGAGAACGAAAAAGAAAGGTAAAAAATGGGGAAATCTTGTTTCCCTAAGTTTGAAAGTGAATACTTTGGTCAGTGGTCCCACGAATTGAAAGGTATAATCCCCTTCAAACCGATTAATTGCAACAGCACAAATTGACAAATTTTACTATAAACACGTCAACAGCACAAATTGACGAATAAAGATTGTCTGTCCTGACGATCGAGTAAAGATTTTTAGTAATAAGTTATAATATAAACCCATTCTCGCGCGTGTTGTTTCCAGTGACCAATAATCACCTGTTTTGGACATAGATAGCAGTCCCATTAAAAAAAAAATAGATACATATATTAAACGTCTGATGATATAACTTTCGCACTAAATTTAGTGTTTTTATTGCACAATAGGATCGAGTAAGCCCGTTTGATTGATTGCCGTGAAACAGACATAAATTACAATATCAATAATTATATAATGCATGATAACATAATTTATTTGCAACTCTGAACATTATCAGATTCATTTGTTGCATAAACTCGGTTGATTTTGTCATTAATAGAGAATTTGTAGGGCTCATTGCTTAATTATGGAGGAATATGAGTTGGTGCCCTCCTTATTAAATGTTGGCCAACAACTGACTGAAGAAATACATAAATAAAAATATATTTGTCAAAGAAAATAAAACTAAGATTAGTGATGTTACTCAGTTTATCTCTTTGTATTGTAATAATCACCATCAGAGCAAAATACCAGTAAGAAAAGAACATAAGAATTAGTTCATATTGGTTCTATTTTTTATTTTAAATATTAATTATTTTTACTTTAATTTACTCATCTAAAATGGATTCAAATACTGGGGGTTTGTGATCGATGAGGTAAATCTTTTGCAGATACATTATTTTTTATATTTTAGATTCATTGTACTTGTATATAGATTTAGATAATAGAGTAAATATTACATATATTGATTAATGAGTAAACCTAGTCTAGTTAGACTCGTTTTGTGTTTTGCATGCATGCATGTGAAATATAAAAATAAGAGACATTTTCGCTCACGTCTTATCTAGGATCCAATTAAACATCTTCTTAGACTCTCACTTATATTTCACATATTGAAAAATCATTTGATAATAACAAGAAATGATATAAGCTAAGATTAATCAAGCAACAAAAAAAAAAGAAAATTCAACAAAGGGGTCATAAGTTAAATTTCTACTTTTAAAATTCCAAAAAGTAATTCAAATATTTGGAATATCAAGTCGAAGAATGCTATCGATTCTCCATAATTGTAGTATTTTAGTAATATTGGAGTTTAATAGTTGTGTTAATAATTAATTAAACTCTAAAATGCAATCATTGAACTGATGAATTAACAAATTATATATTTTTACTTTTCATTAATACAACTTCTGTGAATTAAAAAGCATTTTTCATGTCTTTTGAAACAATTTAAAAATAATATCATGTTAATTATCAAAAAGAGAAATATAAGAACGTAGATATTGAAATTACGTAGCTTGTGAATTATTTATTTTTGCTTCTTGTGTGTTATAGAAATTAGAAAGAGTAAGTTGATCTAATTCACTTTATAAGTAACACTCATTTGACCTCTTTTTACCTCTTGTTTAGGATGAGATATCATCACCGTTGTGGGTTTCCTTGACAGAACAATATTCTTCTATCTGTTTCAAACAAAAAAAAAAAATTATTTGAGAAATCATGATATAACCCACATTTTTTATCTTCACTAACGCTTCGTCTCTATGCATATTTTAAATTAGTGTAGTACACGGATTTGCACACCACGCATAATTTCTGTGCATACTATAAATTCAGGTGTTTTACAGAACAGATGCAACGATAATTAGTTTGACTCATACTCTTGCCTCATCAGTACTGAATATATAGTGGTGAAGAATTCCACACACTAAATTTAATTTGTATAAATAACTATTAACTAAAACTGTATAAAACAATGCATCCATCTTTAGTTAATTGACAGGAAGAATCAGCTGGCTTAATGTCATCGGACCTTGCAGAATGTTTTGGTTGTTAAATACCATTGCGATTCATATTTGTGTACACATATCTTAGTAAAATTTTCATACACACACACACACACACACACACACACATATATATATATATATATATATATGTTACGGGAGTATGTCAATTTCAGTAAACCAATGCATACAAATGAATCATTCTCACGATTATGTTAAAGGAGAATGTATACACAGCTTAAAGTTTATAACTATCTTAGTTGACACAAACTTTCATAAAATTTAAAAAGTTACACGAACATTTATTAAATTTAAAGGACGATATTATTAATAATCCCACAAATATTTAAAGACGTAGAGGTAATGATTAATATTTAAACTGTTCAATAATCATAAGTTTCTAACGCTGGTCTTTTTTAATAATCATTCAACACGTCATTTTTTGGATGTTTCGAATTTATAGTATTTTCCAGAAATAAGAATCAACAGAAATTTATAACAATAAGTTGGAAAAATTAACTATCCTTGGGTGGCTGGGCCCACATATTGTTGAATTTGTTACCATCTGTTATTCTTTTGTTTCTTTGCGTCATTAATTATCGCCAATTGATTCGCACATTTAAGGTTTCATTTTTATTCACAAATCAAGCACATACGCACAGGTTCTACAATTTTTTCACCGAACACATTGAAGGAAATTAAAGTAGTATTTTCTCTTCCTCTCCTTAATTACTAGAAATAAGATGGTAAGGTCATGAATTTGATTCAACTTATATAAGGTAAAGCTGTAAATTTTTACCGATTGATCATTTATTTAATTTCCTAATTTGCCACACTCTTATCAAAGAGAGTCTACGATTAAATGACTGATACTCTAGTCAGCCACACATGAATGAACCATACTCCTTTTTTTTCTTCTTTTTCCCCTTTTATGGATATAAATATAGTCATAATACTGGGAAAAATAATTGGTGCAATCTTTATATAAATATTAAAAAACCCCAATGATTTTTTCTTCTAAAAAAGATAATTTTAACTTTCAATTTCCCAGCCAAGCCTAAGAGTTATGCCCCCCCAACATCTCCTAGCTAGCAAGTCGAAAACTATACATATATACTAATTAAATACGAACTCAGATTTCAATTAAAATCAAAGAACAAAATCCGAAGCTTTGAAACTCTTAATCTCTCCAAAATCCAGAAGAAAAAAATGTTTTTGTTAAAAAAAAATAAAAAATCGGTGAGTTAAGAAGAAGAAGAAAACCAAACTTTGGAGTACCTTAAAATCTAATAGAGTATATATATATATATAGAATTGTTTTGTATATATATATATATATATATATATATATATATATATATATATATATATATATATATATATATATATTTGCATTGACTTTTATTTTAGTTTTGTTTAATTTTCTAAAAAGTATTTTTTATTTTAGCTAGTTGTAAATTAGATTTCTGGATAATAATCACACACAAGTTCCATAGTTTTGATGAAAGGTCATATGGACATACTTTTCGAAAGAAAAGAAAAGGTCAAAAATAAAAAGAATTTATACACTAAAGGGAAACTTGAAATGAAATATTTGACATATATATTTATATTGAGTTATTACGTTCTTCACCACACCGCAACATTTATTGTTTTATACAACCGTCGACAATAGTATTGTCGACAATAGGCCAAGTGATGACAACGAGTTTTTTCACCAAGTAAGTCCATGGACCACCAATACATTTTTAGTATTTGCTCATTTAAAAGTACACTTCAAATATGTCCCAAGTCCTGAACCTTGCAAAATATAATCCTTTGTTTTTTATGAAAAAATAAATCCTTTTAAGAAAAGAGAAAAGAGCAATGTATTACAAACGTAAGAAGTTGATTTGCATTCTGAGAACCATTCGTGATATAGACTAATAAATGGCATATTTTACACCACCTATTAAGCTTAATTATCCATTATCCTGATCATGGAAAATTATATATAAGTTTAAGTAATAAAACATTTTCACATGAAGTAGTGATGCAGAACGGGAACGTGCCAGTTGATACACCAACGTGTAATCGATGAAAGATAATTGGAATCCACCAAAAAGTTGGAGTAAAATCCAATAATTGATCAAAAGATATACTGGAAAATAATAAGAACAATGTATTTATAGTCTTCAAGAAAATAGTATTTATATATATAGTCTTAAATGACATAGTTTGAATTAATAAGGTATTCCTTAATTTTAAAATATTATAATCAAGGATATCACATATATTTTGTGCGTACTGTCCATGATTTTATGTAACCGGGTGCAATAATCACCATACAGTTGTGGATTCACCTGAAATGAATTTTGAGAAGAAGTGTCATAATACGTCATAAAAGATATATTGCTACGTAAAGGCTCGTTTTGCTCTAGAAGTACAACTAATTAACCTCTGTCACATAGACTTAAGATAAAGTACTAAGAGATTATTAGTTCAAATATGTATAGATTAATATAAGGCTAAATTTGATTACTAATATGGTTTAGAAGAAGAATAAAAATCAAATCACTTTTGGATAGTACATAAAATTTACGACCCATACATGAGTTGGGTTAATCTAAGAAAGTTACTAACGTCCAACGAGACACGAATTAATCTGTTAAGAATTAGATGGATTATGTTAGGCGTGATAGTTTTTGAACGCACCTAATTAAATAAGAAAGCATGTATATCATGGGTTTGGATGCATGATTCAAATATACCATGGAAGGGAAATAAATCGATATATATATATATATATATTGGACTTAATTCTTTTAGGCCCTATAAAATATATTATATGGGTATTAAATAAAAAAAAAAAACCTAAAAAGCATAAACGAAGGTAGTTTTGCTGAGTTTAACAAAAGAAAATGTAGTTTTGCTGGCACACATTTGACAATTGTGGATTCAAATGTTTGATGACGCAGTCAAATGCTTTTTCCGTTTTTTTATGTCTTTCTTTGGAAATCCTTGACCAGTAACCTTAAAATTGGGTATCGCTGAGTAAATCTACTTATGATGATTTGAGTATTAAGATGACCCAAACAAGTCTATTATATACTATGATGCACAGACACGGACACCGCGACACGGATTTTTGAAAATTACAAGACACGACACGGCCGGGACACCGCCGCACTTTTTTGTATTAATATATATATATATATATATATATATATATATATATATATATATATATATACAATCAAAACATGCACAAATAACATTCTAAGTCCAAATAAAGGATAAAGCAAAAGCATATTTGAACTCAAAAACAATTAATCACTACTAATAGTTCAAATAACTCATGAATTCCAAGCATTAAACATATAGTCACAAATACAATCTCAACTACAGAACAAACAATAAAAAGTGTGTGTTTTATGTTTTTTATTATTATTAAGGTATTCAACAATAAAAGTGTTTCAAATTGACCCCTCAATAAATATCAAATATTGCAAACGCATCCCAAATGTGTCGGACACGGCCTCAAGAAGTGTCGGACACGGTGTCGAATTTCTTTTTTCTTTTCTTTTATTCAGACACGCCACGTGGCGTGTCCGACACGTGTCGGAGGAGTGTCGGGGTGTCGGTGTCTTGTCGGACACGGCATAATTTTTTTTCTTTTGAAGTGTCGGTGCATCATAGATTATATATAAAATAAAGTGAGGAAGAGTCAAAGCGCGAGAAACTCTGAGGCCCTGCTTGCATTTTAAAATGGTTTAACCAATTATTATTATGATATTCCAATTAGGTATGAGCATATTGCACATATGAATTTATATTAAGGCTGAAATCAAACTTAGCAAATTAATTACCTAAAGTAAAAATGATTTACCGTCCACCCCACTTCAATTTTGTTGAGATTTGACCCTTCATGATATTACAGCCGATCGAACTAATACTCTTCGTCTGACAAAATCTTAGGAATTTGTAAATTTATTGTAGCCGCAACACCTTTCCATGTTTTGCCGTAACAATTCTGCAAACTATACAAAATTTCAACTTAGACCACAAAATTTGAACGATACACTTAATGAAATTTAATATTAATTAAAGGCTAAAATTAACTCACGTCCACCCCACCACTTCACTTAAGTGAATAAGAAAAATGAAATCATCCTAGTTTTATAAAAGGTATAGGATGATATTCCTATTAATTGAGGTGCAGCTAGCTTCTTTTTTTTTTTTTTTTTTTTATGAAATTAAGTAATACTGAACTAAATACGAAAGTCATTACAAATATTCAAAATAGGAAAACCCCCATCACAAAATGAGACATTTGGGAGGTTTTAGTCGTCAAAATGATTCGACCAATTAGACAAAAAGGCCCATTTGGCTAGATTATGGGCCGCGCAATTGGTGTTTCGGTTAACAAACGTGAACCTCCATTTGGGCCATTGGTTCCAATATCTACGAATCCGAATCACCAATGGAAAAATAGTCCAAGGAATAGTGGAGTTCAGATTTTTAATAGCATTGATTAGATTTATACATTCTGACTCCAAAATGGCAAAAGAGATGTTGGCTTTGTTGAGGCTTTGGCACGCATGAAGGAGGGCAAGCGCTTCGGCAACAATTGGCTCCATACAAAGGTGGGAATAAGAAGCAACGAAGAGTATAGTCCCACGGTTGTTGCGTATGATGAACGCCGAAAAAGCTTTGCCATCTTTAAAGGAAGCATCGGAGTTGGCCTTTAGCCAGCCATTCATTGGCGGTTTCCAGCAAATTGAAACAGGCGCTCGGTTGGAGAGAAGCTTGGTAAATTGAGTGTTCCAGTGATCTCTCTCCTTCTCCCCCACTATGCGCACAATTTCCTGAAGATTCAAAGAAGGAGAACCATGAGTGATGGAATTTCGGTTAAGCCAAATAGTATCACAATAAATAACGAAGGAGATAAGGCATTTAAATCTAGTATCTTCATTAGAGAAAAAAACTCCCTGTATTTAGAATGAAAAGCTTCAAAAAATCCTTAATGTTCCAAAAACGAAAAGGATCCAAATTGAGGTGCCAATCGGAAAGGAGCCAAATCTGAGTGGTGAAGGGACAAGTGATGAAAATGTGCTCTAAAGTTTCCACACCACTGCTGCAAGCAGGACAAGAAGTGTCATTAATACGAAAGATGGTATTAAGTTTAGCACGAGTAGGAAGGATGTTGTGAAACATTTTCCAAAGGAGCAACTTATGCCTTCCAGGAATCCGGGAGTTCCAAAGCTTCTTCAAAAAAGAAGAATCATTAGTGCAGTTAAGATTAAAACGAGGTGCAGCTAGCTTTAGTATATAGAAAAGAGAAACGCGTAGATCGTGAAACAAATGATACACCACAAAGCCAAAGTGGTACACAAGTCACTCGAGGCACACGTCACATAAGTGAAAACTGCAATATCTTAGGTTCCTAGGGGTAGGGTCCAAGCTTCACTAGATCGTGATTTGAGCTTCCTATAGCAAAAATATTACTATTACTGAGGTGAAGCTAGTAAGTAATATCGTGATCTTTTGATAAAGGCCATGCAAATGGGCGAGAGGGTTCTGGATCCCTGCTCTGACAATACAGAAAGGAAAAAGAGAGTTAGTTTGAATAAAAAATTGCGTGATTTAAATCATTAATATGTTTATGTAAATTTTGAGTATGTGACAAATATCGAATAGCTTCAGGCTTCGCCGTTTATACTAATTATAAAAGTATTCATGAATTCTCATCATTTAATTCTACATGGCAATCAATGTTGGACTCATTCTATGTAAGTATATAAGAAAATCGTATTATACCACTTTGTGTATTATTCCAGTTGCTACGTAATTCTTTACCTATCATGTATGGAGATCAAAATGCGTATTATCACTATACCTACCTAAGACAACATACAAAGTGGTATAAACGATCCGCACCACCTCTAAACAACTTATTCAACTTATTGCTATAGAGATCCTTGCTCCTTCATCCTTAAAGAACACATTCAAACTGAAAAATCAGCCCATAATAGAACTGGGAAACAAATCAATCAGCCCACAACCCTTTTGTGGGATACTCCTCCTAGATCCATACCCGTTTACCCGTTCAAGAAACAACAGACCCGAACCCATCAATTCACCAGCTATTTATTTTAACCCCTATAATAATAATATATATAATGAAATGATTTTTTTAGCTGAATTTTGCTCCAACCTCTAAACTCCACTTGGCCTCGTAATTCACCTCCGACCACCAATCCTCAGGTGCTGCAAAACGGTCGAGGTAACAATCTTTAATGTTCATTAGCCTCCATTTTCAAGTTTTTGTTTTTTTTGTTTTTAATTAATTATGCACACACTTTTACACACAAGTTGCACACATAGAATTACAAGCTCAGTGCATTTTCACTATAGGAAGATGAATATGCTGATATTATCAAAAGGGTATTTGCTATGTAGTTGTAATAAGCAGTATTTGTGATAGATTTTGTATATTGTTTGATGCCTATGGACTGTTTTGTTCAAGAAAATTGAAAAAAACAAGAAATGGCCACTAAAGATTGAATCTTTTTACCGAATTTTTACTGAGACCATGTTTGTTCCATGTAATTTGGCCTTGTTTTGCTCTGTTCTCTAAATTTAATGTGGTAATATTTCAGAAGATTTTAGATGATACAATATTGTGTATGTTTTGATGTTTTAAGTCTGTTTTGTTCCAGAAAAATCAGAAACAAGTAATTCCCATTATAAAGTTTGAATCTTTTTACCAATATTCCGCAAAGACAATGTTTTTGCTGCACCGAGTATCAATTATGTAATTTGGTTCCGTGTTGCTTTGTTTCTTTCTTAATAGATGTGAGTAACTTATCACTAGCTATAACTTTTAATACCATTAGACGATTTTCGATATCTAGCTGTATAAATTATGGTGTGGTTCTATCTATTTTATTACATTTTGACATTATTTATCTTTTTGTTTCTAACTATAGTGGATTGGATGGCCATCATTCCTTGTGGAAGTACATGGGCGAGCCCGGATGGATTTCAGCCTCATTCCGTGCTAAGATCCTATGTAACGAATAAAGCATCAACATATTCACATTCGTGAGCATCTTTTTCGAATTTTCCTTTGAAATGTTTCCGTTGAATAGTGTTGGGACTCTCTCTCTTTTTGCCCTGCTTATTCAGTGTTTACTTGTTATCTGGTGATTGTTTCCTTATTTTGTGCTGCTTCTTTATTGAACTGATATTATTTTCTCTTTTACCTTCTTATGCTAAAGGTAAGTGATATTGCCTTTTGTCTTCTGTTGTTAAGGAAGGAATTATTTATGTCAGAAGCAGTCTTGAACACTTCCATGTTTGTAGCATGGTTTTTCTTGTGTGTTTGTTTGATTTCTCTTTAGTAGTTTGTTTACTCACGTGCATGTGTACATGAATTTTCGTTCTTTTTCTTTCCCTTGAGGGAGTGACTAATTCTTCTCAGATTCCTGCATAATCAAACTTTCTCGCCCATGGCCATGTTCGGTACTGAAAACTTGTGCCCATGATTCTTCATGTTAAAGTTGTGGCTACATTTATATTTGTATTTAACATCTCTACTTTTTGGATGATGTGGCAAAATAATAGCCACAAGGTCTGTGGACCTTATCTAGGTAAATTTTCACCCGCATTGTCCTCTTGTGTGCAGTACATCAGGCAGGATCAGATCATTGGCATCGCAAAGTTCAACGATGTTTCCGCAAGAATCATTGAATGTGCTTTTCAGTTCAGTGTCTGATAAAAATTCCTGTCGGAGAAGAGGAGCTTGTCTTATTGTCAGAGCTAGCAGGGTAAGATGCTTTTGGGCTATTTTGGTTCTTGTTATTCTTGTAAAGAACTTTCTTTCAGATGTTTTAGTTAACTGAAGTAGTGCAGAATCAATAATCAGTAACTGGCCCAATGAGTTTTAAATAAAAATGAAACACCAGGGCATCGGTAGCGCAGTTCTCCTTCAGCAATTGCTTTTCAGTGATTACTTGAAAAAGTAAAAAAAAAAAGTGAATTAATTCCTTATTTGTTTTCTTGCCTTGTACAGAAATGTAAACTGACAGTTTGTTTTCCGACAGGATTACTATTATGTGCTTGGTGTCTCAAAGAATGCGAGCAAGTCGGATATCAAAAGTAGTGAGTATACCTGACCCGTTTCCAGAAAAGTTTCATAGCTTTTTGTTTGGCACGAATATTACCAATGTGTAAAAGCACATTATCTTTGTTAAATTGTTGGCCTCAGAACATGCTACTACTCTCTATCTATTCTTTTTTCAAGATAATAGGGCCTTGCTAAGTTGAATTGGCTATGTCAATTCTCAATTTTCCTTAGTTTGTCGATAAATCTATGAGTTTGGTATCCAATATTGAGATGCAGGCCTAAAAATTTCTTCTTGTTTGCTCCTTCACATTAAATTCTCATGTCATAGTTATCTATTGATTGAATATGTCAAAATAACCTTCGGTAGTCTCTTTTGGTCGATGAGTAACTTTACGTTTGTGAAGAAGAATAGGTGGACTCTCTTTTGGTTCTCGCGACATAATAGAAACAGGTTTCAACTGTAGACTATTTTGACCTACACGCATCACTGAAGAAGCTGAAATTCCGGTTTCCATTTCCATATTCCTAACTGACACTATCTTTAAGATTTTCTTCATTCATTATGCATAATTATCTAAATCTCCGGCTGGTGTAAGTATATGAATCTAAATTAGGCTTTTGTTTGTTTCTTCTTCAGCATACCGGAAGCTTGCCCGGAGTTATCATCCAGATGTGAACAATTAAGTAGTGATGACACTTTCACTTTAATCGCCTTTTGATTACTATATTCATTTTTTGGTTTCTTTGACATTAAAAAATCGACGTTATTTCTCAAATGCACGCACTAGGACAGAAATTATGTTAAAGAGGACTGAAATGGAACCTTCAGAAAAAAATATTAAGCGTTGAGATAAATTAGATGTGAAAGAAAAGAAAGTTATAGACGTTCACCACTGTAGCTTTAACAATGTTTTATATCGACTGCAGAGAATCTGGAGCAGAGAAAAAATTCAAGGAGATAAGCAATGCTTATGAGGTAAAACCTTTGATCCTTGTACGATATATATGGTTGAATATTTTTTACTCAGGCAACATATAGGATTTCATAATTTACTGGACTACTATTGTAACAGGTTTTATCAGACGATGAGAAACGTTCCATTTATGACAGGAATGGAGAGGCTGGCTTAAAGGCTCTCGCCCGGGTATGGGGGTAAGTCTTTGTCTTCAATAAGATATCAGTAATCTAGAAGAATAAAATGGATAATTACATGTATTCCCCTGAGCTTTGATCTAATTATAGAACCTTTTTATTTGTCATCCCAACTAGTCACATTTCTTAGTCAAAGATATTCAAAAGTAAGTTTAAGTTTGTATATCGATAAAATTCCACTTAAAGACACTCCTTACCCTCAAAGCCCCATTAACGCAAAACAACTCGACAAATAATGGGAGCCACAGATCTTTTAGTTTTCCAGTGACATAGAAAGGGTATTTGAAAGTAGAAATGCATCTGTCGAGTAAGAACGGTGATGATCTTATTTTCTAATATTTAATTAAGTAAACCCTCATATCTCTATAAATCTAGTGTTTTTATAGATACTCAAACCGGTCAATTTGAGTTCAGTTGTCGGTTGCTCTATCAAATTGTCTATTTTTTGGAAATATCTTTTAACTTTTAAATATAATTACGATCTATCTCTTTTATAGTTACTGAAATCATATAATAAAGTAGTAACACTAAGAAAAACAACTAACTTTAAAAAGCAGACTTGTTGGATATTTCTTTGGTGTATAGTTGTGAACAATTGTTTCTCACTAAAAGAAGTGGGTTTTTGAATTAATTTATCTAGAGCTGGATTTCAAGAGTTGATTTTGGAATGAATCCTGTGTATTAGACTAGGTGCAATTGTGTATTGGATTAGGTTCAAGAGTCACAACTCATGCAAGAGACATGACTCTTGTAAGGGACATGGCTATTGTGAGATCCCCTTTTCGTGTGTTATAAATAAACTCAAGCAGACTTGTTTTTTAATCACTTGAGCAATTTACATCTTCTGCATCTCATATAATTTCCTAACCTTGTTATATTTTGGGGACTTATTTTTTAAAGTTAGTGTCAAAATTTTGTATCAAAGAAAAAAATTATGCTTCCATATTATATATTTTCTGAAAAAAAAAAAACAGCTTTTCAATGACTTAGAATAACCAAAAAAATAAATGCAAAACCCAACCTTAAAGTAGCTTAATTATATCTGAGAGTGTGAAAGAAATCTATTAGTCATACTACATAAACAAACATAAGTGATATGTCAGAAACAGAGATATTAATGAAGTAGTTTCCGCATATTATCTCATACCAAATACATGTTCAAAGATTGTTATATATTAATGAAGTCGAGTCAAGTTTTTAAATGAATATATACACGTAACAATTGTTACAATAATAATTATCTGTTTTTTTAATTCTTTTCAATTATATCTCTTAACATAAAAGAGTAAAATAAACCGGAAACTGAGTTAAGAATTAGTACATGTCACCAAAATCTTTTTTTGCAACAATGATGGACAAATTCAAACTATTCACATAAAACATTTCGATATTACTAAGTTAAAATATATTTAATACATAAATATACAAACTCGTCCTTTTTTAACTAAGAAATCAACGAGTAATTAATGATGGTGATTTCCCTATTATAGTTCCCTATTTTGAAGTAATATTATGGTTCAACCAAAAAAATACTACTATCCAGCACATGTTCTATTTGGCTAGAGTCTAATTATTCGTAGTACATGGAATATGATCACGGATAACATTGGTCGATATTAACCAGTACTTAGCTTGTAGGTACACTATGACTTTCACACTACTTATTCTATGTATATATAACTTCAATCAAGTATCTTAAAACCTATGAACGCTAATGTTTATTCATCAACCAATTTTTGATTTACTTACATTTGTACTGATCAAATTACTTTGAGGAAAGTATGACGAGTAAATGCCTTTGAACTTTTCAGACTCAATTCTGGATTAAAAAAAAAGAAGGTAAAAATATAGGCGATAGTAATCGTGTACTAATAGAAACTTGAAATGAAAATCGATGTTTAACTAACGTATTTATCAAAAGTGATTATTATTGATGACAATAAGTTTCATGACCAATCAATTTCAGGGACCACGTACCAATACATATTTAGCATTTGCTCACAAGAAAACTATACATCAATTTCAGGGACCATGCAAAATAGTGTTCTTTTTAGATTAATAGAAAAAAGCATTATAAAAGTGAAGTTGATTTGCGCTCCCCTCCCTTCCGGATTAAGCTTAATTATACATTAGCATGCATAAAATACTTTCACAAGAATAACAATGGATTTCACAAGCTTAAGTGTTATTCAGTGGAATTAGCTAATCCTCTCTTCTACTAATATCAGCACCAGGTTGGAAGTTGATTGAGACACTTAAAACAAAGCAGCAACTATCTCTACTTATTTCAGCTCTTGGATTTCTTACTCTCATTGAAGATTTTGACGGTAATCATTGTAGTGAGCTAATTATTCTTCTTTGAGGCACATAATGTTTCATTGGTTTAGTTAAACTATCTGCATAATGTTCCAATGGTATTGGCAAAAACCTACTGCCTTGAAAATTTTAGATGAACTAAATTTCTAGACCTTTTTCACTTCTTTTGACATATTTAGTTGCCAAATCCCTCTGTCTCATGCAACTGCCTACCTCTGTTTCTAGAAACATTAGCATTTAGCCATGATAGATCATCTCGTTTCCATCATGCTTATTATCTCTTGAACAAAGTATTTTTGTTGAGATGGGAATACTTATGTTGGTTGCTTGATCTTAAGCTTAGATTAATTTTTAATTTATTCTGTTTCCTGGACCATGTTGGTTACTTAACTAATAAACAGTAGTTAAGGGAAAGGTTTGAAGTGGATATCAACGAGCTTCCTTCCTGCGTAAATCGCTACCTCAACATACAGTAAGTTAGTCTAAATAGAGAGATGATGTAAATAATATAATAAGAAATGTGACTACATTATAATAGGTCTCAAAAATCATGTGGTTAATTTGCGTTGAAAGTCCATGTCCATTTGGCCGAGCAAAAAGTTAGCAGCATGTTTTTTCTTCATCACAGAGAACAGAACTTGTTCTTCTTTAAGTTGTTCAACTCTTAACTCACAATAAAATATTGCATTTGTAGCTCGAGTCAACGGCCAGTTGGCTGTATCCAGAGCAACTGGAGGCATACACTTTAAAACGTGAGAATATTAAGTAATTGCTTATCACGAATCTTTATCCTTCCACCTGATAACTTATTCTATGAATCTGTGTGATACTAGTGATGCTATAAATATTTCTTTTGGACTGGTACTATCTGATTTCTTGAAGAATAGTTGGAAACTGCCTTCTAATTCGATATTAAATGCTTACAGTTATGGTGTAACATCGGTGCCTGAGGTGACAGATTGGCAACACTTAACAGCCAATGATAGCTATGTGATTGCTGCAACTGATGGTGTTTTTGATAAGCTTAGCCCCCAAGATATCTGTGATATGTTGTGGGAATCAATTGGTCGTCTCAGTATGTCACGAGAACTTAGTTCCTCATGTTCACAGCTGATTGCATAGTGAAAGCTGCTTTTGAGGGAGGAAGTACAAATAACTTAGCAGCTCTAGTTCTCCTACTAAGAGAATCAGGTTCTTATGAACGTTTGGTAAAAGATAGCAGTTATAGAGCAATGAAAACTGATTACTTGGAACTAGGATATGAGAGCCAGTTCTACAATAACTCAGGTGATTCCTCTGCTCTTTTAGTTCTTGAGTCTGAATGTCATTGTATGATGATAATAAGCGTGACAATTAGGAGTTCCGAACATATTGAGAATAAGAATTTAGTTTTCGGAGGTTACAGTTTAGACAATGTGAAGTTAAAAGAAAATCACATAGCACCTTACGTACTTACTTGAAGTCTACACTTTGAAGTACATGATTGTCTTTAAACCTACTCTAGAATGTTTCTTTGAACAAATCCCAGGATTTCGATTTCTCTGAAATTGTCAATCCCTTGCAATTTTACATAGTTTTGCAATCTAACGGTTTTAGTTTTCTTTCGTTTGGTCCGTGCAATTTATGAGTTGTCCTAATATCTAGTGGTTGCATTGGAAATTTTAGAAGGCAACTTATGACGATCCTCTATTTTTTCATCTGCAATCTTTATTTTTGAATTTATACCCTTCTTTTGTCTTTGTTGCTGATAATCTAATCTGTACCGTACTAGATGAAAACACTTGGGCGCTAATGGGACTGCGACTCAAACTTGCATACACCTGTAAGTTTGCTGAAAGTAATTATTTCTTTTTCAATTCATAATATGCTATGTTGTATGATGTTCTTGAGAATTATTTTAGTCTGGATTACAGTACTCATAGATACTTTCATATGAAATGTGTCCATATATGGAGTATTGTTTATTGTGTGGGATGTTTCGTTGTTAAAGAATAAACAAGTGGTCTTTGTGTGTTGAGAATTGTTGTTCTAATTCGTCTTTCCTCAGCTTTTTTATTCCTCTTTTATAACGTGACTAACAATTCTATACCTATTCAAATAGCTAGGTGTGTCATCCTTTTCAAGTATCGACAATCTTCAACAACAAAGAAAGTCACGGAGATTAAAAGTTTTGAACAGAAATACAAGGGAAGCAGCCAATTTTGTGGCCCTTAGTCTTGTGGGCTTTCTTTTTTTGTTAATATTTGAACATGTTGAACTTAGATCTTTTTGTTAGTAATGGAACATGTAATTTTCTTGAGTTCTCATTGACATGTTGAGATCTGTAACTATTGATGCCATGTTATTTTGGCTCAATATTGTTTGATTAAACAGTTATTAATTTCATAATATTGGCATTCTTATTTCTCGGATGTTATTGTTTGATGTTGAATAAGATTAACAATATTAGGATTGACCGTAGCACGTAACAAATGGAGTATATTTTTTAAAATATTTTAGCCTGCATTTCTAACATGCAGGCATTCATCTTTATCCCTGTGTTTTGTGAAAATATCACGTAAGCTTATAGCCTTATAGTCAAGGAAAGCATTCACATAATTCCTGGTGCAGTTTTACTTGCAATTTAATAACATTTCACCACTCTAACTTTGACCCAAATACCTTATAATAACATATTAACCCCCAAAATATTATAGACTCAATCTTATTTCCTCTCACTAAAGAACTAGCTAGCTTTCTTACAAGATAACCAAACTTTGAGAAATTAAACAACAAGGTCATGGACTAAAAATATATATTAATAAAACCTCCATATGAGAATATTTTTATTATCTCAACAAGTCAAACGAAGTTTTAAAATTATTTTTTGTCTTGTCGAGAACAAAATGCACTTACATATTTTTTTTGATTAATAGGGAATTCAATTCTCTTATTCTACAAAACATACGTAATTAATTAAAAGGTATAAAATATTTTAAATTGAAGGTAACAGAATATATGTGGTATAATGCACATCTATTGCCCAATTTCATAAGAAACAAACCTTTTCGTATAGTTTACAATTTACATGTGCAACGGTAAAATTGTTTCCAAGATATAGTGACTTAATACCAAGATATGATAATGATACTGGAAAGTAGTTTGATAATAAAAAAAAATTTATGTGAAAAACATGTAATATCAGTTATCCTCCAACAGATTATATCTAAATTGGTATCTCTAATCTTCATTCTCGCTTATTTTTTAAGTTTATTAATTTAGTTGTTCTCAATCTTTTTCTTTTTTTTTTTTTATTATATCTTTACAGTGCTAGCTTTTGAAAGTATTGGGGGTCCTTTTTTTAATATTTATAACTTATGGTGGCTTAATTGAATATACAATTTGCGAAACCGTTTCCAACACATTTTTTGAGTTTAATTGGAAAGACTGTAAGCTTAGCTAGCACCGCCGTTCTTGTAAAATGCAGGCAAATACATATTCTACAGAAAATGCAGGTGTAGTTTTTGCCTGCATTTTCACAAGTGAAGGCACCTAAATTTGGTAAACTACAAAAATATGCAGGGAAATTCCTTACTCATATTATACCAATTAGTCTATCTTCTTTGCGAGTTATATTGATTTGTATCTTTCAAAACTTAAGGCTATATATATATATATATATATATATATATATATGTAATTTGAGCAAATCGTGGGGACTACCAGCCTTTTTATGGTTCTTCGTATGGGCACAAATTGTGGTACGTAGTTAACTTCAATATGAGCACTTTTCTTGTTTGCGTCATCTGCGTTTAAGTATTGACAATTTTCGATAACCGGTGTTTGTACCGTTGGGTGCTTAATTTACATCTAGATTTGTTGAGGCTGCACCAAATTATATAGATGTGAGAAATTATGAAGACCTCCTGTAAGATTAATGAAATAGTCCAATAAGTTAAATTGCTAATCGGGATTCAATGATGTTAGCACAAATTTTTAATGAAAATATAACTTTACGTACTCGTTGGACATTTTTGGGTAATGTGATTGACGAATTCACCTTTTTGCAAGGAGGGGTTTATTTCTTTTAATTATGACTTTAGGTGGATGATATAATATATTTATTTTATATACTTAAATTTTGAATGTAAGTACTTACTTTTCTAAATTCAGAATTTTAATATTTTTTCCTGAAAGAGAGTATAAATTGGATCTCAGTTCATTTTTAGAAACAAATCAGAGAAGGCTCAGAATAATCAGCATTTACGAACAATTTTTTTTTTTTGTTTGTTTAAGAATAAACAGTGTTTGCCAAATGTTAATTCATTCATTATAGTGTTTTTATGTTTTGTTGAAAATCTATGCTTTCGAGCTTTTTATATCAACTATTGATTCACGATTCAGTTAATATAATATCATAGGATAGTGCAGTAACATTTCTTTCGGCAGACTTCTATATTGAGGAAAATGAAGTATTTATTTAATGTGTATAAAGTTCGTGTATTTGCTCTACGGATCGATGTTGTCATCGTTGCTGTTTTGTACGTGTTTGGTCTGATCATATATAACTTTTTCATTTATTACGTAGCATATTTTGGTGCTTTGGCTTAATATCACAATTTTAACTACCTCTCTTCTCCTCCTAACTCATACACCGGTGCCGTCATCTTTCTTTACCCTCTTATTTGATGCTTTGTTTTTTGGTTTGTGCCTTTTAACATTTCCATGGGTGGTTCTGATTTTTACCTCAATTTCAGCTTCTTTTTTTTTCCTTCACTAGAATTTTCTGATTTATTCTCTTCTTTTGGGCCATTTTTTATGCTTGAGTCCGGAGATGGGTTATAAGTCTCATTTCTTTTTAAAAATTTAAAACCTCCTTTTGGGCTTCCATTGATAGTTTGGTTTTGGGCTCCACTGCTCCATTTTCCCCATTCTCGATTTCTTGCAACCCATTTTGAGTGCCACTTTTTTAATGCTGGGCCAAGTCCATTCTTTTCATTTGAGTTCCCAATCCATTCATATTTCTCTCTTCTTTTCTTATTCATATATCTCTGAAATCATAACTTTAGTGAGCCCTTGGAATTGGTTCAGAGGCGTACAAATGTTAACGTGTTGATGAAACAGATGGCATTGTGTTTTTCATTTACTTGGAACTAATTATGTCTCATTTACTTGGAAATAATTAAGTCCACAAAATCTAAGCCCACGAAGCGTATTCAAGAATTTAGTTTGCACTGGGCTAATCTCATGAATACTTTGTTAATAATAAATGAAAAAAATTTGATACATATCAACAATATAAGAAGAAAAAGGCGCTACTCCAATGAATAATTTATGTTAAATAATAAACAAAAAAGTTGAATAAATATCAACAATATAAGGAGAAAAAATATTTTTTGATAAAACAAGTAATACATGATAATATGGAAGTGAGCACATAACACAATAACAAAAATCAAACAAAAGTGAAAAGTTACAAATACCACATAGTAAATATGACATTACAAATAATACAAGAGAGTGATTGAAAAAATGATTCCTTATAACTTAGAGTTTTGTTGCTAAGTTTCACTTCAAATTGATTTCTATGCCCCAAAAAACTCTTATTTAATTTTCTTTTCTTGTGGAAGTTTAATATATAGCATGTATAAGATTGATCCAAAATACCACCTATATTGGAGTAACGACCTAATATATGCGCACTTTAAGGAACAATAAGAAATTTAAGGAGGAAATGCAAAATATGCGCACTAACTTTAGCAATTTGGCACTTTTGCCCAATATCTTTTCGGGCCGGACTTTTACCTTGTAGATATCGACTTTTGCTGCAAAATATGCCAAATTGGGCTTTAAACGGGCTTTTTGCATACGTGGATGCCAAATGGCTAAAACGTCAATTCATGTGGAAAAACGCATTGCCACGCGTATTTTTTCACATTCAAAAACGTTTTTACCAAAAATTATAAGGCATTTTGCAATTTTGTTAAAATAACTTAAATAAATTCAAAAAATAATTCTCACTACGTACTTAAATAAAGCGCGGACTGTATGTTGAAAGAGTTGATAGTTTGTTGTCATGGGTCTCAGAGTCGGTGGCGATATTGTTATAACGTAACGACCTAATATATAGGTGGTGTTTGCAAGAGAAAATAGCTTAATATTATTAAAATACTTAGAAGCACATATCAAATTTTTATATAAATTGAAAATTTCGGACTCTATATTTATGGGAGGACCTTATATACATCATAATAAATGTTGTCGTTGGATGATTAACAGATGGTATATATAAATGGGATTTTCATGTGATTTCATAATAAAGCTTATTTAGGAAATCAGTGATGCATGCTAAAATTGAAGGGAATTAATTGTAACAGACGTGGAAGGGGAATGATATTATTAATTAATATAATATATATTGTAAAACTATAGTAATATTGAAATATTACAACAACAATAGAATATTGGGGGGTTTCATAAAACTCCCCCTTCGAATGTTCTATAATACATGCTTCGCTAAAATCTTACTAGGTAAAAATCAGAAGGAAAAAAGAGTCCATGAGCTTGTGAATGATTAATAAATATGGTATATATAAATGGGATTTTTCCGTGATTTCATAAAGAAGATCATATAGGAAATGATTACTAAATATCTCAATTTGATTTTTCATTTTCTAAATGTAACTAGATAAAATGGATTTTTGGTAATTTCATTAATAAATTGATTTAGGAGATCAGTAAAGCTAAAATCAAAGGTAATTAAGTAATAATTGTTGCCGTTGAATGATTAGCAAATGGTACATGGAAATGGGATTTTCGATAAGTTCATAAATAAGTTCATTTAGGAAACCATTACTAAAATCAAGGGGAATTAAGTGTATTCATATTCCAAATGTAAAATCAAAGGGAATTCATTGTAATTAAGATTTCCTTTGAAATGATTACTAAATATCTCAATTTGATTTTTCATTTTCTAAATGTAACTAGATAAAATGGATTTTTGGTAATTTCATTAATAAATTGATTTAGGAGATCAGTAAAGCTAAAATCAAAGGGAATTAAGTAATAATTGTTGCCGTTGAATGATTAGCAAATGGTACATGGAAATGGGATTTTCGATAAGTTCATAAATAAGTTCATTTAGGAAACCATTACTAAAATCAAGGGGAATTAAGTGTATTCATATTCCAAATGTAAAATCAAAGGGAATTCATTGTAATTAAGATTTCCTTTGAAATGATTACTAAATATCTCAATTTGATTTTTCATTTTCTAAATGTAACTAGATAAAATGGATTTTTGGTAATTTCATTAATAAATTGATTTAGGAGATCAGTAAAGCTAAAATCAAAGGGAATTAAGTAATAATTGTTGCCGTTGAATGATTAGCAAATGGTACATGGAAATGGGATTTTCGATAAGTTCATAAATAAGTTCATTTAGGAAACCATTACTAAAATCAAGGGGAATTAAGTGTATTCATATTCCAAATGTAAAATCAAAGGGAATTCATTGTAATTAAGATTTCCTTTGAATGATCAACAAATAGTATATAAAAAATGGGATATCCGGTAATTTCATACGTAAGTTCATTTAGGAAATCATTACTAAAATCAAGGGGAATAAATTTAATTTATCTCAACTTGATTTTTTATTTTCAAGATATAACTATAAAAATGGACATTTCGTTAATTTCACAAATAAACTGATTTAGGAAATCCGTAATGCTAAAATCAAAGGGAATTAATTATTTGTAACAAGTGTTGGTGCTGAATGATTAACGAATGATATACAATAAAAGGGATTTTTGTAATTCCATTAATTTTTCATGTGGGAAATCATTACTAAAATCCAGGGGAACTAATTGTATAACAATTTGATTTTTCCGTTTTCTAAATGTAACGGTAAAAAATTGGAAATTTCGGTAACCATAATAAATTTATTTAGGAAATCAGTGATGTATGCTAAAATTGAAGGGAATTAATTGTCACGGATGATATGGTTAATTAATATATAGGTTTGAAGTCGTTATATATATGCATAGTATGAGCCAGTTTGTAGTCTTCGTACTTTCCATCATCAAAAGCTATGACTTCTCTTTTGCTTAACTTGTTTCTTTCAATATTTACTATTTTAATTTTTGCGGCGAGAAGTGTTAGGATTCATGAAGACATCTGGGAAGACATGCATACTACCAAACCCGGTGTTTTAAGCATTGAAGTATAAAATTGATCTTTATGCCTTTTTTATAGTTATACTGTATCATATGATAAAGTTTCGTATATTTCTAATTTACGTTATGATTAATATATGCAGACGGTGTACGGCGATATTTATGACTGCATTGATGTGCACAAGCAAGACTCGCTTAAGCATCCCGCTCTTCGGAATCACAAACTAGAGGTAAATTGATTCAATATAATTTTTGTCTTTACTCGTTAATTAATAGAGTAAAACGCATCGAACCTTGAACCTATACTTCCACCGATATTACCATAACAAAGAATATATTAAATTCTCTAACTTGTCTTTGTTAGTCAAAGCCTGTAAAAGTCAAGTGATAATATTCTTATAGTCCTCGATTTTCTTTATAAATCACTACTTGATTCTAGGGATTTGATTCACTCTCTTACTAAAATTGATTATACCCTTAAAATCCTTCTTAATTAGTATTGTGATGCAATCTTAGTCAAGTTACTATGCTTTGAACAACTAAGCAAATGGTTTAAGAGTTTCAACCACATCCCAAAAGAGTTGATTGGTCGTGTTAGTTTACTCTCAGTCTCACAAAAAGTGCAAACGGCATTGATTTGTTAAATATATTGTTTCAAAAATGATAACATCTCCAAAAAGCTCATATGAAAATTTTGATCTAGCATCAACCCAAAAAGTATTTTTTAATCGCTACTCATCATCAAAATCCATCGAATAAAAGAAATTGTGATTTTTCATCTGCACGTGACAATATTATTCACACGTGGCTGTACGTCTCCTTGCACCAATCAATATAATCTCTAAGAATAGGAGGTTTAACGCTTTATTTTTAAATATAAGAAGTTCTTAGTAGAACTAAAACACTAATAGATGCGTACCACAATTTAATTCCCTTAAGAACTGCGTAAAAGTCCAAACTCCTGACTGTGAGGCTAGCATATCTGGTCTAATCTTGGTACGTACCTTGCAGATGAAACCTCGGAATTTTTCTGGTAATTTCCATTATGAAGGGAACTCGAGGAAGTCTTATAAAAGGAACGTCGGGTTTGACTCCAGAAAACTGTGGAAGTCGAAAAAAGGATGCCCTAAAGAAACTGTTCCTATTAGAAGGAAGAAAAATTATTCAAGGGATCATTTTTTTCCTTCACTGCAACAAGCTCACGGAGTAGAAGTAAGCTTATATATTACCTACAAATTGTACAAGTGTACGTAACTCAATTTCAGATTATTGATTAATTTACCATGGAATTGACTTTATCTAACTCAGATAATATATAGTTTGTAGGAATTTATACAATTCCAAGCCAAAAGATATACTACAGTGCTGGAGCTGACATTAATATAGCAAACCCCAAACTTTGTTCGGACCAAACATATAGTTCAGCTACAATATTTCTTGAAAGTGGCGAGCCGGTGATGCAGGAACAAATCCAAGTGGGATGGATGGTAAAATACATTTAAAATCGTGGTGATAAATTCTTCATATAAAATATACCATGCTATGAAATATTAGTATACGAACAAAGTGCCTCAAAACCACTCCTACATAACTCTTCTTCATGAAAATTCATAATTTTTGATTTTTAGGTTAATCCACAACTGTATCATGATTATCGTACTCGACTATATACATCATGGAAGGTATGTACATTAAATGATTTTACATATCTAATTTCTATCAACTCTAAGAGCATTTTTCATTTAAAATTTTAAACTCACTTTTTTACTCTTCCAGGTTCCGTTTTACAATTCAGGATGTTACAACATAGATTGCCAAGGTTTTGTCATCGTCAGTAACCAAATACCTTTGGACTTTGCATTTGACAAAATTTCCGTCTTTGAAGGAGAACAATTTGAGTTACATATTAAAGTATTTCGGGTTCGTAAGAAGTATTTCGTTAAGTTTAATACATGTTAAATTTTCAACTTATGCCTATTAATTATCTCTTTATATATTAGGGGTCAAATGGATGGTGGCTTGCAATTCGGGATCTAAATCCCGGTTCAGGTTGGATAAATGTTGGATATTGGCCAACTGAATTATTCGTAACCATGCAAGATAGTGCAGATAGTGTACGTTTTGGAGGCCAAGTTTATACACCAGCAGGTGCTTGTAGCCCTCAAATGGGAAGTGGCTTATTCAAAAACGGCCAGTATGATAAAACATGTTACATGCGCAATATTAAGGTTACTGACGAAACTAATGTCGAAATTGATGTCAATAACTCTTTTCTCGGTGGTGTTGATTCTCGATGTTTTTTGGGAGGAGATTATTCATATAAGAATGATCAAGATAGGTATAGTTTTGATTTTGGTGGGAAAGGGGGTAAGGACGATATGTGTTTCGCCTAATAATATATAGAGAAATCAACGTTGATATTTCTAATAATCACGGCTCCATATTTTTATTTCTTTTGGTTAAAGATATGAGTCGAGTTTGTGTTAGGAATAACATTCTGATCGTAAAATAAATGTTTGCGTGTTTTAGTACGAGTGAAGTTCAACATACATATTAATCTATGAATGAAGCACAAATATATTTTGATGGCCAAACATAGTGCAGGTAAATTGCAAAAACCAGCCTCGTAACGTTCTTGTCTGACTAATATCCTTGTAAGTATTTTAAATAGCAAATACTTAATAGTTAATACCCATTGTCAAACTAATAACATTAGCAACTACTTTCCTTTATTTGATAAAAATAAAACATGAATTATTGCTTTTATGAACTAAATAGAACCAAAAGTTTTCTCAAGAATAATTTTTTTCTCAATATAATCTTATCGAAGCTAATGCACATCCGGAAAATTGTTTGAGGCTGATTATTATCGTCACTATTTCAAAAGATATTTAATTGTTCTATTATGAGTCTTAATGATTTTTTAAGAAATTATAATTTGAAGACATATATGTATCCCTAGAAATACAAGGAATCAATTGGGGTCATATTTATAGCTGAAATTATGAGGAGTGTAATTTGTTCCCTTTTTGCCACTCGAAGGCTGCAAAAGGCATTGATCGAGCTACGTTTGAAGTTTGATCTCCCGTAACTCGAACTCATCATTTCTTTGTTTAGACTTGCTGATTTGCTCAGTAATTAAAGATGGGAATTGGTGTCATTATCATGTCGTCGCTTTGTGTACTACTTTGCCGTACTTACTTAATAATTTAATTTTGCAAGGTGGGGCAAGAGCAGTTTTCAAGGGATAAACCCCTACCAGACTGTTGCTCGATGGGTTGTAACGTTTGGGAACTGTTGAAAATAAGCTCAGTACGTAGGTAACCTGCTAATTTTCGGTTGTTGCGAATAAGGTGGGTTTACGACCATTCCTATTTATCTACATTTTCCAAATCACTATATAGTAAGTAATTAAGCATTGTTATAAGTTGGTTCAAGCAATTTAGAAGCGCGTTTTAACTGAAGAAGTGGGAGAAAACAGAAGCAACTTTGGAGCAGACTTTAGGTGGGAAAGTTAGTTTCTTTCTGTTAGTTAGTTTCATTTATAACTGCTGGATTTTGGCATTAGATGAACGCAGATTTCTTGTGTATAAAAGGAGCTGTGATTCAGTTGATCACTCATAGCAAACACTCGAGAATTCCCATCTAGTAAACACTCTGAACTTAGTGAAATTTCCCCTCCCTTGGATGTAGGTTAACGTTGATCTTCGAACTCTAATTGAACCAAGTAAGGTTGATTCGATTAACGTTGATCTTCGAACTCTAATCAAAACACTACAAATCAACTAAACCAGATACTTGGCATATGCCAAAGTAAGAGCTGCTAACTCAGCTTCAACCAGCTTAGCATCAGATACCTCAGCACCAGCTGCATAAATCAACTTATGCTAAATAATCATTTACCGACCTAGTGCCCGTGAAACCAGCTGTTACTACTGTAGCATGCGTCAAGTTAAGCGATGATATCTCAACCTCAGCCTACTCAATCACTCAACAGCTCGGTATTGGTTGTTCCCAATCCTTCTTTTGTCAAATCGTTAGCTGTCAAGTAAGCATCCACAAAACCAACAGCTACTAAATCAATACTACAAACTTGGCTTGTACTAGCTTTGTATCTGGCAACTGGGATGCTCTCAATTCAGCTTCTGCCTAATAATTATATTCTAATTCAGTATCAACCAAACCAAAAGCTACCAATATATCCTGTGGTAATTATTGTTAGTGTCGCAGCCATCTCCGCATTTTTTTTTTGTCCAATCTAGCTGAAGTTATAAAATTAGTTTAATACTACTCTTCTGTGATACTCAGTTTGTTATGGATACACTCATATTTATAGCTAATGCTTGTTGATGAATACAGTGTAAGAAGAATTGACATGGATTGAGGTCGATTACATTCAAATAAAAGACTTATACATATCTAATTGGTAATCTTGCGATTATCTGTAGCTAATAAAAATGAAGCAGATCTTCTCAGAAAATGGTAGTTTTTCTTCAACTTCTACACATTTTACCCTTTCAAATTTTGACTAATTTAAAAAGTCTACTTTGTTTTATGGGTAAAAAGTCGGAAATTTAGTATCGCCGTTCGAACAAATGAACAAATTACGGTTTCTCAACTAGTAATTTAGCGATCCTCCATGAACTCTTGTTACAGAAGTACAATAGTTAATTTAGAGATGCTACCAACAAAAGGGTATAATTATGAGTAGCAGTAGCATTAGTTTTCTTGCTTTGATCTATGTATGGTGAACAAATTGTTCTGTATATTTTCCTAAGAGTTATACTTGATAATGAGTTCATTACTTCTTTTTCTTTATTACTTGAACAATTGCTGTTTCTTAGAGGTACTAGAGTTAGTACCAATGATTCCTATTGAAATTTAGTTTTTTGATTTTTATGCTATGTCAATTTGAAGAAGTATATGTCCGTATTCTATGTTCATAACCGATGGGTTTTATTTCATGTTATTATTTTACTCGTAGAGTTTGAAGTATATAGAGTTCACTTTAAAGGATGATTGATAATTTGGGTTGTTCTTCTTTGAATGTTAAATCAAGTTTGAACTTCATCTGGTCATAAGGCTGCCGCATTGCATTTTTGTGGTCTTAAATTTTTCTCCATAACCTTCATATGTTTGTCCCGTAACAATCTATCTCTAATACCATATTTCCATCGCCCGATATTTTATTAGTTACATTTTATTATTTACGTCTTCGCTGCCTGCAGTTATAGAACTAATTTGGAAGTGCTATCTATTTGGTAAGTCTGATTTCATTATTTGATACAAATGTATCATGTAAAGAGTGATCTGGTTTCAGTACGTACGTATCTGATATACGAAACATTGTGGTGCCCCTCGACTATGTTAAAATAATTATGAGGCTTTAAGTATTTTATGTTGTAGGTACTTTCTCAGTACTGAGTTTATGTTCTATTTCAAACTCCAGCATGAAGATATAAATTGAGATGCGTTGTACGAGGTATAAGACAGGTACATGATAGTATAGCGATTTTAGTAACAACTCTAAGAACTCCGAACTACCGAATGAAAAAATAATAATGAAGAATTTTTACTTCGGCTACTATTTTTATTTTTCTAATTTGTTGCCAATGAACTTTCAAACGTAACGAGATTTTTCATGTGTTCAAAATGTGTTGCATAACACAATCAAACACGTCCTAAATCCGTGCCAACACGGGTTTTATAAAATATTATTTTTATTTTTATTTATTCAATTTTGTTAAGTATCTAGGGACAACGATTGGGTTTAAACTTTTACGTGCAAAGGAAAAAGTCCACTTCTTAGCCTACCTATCACAATCTCTGGGAATCATGAAGATGAGAGCCTGGTTTCTTTTGCAAGCCCAAAGGATACTGATTCAACCATCTAAATAAAACTTAGGAAAAGATTTTGGACTTGGACCAACCAATTTGAAGAAGCCACTCTAGTGGACTCCTTTAGCTTGCTTTCTTTGTGTTTATTTTTGGCCTTCTTAAACTTTTGGTTCTTTGCCCATTACTTGTGCATGTAGGTTTGAATCTTTCGTTCACTTGTGTATATTGACTCGGGCCTAGAACCCCACATGTACTCTTTCTTTTCTTTCTTTTACATATCTATTTTTTGTGTTAAAAGAAAAGCCTTTTGTTGTTAAACATATACGGATAAAAGGCCTTTTTACTATTATGTCGTTATATTTGAATCTTTGGCCACCTTCAAACTGTAATTAACAAATTATCTGATCCCATGAAAAAAGAAATACCATTTTCAATGTCAATGACTACAATGAAGTAAGTAGATAATTACTGAGTAAAGTAGCAACATTGAACAGGAAAATTCAAACAAATAAATATTTCAATCTTTGCTTTCTAGATATCTGATAATATAAAACAAATGGTTTTTTTAAACCAGTGATCCTCGTTTTGTTTCAAGGAAAGAATGGTGCTCCTTATGATATCTATCTCTTTTTTTTCTTTTTGCACAGTCAGAAGTATTATAGAACCACTAAATTTCATCTACAAGAACAGTAGATGGTTGCAAGCTTGCAGCCTATAAATTAAAAGTTAAAATAATGTGTCAGGAATCAGGATGAATGGTGTTTCCAACTTTAATTCATTCAGTTAGTGCAAAACAACATAAATGAGTTGTACTAAGTTCTTTGGCAAGGATTAAAATATTTTATTAAAGTTGAAGAAATAACAAGAATAAACTAGTTATTTTCAGACGGTTATCTTGTTTTGTCATTTAGTGTGCGTCATGGGTGATCATATAATTATGCACATGTATAATTAAGGATGTCCGATACACAATTAGAAATGAAATCATGAATTTAAGACAAAACCTCTGCATGCCAAATTAACTAGGTCACTAATTAAGGAGATGTTAATAATTAATAACTTAATAAGGCAAACGTTTGAAAATTTGAATTAATATACAGGTTTGAAAATGAAGACTAATGCTTGCTTTAATTAACCAACATTTCATTTGTAGGTGTAAACATTTTTATTATCCATGCATGCACGTCAAATTATACCTGCACAAAAAAGAAGAGTGGGGTCCACTAGTCTAAAGTATAAAATAAACCATGCAGAGTATTTATTGTATGTAGGTATGTATTATTGTTCTAACTCCTCATGCTAAAACTATAAATCACCACCTTTTGAAAGTAGAGAAAATATCATAATGTTAGAATTTGATTATATTATTATTTCCCGAAAAAAATAATTCGAAAGATAAAAGAATTTAGTTTTGATTATAAGAAAACCCACGATCTGATGTTATCTTATCCTAGATAAGAGTTGAACAGAGGTTAAACAAATATTATTTATTAAGTGAATTAGCACTTTCATCTTTCTACCAACACATCGAAGCAAAAGGGATCACAAATCACAAGTATGTAACTTCCGTAGGCACTCATATAGTCATGTACATTCAATATCTACATTAATTCTTATCTTTTTTTTTATAAACCATATGCTATAATTTTTTAAAGTTTTTCAAAAGATATGAAAAACACTTTTTAATTCACGTGAATTGTATTAATGAAAAGTAAAAAGTAATTTGTTTATTCATCAGTTCTAGAAAATAAAAACCGCATTTTGGCTTCTTAAGGGATCTTAACAAGTTGTGAACATTTCAATTCAATATTATTTGTTAGGGATTTCGGCAAAAAAACTCTATTGGTGGGTGGTTTTATAAAATAAAATCGAAGGAGTTTTTTTTTTTTTCTCAAAATGATGGTTAATTTATGAGGTTTTTTTTTACTAGTATTAGTTTCAAAGTTTAGCCGACGGCACAGTAAAAATAATTGAAGGGGAATAGGACGTGAAAAGACATTAACTTTATATGAAAATAGTGATAAGGTCTACAAACAAAAGGTCAAAATTAAGAACATTAGAAATTAAATAAGAAAATTTTCATCTCTTCAATAAAGTACTCTGAAACCCAAATGATTCTAGTCACGGGATGGTGACTATTTCCTCCGTAGGATAGCTGCCAAAATTGAATACATCACCATTCAATTATTAGTGTCTGTGGCTTGAATATATGAAGGCGTTACGGCTGACTTAAGACTCTGACTAAGATGCATGCATGATGCATACGTTATTTGATAACATTCTCCCCAATGAATCATGGAAAAGAAGAGAAAATATGACCTCCCATTTGAACACTATGGAGTATGGACCTTGTTTATTCCGGAACTTTAAGAAACATAAATTGCATATAATATTTGTTTCTTCAGCTTGAATTATGCAGTTCGGATTGAATCAGGGAACTACATAGAAAATTAAAGTTTTTAGGCATTTAGCTGCGTTAAAACTTAAAAGACAGGCTCAAAGTTCCAATATTATCATTGCATGTAGATTACGTTATGATCTTATTTTAATATTTTCATTATGATAGCACCAAAAAGATAAATTAGTATTATGGCTATATTTATATCCAAAAAAGGAAAGAAAGAAAACGTATATTTCTTTCATGTGTGCCGGCGGATTAGGAACTAGTAGAGTCTTACTAAATCAATCATTTATCATTCACTCTCTATACCTTATATTCATGTCATTGGTAATTAAAGAGAGGAGGAGAAAATACATATTACTTTAATTTCCTTCAATTCGTCAATGAAGAATTTGTGGAACTTGCTTAGATAGGATATATATTCTCTAATTATATATATTTTACTATAGATATTCTAAAAATACCCGAAAACTAATTACTTTAAACTTACCTTCATATATATATATATATGCTCATTTCATTGCTCATTTTCTCGTGTCAATTCATAAAAACTTCAAATAACTTTTGGCCTTTATGGGTTCCGTTCTAGCCATTGTTTTCTTTAACTTGCTCGTTTCAACTTTTGCGGGTCGTGTGCCGAAAAGTTCTAAGCTTGTTTCAAGTGTTGAAGTATGAAATCTTATGTATGTCTCTTTTTGTGTATATATATATTGATTATGCTTTACGCAATATAACTATTTGTACCTAATTTCAGACTGTGTACGGTGACGTGTATGACTGCGTTGATGAGCACAAACAAAATTCACTAGCGCATGATCATGAAGTTAAGGTAATTATTATTTATTTATTAATGATCATGCTTATATAATGACATGAATGATATCATCGATTCGTGTAGCAAGATAAATATCGGTTCATAATATACAGTATAAATATGAGTACTGCAGATTTTATGCTGTTGCCTTTAGACTTGATTTGAAGTTTTCGTAAAGGGCTGATCTTTCTGAACTCCTGATTTATTTCTATAAAAGAGCATGGGAGCCCATTTATATTCTCTCTAAGCAAATAACCATTAAATTTGATTTTTCTTAAAGCAAGTATTTAAATTAATAATTTTGGAATTTAAAAAATTACATTTCTTAACATACTTCATCTACCTCCCCAAAAAATCAACTGAAATACCGCCTCTTGCAAAAAAGTTAGATTGTGGATCATATTAGTATGGGATAATTACAGCTACACCCATAAGGTTTGGGGGAATTTAGAGACCTCCCCTGAGGTTTGAGAAATTATAGAGACCTCCCCTATAACTAATTTATGTATACAAAAGACAATAATACTCTTCAATAATTTGTTAGACAATCTAAAAAATTAAGTGAATTACAAAAGACTGATTGTTTTTTATTTTCTCTTTTTGATTTGTTGAGCTCTCCCTTTCTTTCTTTTTTCTTTTATTTGTAAAATTTTTTGATACCAAAATATTATTCAATTTGCAAATTAAGAAACTTTGATGTTTCATTTTTTGTGCATTTTTTGTTGAGATGAATGATGAAGGTATAAGCATATTGTATTCTTTTATTTTTTATATTATTGGGATAAATTATAATTTATAAACATTAAAAATAATATTATGAGTTTTTAAACATTTACAATTAAATTTCATTACCCTTTTCAACGAGTAATGAGGTGGTGCAAAACATAAACATTTAATTTCCTCATTTTAATCCATAAATTACCTCATTCATCTCATAATTATTTTTATGTTGAGATGAATGAGGAAACTAAATGTTTAAAATGTTTTGCACAAAATGTATTAATAACCTCCAAATTGTAATCCCACAAATTACCTTATCACATGATAAAAATACCATTTTCAATTTCAATGATTACAATGAAGTAAGTTAGTAATTAATGAGTAAAGTAGCATTATTCAACAGGAAAAATCAAACAAATAAATTAAATTTTCAAGTTGAGCTTTTCAGATATCTGATAATATAAAACACATTGTCTTTAAAGCCAGTGATCCACATGTTCAAGGAAAGAATGCTGCTCCTTAATTATGATATCTATCTCGTTTTTTTTTTCTTTTTTTTTTTTTTTTTTGCATAGCCGGAAGATGGAACCCCTAAATTCTTCTAGAAGAACAGTAGTTGGTTGCAGCCTATAAATTAAAAGTTAAAATAATGTGTCAGGATGAATGGTATTTCCAACTTTAATTCATTGAGGTAGTGCAAGACAACATAAATGAGCTATGCTAAGTTCTTTGGCAAAGGTTAAAATATTTATTGAAGTGCCGATCAAAAATAAATAGATTTATTAAAGTTGAAGAAATAATAAGAATAAAATGATTTTATAATTTAATGGGAAGAAGAATTCATGAGTGCGGTATATAGTGAGAGAAGGAATATTCGATGACTAAATTTAAGGAGCACTAATTAAAAAGATCGAATATTATGATAATTAAAAATTCATTACTCTGGAGGTAACACTATTTGTTTTGATCACGAGTCTTTAACTTATGTGAAACATTCTGTTCACATGTCTCCTTAATTTCTCAAATCATATGATTTTGCTTTAGTAATTTGGTCATGTAATTTGCTTATAATTTGCTTTAGTAATTTGGTTAATATGCCAATTTTATAAGAGCCTACAATACGAAAAATTGCTTTATGGAAGAAACGCCTACTAGCGAAAATTGTCAATACTCATAAAGCACTATACTATACTTATTCTTCAACGTATTGTTCATTATTGTTTGAATATGTAACTATATATATTTTCGCAGATATCGAAAGAGGGTTGTACTCAAGGAGCTGTCCCCATTCGGGAAACAACATTAAACGATCAGAAAAAAAAAAAAGAAAATTAGTCCACAGGAATTTAGTGGCGGGGTGGACATAAGCTTAATTATGCCCTTTAATATTTGTTTGTATATATTAACTTATCATAAGTTCGATCCACTGTGCACTTTAGCTAATTATTGGATAAATCACATATATACTAAGTTCAAATTTTATGTAGTTTGCAGGAATTAATTGTTACGTCCAAACCCGGAAAGAAATATTATGGTGTTGAAGCTGTAATCAATATACCAAATCCTAAAGTTCCTTCAGACCAAGAGTATAGTTCAGCTATTATATCTTTGGAAGCTGGTGAAGGCTCAAATTTCAACCAAATTGAAGTGGGATGGACGGTAATTAATCATTTTAACTTTAAGTTAATATTATATTAATACCTTTTTTTCTCTGTTTGTGTGTGTGTACATACAAACTACTTTTTGGATGAACTCAATCTTATCATAAGTTTATATGTGAAATATATATGCTCAATCTAAAAACTTTAAGTTAGTATTAATATAGTTCGGTGGTGCTACTCTTATAGTCTGTAAGAGATGCCTAGCCTTCCCATTTTGCTTCAAATGTCGTTGCAATACGGTTTTTAGAGATTTTATATTCAACCAAGCCGCAATGTGTTATATGCAAAAAGACTCCAAAACAATATATACATAACTACTCAATAGAAAAATATATGTTGACATTAGAACTCAAAATACATATCTTGAAAATAATTTCACTGTTGCACACGCATATTGTATGTTATATATAAATGTTAGTTTTTTATGAAAATAGACAGATGTCCCATTCGTACTTATGTTTCCTCAATTTAAAATACGTGATAAGTTTTAATTATTACTTCTATTTTGTATAATAAGAAAACAAGATTTATGGTGCTAAAAATAGTTAAGTTTTAAATTAATTATAAAGAGTGTTTATTATATGATATACTTGATAAATCAATACAAACAAAGGTGCTTGATGTCTTTCTGCTTCCAATCGTTCGGTCTAATGACAATTCTGTAACTCAAACTAAGTAATAATAATGGTTTTCATGCTCATACATAGTATTGTTTGTCGGAGTAATACCAAAAAATGTTGAAACTTTGCAAGTCAAGAAGCTTTTTTAAGTATTATATTTTAGTAATTTTTTAAATACGTTTTGCTCAATATAATTTAAATAATATAATATGCATTAAATTTTACTTAATATATTTTTTACAGCGCTGCTAGTCTAAACAGACGAATTTATGTCTGTGATACAGACATCTTATAATAATTGGAGTTTTATTACAATTAAGTCCCTTCATAATTTGAGTTCCACATAAACTATCCCTTTATCATTTAAAAACTATTAAAAAGCCCAACACTTAAGAAGGAAACTTGATATACGGTTAATTACCCAAGAAAAAAAACTTGATAGACTGTGAATATATATCAACCTAACTCTCAAAATAATTGAAGCAATCTTTCATTGTATTTTCATGCAGTGTTACCGAAGAAGAAAAAAAGCAATAGCAACATTGTGTTTCTTTTAGCAAATAAGGTAATAAATCAAACCCTCTCTCTCTCTTCTTCACGATTTATGTTGTGTAGAACGGTTAAAGGTTATAATACCTAGTACTGTTATATTATTTACGATACCCAAAATTACATAATTTTTTTATAGAAATCGAATTTAGTCTGACATATGATTAATCATACGCGAACGTTTAATATTGACTTATAAGTCTCATACTTTATCTTAAGCAAAGTTTGTTGAGGTTCTTTAGATTTCTCGAGCAAAATGAACCTTTACATAGCAATGTATATTTTGTGGCTTACTATAACAATACTTGTAATTAAAAATTTGTTTCAGGTGCGACCAAACAAATTTGGTGATCGTCGCACGCGGTTATATGCATCATGGACGGTATACAAAAACTATGTTTTATATCTTCTAATAACATTTTGGAAGATTAATATAGAATGCTTTAATAATTACTTATTCAAATTAACATTAATATATATATAATTTTTATTTGAAAAACAGAGAGACAATTATAAGCATACAGGATGCTTGAATACGAATTGCTCCGGTTTCGTCACGACCACTGCTGAATTTCCTCTAGGCTCCGCATTTCCAAATATTTCAGTTAGCAGAGGACAACAATTTGAGGTGCGACTTAATATAACTCTGGTACGTATGATATTACTTGTTTTGTTTTGAGTAAATAAGTCCAAGTATTTCTCAACGTATAAAATATAAACAATGGATGATGTGCTTATTCTAACATAAACATGGTGTAATTTACGAAGTTCTTCTTACATAAGGTTATGTGTCTATTTAGATAACACAAGTGTGTTACCCAACACGCTTATTTATTCATTAGTGTCTTTATGATCGTTCATACTTATATGATCAACACATAATACTTATTTATTACGTCTGTATTAGGACCCTACACATGCATGGTGGCTTTTAAAAGATGATGTGTGGATCGGTTTGTGGCCTGTTTCTCTATTTACGGGATTGCAAAGCCATGCAGAGAAAATACGGTTTGGAGGCAAAGTTTATACTCCAAACGGGGACATAGATAGCCCCGCCATGGGGAGTGGAGTACTCATAAATGGGCCACCTAACCGATCATGCTACATGCGTCGTCTCGTGGTCATTGATGAAACCAAAATGCCGATTGATGTCAACAACGATTTTGTTTATGAAGTTGATTCTCGATGTTATTTAGCCGGGAATAATACATTTAAAGGCGAACCCAATAGGTATAGCTTTAATTTTGGAGGGCCGAGTGGTAGAGATGGATCAATATGCGTTTATTGATGGATAGATTGAAGTAATATAGGTGTGCACATTGGATTGTTTTAAATTGGTTTTTTTTTTTTTTTTTGTAAGGGGTAAGAGCATTTTCACCTCTCAAATGTTTAGCTTTTGACACTTCGTCGCATGAAACTTAAAACTAAGCACATTTTGGAAGTTAAAATTTGTAGCACATTGGCCCACGAGTGAATTCCTTCTCAAGTTTCATGGATTCTTGCCAACACATATTCTTTAGGAGGCAAATTCATTGTTTTCTAGGGGCAAGATGCTATCTTTCTATCTGTGGGTGCGTGGTGGGTGAAAAATTATTAGGAGCAGCGGTTGTACGATGACGTGGTACAGCATGTGGTGGAAATAAAATACTATTCCTAATTTATAGGGAAGTAACTTCTCCACACCTCATCCCAACCATGCATTTATATAAATAACCGACTTGCTGTACCACCTCATCGTACAGCCGCTGCACCTAATAATCTCTCGAGGGGCATTCTGATGATGCAAAAATCAAAAGCAGCAAAACGTAAATGAAGAATAGATTGTGTACTTGTAAAAGTACATGAACGGAATGACCAAAAAAAGAAGTACATGAACGGGAAACTTCACTAGAATATAAAAAGATAAAACGACCCAGTCTAATTAATTAACAACAGACAACAAAGGATTTCACCGGTGCGTCTTATAATTTGCCGCCCCCCCCCCCCCCCCCCCTCCACCCACCCAACACCAAAAAGAAAATAACTTCCTATTCAAACAGCTAAGAGATATGTGATTTACAGTTTGAAAGGTAAAATAACAAACTTGACAAAATCCCACTCCCCAATAATTGGAGAAACTTCAGATTAAATTAAACTACAACACCATAATCTTATAATTAATGTAGTTCGAAATCTCTCAGGAAAAGTTGCACGGAGAACCCTTCATCTTTTCTACTCATGGACAGTTCAAACCTCGCCGGAATCAAACGCCTCAAACGATGCTAGGGGCATCCCCTTCCCAATTGCATACAGCACGCGGCCAGCGCGTTCTGATGCAATCCACCAGAGGCGCATGTTGAGCAACCTGAGGTTTTGATACTTCAGTTGAGGTTACCCCGCTAGATTCATTTGAACCTGGGGCCATTGGCACATCAGCCATGAATTCCGCAGGTGTCCACCTTGGAGGAACTGAAACCCTCAATTTTGTAAGCCGGGGTCTTTGTATAGGGCTCTCACTTCCAGATGATGCTTTGTTGCCATTAAGAATCGATTTTGCGATCCCATTAAAATGGTAAAGATCAAATACCTTCTTTCCCATAAAACCAGTTGAATCCTTAACTCCTCCTAAACTCTTGTCTAACTCTATAAGAACCTGCCAGAATTCACTCCACACGATAAAACCTGTACTGCAAAGTTGCTGAATCTTTTCAGGTGGAAGGTTGATGCTTGTTTCCTTGATCACTTGATGGAAGCCTTCTACACTTATGAAGCCGCCACCTCCACTTTGATCTTGAGCATCAAAAGCTCTCCGGATCTTTGTTTCTCGGTTTTCGAGTTCGTTTTCCTCTTGGACTTTGGTTTCTAGAGCAAATAAGACTGTGTAGTGAGATTCACTCCCGACTACCCAAATTGGCCACCGTGGGCATTTAAGGTACTGCCCAACCTTGCAAAAGTTGAGGGACTCCAGCAGAGTGAGGAATCCGACTTCAACTGTCGTGGAGATGCCCTTCACAAACATTCCAGCTCCCAAGTCCATATTCCCATCAAAAACATTAGCTACAGCTTTGCCAGAAAGTAATAAATTCACAATTTCCTGTTTGGGGAATAAAGTTCGAGAGTTAGAGATCAACCTGGGAGTCACCCATCAAAATTAAATTCATAACTTCTAATCAATGTACGCATACCTGTGATGCATGCCCAAATGGAGCAGTGACTAACGGCAGACTAGGATCGTCTCTGTCCGCTTGAACATTGTCCTGTGCGAAAAATAAGGCATCAAAGTGCATTACTCACTACATAGCCAGATCAAAGACGAATGGTATTCAACTGTTTTTGTACATAAGAGGCCTACATACTGGTTTTATTCCCCAAAATTACACGGTGTGGCTCAAGGACGAAAACCATTTCATGAAGAAACAATTCAGGGAAATTTTCTTTTCTTGTTAAATAATTACAAAAATAAAATTTGGCTAGCTAATATTTCATTTTTGAGATAGACAGACATAAGTCCAGAAAAGTTGGATATCAAGACAGCAAATTTTACAAAACAAATTTGTTTGATGCACCTTTATCAAACAATTATCAGGTTTAAAGACTTAAGGTAGATATCAAAAGAGAATTCTTCAAAAATTACCTTCACGAATGAGTACTTTACAGAAAGAAATAGTTAAAGTTAAGTTTTTCTGTAAGTTATTGTTCATTTTTCAATATATATTTCAGAATTTGACTCAATTTGACAACGGCCAAACTTATCCAGGTTGTGAAAGAGTAAAACTAGCCTCTTCTACTTGATTGCACAAGAAGCATGAGAAGAGATAAAATGATACAAATAAAACAAGTACTAAAGTTGGATAATAACCTACCAGTCCTCGAGACAACAAAGCAGATATCAAGAAGAGCAGTGCTCCCATACGACTTCTGAGAATAGGAAGCATAGCCTCAAGATGTTCAATAGCACTTGATCGTGAAGTAGATGTGGTGACTCTCAAGAACTTCTTCACGTCAGGCCCAGATTCAACAGAAAGGCCACCAAGTACTTTTGAAATGACCTGCTTAATAAAGCACAAACATTTTGTGAGAAGACGTTAAGAAGTGGACCTCCAGAGCATGATCACTGGAATCATATTTTCTGACTAGCAGCATATAGACACCACTTTCAGACATAAAAAGCATCCACAGTCACCTAAACTTTCGAATGGAGCAGTGGTGCAGGTTATTGCAGTCCCTTGAACTGAAAAACCAAAAAATAATTAAACTAAATGTGGTAATTAACAAAACTTACCTCATCCTCTGACCCATTCACAGACTCCACACTTTGACCGTCAAGATAATCAAGAGATGCTATTACTGCTCTTTCATTACTTCCGCAAAGAAAGAGTATCTCACTCATACTCCACACCAAAGCTCTGTTTGAAGCAGCAGAATTTACATTTAGTAAAGGAAACGAGGAAATACCGACAATTGACAGAAAATGAATCAACTAATCAACAACAATATATTTCACCGACGCCTAAATCATTGGTAGATTGATGATCACTTGATATAACAATAATGTTTTCAAAATTATAACATCGGCTAAACATATTCGTCATAAATGTACGAGTGTAAAATTCAAATGAAAACAGATGCTATGTATTGTGATTCACATATTTAAAAGGAAAATTTGATATTTTATTTTCTTTTGCCATATGTCAAAAATGATAAATCAACTGAAATCCGTATTACTTAACAAAACTCTATTTACGGCAATACAAAAACACAATCAATTTTCTAAACTTTGTAATAATAGCTGAATAAGACATCAGTATCTGAGATGACAATTTCAAGAAAATTAAGATATCTATAGATAACAAGTCAAAAACAATTTTGGAATTTATATACGCATCAAGCACTGGAAATATATAATTTGAGGTAAAACCAGTAACGACGATGGTTAATAATAATGCTAACACCAATATGAGACATGCTGGGGGCAGAAAAGATTAGTAAGTTTCTTAGCATTTCCTCTTTCCCTTTGTTATTCTCATTACCCAATAATAAAGATTTAACAATTAAACAGTACTGCTATGGACACAATATGAAAAAATAATTGACTTTATCAGTATTTACCTCCTTTTCAAGACTAGTTATTTCCTTACAATCCTATAACATAAAGGTTAAGCATTCACAAACAACCGTGATGATGTGAGCAAAATATTGTACAATACAAAGCCAATAGTATTTTAGCTTGTATTGACCGTAGTTATAGCACGAGCATTAAATGAGAACTGCGGAATCAGATACTGCCAACAACATATCGATATAAAAAGTGGTCAAGAATTACTTGGCAAGTACACTTGCAAACTAGGAAAACACCGGTGATCCTAATCTTGATCACCATGTAAATTTAATTATGATAGCAAACCTCCTAAAATTTGCCCCTCCAGAGCCCTGAAGATGTATAGTTTGAAGCATAAGCCATGAAATAGGGGTCAGGAAATTACAAAGTAAGACAGACATGCAGCTAATTACCATAGAAAGAAAGTATAAAAGTTTTCAACCAGACAGCTGTTACTAAATTTTACTTATTTGTCATTCTATCTTTGATACTTGACTCTATACACCAAGGTAAGGCCAAAAACAACTCGATAAGAAATAGCATAGACAGATTCATAACCTTGATTTCTTTCCCTCTGAAAGAGAAGAGAAAACTTCTGCAGCAAAAGATTCATTTTTGGAACCTCCTTTCATAGAGAAACTTGACGAAATGTTACCAGAGTCCTCTCGAGGAAATAGAAGATATTTGAGTACGAAAGCCTGCATAGCCAGAGATAAAATTGTTAATAGAAAGATGGAGTTGAATATGGATATGCACCAAAACGTAAGCAGAACAGGAGAAATTTGTCTAGTTTTTCCACACAAACAATCTGACATGCTTAAGAAAGCAACAACCTAACTAATATTGTTTCTTGTACATAAAAGCCAAAAACTTCTCCGATATCCAACCCATCTCAAGAATAAAAAGCTCTTACAAGATGTAACTTTGTTTGTGCTCCTCCTCCCCCACTCCATATTTTTAAGTTTTGGCATTCTCTTTAAGCTTCTTGGCGTTTCTAGGCTATACAAAATATTTTGTCCCGAGAAAATATATCATTTTAGCTTTATATGCTTATGCACCCAACCGTAGAATCTGCATCTATTTATTATGACCTGAGAATACAAAGTATGGCTGGATACTGGTATGGTGTCGGCTTTCTCGGAAAGGATTTGGTGGCTCAGAAACCATAGCCAAAGCAAATTTTATTATGATTGGAGTTAAAAAGTAGGATCGAACAACGGATATTATAGACTCCACCAACCTCAGTGGGCCCATTTGGCATGATTGCCAGAAGCCATTAATTCTCATAATGCACAAAGATATTATGTAATATTGTGAAACGAATCAAAGATAAAGAAATATTTAAGCAAAATTTAATGACCACATGTCAGCTTTCTTCTTCTCCGACTTCACATATGTTTCATTTAATGAGCTAAATTACCTTGTATTGAAAAACTATTTGCGATTTATACTAGCAATCAAACTAGAGGTTGAATCCTGAAAATCTGCACTGACATTAATGTAGAGAAATTGAGCCCCATTATTAATCTCTTACGGGTCTTATGAAAGGGAGAAAGAAAGCCTTTGTATATAGTGTGGCCCAGTTCTTCCCCAAAACCATGTGGGACAATCTTCGATATGCCTTCCCCCAACCCCCCCCCCCCCCCCCCCCCCAACCCCCGGGTGATCAAGTTGGTGAGTTGTGACCTCGGACTATCATGTCGGGTGAGTAAGAGCTGCTCTGCCACAGTACTATCTACTTTGGTCATATAACGTGGGTAAGTGCAAGCCTATTCATTAGTCTTGAGCAGGCTCTCATACTATAGAGAAATTTTGGAGCCTCATTAGTACTGCCCTTAAAAGGTCCAAAGGGGAGTCTTCTCATATTGAGAGGTTGAGATTTTCTCCAAAACCATGTGGGACCATTCTCAATAATTTAGTACCTATAAAGATTTTCCGTAATAGGATTTCCCTTCAGTTATGACGGATTTCGAGATTAGAATCTAGTTGTCTTAGTAAGTTTGGGTTTCAAAAATATCATATGGAATTTTTGTTACTTATTCCTGAATCAATATAAAACTCAATAAACAGATAATTTCATACACTTGGCATCTGAAATGTACTAAAAAGAAATTTAAGAATGATATTTGTATAGCATTTCCTTAGATAAATGACCAGGCAAAGAAATTTCTTGTGTAGTCGTTCTATTATTCACATGTATATGGATACTTTCTTTCAATAGAAAAACTACTCCACCCAATCTTTTTAATGAACAACTATGATAGAAGAACGAAACGGATAGCCGCTGCTCAGACCCCCACCCCACCAAAAAGAACACACACACAAACAGCAGAAAAGAAGAAAGGGGTTCCAGAAAAGGGGTTGCAGAAGGGAATTACGATCAAGTACATGGATAGCCTACACACTCTGTAAGTAACTTTAATTTTTTACAAAACATAAAGTAATTTGTAAGAAATGAAAAGGAAATAAATTCTAACTAGCTTGTTTAAGCCTTTTTAATTAGCTAAATGGATTTACTTTTCCGTCTCGCATCTATCAAGGATTATTTTCAAAGCTGAACAATGAAAGTTCAAGTCGTTATATATCTTGTAAGGAGATCTGTTGAAAGAAAATAGACTAATCGTAATAATTGATGCCTGATTTATGAATAACGTCGCCTATTGAATGATTAGGAACACATAAGTATATTAGTATATTTTCTATAACATGATAAACCGCACCGCATAATAAATTCGAGAGCCTTTACATGGGTTTCTAAGATAGAACTTCTTCGGCAAAAAAGCGTCTTTCAGTGGATTTCTAAGATAACTTTTATGTATAAAAAGAACTTTAAGACCCCATAATAGAGTCTAGGTAATCAAACTCAAAACTGACATATACAAATCCAACTTTATACTAGAAAGCCTAGCATATATCTTGGTGGTACTGCAACAGCAAAATCATAAAGCACCTTCAGCATACCCTAGGTAAGAGAATGTAACAGGATCATACTCAGTACCCATCACTGACATTATTCATAAATAACTTAAAAAAACTCAGACCATTACCTTATAACTAAGAATACAACACGACATACAAATTTTTTCCAGAACTAGATTCACAAAGAGAAAATTGGCTCAGGGTTGTAGATAATTACGCCGTGGTCTTTAAACATTTTTGTTTTTAAAAATAGATCTTGAAAAGTATAGGGTGAAAGTAGAAGGTTAAGATGTTTGGGCAGTGTACTAAGCTTTTTCCTTTGGTATCAAATAGAAGCTCATGGAAAGCCGAAATTATGAACCCTTTCTTGGAGGTTAACAAATAAACATCGTAAGCTTTTGTCAAAATCACAAATTGAGGAAATCGAGATGCTTTGGAGCATAAGAATGGTTTATTGTACAAAAAGAAACAAAATTTCAAATCAAGATATATCCATGATAGGTAAGGGGGATCTGATAGAAACCAAGTCATTCTACAGAAGCTCATAAAGTGAGTTAGTATTCATACAAAGAAAGCTTGCCTATGTTTTTAGCTAGTCAAAGAAACAAGTTTAGTGTATCGAGTGTTAGATGAGAGTTGAAATTGAAATTTTGAACATCTTTGCACATTTTCCCTAAAAGTAGTGGTTGGACTAACGAATCCTCACCATTACTTGAAGGGATGCGATACTTTTGGAAATCATACATTGTAATGGGATGTGAAAAAGGGACTAGAAGCATTGAGAAGGAAATGGAGGAAGTTTTAGAAACCAAATAGTTAATTAGTTGCTCAAGTTCATTGCATGCGTAACCTAAGTGCCAAACGAAAATGAGCTAAGATTGATAAGTAAGACATCATAATAGATTTGAATAATATTTAAAGAAGTTGAAGAATTGAGCCCAAGCTCGAATAATCCTTAAATAACTTTCCGCAGTTTCTTTGTTTGACTGATGATTATAAGTTTCAAGCAGTAAGTATGACAGGAAAGAACAATGCAAAAGCTATTAACAAAATATTATTGGCAGAAAGCTCGTTAAATACAATAACAAACTTGAATGGCCAATAATACCATAAGCAATAAGAGTTCCAAGATCTGAAAAATGCTATTTTGACTACTTGAAATAAACAAGGAGCCCTATCGATGTTTCCGGCCAATAAAAGTTTAACTTGATTTGAGGTATTACAAGGATCAGCAAAACTTAAAAAGGATCTTGGCCAATCACATTATGATGAGACTGCGCCAAGATGGACTCCTTCATGAGTAGCCAAAGAAATAGGACATACAAAAAAGTCAGTACTGACTCAACAATAATAGAGACAATAATACACAACTATTCAAAAAAATCTTCCAGAACTAAGTTTCAGTTTGGAGGTGAAATAAGAAATGAAATCATTACTTGTATGGCTGCTAACACGCCACAGGGCCCACCCTCATGCTGTACTAACCCCATAGATGTTTCTGGATCAGCACTAAACCTGCGGAAAAAGTTGATATGCAACATAAGAAAAGCTAGATGTAGACACTCATAAGTATTAACCAACTTGAATTGTAAAATTTGGATAACTGATTCTAGAAATAACTAAGATTCAGCAAGTGCATATTACAATAAGGAATTGACATGTAAGTCGCATTAAATAAGAATTAAAGAGTTTACATATATGAAAGAGCATGATGACTACAGTGCATCCAGAATCCTCTCCACCATCTCTTTCAAATGTTATGTTCATGCATGCCACGCCCAGAAGGTTCTTGCCATGTAATACATATGAAAAAATGGCAGATGCCTAATGCAGGACTAATTATGTTGTTCTATCCAGAAACTAAAGAGGGGGGAAGATGGAAACTTGAGGTGATAATTTTAGTCGTCCAAAATAATAACAGTTTGAGGTGTAGAGGTCCAACTGTCCAAGTCTTGGTGGTCTCAGATAAATCTCTGGCACTGTTTTTTTTTTTGTTTTTAATCGTTGCCTGGAAAGCAATCATCATTCTAGGAGCTAATGGAACCACCAATCTGAGATGAAATGGTGGCGTACGAATACATTGCATCGGGTTTTCTTTAAATAGAGAACAATAGAAATAAGCTAAAAAGGACATCTTCAATCTTTATGGTTTGGATCAAACAGTGAAACATGACCAGTTTCTGAGACACAAAACCAATAGTAAAGTAGGAAAAAAAAAAGTAGCGACACGGTCCTTTAATGCAATTTAAGTTGATGAAAGTTACTAACAAAAGTAGCAAATTAAATTTAAGACTTAGACAGACAAGGGAGAAGCTTCCAGGAATGATTTTAAGTAGGCCTATGTAGCAACATGCTACGCTTTACTCAACAAAGTTACCAACTTTACCAAATAGAAGATGGCAATTTCCTGTGAAATATATGAATGGCACGAAGCGGTGATAATTTTTATCTCCACTACACAAACCAGAAATTCCAGAATGCAATTACGCAGACGTTAACAATCCCTGATAGCATATTCTTATACCACATTATAGATGTTCAAGAAAGAAACCCACAGCCTTAGAATACTGATTCATTCATAGATAAAATTTTACAGTCATTTATTCAAATTTTTATCCTACTCTCTCTCATGATATCTGCAGCTCTTGACGCACATAGCTAGACCATTATGAAAGATCTCAGTGTCTGATTATATAAATATATATATATATATATATATATACACACACACACACACACACACAAACATACACACGCACCTTCAGATCGCACTTTGAGGCACCAAGGACCCATAGGTCGTTAAAATTGCTTGTGGGAGATTGAAAAAGATTTGAGTTTATGCAATGGTTGTGATCAATATAATTCAAGGATATTATGAGTACCTTTCATCCAATATCACCAATATATAGCAATTGGGATGCTAAATGTTTATCTTTCAAAATTCAAACTCATGGCACAAACAGTAAATTAATGTTTTGAGTTTTGCAACACTACCATATAGAAAAAATGGTGTGTTATGGCATCAGCAAGCACTCAAAAACTATAGCATTGATTCTTGGTGTAAATCACACACAAAAACTAATTTAACTGTCGACCCAATAGAATCAGTAAAATGAACCAAGGGATGCATTCCTGTACTTCACGGCCACATTTCAACAGATTCCCAAAAGCAACGGAATCTACTGAACTAATTCATTACATGTGTCTCATACTAAAAACAACTAATGCATGAAATCGATTATAACAAACAATCTAAACACAAATTTTACCTAATACCCTGATTGCTCCACTGTGCAAGCACATCTTTACTGAGGCTGTCCCCGAAAATCATCATGAAGAGCTGGTTAGCCTCCTCATCCGACAACGCCCTACCGGAATTTCCGCCTTTCTCCAAATTGACACCTTTGCCTTTACCCTCAGAGACCAAAGACTCAATCTTCACGTCTTTCAAACTCTCCACACTCTTAGCCGGTGCCGGCGCCGCACTTTTCGCAGCTGCCAACCGTTTCTCCGCCGCAGCAGCCATCAATTCCCTCTGCGTCAGACGGCGATCCGACGAATCCTCCGACGTCGTTTTGTCTCCCTCGGAATTCTCCCCCGGTTTGCTCCGTTTGGGCTCCGGCGACTCGTGGTGCTGCATGCTCAGTCTCAAGGCCATCTCCAAATCATCCTCTTCATGATCCGCCATTGACATAGATCCCCAATTTGCTCAATTTCAATTTTTCAGAGCCAAAAATCGAGCTCTGGTGGAAATAATTAGGGTTTATGGTTGATCTCAATTTTTGACTATTTACAAAACGGCTGCTGTGTGTGTGTGTGTTGTTATATACAAACAAAATTTGTTGGTGAATTCACAGAATCGATACTCAGAAGAATTCAAATTGCAAAACCTAATTCAAAATTGAATGCAGCTGTGTGAGAGCTGATCTGTAGAATCGAGAAAATGAAGCAACAGCTTTAAATTGAGAGAATAATAACGGAAATGTTTTTGAAGAGGATGGGGGAAAGTCAAAACGGCGTCGTTTGCAGCTATAAATTCTTTTTCATTCTTTGCTTGAAATTTGAGTGATATAATATCTTTTTGGCAACGGTAGTAGTAAGTAAGCCCATTTGATTCATTGCCATGAAATAATTAGATATTATCAAAAAAAAAAAAAAAGAATTAGAGTAGATATCACATTTGATAATATTAGTTGGTGACACAAAGCATTTTTTTATTAGATTTTGTTATACATTTTTTTATTATAGTACACACATTTTTATTTTTTTATTATATTCTGTTGTGCTTCTTTTGTAACAATACACCTACGAGGGGAGAATAATATATTATATTGTGATAGAATTAAACAATACTAATTCATTACTGCAATAGGCTTGAGGACGGTTGAATATACTTATATTAAAGATTGCACAGTTCGAATAGTTTCCTACAATTTGAGAACATGGAGTTGGTATCGCTTGTAATTAGAGCATGCACACATCGCCCATCACAACCTGGGAATCGGTTTCGTCCGAAGCATCGGACCAATGATCACTCAGATAAGTGGTTTCAAAAGAACAACCAAAACAACGTTAATTTGTTTGTATTTTCTCTTTTCTATTCACTCATGATCTGGCATGGTCAAACCCTGATCATGATATTGAGGGAAGGGGCCTTTCTCGAGAAAATTTTGGAGACGTACCTCTCTTTCTTCATCATTTCTATACTTACAATCTATTAAAAGGGTCGATTTCACTTTAAGAGTACGGTCCATTCGAGAAACTGCTACATCTCTATCTCTGAGATGTTGGTCGTCGTGTAACTATTATGAGGTTTGGTAGGCTGTTATAGTACAATTGTACAAGTCAAACAAATGACATCCAACTGACTTATATTTCATTGCAAGATATAATATGTCAATTCTTGACGGATTACCTCATTTAATCTACTTAACTCTAATGACAATAGAACTTACCATATGTCTCTAAACGAAAACATCTCAATAATTTTCGAGGAAACGTGTAGAAATTTTAATCCATGACGTACCAATTACAACTTGGACTTAAACTTTTCTTTTTTTTATCAAACACATTCTTATTAAATAGATCAATATCACTCTATTCCAAATTACATGCGCCTAGTAAAGATTGTACTAAATGTTACCAAACGACTAAATCTACATTTTTTGTTTTCAATATACAACTTAAATTTTTATGAAATTAGGTAAAAATGTTGGTTTCCACCTAATCTAATATTGGTTGAACAAAAGAAAAGGCAATACAATTCATATCTATTCGATTAGCAAGCAGCCCCACGAGTTAGGGCTTCAACACATTCTAGTCCCCCAAAGTCCAAGCTGCAACTTTAAGGCCTCAATTTCGGATGTTTTCCTTCATTCTCTAATATGGCTATCTAATTATAAGAGATTAGAGATTATAAAATACTAGTTGTCTTCTGTATTTCATAGATTTAATGAAGGAGTGTCTTCTTTTTTATTAGTAAATTGGGCTCGCTTAGCAAAATCTTACTAGTTATTCAATATAATACTAGAGTTACATGCAAGGCGTTTGAGTCATTTTCTTTTTATCAAGACAAGTAGCCATAATATACATATGGCCAAGAAATATATTAAATGAATCTCGTTTACAATATTCATCATTTGCATATGAAGAAAAAGTGAGCCTTATTACGGAATAAAAGATAGTAAAGGAAAAATATTTATTTTCCCATAACGGACAAAACAATGATATTACTATAAAAGGTGTTTCTCAATATGTGATTACTTAAATCAGATATATAGGCCATAATCTTATCTTTCTTTATTTTTTCTATATCCTTACATGCATTTTCTGCATTTGGAAATTATATGAAGAAAAAAAAATATTAATGAATAAGATTTCATCAACTTCTCATATCATATCTGAAACTTAACAAGTGTAATTGCAGATCCAATCACATGGAGATTCCAAAAAATATATGAAAATGGTACCAAATTTGCATTTGTAAAGCTGCAAAAATGGGATGCATTATCTTGTACCTGTCCTATACATAACATACTTGACAACTAAAAAAGTCGAGAGCTTCATAATTATTTCAACCAGGGGGACCACAATGTTTCGTGTATCATAGATAGATTGTTATAGAACACGCATATGAAGGTTATGGACGAAATTTAAGAGCACAAAAATGCAACTTGATAGTTTATGACCAATAGACTGTTATAGAACACGCATATGAAGGTTATGGACGAAAATTTAAGAGCATAAAAAATGCAACTTGATAGTTTATGACGAGTCTGAGGTTCAAATTTGAATTAACATTCAAACAAGAACAACTCAATTTATCAATCATACTTGGTGGGAACTCTATATACTTCAAACTCGACGAGTAAAATAATAACTTGAAATAAAACCTATGGTTATGAACATAAAATACGTACATATACTTCTTCAGTTTGACATACCATAGAAAATTGAAAACTAAATTTCAATAGGAATAATTAGTACTAACTCTAGTACCTCTAAGAAACAGTGGTTTTTCAAGTAAATAAATAATAAGAAGTAACGATAGAGTAATGAAGTCATTATCAAGTATAAATCTTAGAAAATCTATAGAACAATTTGTTCACCATACATAGACCAAAGCAAGAAAACTAATGCCCGCTACTTGTAATTTTTCCCTTCTGTTGGTAGTAGTACCTCTAAAGCGACTATTGTATTGCTGAAACAGGAGTTCATGGAGGATAGCCAAATTACGAGTTGAGAAACCATATTTTGTTCATTTGTTCGAACAACTACTCCAAAATTTTGGTAGTTTCGACTTTTACCTTTAACACAAAGTTGGATTTTTAAAATAGTCAAAAATTAAAAGGGTAAAATGTTATGAAAATATAGGACCTTCATGTGAAACTATCTATTGTTTATCTATATAATGTTAGTACTTTTTTTGTGAATCTTTTCATTCTTTCTTTTACTTTTTGCTGCTTTTGATTTTCCCAGCACTATAATGTTTTTTCTCCCCAATTTCTGAAGCAAGTTGAACTATCATATAAATTTTTTACAATGTGCGGCTTTTTGTGCAATTGAACTTTGGTTTTCTAGCCCAAAAATCTAAGGAATCAAAAACCAAATGCCAAATTTCAGTAATTATTGTTGATCGCAAATTACAACACAGATGATATTCATCACAATCACAAGCTTCTTAATTGATAGTTATCTGGAAACAACAAATGTAAATTGGAGTTTGGCTAAGCACGAGCTACGCTCTCAATTCTTTTTTACATAATACTGCAAACATTGAATACCACATTTTAATTAGTTGAGAACTAAATTAACACTCCATAAATGAACATACCCATTATACTAAGTTTGATCCATCCATATACACGCGTAGAATAACCTCTTTCGCTTGCCCCTCCAAATACAAAGTTGTACCCATCGTTGTTACCTTTATAAGAATGGTCTCCTTCGTAATAGCAACGAGAATCAATGGCATAATGATAGAATTACCGGCATCAGTTAGAAATTTACTTTCATTAATGATCACAACATGATGCATATAACACGTTATGTTGTAGTTTCCATTATGAAATGCTCCGCTACCCATTTGAGGTCAATGGTCTCCAAAGCTTGGTGTAAAAACTTGGCCTCCATAGCGTAGAGAATCTGTACTATTTGCATGGTAACAAATAATAAAGTCGGCCAGTACCTGATGTAGTTCTATTCAGGTCCCGTGCCAATCGCGAGCCACCATCCACTTATAGGTACCTATAACGATGGGAAGATGTTAGCATACATGATAGAATTCAAACATTTAAACATACAAATATAATATTGAAGGGGGAAAAGATGACATACCAAAAAAAGTATAGGAAGTTTAAATTGTTGCCCATCTTGATGTGAAATGTCATTAAATGAGTAGTCCAACCGAGTTCTGCATTGTGGATTCATGGTTGTCCCTCTAGTTATCACCAAAAAGTAAAATATACATACTATAAATCAATAATTTAAATAACTAATTAAAGAACAGATACAATGTTGTTTGTACATATATATTCCAGAATATTAAGTAGTAAATTTGTGCAGAATAACATATGTGAAATTTTGGGTGAAGTAACATAAAATAGTACACTCTCCAAGGTTGAAGTGTAGCAAATATCTCTGTTTAGTGCAACCAACTCACCGGAGTAGGGAAGAACACACCGAGGGAAATATCTTCCTTACCCTTCATGGTAGAATCCTTCTCCTTCACATGTGGGCCCCCATGTTGTAGGACCCACCCATATATGAGGATGAGGGATTCTACCATGCAGGATAAGGGAGAACCCCGACGGAAAAATCTTCCGTACCCTGCATGGCATAATCCCTCCCCCTCACATGTGGTGGCCCCCATGTTGTGGGACCTACCCATAAGTGAGGAGGAGGGATTCTAATGCAGGATAATGGAACTCATGACCGAGAGAAATATTGGTGAAAAGAAATGGTGAAAAATATGCTTAGACATATTGTGAGTGTTTTTGTTTTTACTGATCATTTTTTTAAAAAGAAAAAGTGAATATAATGTAAGATACCTGATTTCGTTAATAATAGAAATGGTGAAAAATAGCCTGTTATGCTTAGACATATTATGAATGTTTTTTTTATTGATCATTTTTTTAAGAACGGTGGTCAATGAACATACTACTTCTGCGATTTATATTGGCTAATCATTATTTAAGATCGGCAGTATGCATGTGGCAGCATTATGTAAAATTTACACCATGCAAGGATTTCAAATGAGTTGTCACTCAAAACCAACGAAACTGGTCTAAACCCAAAATGGAAGCTCATTACTGAAAAACTCTGGATGAAGACACAGAGAGAGAGAGAGAGAGAGAGAGAGAGAGAGAGAGAGAGAGAGAGAGAGAGAGAGAGAGAGAGAGAGAGAGAGAGAGAGAGAGAGAGAGAGAGAGAGAGAGAGAGAGAGAGAGAGAGAGTATAACAAGCCAATTTATTTAAGAATTAAAACAACCCCATCACAATTTGTTGAAAACCCATTGAAAACTTTTCGAATGGTGAAGAAAATATGTGGATTGATCTTAGTTGCCTTGTTCTGTTTGGTGGTTATGAGTGGAGATGATAATCTGAATTTGGCCACCAAGTTTACGTCGATATTCCCCAAGTGACGACGTGTTTGCCTTTTGCGACAGCAAAGACGACTACTCCATCGAATGAGTGATGTAAATCAGCGTCTGATTTAAGGGCGATTGATCCCGGTCGACTATGTATTGTTAAACAGCAAGTGCATAATGGAACAAACGCCGCTCTTAAGGAGATTGGGGCATTCAGTGATGCTAGCATTAACGCCTTCGGCAGATAAACCAAGCCCAATCTCCTGAAGGGCGACGTTTGTTCCATTATGCACTTGTTGTATAGTAAAACAGAACCAACCAGGAATAATCGCTATCAAATCAGTCACTGGTTTACAACACTCCTCCATTGGAGTAGCCGTCTTCGCCGTCGCACAAGGGAAACACATCGTCACTTCGGGAATATCGACGAACACTTGGTGGCCAAATTCAAATTGTCATCTCCACTCACAACCACCAAACAGAATAAAGCAACTAAGATTAAAATGCAAATTCAGTCCCATTGTATAACATAATCCAGCTACCAAAACGTTTTTCAGTTTATAAGTACTAGAATAATTCACTTAATTCATTAAATGAGACAAAAGAATAGATAATACCATTCAAAATATCAAAATCAGGCATGCATAAAATACTTTATTCTTCGACCAACGGCTCTTCTAAGGTATACTCCGACATATTTGAAACACATCCAATCACAGCAAGGATCACCGACTACAAATAGCCTCTTGTTTATTGTAATTTAGTGACTGAAGGATGAAAGCAATATATAATTCCAACACTTCAACCCCAAAAACATGATTACCAGAACCGACGTCCTTAACCAAAGGTCTGGGGTGGAAGTGTTGATATTATACATTATTTTCATCCTCCAGTCACTAAACTACGAGAAACACAAGGCCTATTTGGAGTCTGTGACCCGTGCTACGACTGGGATGTATTCCGGACCTGCCGAGGTATACCTTGTTAGAGTACTTGGTCGAAGAATACATATCTTGTGGCATGCCTCATTGCGCTCTTCTCAATGTAATCATCTCTACTTTTGTCTCATTTAAAGAATTAAGTGACGATTATTCTAATGCTTAAGAACTGAAAACGTTTTGGTAACCGAACTATGTTACACAATGAATTTGAAATTGTAATTTTGCATTTTAATTTGACGATATTCTCCATTTTTGTCATTGTAGATATCTTTTAATGTCATGTTTTACCTGAATGCCAACATATACAACCATATGAAATATACAATATTAAACGTTCATGGTCGAAGAAAAAGACGTGTCTTACGTTTTTCTTTGACTAAGACCTTTAATAATGTGTACTCTAAAACATTTTACACTCATTTGAACCTTAGCTAGGACAAGCAATCCCATATAGGTCTCGTGCTTCTTTGAATGGAGCGAGTGGAGGAAGAAAGCACCATCGAAGGTTAGCACTTCAACACCCATAAATTCCGTGAAATTTGTAACGATTGTGGTAATCAAAAACACTAGTCTATTCAGATTTTAAGATATTTATAATAAAGGTTTTATAGTAAAAGTTTGAACTTGTTCGTCCCATGGACCCCTACATGTCATAGCTCTTCAGTTATTACTTAAGATAATAATCTTGATAAATAAATAAAATTATTTAAAATAATAAGTTTACTTTTTCAGCCTTTAAACTACAACAATTGAAGTTGAGGCCTTGGTTTGTTGTACTTAGGGGAAACCCTAATCTCCTCAATTTCATTTATCTCACGGAGTCTTCTATGATCCCAAGGATTTTTGCAATAACAAATATATGCAGTCATATAATAAAGAAACATAAATAAAGTAACCACTTTTATTTTGAGGTAATTGCATATAATTACCCATGTGTTAGTTCTTGATGTCAACTAAAAGTGATACTTTATTTATGTTTCGCAACCAAGACTCGAATGTGATTAAGGAAATGGATGAGATTGGAGTTTCCCCCGAAATACAACAAAACGAGGTATCAACTACAACCAATGTACTTAAAAGGTCAAAAAAGTAAATTTGTATTTTGAGAGAGTATAACAAGCCAATTTATTTAAGAATTAAAACAACCCCATCACTAACAATATTATTTGAAATTTACCTAAAAAGAATTGTCACAAAATTATTATGGAACAATTTCCTATAAAACGTATTATATATTCAATGTATTATCTTGGAGTAGAAAAGTATATATCCTTATTCTCCACTTGACAAAACTAATTGCGTTCTTTTTCCTTCTTATTTCACATAGTTCTACGTACAGCAGCATCGTACATGTCAAATAAAGAATGTTTATGAGAGGATTTTTCTTATGTTAATTGTTTATAACATTCATAACGATGTATGACAATAACATGCATTAGATAAAAAAATTAATAGCAAACTCTAAATACCCAAATGAATGTGCTTGGAAGATCCATTATGCAACTTATTCATGTGCTTGTTGAAAGGCTACCGATCGACCATGCTTAAGGAGTGTGATAACCACAAAACTTGTCGTATAACAGCTCTTTTAATTAATCTACATCACTTTTATAGAAAGAGGTTGAACTAAAAGTTAACAAACTTACAACATGCCAGTTCCTGCTTTGATAATTTCACTAGCTTAATTATGTGAAAATGAAAGCGTAATCAACATCCAGGTTCTCATTTCCACCCAAGATAATAATAATCTCATTCATGTTAAGGTATACCATTTATATAGAAATTTCATAAGCAGGGTTCTCTTTATTTATTAACGGTGAAGGTTATCTTTTTATTAAATTTTACATAAGTTTTAAGCAATATGGCAGGAGATATAGTGGCAGATAAAACTCATCTATCTTAGGAATAATGAAACTTACACTCTTTGAGATTTTGATCGCATCGTTGAATTTTCTCAACTATGTGAATAATTAGAGAATGGGTATTAGCTAGAGAACACCCTTTGAAACTTAAGAGTTGCAGTTAAGTTCCTCTAATATATTAGCAATCGCAAAGACACTCTCTAAAATTGTTAAAAGTATTATAGATAGACCTAAAGTTTTTTACATTTCTAAAGTTTTAAGAAATGTTTCTATAATTACTTAAAAGCAAAAAAATAATAAGATCAAATCTAGAAAATGTAAGTATTACAATTATTCGAAACTATAAGCAAAAGTACTCACTCACGAAGAGTGCCCAATACATCTCAAGATGCATCAGACGTCATGATATAAAAACCTTCAATGAGAAACGGACAAAGATGCTGTAACCGTTGAGCTAGCCATGGAAGTAAAAAGTAACAAACCAAAACCAATTGAACCTAAGTCACGCCAAAACGTATAATAAAATAAGAACAAAGAATCGATGAAAAAGGAAGAAGAATAAACAATACATACCATAAGGTTCACACTATAATTTTTTTAGCTAATTGCAAAAGCCCTCCTAGTGACAAATAACCTCTATATAATTAATATTAGAAAACATCGCCTATAAAAATTTAAGATTAAAAATAGTGCCTCAACCATTGTGTTTACAAACTATTTTTAAAATATGAAAGTTCATAATTTAAGTTCAGCTTTTAACAAAATGTAATTCATAATTAGGTGATGCTTTTTGGAAATTAATATAAAAGTTAGGAGTTTTAAATTATTTTATTATAAGAAAGCTGTTTTAAGCCAAAAATATGTTCATGTTATACTATCAACTTTGATTTAGAGGACTTTTGGCTTAAAAAAAAATGTTAGCAACCGAGAGAATGATTTGTAGACGCCCCCAAATGACTTATTCAAAAGTAAGGTAGATTTTATTTTATTTTATAAGGTGCAAATTACACCACCTTAACATTAATTTGCACGTAATAAAACTAGTAGCAAAATTTGAGCTTTGTTTAGTATACAAGGTTAATTAATGTGTTTAAAATACAATTTGATCAAAAATTGAGAAAAATCACTACTTTTGAGATCCGCAAAAAGATAATGATACTGATAATTCCCATATGGTTTTTAATAAACTTGAACAAAATCTCTAAAAATTATTCTTAAACAATTATACTATTTAGTCGAATATTTATAAAGAATCGCGGCCACGTGTCAACCGAACCTCCCGCTTTTGCATGAAATAATAGCGTATGTAAATATCACCAAATATTTCCTCTCCACTACAACCTCATCACCATCTCTATCCACTCACACGCACGCACAAACTTTCTAACGTACTTTATTTGTCAGCTTTAATTTAGTTGTCCTAGAACCTCGTGCCTCATAGATAACGTACACTGCTACATATGTAACTATACAACAATATAATAATAATAATAATAATAATTCTTATAACAATATTATATAAGTACGTGCTGACCCTTTAAAAGTTTCTTGGAGTTGCATAAAAAGATTATATAGTAGCAAAGAGTTATTTAATAAGTACTATAGTCAAATATATTTTTGAATAATTTTAGTAAGATGGATCATGCGGCGGATGCTCACCGGACGGATTTGATGACCATCACGAGATACGTGTTGAACGAGCAGTCAAAGCATCCTGAGTCTCGTGGGGACTTTACAATCTTGCTTAGTCATATTGTGCTTGGGTGCAAGTTTGTTTGTTCTGCTGTTAACAAGGTGAGATTTGATGTTGACTTAATTTTTTGAATTTGATTTTGATTGTGATTGTGTTTTCTTGTGGGGTTTTTGAGATTTGATGTGGGATTATTTTTGAGGTTGTTCATACGTAAGTGGTTAGAAAATTGAGGGGATATGTGTAATTAGGAAAAAAAAAATGATCTTTGCATTTTTGGGTTTTTGTTGAATAAAGATTGAGAATAGTATTTGTATTGTGTTATAGTTATTTTTTTGCTGTTTTAAGTATTCAGCTTGATTTTTGAGATTTATGATTTTCAGTTGACTATAGAGATGTTTCATATAGATTGACTTAGGTTCTTCAAGATCATTTCAGGGGATTTGTGGTGTATCTATATGAGTAAGTCTGATAAAAGAAAAACAGAAAGAAAAAAAACTGATCTTTGAAACTTTTTTCGATTCTTCTTGGAAATTTCTTGTGAGCTTTGGAGGTCTAGATTTCTTGGTTTTTCATACATAAGTGGTTAGAAAATGAGGGGATTTGTAGTGTGTCTTTGAGTAAATCTTATTAAAGAAACATATATAGGAAAGCATTGATGTTTGAGATTTTGTTTCTTGTTGCATAAAGATTGAGAAAAGTCTTTGTTTAGTTTAGATAGTTATGGTATTAGTGTTTAAAGTATTCATCTTGATTCTTGATATTGATGATTTTCTTTTGATAGAGAACAGTTTCATATTGATTGACATAGATTCTCCAAGGTTTTTGTTACCAATACTTTGCTATAAGATTTATCAATGCTGTTTTAGCTGAAGTAAACAGGAAGTTTGGAGAATCGTTAATTGCTATTATATCGTTTTCTTGGAGAGTTCAGTTAAAAGTTTTCAATGTTTCTTGGTATGATCTGGTGAAAACTTTACATTTTTTTTGCTCTGTAATGTGTAATCTTTCAAATTTGTGTGATTTGTAGGCTGGTTTGGCGAAACTCATTGGGCTAGCCGGAGAAACCAATGTCCAGGCAAGTCTCTTAACATGTTTTGTTTAGGCTCAGATTGCTAATAAAGCTTGTAATACTGTTAGTTATCCATTTTTTGTTTAATCAACACTCATTAAGTTTTATTAATTTTGTTGTATGAACTCTGAAGGGTGAGGAGCAGAAGAAACTAGATGTCCTGTCAAATGAAGTTTTCATCAAGGCTTTAGTCAGCAGTGGTCGAACTGTAAGTCCATATATTCGGATATACTCCCAAATTTGTGCAATTCTAAAAAATTTCCTACTATCTGATTATTTACATGAAGACTATGAAGTCAAAGAAAGCATTGCATATTGTCTCATCTGCTGTTTGAGTAATTATCAAGAGACTCCCCTGGAGTTGAATAAATTATTGACAGACACTCAACTTTTTAGTGTATTTAAAGGTGATGGCTCCTCTGCGTTTTGAATTGCTATATCGACGACCCGCGAAGTTTGAATAAATTATAGATAGACCCCAACTTTTTTTGTGTATTTAAAGCCTCATGGGTGCCTTTGTAATCATTGAAACCTTAGCGGAGGTTTTTGAAATCATACATGAGTCTCGAGGGGTATTAATGTAGTTATTAGTAAACTTTTTCTTTGTTCAAGCATATTATCAGATTAAAATTGTAGCTTGTACTTATAAATTTGTGAATATGCTGGCAGTGCATCCTAGTTTCGGAAGAGGATGAGGAGGCAACATTCGTGGAGCCGTCCAAGCGTGGGAGGTGCATACACCAGATCTCAAACTATAATTATTCTGTTAGATGCCTCTTCCATTGATATCAGTTTTAGATCCATATGTTTTGAAACGCAGGTACTGTGTTGTCTTTGATCCGTTGGACGGATCCTCGAACATTGACTGTGGCGTTTCTATTGGAACTGTAAGGTTTCATTGTCTAAAATCAGTTTTCTTCCTTTAGAAAGATTTATTCCGAATACATGTTGTGGCAGATTAGTTATATGGTGCGAACTCTTTGATAGATTTTTGGGATTTACCTGATCAAAGACGGAGCTGAACCGAAGTTAGAAGACGTGTTGCAGCCTGGGAAGAATATGTTAGCTGCTGGTTATTGCATGTATGGAAGCTCCTGCACGGTATAATTTATTTGTTTTCACATGATAAATCACGCATTTTAGTTTGCCTGATAAACCTCTATCATGGTATTGTTGATTGATCATTGTTTGTTGGTTAACTTTTTCAGCTTGTGTTAAGCACTGGAGGTGGAGTCAATGGATTCACCCTCGATCCGTCTCTTGGGGAGTTCATATTGACTCATCCAAATATTAAGGTAATAAAATCTGCCTTATTTTGTCAGCGTGTTGTGTCTAACTTATAATTTATTAATTATAAGGCAAGGACTTTTATCTTTGCCACAGATTCCCAAAAAAGGAAAAATTTACTCTGTCAATGAAGGGAATGCGAAAAACTGGGACGGTCCAACAGCAAAGTATGTATATTTAGATATAATGTCGTCTCGCATTCTATTTTGTTGTGGAATCTTATGATTTTAACAAATGACAGGTACGTGGAGAAATGCAAGTTTCCGAAAGATGGTTCACCTGCAAAATCTCTAAGATACATTGGAAGGTAAAACAAAACTTCGACAATACCTTGATATGATCGTAATGTTAAATACCACTACAATTCCATGTTACTATGTTCTCCTTGATTTATTTGAAACTTACCGGTTTATGTAAATTACTATAACAAATCTTTATCTCCATCCCTGGCAGTATGGTTGCTGATGTACATCGAACGTTACTCTATGGAGGCATCTTTTTGTACCCAGCAGATAAGAAAAGCCCGAATGGAAAATTGAGGTATCTCTTCTGTACAATTGAAAATTGAAGTAACCTTCTTCGTGTTGACAAGAACAAACTTGATCATATTGTATGGAACAGGGTCCTGTACGAAGTTTTCCCCATGTCGTTTTTGATGGAACAAGCCGGAGGACAAGCATTCACGGGGAAGGAACGGGTAAAATTTTCTGAAAGTTTATCCATATAACAAGGTCTAAGTATTAATATTCTATCCAAATAACGTGGGAAGGGTGATTGTAACTGGTTGTTATTGCAGGCACTTGATTTGGTTCCGAAGAAGATACACGATCGTTCCCCAATATTCCTTGGTAGCTATGATGACGTTGAGGAGATCAAAGCATTGTATGCTGCCGAGGGGAAAAAATAATCAGCTTTTGTAAATTCCTTTTGCAACATGCAGTACTTCTAATAATGGGGTTCTGTAATAAAGCGTACTACATTTTTCTTTAGTATGTCAGTTTGAGCTTAGAAAATAACTGATTGAACCGAGTATAAGTTGAGAGTAGTTCATCTAATGAGATATGACACATGCATTAATCAGATGAAATTGGGTAAGAGCTTGGAATTCACATCAACAAATACATCAATGAAAAGGCAAAAAATTATCGTACATGCTTTAAAAGAAGACAAAATGTCTATCAAAATCTATCAGAAGGTGGATTTTTTGTAAGAAGACGACTCCAGTTTATTTATGCCCTCAAGTTGTTCCAGCAGGACCTATATATGCATTGGTTTGATATCTACTTCTGTAAATCTTTCACAAGAAAGTGAAGAACTCACGTCTCGATAGCAAACTCAATCCTCCCTCCTCGCATACCAGAGCCCCAAAGCTAAATCGTGCGACTGGGCTGGAATTTGATGCAACAATCATGGAAAAGTTACGCATGTAGATCTTGCTGGTTATGGCATAGCAGGCTTAGCTTTCCGATTTGAAGTTCTCATTTTTACCTCTCGTCACCTCATATCAATCTTCACAACGATCCTGCATACGAGTCTTCCATCGAATATTTCTAGCCTGTAATCCGTCGATTATGTTTAAATCTAGTAGAGTCATGTATTTCAACAAGACAATCCGACTAAATGTTACTTCATGAATCATTACAAATTACATTCTATTATTACTATAAATTGATTGACTGATGTGATCATGAGAAATAAACTACATTAATCGTATATAAATTTGCTCGGGTGCATTTATTATATAAAATCCTTCCGAGCCGTTTAAGACATCATGGAATCGAGTAACTAAGACGTGTTATTAATAAAAACCATAATATGTGAGGGTGGATTTCTCAAGTACTCACAAGTCACACCAATGTATAGTGTGGAAAAAGTAACACGTAATAGACTAAGGATACAAAAATCGACAAAGTCACTACTCATTATTCGTCAGTTTGATGGCACAACCTTATTTATAATTTGCTTTGTTGTAACCCCAATAATGAGATGATGTGTTGCCAAAGTGTGAAGGCACATCAACAGGTTAAGAATTAACCAAGCTATAAATACTTTTCAAACTTTGCTCATTTTTCTTGCTGAGAAAATGCCGAAGAAACCATTGTAATATTTAGCAAATTGAACTTATTATCATGCAGCTAAACAGTGATCATGTTTAATCATCGTGTTGATTTCATCAAAGGCTACTTTTTGTTTTCCCATAAAGTATGTAAATCTTTCTGAAATATTAAGGATAGACCAATGCGTTTTCCCCTAATTTTGAATGTAATAATGCTTCAAGAAGTCTATTTTGGAAAGTTTCTAGATTCTAACTTTGATTGAATAGTACACAAAGATATTTTTGCTTCTCGAAGGTCTACTTTTCAAATAACATAATTTGATTTTATAGTGGTTTACGAAGCCTAAATGGTGTTTAATAATTATCAGCTGCACAAATCCTTATCAAGAGTCTATAATTCCTTCTTACAACTCATGTCGGATGAGGGTCTACCCAACGCAAATATCCAACATCATCGTAAACATTGGATTAAGATATCATCCAAATTATAAGTACATGCATGCCTATCTAATTGGTCACACACCAACAATAATCGTCACAAGCACATATATTCATAAGACATCGATCTTTGTTTTATCTTCAAGTGTACTAGATACAAGTAAACTCATTTACTAAAACTCAAATTTAACTTGATTTTGCTTATAGAAGTCTCCATTCCTTATGACGAGCATCACTTTCTTAAATATTGCATGCTTCCTAAGTCCTAAAAAGCACAACCTAGAAGAATCACGTGTATTAGTAAAACAATGATATTTAACACAATCAAAACAAGCATTATAAGAAAACGAGTAAATATTTTGCCCCAACCTATGTTGAATACTCACTATCCTCTGTGAAAAAAACTATAGAGATATTAGCTAATTAATTTGCCTAATTAATTTTTATACAAAGAACAATGTGGTTATTTAACAACGTACAAATTTGTGTATTTAAAATAGAATCTTCCTAAAATTCAAAAAGCAACTGTGCTGAAATTTGAACTTTCAAAATCAATTCCGTTTTTTTACAATCCTTTAATAGTTTTATGATTTTATCATTAAATTGTCATACAATAATAAAAAGAAATTTATTCATTTCCCAATTTTCTTCCTTTAATCTTCATATTACACGCCACGTGGCACCCAACACAAAATCTAAAACTACTCCTCGCCACACTGGATCCCACCCCCTCTCTCCGTCTTCTACGGACTAACACCATCGTTTCAATCCAATCAACACACACACACACCAGATCCAATTCCACAAAAATCCGATTCTCACCGATTACACACACACAAAATCGCCGATAACTCGAGCTCACAAAAATGTCGAGCGACGACGACGGTTTAGACGAGGACGAGCTGCTGCAGATGGCGCTCAAGGAGCAGGCTCAGCGCGATCTCAATTACCAAAAACCCTCGCAATCGACGGTCAAGCCTGTTCGCAACTACGTGCAGCCGCCGCAGCAGAATCGCGCTGCGGCGGCGGTGGCGCCGGCGGCGGCGAAGAAGAAGGCGATGAATCAGCAGAGGAAGATGTCGATCGACGAGGACGAGGACTCGGACGTGGAGCTGCTCAGCATTTCTTCCGGAGACGAGGACGATCGAGGCGCCGGAGGAGTTCCGCCGAGGAATCGCGCCTCGAGTGGGAAGGTGGACGATCGATGGGACGGCGGGGAGCCGAATACGTGGAAGCGCGTTGATGAAGCTGAGGTAGTGTTTTGCGTTCTTTATTTTGTGTGATTGCGTTTATTGTGAAAAAATGTGGAGCTATTGCGTCGAATTTTGGAAGTTGATTGGGTGATTGAGTTGAATTTGTGCTGAAATTTATGTTGTTTGTTTATCTGTATTAGTTTTATCTGATGATTAAAAGTGACATCTGCGCTTAGCGTGTATTGGTAGCTGTATCTAAGAAGATTGGTTCCTTTATTCTGCGGTTAGTTATTCCGAAATCTTGTGTATTGGGAAATAACCGCGAGCTCAGATATAGTCAGCAGAGGGGTGGTTAATGATATTTCATAATATCTAAGAACAGTCAATATTATCAGTTTAGTTGGTATGCTTGTCTTAAATTTTTTTCGTTTTATGTGAGATGCATGCTTCTGAATTGACAGTGTAGCTAGCTATTCTGATTTATTTTGGTGAAGGAAACTTTGTCTAGTTTATTGGTTTCCTAAAGGATTATCGGTGATAAACTGCATTTCACACGTTTTTGTTCACTTGCCTTGATATATTGTTTTAGATGGCTTAGAGTCATGAAGATATTTCTGATATATTTTGAAGTTAATGACTTATTTCCCTAATTTAGTTGCTTTTCTTCATTTTGGTGTTAACTTTTCCTTTTATCATTTTCACTGGCCAATTAAGGAAGTCTTTGGAAATTAATTACCCACAAATATTTTTCCATCAATCTCATCCGGAGTTTGAGAATGAAATATTTTTTTTTAACTTACTCGAGAGGAATGCATCAAGAAAACTGCTTCCACAGAGATCGTCATGGCATAAACTGTGTCTGTAAGTTACTAGCTTCCTGTTGATCTTGGTTGGTTAGAGCGTCATTTCCCTTTTCGTTTAGAGTTACCATTAAACCACCCAATTTTAATTGTCTCCTGAAAAACCTGCATTTCCTGCATGCCCCCCCCCCCCCCCCCCCCCGGCCTCTCAATCACTTGTGATTGCAGGAATTTCTTGAATGAGGAGAAGCTAATAGCGGAACATAAGTACCTTTACATGAGAAGCTAGATAGCTTGTATTTCCTACATAATAGCAAATTCAGGTGTCAGTTTGTGAGTTTCACCAACTGTTTAGCTTGTAGCTAGTTGCCTGTTTGCGTGGAAGCAAAGTTTTCGGATGTCGTTGTCAGGTGGCAACCTCCTAGGTAAACTTTTTATTACTAACCTCAAGACGAATATGCGATTAAATATGTTTCTTAGTGATGGTATTGGGTGCCTTTGTTTTTTTTTTTTTTTTAATCATAATCTGACGGAACCACTCAACCTACTTAAACGGCCACCTGGCAAAGGAAAGAAAACAACATAGCCTCACGTGGATAATATGCTTATATGAATAAATTCAGATATTTGAATGCAAATCTAGATAGCTTCTTTTGTCTTGTCATAGTAGCTCTCTGAATCATGGTTTTATGAAAATATTATTATGTGATGACTTATATGCTTATCTGTTGTTTACTGAAAATTGGGAATTTTTGAACTTCACCGAGTGGAAATTGTCTGGCAGCTGGCGCGGAGGGTTCGTGAAATGAGGGATACAAGAGCTGCTCCTCCAGCTCAAAAGTTTGAGCGGAAGACATCAGCAGCAGGCAAAAAAGGACTAACCAGTTTACAATCACTTCCCCGCGGAATGGAATGGGTGGATCCTCTCGGACTTGGGTAAACATCAATTATTTGGATAGTATCCCTTTCTCCACTCCTAAGGTCTGCTTTATTTGGTTGTTTGCTAACCCGAGTTCATATATGAACAGGCTAATTAACCATAAGACCTTTAGGTTGATCAGCGATAATGCACCAAGTGCTCCTTCTTCAATTGATGTTGAACCTCTTGATCCAAATGCTCGTGGTAATTTCTTTTATTTGTTTCTTTCATCCTCAAGAAGGGAATGGTTCTACTCACCTTTTTTTTTTGGATAAGATCTCCATTCACCTATTTAAAGCTTTCTGTACTCATATATTGGACTTGTAAGAACTGATTTCCATTTTATGAAGTTGCTTCATGTTTACATTATATTCTCATGCCTAAAATGAATATTATCCAGAATTATTGATTTTTGCCATTCAAATTAATTACTACAAATTTGATTTGTGGCAATGGAGGAACTGGATCACTTCTTTCTATAATTGATGTTAAACCTTCTGGTGTCCTGTCTCTCATAGCATGAGATTTAAAGCCATAGTGTGCGTACGGTCTCACTTTCATATGATGCAAGGTGTCACCCTGCTAGGGAAGTAATGATTCTTAGCATCTAGAGTAGTGTACTCTTATCTAGGAAAATATTGAACCTGTAAGTCACATAGGCCCAGACCATCAGTTCTGTCCTTGATTTTTTCTTATCATTGCATTCTAGATCATAGTGGTCATCTTAGTTTGCATTTCTGGCTTTGAAGTCACATGACTGCTGGGCATTTGGTTACGTGACCGATCATGTAATCCTCTTCCCAGAGACGACAAGTTTCAAACCAGTAAAACACAGATTACTGAATTGCATCCTTGTCATAAACAGCACAGACATGTTGTCTCTTACCGAATTAGAATTCTGATGTGATACATGCACAATTAGTAGTATAACTATAATCAGTTTACTAATGTTTGATTCGCATCTGCAAAGTAACTTGCTGCCTTGTGAAGCTGGTGAACCATTTTTAAAGGTGACCTGTTCACGTGGTTTTGCAGAGAAACTAAACTATTATTCAGAAAAGTTTGATGCGAAACTCTTTTTATCAAGAGTGCACCTAGATACTTGTGCTGCGGATTTGGAAACAGGTGCTCTTTCATTGAACAATGATCTTAAAGGGCGTACTCAACAGAAAAAGCAATTGGTCAAAGAGAACTTTGATTGCTTTGTCTCTTGCAAAACCACTATTGATGGTAAGTCGGCATTGTACACACGATCATGTCTCTTCTTTAATATATCATGTCAATTTCCAATATGCTTTTCTTTCTCACAGACATCGAATCAAAGCTGAAGCGAATTGAGGAAGATCCTGAAGGTTCTGGGACCTTACACTTGTTCACTTGTATTCAAGGAGTTAGTTCACTTTCTAACCGTGCTTTCGGGCCTTTGTTCGAGAGACAGGTATGTAGGAGCCAAATCCTGGATTGGCCTATTAATTATTTAGTAATTGAAGGTTATTGCTTCATACTTCTGTTTGCACCAACAATTTTTAGGCGCAAGCAGAGAAGATCAGGTCTGTCCAAGGAATGCTTCAGAGGTTTCGCACACTTTTCAACTTGCCCAGTGCGATTCGGGGGAATATCAGTAAGGGTGAATATGATTTGGCTGTAAGAGAGTACCGGAAAGCAAAGTCTATTGTTCTGCCTTCTCACGTAGGTTTTCTCATTTAAGGGTGCTTTTTCATCACAGTACTAATTAATTTAAACCCATGCATTGTTGAACCAAGCTCTGGATTTGTGCTTCCTGCATGTGTTACTTTCTGTGATTACTGATATTCTACTTTTGGTCAATAATTAAGTGAATCAGTCGCTTTCCTCATCTTTTTTAACCTTGTATGTGCTTTCTCCTTTCAATGAAAACTCTTATACAATGTCATTGTTATCAGTAGCTATCCTACAAATATTCTGTCGGAATTTAATATTGGAGAACTTAGCTGGCTGAGTAGCCCTGAGCCACCTAATCATTCTGAATCTCTTAAAATTACATGTTCTACGATGGATTGGGTCTTGCATAGTTTTCCCAAGGGATTTATATTCCCTGTTCCTTGAAATCTAAAGTTTTGTTAGTGAATCTTGGTTTTGCTCAAGTAGGGATTGGTGAGACTAGTCTTGTTTGTCTGCTATGTGTTTTTGGTGGTGGATTTTACTTTTGATTGTCTTGTAAAATAATCAAGTTATGTGGCAGTCTTCTTTTAGTACCAGTCAGAGGAAAATGGGTTACTTTCTGCCTGTGATGGATTTGTTTGCTAGTTTCTTTTCTTTTTGGATTACTCTTTTTTTATTTTATGGGTGGGTGCTTAAGTCACATAAAGTCTTGATGTAGCAGGAGATTATCTCATCCTGGACTGCTAAGTAAGCTGGTACTAATTATTATTGCATTCTTCCTTTGCACTCTTTTGGAACCTACATTGAGTGACTTTCTAGTTTATCCCAAGTTGTACTAATTTTGAAGCGTGGCTAAGCGTACTGAATACAATTTGTTAATTTGGGGACCAAGATGTGCATGGTTAAACTTTTAGATCCTCTTTTATCTTCATATTTTGCAGTATGATACTGGTAACATAACCTTTTCAGGCAGTTTTAATGTCTGTGTTTTTTTTTCTTTTTAAAATTTATTCTTGCACATTAATATTACTTTTGGTTTACCGTTTTATGCGAAACCATTTTATGAATGTGCTTTAGGTAGTTTCATTTATGCTATCTCTTGTTTCAATGAATTTCTTTTGCACTTCTGTTGAATTATTTGTCCACAATAACAAATAAGGGTGTCAAATTGATTGTTTCAATTTACTTTCTCAATGAGCTTGAATCTTCTTGCATTTTTCAGGTGGGAATTCTTAAACGTGTTGTTGAGGAGGTAGAAAAAGTAATGCAAGAGTTCAAAGGCATGCTTTACAAGTCCATGGAAGATCACAATATTGATCTAACAAATGTAAGCACTATCACATAAACTAGAAAGAGATATTTTGCTACAACTTGTAAGAAGAACACTTGGTACAGAATGTGTATCATTGCGCGATGTTCCCGTTAAAGAGTTAATTGAGTTGTTATCTATTTTGTTAGTTTACTTCATCAAAGATCAATTTCACAATGATTTGTGAGTTGGTTGAGATTCTTGTGTTTCGGTTAGATAGTGCAGGGAAAATGGAAAAAGTAAGTTATTACAAAAATAACTAGGTTAGGCCCGTGAAAAGACTAAAATAGTTGTCCCTTACATGTTTCCTCCAAAGAGATTGTTGTCATCATCTGTCTCCCTCCCTTTCCACACACACACTTACACTGGGTCATGCATACTCAGTTGAACAAAGTTACAGACTTATCCTGGATGTTGGTGAGTGATGTTTCTTGGTGGACATGACTGTAATGTATCTGTAAACTGAGGTTTCTGTCTAAATTCATCTAGTTTTAAAGTTAATTTTCTAAGTTAATTCAATATCTTTCTGATACTATTAAATCAATGAAACTGAAATGTTAATTCGCATTTCTCATTGTTGACAAGCACAGATGTTGATTTTTGGTTCTAGACTGCTAATTATTGAATGATTCATGTAGCTTGAAAATACTGTAAGGCTTTTATTGGAGCTTGAACCGGAGTCGGATCCCATAAAGCACTACCTGAATATACAGGTGAGAATTTCTCATTACCACCACAACCATTTTGTGAGTTGTGTATTAGATTGGTAATTGTTCCCAAGCTTCTTCAGATGATTGTTCTTCATGTTGTTTGTCTGGTTGCTTCTCAATCCAAAATATTTGGGCTTGTTTTCTCTATTTGTAATTCCTATTTATAAGTTTATATCAAATGTCAGTCTTTTGAACTAGTGAATATTAGTTTTTCTTAATCTCGATGTTGTGACAGAATCGTAGAGTAAGAAGTTTGCTTGAGAAATGCACTCTAGATCATGAAGCACGCATGGAGAATTTACAAAATGAGATGCGTGAAAAGGCACTTTCTGATGCAAAATGGAGGCAAATTCAGCAAGATTTAAATCAATCAGTAAGTTTAAATATCTAGAAACATTATTGGGAGTTGTTGGTCCTCAAATCAACTATTATACTCATCTTCCATGTATTATCAGTCAGCTCCAGATTACTCTGTTCCTCGTGGAAACTCCTATCTGGACGGGGATTTATTACCAGCAGAAATTACTGGTGAAGAACTTGATACTCTAAGGGGAAGATATATTCGGCAGTTAACTGCGGTACTTGTCCATCACGTCCCAGTCTTCTGGAAAGTAGCGCTCTCTGTTTCCAGCGGAAAATTTGCGAAGGTATTGTCTGTAGGCCATCATTTTAGATAGACATAGACCAAATGAGGGCTTTCTTCTTGATTTGAGTTTCAGTAAGAAATTCAACAAAATAAATGGGATTTGTGGAACTTTTGCTAAAGCACTAGTTCTGATGTACTTTCTGAACATACTGCTCCTTGTATTGTAACGGATTTTTCACTGGTGAATATTGGAGCACCATTTTGTTTAGTTGACTTCAAGTTTTTTTCCTTTTTCTTTGTTTAGGATATCAATTTGTTCTTTCCTAATTCAAATACATTTTGTGACCAGTCATCTTTCTCGTCATGTAATTTACATTCTTCTTCTTCAGTCCTCCCAAGTCTCTGAGGATAAAGTGGGAGATTCTCTTGATGAAGTAGCTGGGATGATACGAAATACACTGTCGGCATATGAGTCTAAGGTAAATACTATCTCTCATATTTGTTTTAGACAATTCTAAGGAGTTTCAGAGGATTCTGAACATTTTGAAAAGTACTTGCCTAATTATCAAGCTGGATTGAGCTTGATTATGCCTAAGCTGAAATGGGCTAATATTTGGCTGGGTTTACCTCTTCTTGTGGCTCTCCGGATTTCTCGTTCTGCATTGGAGCTGCTTAAGTTTATTATTTTGGTGAATGTTCAATAGAATTCTGTTGTGAGACCCGCACAGATAAAAGTTTGTCCTTTATTGAGGGACTATGTTTAAGAAAAAAAAGTGATAATACTGGCTTTTGGTGACAATTTTGACTTTCTAGTATATTCTTACATTCAAGGGATGTTCATCTTCTAAATGCTTGCGGCATCATTAAGGATTTGACAAAAATGCATTTAATTTTCTTGAGCAGAACTCCTTTTTCAAATGTTCCTTGCTCAATGGTGTGTCACTGTGACAGCATATGTAGACAGAGCAAGCTTATGATATTAGCTATAAACATACATATCTAGTGCATTTGGTTTAAAACCATCGAGAACTGCTATGATGTAATGATACAAAGATAAACAATAATTTACTTACTGAAGGTGATGTGCTCTGCCTCCTCTATTGTCAAACCTCACTCTGTGTGAGCTGCATGATATGTCATTATGCTGTTGCACAGAATTCTGAATTGTAGTTATGAGTTGTATATGGATGGGATTAATATAGGGGAGGTAACGAGAATAATTGTATAAATGTACATGGATTGTAGTTACTTAATTATGCTGTTGCACAGAATTATATTTGTGTAAAATAACTGTGTACTCAAAGTATGCTTTGGCTTATTCGTCCACCCTAGGACATGAGTCTTGCATGGTTAACATTGGTAACAATTTAAAACGATGAATGCCTTCTTGTGATTTAAGTTAATACTCAAGGTTTTTCTTATCAGCTTCAGCCTCTTCATGTGCTATGTCAATTTCTCTTATAGGTACACAGCACATTTCGCGATCTTGAGGAATCAAATATCCTAAGTCCATTCATGAGTGATGCCATAAAGGAGATCTCTAGAGCAATCCAAGCTTTTGAATCTAAAGAGTCAGCACCTCCTATTGCTGGTAAGTTTTGGTTTAAACAGTAAACAAGAGAAAGTCAAATCATTTTCTGGAAGTTACTCTTTTCTCGCTTTTGTGGAGGTTAATATCCTTGGACTTGTTTTGAGTGTATCCTTTTGTGTTTGCAGTCACAGTAATGAGGACACTTGAATCTGAGATCTCAAAGATCTACATAATCAGGCTGTGTTCGTGGATGCGGACTTCAACAGAGGAGATATCAAAAGATGAATCCTGGATTCCTGTCTCTATTTTAGAGAGAAATAAGTCGCCTTATTCCATCTCTGCATTGCCTCTGGCATTCCGTACAATTATGACATCAGGAATGGATCAAATCAATACGTGAGTTTTAAGTTCTGAGAGTACTCTACCAAATTTACTTTACTGTGGTCAACTTTATCTTGCTTCAACACTCGTTAACGCATAGTTGGTTGTGCTATGAACATAAATCTGATTAAGTTCTAGGCTTTGTCATCACTGTGAAAGAATTTGAACTATGGGCTAACGTGTTTACGACAAAAACAGCTCTCTTTTTTCATTCCTTGTTTTCATCCTTTTCTTTTCTTCTTCTTCTTTGTCCAAGTTTCTCTCTGGAGGATGTGGAAAGTTAATGAGAAGAAACTCATAAATTCTGGGGCATAAAAGATATTTCCACTTCGTGGGGGGACTCTGTATCAGAAAAGACGAGCGTGTTAACATTTTCTGTCTAAACTCCCCCCTTTAGAGCTACCTACATACTCCAGCCCTCAGCTCATTACACTGTCAGGATTTCCAGAAGCACCAGCACACTCACCCTGTATCATAAACCTACCAAGTCCAGGAATCTCAGATCTTTCTACTTTGGTGTCCATCGCCCCTATTACATTCCTTACACTAGTTTCTGTGAGAACAGAATTTAGTTAACCTGTGCAGAAGATACAAAGATAAATAAGTCGTGTCAGCAAATTATACTTTAGCTATGTCTGCGTTTAACCTCCATTTTTTCCCTTCAATTATATAAAGTACTAGGAAATATACCAAAGAGATCTGAAGAAAAAATATTCACTATAGAAAAACCAAATGAACTGTAGGGTAGATCTAGATATTAATACCAATTGGCTCATAAGCTAACCAAGATAATAATGGTGTCAAATCTTTTTTGGAAGTTAAATGCAGTCATGAAGCAGTTTTTTGAAAGGTGATTTGTCATCTGATATTGGTGCTACTGCCCAATCCTTTTTTTGCAGGATGTTTCAGTCGTTGCAAAGTGAATCCGCAAAATCTGAGGACGTTTTTCAACAGCTTCAAGAAATTCAAGAATCAGTTAGACTTGCCTTTTTAAACTGTTTACTGGATTTTGCAGGTATAAAAGGAGGATGAGCTTTTTGCTGCTCTTTACTATTTGTATTCAGTAATCTTCCTATAGGTTATAGTTCAAAATGTCAGTCAGCTTATCTCCAGTAAAACAGAAAAGATAGGAGACCCGGAAACAAATGGCGCTTTAACAATATGTCAGTTTTTCTTTTTCTTGATATTGACCAGGCCATTTGGAGCGCATCGGCTCGGAGCTTACACAGAATAGGTCAAATGCAGGAAGCCCACATTTCCAAAATGGATATTCTGATGAACCAGTGGAGAAATTATATGATCCTCTTCCTGGAAGTATTGTGGATCCACATCAACAGCTGCTAATGGTCCTGAGTAATATTGGATATTGCAAAGACGAACTTGGTCGTGAATTGCATCGAAAATACAGACATATTTGGCTGCAACCTAGGTACATACTCAACATATGTTTGTTGTTAACTTAAACACTCTGTTTGATGTCTCACTGCATGGCAAAGAATAACCCTCAATAGTAGGATAAGCAGTTTTTTCTTTCAAAATTTTGTCTCGCCTTGTTCTAAACAGGATGGTCTTATAATTGCCTTCTCAATTTATTCAAGTTAATATTTTCATGCAATCCCGGACTAACCACTTTTCGCTTCTGCACCCTTATCCTTTATGTTCCATTTCATTAGCCCCCCTCCCACCCACCCACCCCAAAAAAAGAACAATACAGAATGGGAAACCGGAATGAACTTTCCTCATTAGATGAAGCTAATGCTGGGATTTTTATGTTGTATTGGGATAGATTGATCTTGTTTGATGGATGGTTCTTGCTTGAGAAAATTTCCTGCCATCTTCTGTTGTCAATCCAGGGGGAATGCTGAAGAAGACAATGACATGCAAGATCTGCTCGAGTCTTTCTCGGGTCTTGAAGAAAAAGTTGTTGCTCAATATACTCTTGCTAAGGTATGAGCAAATCATTCTGCCTGCTTGACCTTGAATATGTTCTTAACATGAGGGTATACATTAATCTGTAATCTTCTGACAAAACTGTTTAACCTGCCAACTTGTATTCATTATGTTGTTTCATTCAAAAATGAACTTTTTACAAATTATCATGCACTCTATTGGTGTGTTTGTTTGAATCTCATGAATCACATTTCAATCGAATGGAAATGGGAAGATTTATGTTGGAGCAAACTTCACTCTTAGTTGATTTTGTGACATGCAGCATTCAACATTTAGCAATCTTATACATAACATAATTGTGGTTGCCAAGTTCATCCAGATTAACATTCTAATTTGATCTTCCACTACCAGTGACTTCACCAAACTTCTTGTGAGAGTATGAATATGGTAATAGCCTCTGAACGTAAAAGGAAAGGACAAAGCTGAACATTTCTGGCAAGAGTTAATACCATATAGTCTTTTTTCTTTTAAAAAAATAAAATTTTTGTGACTTCCGTGTGTATAAATCTGAAAATGTCGGGTCTACAGTTCTCCACATTTGGTTTCTGTTGAAGCACATGATTTTGCATCATTATCCTACAATGAGTCATTTTTCTTTTGGAATGTGCTAAGTTGGGATATTCTGCAATGGTTTGATAGCTTAGACTCCACGGGCATAAGTACTCGTTTTCAAATTTCCGCACAATGTTTTGCTGGTAATTACGGAAATGTTGTATCAAGCTGTGATTTGTGGAAAATCTATACTGACGCTTTAGTTGCTTCATGAGTCTTGGTGCACTGCTTTTATGTGATTTTCAGCCACCACTTTCTTTTAACTACTAATAGTACTTATATGCATAGGAAGGTTGGCACTGCAGAGCCGCTTTATTGTTTATATGCCTAAATTATAGGTGTTTTTTGCCTGCTTTCAATACTGAAGGGTAGACTGTTAACATTTGGTGCCTTGTGACGTGGGTTTTAAATGCTTACCTCTAGTTTTTGCTTCATTCATGCATTCTTCCTTTTGCAGACAAATTTGATTAGAACAGCTGCAGTAAATTACTTGTTGGATGCTGGAGTTCAATGGGGAGCAGCACCTGCTGTGAAGGTGAGAGATCAAGTTTCTATTTTGTTTGTTTTCTCTTAATATTCTGAAGCTTTATGTTTGGTACAATAATTTGGAACATCTTTCAGGGAGTCCGAGATGCGGCTGTCGAGTTGCTTCATACACTGGTATCAGTACATGCTGAGGTAGTTTGCAACTTAAGGGATCTTCAATTTTCTGGTGTGGAATTTGCAGTAACTTGGAAGTGTTTTTTTTTTTCCTCTTTTTGGTGAAGTTGTAAAAATCTTCAAGCAAATTGAATGCCTTAATGAAGTTTACATTTGATAATGTTTATATGCATCAACTTAAGGTTGTCTACTAAAAACGGAAAAGCTTTAACTCTTTCTGTAGTTTTTGCCTGGCAGTTCTAACGGACAAGTTTTTATCGGCATGTAGGTGTTTGCTGGCTGCAAACCTCTGTTGGATAAGACTCTTGGTATTCTTGTTGAAGGCCTCGTTGATATATTCCTCGGTCTTCTTAATGAAAACAAAACCAAAGATCTCAGGGCATTGGATACAAATGGTTTTTGTCAGCTCATGCTTGAGGTGACTCTTTTCTTCTTCTTCTAAATTTTTTGTTAAAAACCATATAAAGTAATTTTGGAGGTCCCGTTGATGATCTATTATCCTGCTAGTTACCACTGCTGCTTCAAAAAGATTCATTCTCTTTGTATATTTTTTATTTTTAATTTGTTTTACTTCAAGCTTAATATAGTATAATTTGATATCTATAAATAATGTAATGGATGTTTTCAGAACTTCATCTCCTGAAATTTCAGCATATCTAATGGACTTGTTTTTATCTTTTTGAAGAAAGTGAGTACAGTTGTATGGAAGTTTGTATCCTCTGTAATGTAAATAAGATCTGAGTTTTATCAAAACTAACCCAGGCAAATCATAGACTCTGTCAAATTTAAGGTTTTTCTTTGCTACATAATGACATTATTTAGATTTTGATTTATGCTACCAGGCCCAGAATATGCTGACTTCGTCAATGAAACTCACTGTCCAATACACTTGCGATGTTAAATCTTTTATAGCCCTTTCTTTGAATACTTCATTGATGGCTAAAGCTTCTTTAATAATATGCAAATCTTAGAGAGCCAATTGATTTACTGATGATGACTGCAGGAGATAACTCCTTTACAAATAATGCATCAAAGCAAATATAATCCAACTTTTTGTTTGGTGATTTCCAACTTTCTCTATTTTGTCTACCCATGATCTGTGTGATCTCTTATTGAGCGTTCCTGTGGTCTCTTGTAATAATTTGTTGATCCTTCCAGAACCTCATTTCGTGCAATTCAATGTATCTAAGTGTATGAGTTCATTAGATAAGAGGATAGCACCCAGCCCTTTCCACAACACAACTGTTAAAAGAAAAATTATGTGCAATTTGTGAAGTAGGTGTAGAGCTTGTTTAGAAATGCCTTATGTAGCCCCCCCCCCACCCCCCCCCCCCCTCTCATATTCTTGATCATTATTTCTGTAACAACTAATTTCTTTCTTTCATATCTCCACAGCTTGAATATTTTGAGACCGTATTGAATCCCTACTTCACTCATGATGCAAGGGAGTCACTTAAATCTTTACAAGGAGTTCTGTTGGAGAAGGCCATAGAAACAGTCTCAGAGACAGTAGAGACTCCAAGTCATCAACGCCGGGCTACGCGTGGAAGTGACGATATGCTTGCAGATGATAGGCAGTCTGGGTCCTCTGTATCACCAGATGACCTGATTGTGAGAATCTCGTTCTCTCTGATTTTACCTGCCATTTTTTGAGTTTGCCCAGCTGTTCATTTTGATTTTCTCAAAATTTTGATTGTGTCCAATTATGGGGGTTTCTCTCCTATTTTTACATATAAAAATTGTAGTGCATCGTCTTACCATTAAAGCTTACTGGTACAATTCTTAATTTAATTGCTTTGGGTGGAGGGGACAAGTAGGCTGATAATGTACAAGACTGAACATTTGTCTTGTGAAGTGGCTAACGGACGAGGGAACTGAGATCAACAAATCAGAGAATTTTTACTAATCAATAATATCCAATATCTGTATCGCAGAATAATATCCTAAGCCCTTGAATGGCCCGAATTGGAGTGCCAGATTACAGAGAGGAAACTAGTTAACCTTTGCGATTTAGTGGTTCTGAGTCTGGAGAAGGGAAGAAAAATTCAGGGTTGAAGTCAGTCTGAAGCCTAAAGTATTTGTAGACTTTGTAGTCTAGCATAGCATGATCCCCACTCCCCACACATATACATTACCATTGAATAAACACAAAACAACATAAAGGACTAAATGATCTTTCAATATTTACACTGAACTTGAAAAATTGATTTGAGTAAATCAGGTGTCTTTTGCTGTTCTCTGTGGCATGAACATGTCTCGTCTATTTATTTCCAATGATGTTTCCATACATGATTATGAACTCTATTTTTTCTTTCACTTAGGCTCTCGCCCAGCAGTACAGCTCAGAACTACTGCAAGCCGAGCTTGAGAGAACAAGAATTAATACAGCATGCTTTGTGGAGTCGATACCGTTGGAGTCTGTTCCAGAATCGGCCAAAGCAGCATATGCCTCTTTCAGAGGGTCGATGGATTCACCCAGCAGAAGTTATAGAGCCTCGCAGCCTGTTAATTCACCAAGTTTCTCCAGGCATAGGAGAAGGTGATTTATACCTGTGCTTTTTCTTCCATCCATATCTTTTTGTGCAAAATTGTTGTAATTTAGTAATTTGAATTCTTTTAACAAGGCGGTAAATATATCGAGAGCATAGTAATTAGTGTGTTCATAAGCTTCGTGTTTCTGAGAATCAATTCTTTAGTTCTATGCATTTAGTTTGATTGGCAGGCGTGTTGTTTTACTGGATATTGGTATTGTTATTCATTTTGAAAATAGAAGGTTCTGTATCTGCCAGCATGTTGCAATTTTTCAGAAGTCTGGTTTAAGTATTGGTCACTGATTGATACATCAGCCATGTACTAGAGTTTCTCTAACAGTGGAAATTTATGCACGACTTTTTATTGCTTTTGTAGTGCACACAGAAAGTCGTTTCCATTTTCGGCTTGTTTGCTCTTCCACTGCACTGCGCCATTCAGTGGTTGCCGTTGCATCTTTATTCAGTAATCTAGATTTTATTCACGGAACTGGAAAACCGGTGCTGCTCTTGCTGGCTTTATGTTTCAACTAAGCATCCCAAAACTCAGGTTAATAGACGAATAGTCTAGATTTATAATAATAAGATAAGTTGCAATAGAAAATCGATATTCCCTTAGGAGGGTGATGCTCATAGATACGTTTTAAAGTCGATGAACAGGAAGATACTGGTGTATTTGTATCAACGTCTAATCATGCTTCATTTTCTACACGTTCCTCTCACTGGAGTTTGATTTAACATAGGTAGTATGGTCCATTTAGTCTGAAAGTGAAAGGAATCGGTTGTAATCCTGAGAGCTACCAATCGTTACATATATGTGTATATTATCTTTGTTATAGATAGTGGATGCAATACTACTTTTGTTTTGTAGATGGACAAAGTGTCAATTGCCAAAAGTATTCTTGTGTTATTTCTAATAGGTATATAATCTTTTATGTAAATCTTATTAGCAAATAACAAGTAATTCTATATTTATGATTGACCGCAACAACTAACGATTAGATATACTAAAAATTTGATATATATTATGAAAATACATAATCAAGTATTGTATTTTCATTTTTTGTAAATGTGAAAACAGAATTTCCAAATCTTTAACACGCATAGAAACACCAATTTAAATAACGTGTAGCTCTCACGTATCAAACAAGTACGATAAAAAAATATAAAAATTTCTTTTAATTTTAGAACGTGTAGACCAATCAAAACATGTGCTAAATTTTTAATTTCACAGCATTCTACTTTAAACATGAAAGCATGACGCAAAAATACAAAAGAATGACACTTAAAATACAAAGCAAAAAATAAGACTAAAACGCGACTCTGCTTTACAGACAAACAAGTGCCAATTATCATAAACAACGCTACGCTTTATAAAGGGTTTTAGTTTGTAGTACAAAAGAGGGCAAACTCAGTCAGAAATCGAAAGAGAAATTGAAAAAGGAATGGGGAGCGAAGAAGAGAGTACGGTGAAGGAGCCATTGGACCTAATTCGTCTCAGCCTCGACGAACGCATCTACGTCAAGCTCCGCCACGATCGCGAGCTTCGCGGCAAGCTTCATGTTCGTACTCCTTTTTTCTCTTTACCTGCAATTTCATATGTTTATTCGCTTGTAGATTCATATAATATTGTCTAATTGATAGCTGAATACTAGTTTTAGTAGCTGATCAAACTGTTGAATTGAGCGAAACTTGGTGTTGATTTGACGAATCGTCAAAATTTGCCGGATTAGGGTTTTGGGGAGGTGTTCTCTGTTTTTTGTGTTTTCTTAGTAAATGTGATAGTACTAGTGCTGTAGCCTGCAAGAAGCTTTGTCCTGTAGATGATTGGATAATCGATTTAGGAATGTCGTGTGGGGCGCGCGTATTTTACTTAATCTATCTTAATCTTGTATTTGATTTTCACACTTGTATGCGTTTTTCTTTTATCGTTCCGAATACCGAGGCCAGATTTCTGCCGAAAAGTTATATTTTTTCTTCTTCTTCGAAACCGTGTTGTTTTTCGCCTTTCTGAAGAAGACTACACTGTCAAGAGACTCAAAATAAGAGAATAAAGTTTGTTGTCCCTCGGATGCGTGCATGGTTCCTCTAAATGATGCGTCGGATACACGTAATAGGTTAAATGTGAAAACTCTTGGAATTGAATTGACTCTATAGCTATGTTTGTTAATCTCAAAAGAAGGCCATAATGCTCCACTGAACCATGAAATGTAATGTGTTTGAAGTTATAAGGTTCCTGTTTCACTAATCTGTGTTCGATTAGTGTGCCAGAGGTCTGAACTGGCTGCACCGTGATTTATTCATACGTGTTTGAATATTTGTGTTATGAGAGGTTTTTCAGGATTACTTATCGATGTTGAGCTATCGATCAGTTCTGTTCTCTTGCATTTTGTTGTTGTTCAACTCTTTAGTAAAAGTGAATTTCTTTATCAATTTGTAATTCCCTTGTCTTTGTTAGATTTGTTGTCTTGAATCATGTTGTGATGTGGTGATTTCTCCAGGCTTATGATCAACATCTAAATATGATTCTGGGTGATGTTGAGGAGATTGTTACTACAGTGGAAATTGATGATGAAACTTATGAAGAAATTGTCAGGGTAAGTTATAATATTTTTTTGCTGTTACTTCTCTTTTGAGTTTTTGACTGTATTATCTGCAAGCATAAAAAGGTGTAGGCGTAAGATTAGACTCAAACAACTTGACTTTCCCTTGGTTTGTTCTCTGTGATAATTTTTACTCCATGAAGTTGGGTCTACCTGATAATCAGAAAGTATTTGATATTTGTTCAAGCAGAGTGTAATTAGTACATGCATCTCATACTTCATGAAAGTTCATGAGATATGCATCATGCAATAATATCATCGGTTTTTTTTGGGTCTAATACGAGTTCATTTTTGGATCTGAAGTAGGTTAACTAGTAAATTGGATTAGTTTCTATCCTCGTGGATATGTATATTATCAAACCGTCCGTACATTTAACTTTCAAGTGTTTCTCAATGTGAATTATGTTTGGAATGGGAAATGTTCCGAGTATTATACTCACTGGTTTAAAGTTTCTGCTAATACTAGGGCTAATTTGCTGTTTTGCTAAGGCACAAAGAAAACCTCTTAACTGAAAGATTATCATAAAACTTGTTGGTTATTCCCTGTGTCAGTCTTCGCAATTTTGTTCATTTTGTCATCTCTATGTTTCTAATGTTGAATAGTGTCTTTGCAGACAACGAGAAGGACAGTACCCTTTCTATTTGTGAGAGGGGATGGCGTGATATTGGTTTCACCTCCATTGAGAACAGCCTGATGCAGAAGATCACGTGGCAGTTTTTCCAGGGCCTAAAGAAACTGTTCTCTTGTGTAATCCTATTTTCGTTTATCACGTACCTACCTGATTGAAAACTAGCTGAACTTTCATAATGCCGTGTATCTTGAATCTGGAACGTTTTTATCTGCTGTTATCATTGAGAATTATGGTAATCTGCTTAACTCTTCAGTTCTCTTTTCCCTGGTTGCACTAATTGTGGAGAATATTTGCTAAGATTGTTAACCACAGCTACTAAACTTTCAATTGCTCCTCCCTGGATTATTTCTAGTATATCATGTAGAGTTTTGTTCACCTTAAACTTTTTTTGTAGCCATGACTAATGAATCTACTAACTATGATCTGTCTTAACATTTTTATTGAACTTCAATCAACTGACTTACTTGGTAAAGTCAAAGTTTGATGAAATGGAAATTTTATTTGTCCTTGTGCAAATGAGATAATATGCAATATGTTCTGGAAAATAGTGAACTTTGAGAACCACGTGGTTATCTTGTCAAATGGTATGCAGTGCCGGAGAGTGTGCAGAATATCCAAGAACCTAAAAATGATAGCTCTTTACTTTCAACAAGCTAGCCTCGTCGGGTCATGGAACTTGAAGTATTGTATACAAGGTCTAGCAGCCCTGATTAAACTTATATGTTAAAGTAATTTGAGTAATCAATCATAATGAATTAATGAAATAGTTCTGAGGTATATATGTAATCAATCTAACAAACTTGGTAAACAAATTTATGTTTTTTATTGCCTTCTGTGTGTATATTATTTTATAATAATATCGATGCATAACAAGGCCTCTCTCAATGATCCATGCATTTTTCAGTTAATGTTTTTTTTCTGCTTAGATGATTTGTTTTGATCTGTGTGTTCAACGTAAGATTCGCTGATATGGTATGTTTTGTGAAAAGCATAAGTTGAGGTTTGACATGTCAATATTTGGAATTGGAATGTGAACTATGAATGTCAAATATAATATATGTATATTGAAAAAAAGCATCTCAAATTACTGAACATGTGATGTGGAGTAGTTGAATGTGCTTGTGGGGAGAATCGTTTTCATACTATATGCTATAAACTACATCCCACGCCATCAGCGGCTTGGAATAAATAGAATGGTTAAAGTCTTATCTATATTATATCAGAAACAATAATATTATAGTCTTTAAAAGACAACTTGTTTGTTTGAATCTCTACGTGTGACTTTCTATATTTAGTCCTATACTAGGTGAATGATTGAATAACTACATGTCATGCCTTCTAATTGTATATAGGGATAATTACAGCTACACCCCTTGAGGTTTGGTGTATTTACACATACCTCCCCTGTGGTTTGAGAAATTACACATACCTCTCCTGAGGTTTGAAACCTTACGCATACCTCCCCTCTACAACTTAAGGGTTGTTTGGGTGTAAGTTATGATAAAATTATGCTTATTATGCTTCCACCCCTAAAGTTTGGTATATTTGTAAAAGTAATCATTGATGTTAGAAAAATTAAAATTAAATACTCCAAATAATTTTAGAAACTACTATATGACTAACCAAAAATATAAAAAGAATTTAAATCATTTTTAAAATTTAATCTAATCTTTTTTTTTTTATTTTGTAAAAATATTTAATTTCTTATTTTTGTTTGTTTTTTTTATTTCTTCATTTTTGTTTTACTTTTAATAATCTCATAAATTTCATTATAGTTCCATATTAAATACTATTACGCGTGCCCACGGAAATTTCAGTTTATCACAACAAAAAAGAAGCATTTGGTAAAATAATAAATATCTATGCAATCTCCGAAAAAAAAAGACAAGAAATAGAAAATTCAATTGTAAAAACTCTCATTTTCAATGAAAATTAACAAATATAATAGGAATAATCAAGATTCTTATAACCCATTTTAGAAAATGAAGAATGATGACGAAATTACCAGCAAAAGTGACAATAGAATTATCATCCTTGGATCAGACATGGTCACTGGTTATAGGTAGCAAGTTTTGTTGGTCTTTTTGTCAAAATAAACAACCTAAATGCACTATATTTAGTGAAACCAATTTTCGGTGTTTTATCTTCTTCTATTACTAAAATAATTGTTAGTTTAAAATTGTAACGAGAACAATGGCACAAAGATGAGTAGTTAGTTAAGTTTTGACTGAGATTTACGGGAATTCTTTTAAAGAAAAAAACTAAAAGTTACGTGTTTTGATTCAAAAATATATTTTGGATTAGATTAACTTATTTTTAAATTTAAATTTAAATACTTTTTATATTTGTAGGTAATAATATAATAGTTTATAAAACCTTTTGGAGTATTTAATTTTAATTTTTCTAACATCAATGATTACTTTTATAAATATACCAAACTTTAGCGGTGTAAGTATAATAAGCATAATTTTATCATAACTTACACCCAAACAACCCTTAAATTGAAGAGGGGAGGTATGTGTAAGGTTTCAAACCTCAGGGGAGGTATGTGTAATTTCTCAAACCACAGGAGAGGTATGTGTAATTACACCAAACCTCAGGGGGTGTAGCTGTAATTATCCCTTGTATATCTATTATTAATATAAACAAACAGGTTTTGTGTTGTACAAATAAAGTGTTTTCCAAATTTGCCCCTATTTAATCATCTAAATTTAGTTTCTAAGAGCCTAATATTGTAATTATTTTAGTACACCACAACACCGATCTTTTAACTACCCAAATATTTGTAACCATCATCCAAAACCACCTCCTAAAATTTAGGGAGATTGATTCAATCAAAGTATCACGTTCACCACCTCTTTCCTAATTAAAGAAATTCAAAATTTTAAACTTCTTCATCTTCTTATTTCTTCTTCGTTTTTCTCCACAAACTACTTTTTTCTACAGCTTTTACCATGAATTTTTTTGGCAATAGAGTAAATCAACCCTACTTAATCTATTAATTACAAGCCAATTTTTAATACCTAAGAACACATTGCACGCGGTCCGCGCGTGCACACAATGGCTAGTATATAGATAAATAAACATTTATGCGTTGGCAGAATAAAAGAGACAGTAACTGAATAATGTTTCATGTCTTTTTTATTTCCTGTTTTCTTTAATTATATTGGCAGCAATCCTGTGCCCATCGAAATCACATTATGTGAATCAAATGATATTATATTTTTTTGTTAGTGTTATCAGTCATATTCCCCGTTGTCGGAATAAAAGATTTGGATTTTTTTTATATCAACCAGTACTCTATAGTTTTTAAAACGCAACAAGATGTTGAGCAATTAAAAAATTTAGTCTATACTTGTTAGGTCTCGTTACGACTCAGCTTTAGTTTAAGTCTGAGATAACTTGTACTCGAAATATTACACTTGATTCTGATTTAGATTTTCTAGTCCACAATAATGTTGAATTGTAACAAAGCATGGTCTTCTAAAGTAAACCGTCTCTAACGATTTTGAACGTGTTTTTATTACGGGTTATCTTACCAATCTCAAATTGAGAAAGAAATCTAACAAGACCTAATTTAGCTCGACCTGGGACAAAAGAAGATATCTCGCATCAAAATTCTCTTTTACTTTTTGAGAGTTTTGAACAAATAACCCCTTAATAATTAATTTCAAATTCAACAAAAAGCCAAGATGGTGAAACATATTGGAAGATAATATGTGTTCATATAATGCTATAAAGTGGTGATGAACAGTGATGCTTATCCAGTTTTGTGACTCGCACCATTGAATGTGACATGAGCTGATGAGCAGCAAAGTAAAAATATCAGTGATAGAGACATATATGAGGGCAGTGTAAGTATATATGCATGTATTATGGCCACCCCTTACACTCACCATTGGTGGGCTGTCATCTGTTGTCACATGGGGTATCTCAAAATTCCCTTTACAAATGGGTGCTAAATTTGGGCTTTTGGAGTGCTTCAATTCAATCTGGTCCATATGGGGCCCGAAACAGTGACCTTTATAGAGCACTTATTTTATTTTTTTCATGGACCTCTGTCAAATTACAAAAAGTGGAGTTACTGCCCATTTTTTCCCCTTTATTTTTCACTTTCTTTCTTTTGCAGATGGTGGGGATGAGGGCCTCTTTTTTTTTTAATTATTATTATTATCTTGATATACTTGTGCGGTCTTATTCCATTATTAATTCATTTACTTCAATTATTAGTTGAATTTAATGAGCATTTTATTTTTGTCTGTTGATGAAATGATGGTTATTTGCTCCTATTTATGTATGGGAAGAGTACCCTCTCGTATCCTTTTTACATATAATATTCCTCTAGGTTCTTAAACATTCAGTACAAAATTTTAAAACCATCATTTTTGATAGAAACTTATAACAAACCTTCATTAAATGTAAATTTACCCCTCTTATGTTTTAAAATTCAATTTTTTTATGCAGAGCTTTCAATAACAAAGGGTGTTTGATGCATGGTTTTGATAATAGAAAAGACTTGATTTGGTACGGGTGTTTAATAACGAGAGGAATTAACTGCAAGATTTTTGAGGGACTTGGTGTACGTTTTAGAAAATATATGAAAATTTTATGCATTTTCTCTATAAAATATTTAATTAATTTAACAAATGTAAAACTTTAAAAAATTAAAAAGTACTCTCCTATTTTGTGAGCGTAGTGCGCGCTCCATGAAAATAATCAGAGAAGATGTCTAGTGCATAATTTGCAAAAGCGGGTAAAACATAATTAACATAAGAAAATTTGGCGCAATTTTTTAAAAATATAAGGAAGACTTATGAATTTTCCCTTTACACATGACCTATGAACTGTTTGAGATTGAAATATTTGTTGTCATGAGCAGATGAGCTATGGTGAAGCTGACAGCAACTTGTAGCTTTCAAACAAAAATTTATTTTTGCAGAAGGTTATATATAACTTATGTCCTGTCAAGAGCTTTATAGAATTTGATAATTAAAAAAGGTTTGTTTGTTCTTGCATTTATCAGATTTTGCAGGTTCTCTTCAAAATTGTAAAAAAAATTCTTTTTTATTTTTTTTTAGATTTTTAAAATTATCTTATAATAAAACATGATTATCACAATATTTTGAACATAAACGTCATTTTGATGTGACACTCAATAATTCCTTTGAAAAATATATTAGGAAAGAACAACAAAATTTAACATCTGCTATTGTACCGGTCAAACTTTTCAAAACACAATGTGAATCCAATTGAAACTTTGACATGAACACAATTATTAACTTAATATAAACCCATCATTTTTGTAAATATATATTACCTAAAATCGATCCAACCGCAGCTAACCAAACAGTTAATTTTCCACTTGAATACAATATATATGTATCGACTCGTTTAGGAGCACGATATTTGTTAAATGTAACCTTTCATTAAATTATTCTTTAGCGTGTTTGAGCAGATCAGAATTATCGAGATGCATTATCATATTACCATGACAAGACTTTTGTGGCGTCATGACATGACTCTCCCGGTTTTATCTTCTCTATCTCAGAAATCAATAAAACAATGATTTGAATTATTAGTTACAAGATCATAATTATATTATATTCATGCAAATGGTGGCAAATCCTCCACGAATAATTTCACACCAGGCGACGATAAGGCCCAGCTAGAGAAAAAAATGTAGAAAATATTACAGTTCTAGAAGTTTAATTCCTATGTGAAATTTGTAAACTCTCAAAGTGCTTTTGATATATATATCATGTTAAAACACTTAAACAAAAAATCTAAATAAAAATAATAGATAGAACTTGCAACATAACTAAAGTTATTGCATCGGTACTCTTCATTTACTTATGTATTTAACCATCTAATAATTCGTATATCGGGTCTTTAATTAAAAAATTACAGTCACAATTTTATCATTTCATCTAAAATTATAATAATAAATACATGTTGAATTATTGTACAAAAGTGTGCGTAATTAATGAGTAGAGAACTATTTCTGCACGTAACAACTAAAACTAAGCCATGCAATTCTTTTGAAAGATGTGAACTTTAGTTTTCCTCCTAATTTATTTCTCCAAAAACAAAAAAATCATGAAATTCTTTTAGTTATCTGTTTTTAGTCTCCCACGACTCAAAATCAACAAAAGATCTCTTGTCCCACTTCTGTACAAATACGTATTTCACATAATTACTTACACGTAATCATAGAGTAAATACCATGCGATAATAAAGTGATACATAATTTGATAGTCTTGAAATCTATCTGACATCGCTTGAGAATAAATTTGGACTTCCTTAATGATCTCCTATTATCCATCTAATAAGGTTTTTTAGGGAGAATATGTGGGGCCTCCAAATATATCATATCCTAACCAAGTCGGATTTACCTACTATACCCATGTGTTAGGATTAGATAATTTTTTCAGCCTACATACGAAGAAGCGTTTGAAAATGGTAATAAACTTGAGTTTTTGTATACGATGATCTACCACTCTATTAAGGTCTTTCATGAAACATCACGAGGTGTCTAAATTTCTAGGGCTAGCCTTGAAATCCAGCTTATGCATCCTTTCTATATCCTTGCAACAAAAAACACATGCCACGCCTTTAACCGTATGAAGGCAGGCAAGCATCTAAAACAAGTTGCTGTTTAATGAAGTAATTAATTACCTTAACAAACCAATCAAGATTGCCAGCTTTGCGGTAATGAATGAATGAATGAATAGAAATTTGTAGTTGCTTGCCTTGCTTTTCATTCTAACCTAAGCTAGGCATCTCTCATGATCTCACAAAGCCACACCCTGTAACGGTTATTACTAACACACACATTTGCATGTGGTTTACATGATTATTTTGCTTGCACGTTCACATGTCCCCGTCTAATTTACACTTTCATTTTTTCATCTTAATTTTAGTTACATATTTTCTTAGGTGTTGTGATGCCACTATTCTTAAGCAGCGCATTGGGTAAACTCTAAAGCTAGACGTAGAATTCTAAAAATATTGCCAATTAAATGAATCACATTAAGCAAATTAACCTATAAACCTAATGTGAATAATACGAAACTAAAGGACATATAGCATCAAATTACTCTCGGTAAGAATTAAATATGAGACCAAGAGAAAGAAATCCACATTTTTAACCACCATTTCATACAATTTAGATATATTAGTTTGAAAGTTTGATCAAGAAAATATTTTCGTCTCGTGTGTAACCTATGTAATTCAGATATTTATTTTTCTGTTCATATTTTATATGTGATATAAACATGACAGTATTATACAAGATGACCCCTAGATATAACATTTTTTTTGTAGTTTACTTATATGCGTAAATATACATGCAAGTATATAAAAAGCTAACCATCCGATTTCCTCCTTAGGTGTGCAATTAAGTCACTGCACATGGTTGTGTGGCTTGCTAATGACGCAAACGTTGTTTATTGCTCTATCCCCTGGCCCCCTTAAGCTTCACAGTTTGGTTATAAATTACCTGTCTCGTGCAATGCATTATTGTTTTACTTTTTTTAAGTTGGAGAAATATTTAGATGAAGTCCTGAATTAAGTAAATAGAAATATTAATTATTTTGGAAAAGATGTAACACTTCCTCAATTGGTCAATGTCTGGCTTTAACCCTTATAACCTGAAATTTAGTGAACGAAGTGAATGCAAAAAGTAGTACGGGTACATTTTCAGTTTTATTTTCATTTAACTAGCTAGATTTACTGATGCTAAATGTTTTCATTTAAATAGCATTGATGAAGGTAACATATTTGTTTGCTATTTACTGAAATTATAATTTTGTGAAGTTAATTTTAACTTAATTACACTCGATAATATATCAATAAATTATGTTCAAAAGCACAATCTCACTCCATGTTTAGAGCCTAACTTTGGTTTGTTAAGAAACACCCTTTTAGGGAAAAACAAAACAAAGAAAAGTATCACAATTAAGCATTAATATTGTTAATTAACACGCGATATATTTGATAATCTTAGTGAGTATTCAAGTGTTTGGGGAAATAATATATTCTTCTATAACCTAGCTATTTTAAAAAAAAAAAAAGAATAAAACTCATGATTATTTTTAATTAATCAATTTGTTTCATAATTTTTTAAATATCAGGAAAAACCGTGATATTGTTTTTATGGTTTTTTCATAATCTGAGTTTAACTAGAATTTACTCGATTGGATTATGATTAGTACATGCAGGATGTTGAATTAAGAATTCTCCCTAGCTAGCTAGTGGGCTCCGAGGAGAAACTGGATTTAAATATTGGCTCACGTCTTTATTTTTTCATTAATTTACTGATGTAATTTATTTATCTTATTCATGAAAAAAGCAGTGTAAAAGAGGGACACAAAATAAATATACATAAAATACAGAAGAATCCCACTTGGTGTCTGCTTAGCTAGTGCCAGATGAATTGAAAGAGGTTAATCCACATGGATGACACATGATTTATGTCTATATTCACATGCCTACCATGTTCAATTAAACCTTTGTGTACATGTAACTTTTTCCATATGGCCCCATCTTAATATTTGAAAATCAGACAACTCATATTGGTCCATGTCACAACCTCTAATAGTTAACTAGTTGTTGGGACTTTAATGCCCCTCAAATCTTATGTTACGATTTTTCTTTATACTTTATGTATTATTCTTCAATTTTTTGCATGTGTATATCATATAAACTAATTGAGATACACAATTAAATCAAATAATTTCACCATGTGATTTGCAATAAATAAAACTCAATTCAATCCTTATATATTAGATGATATTTCACTTCCGAACTATAGTTGGACAATATAATTTCATACATAAGAAAGAAATAACATTGGATGTAACAGTTAATGATTATGCTATTCTATATTGTTGATAATGTTGCATGTGGCATGTTAGATACTTAACTTTGTTTTTGTATTAGTGGGAATATCGGAATGTAAAAAGGAGAAGACTCCTTTACGGAAATGAGGTGAAAGCTACTTGAGCTATTGTGTGCTGTAAAAAGACACTAGTGCCGAAAAGTACCTCTATTTCAGCTATTGTGCACCATTTATGTGCAAGACCTAATTAAACAAGTATTGATTACTAATTAAGAATGCCAGAGGGCTCCAACAACTGGGGAACAATTTCGATTTCTTTATAGGGGTTTAATGAAATATTCGATGTCCAATTTAAAAAATGTATTTATGTAACTAATGTGAATTTTTGACAAGTAATTAATGATGATGGCTCTTCGATTTGCATTTGTAGATCGAATACTGTTTATGTTGCATGGATACGCAGAAAAATAAGTTCATACCATATTTGATATTTTTCGTACTGTATATAGTTGGATCATCTAATACTTTTATGTTTTTTTATTTCACGTACATATATTTTTAGTAATTATTTAGATGAATTGTGGATTTTGTTTATGGATTATATATTGATTGATTTTTGATACATCATAATATAAATTATTTATACTATATCAATATCAAGATAGATAGTCGTACAACGTCGTACTGCTCTTTAATTTTATTTTTCAAAAAAAAAACTGTCATTGTATTCATATTGTATCATATATATGTATGTGCAACATAGATTATAATACCTTATAAACAAATAAAAGAGATTTACAAAAAGAAATCAGAATTATGTCGATGCCGAAGATTATATGTAGAGATCCACCCAGTTAGAAGTTAAATGAGACATTTAATTTGGCCACCCATTGAGATTACAATATTTAATAAGAAGTACGAACTTCATTTTCTTTCTTCCCTTTTATGCATATATATTAAATATCTTATATGTTGTGGAATCAATAAAATGTTCTCTGTTGTGGGTGTTGTGCATGTTGCGCAGAATATATTAACGATAGATTCGCATAATTATTATAACCAGAAAAGTACAATTTCAAACTATAATCTACACCTCAGTGCAAAATAACTTTCGGAAACCTAGTAAATTATCGGAGTTGGTAGGTAACTGCAGGAGTTGAATTAAAAACAAGGGAAAAGATGGACGAATATGAATTGGAGCTACCAATTAAAATGCGATATATAAAAGAAAATATTTTATCTTCTCACCAGTAATAGTCATTTTTTTTTATAACAACAATAACAATCATAAGAACCACAACAACAATAGTATTACACCTTTTTTGTGGAAAAAATCATTTGCTTGGTAATTTATTGATTTAGTATACAATTATATATTTAACTTTGTCATTGTTGAATGACAACGTAACGTGCCTCTTTAATTGTTGAAATGTACTTCACTAAAGTTTTTACAGCAACCACTAGAAAGATCCAAACATACTAAATTAAGTTACTAACTACTGCAGTGGCTTAAAAGAAGATTTAATTTAGATTGCTCGAATCTATTCTGATGCAAATTATTAAATTACATTCTGAAATGAATGTCTAAAAAATAACTTATTTTTCGGGATCTGCAAATTTTTACTGTCTTCCGCAGTTCTTCTGGATTAAAATAGTGTACGACATAATCATGTACAGTACAAAGAGCCGTGAAACATAGACGGGCATTCTCTAAAATAATACTTTCTTCTCCACTTTTTTCTCGTACTTTTGGTAGTTTTAATTAATTTGACTTTAAACTGTACAAACTTTAATTTTATTTGCCCCCTATAATTTACAGTTCTTTAACTCTTTAGTCTTATTTTTAGCTTGTGCCATGTGATGACCCACTTGTAATTGCCAGCATTTCAACTATACACAGACAGCAACCCTCTTTAACACCAAAGTAAAATAAATGCTCTCTATTTATCTAAAAATTAAAAAGCTTCTTATCGCTAAGCACTATTTTATTGAATGTACAGGTTTAATTTCTCCCCTTGCAACTCCCACCAATTCGTGGGAAAACGTCCATATAACCCCATTATATTATTATCTAAGTTTCTCAAATCAATTTTTACTAACCAATTTCATAAATAAAAACAAATACTACCGGTGATTATAAACAGTTATTTTACGTTGGGTTACAATAATAAAATCATGCATAAAAATGATAAAAACACATACTTGTTTATCTTATTTCTCAAATTGACTATCAAGTCGGATCATCAAGCCAAAGATTTCACTATTTAGATGAGTCAAATACAAGTTCACGCAATTACAAAATGAGTGCTTAATTATGTTAGAGACAAAAATCTAAATAAGTTTTTTGCCAACGGCTTAGTACACATGGTTGAATCTCGACTATTTCAACAAAGTGTATAAATAATTCAGGCTTCATAGCTCAACAAACTATAAATCACTTTGAGAGATTTGGGCAATTAATTTACATGACCACCAATGTTGATTAAAATTATCAAGATGAACAAGTTGGACAGGTACATTTACATATATAATAATTACTGCATAATTTCGTGGCTTAAAAGTATATGTATGTATAGATTATGTGTGATTGTGTATTTGTGTGTGTGAGAGAGAAAGAGAAAAAAAAAAAAGAGAAACATATGATTTATACCAGCCGTAAATTCAGAGGCATAGTGGGGAAAGCATCTCTAACAGCTAGAGAAGCCCACATCCAGCGAAGCATAGACACAAAAAAACACTATAGTAAAAAAATTAAATAAAATGTTTTCGTAAGATAAGCAACCACCTATTAACCTATACATACATACATATATATAGAGAGAGAAACAAAAAAATAATACAAAATTCAATTTGGAGAGAGAAATTAAATCGACTAGTCTTCTTCTCATCATCAATTACGTACCATTCACCTCAAAATGTAGACAAATATTAGCGGTGCCCATTGTGCCTTCGATGTTTACCTACCTTACTTCTCCACCCCTCATTCTCTTCCTTTTACATACATGCCCTTATGTATAATATTTGTGTTTTTGACCCTTCAGATAGTTATTGTTTTCTATCATACGTATATACTTAACGATGTTTTGGTGGTCACATGATTCTTTTGTTAGAGAGAAACTAGAAACGGTGCGCGCAGAGTTCCGCGCACATATTTTATAATAGTATAAAGTATTATATATTCATATTCAAGTGTGATGGGAAAAAAATGTGGAAAGGAAAAAAAAATAGCAATAATAAGATTTCCATAGATGGGAAAAGTTTGAATTACTAATAAAGTGAGTCATTATAATTGGAATAGAATGAAAAGAAAAGTAATATATATAAACTATATGGAAACTAAATCATCTTTTTTTAGAAAATGATATCTAACTTAAATTATAAGATTAGATTGGAAAATTAATAATAGGATGTCATAGTGGAAGATAAATTATAAGGTTAAACTAGATTATCAAAAGTTCGGTGTCACAAAGAGTGCAATACCGCTTCTTTTATATATCAGTATAGATAAAGTGTACAATGGTTGATCAACAACATTGAAAATTGAAAATTCGAAGTCGATGACGGTCTGTCCTACTGTCATACGTCAATGGCGTTATCTCGTCCGGAACACTAGTTTATTCTTCTTTACTTTTTTGATATTTTTCACGGTTTTTACCTATTCCTAGTATGTAAATAAATAACTTTAATTTTGTTTTAGGAAAATGAGATTGTGGATTATATTTTTTTGTCAATTCATTCATACGGTTTGTAGAGAATTTGTCACTGATTTTTGCATTTAATGGGTTATTCATTGATGGGTCCCTCGGTTTTGCATTATTTGTGGCATGGCCCATTTAAATGGTAGTTCTCTCTCTTTCTATCTTTTCTTTTTTGTTAAAAAATTGTCCGCATACCATTTGAATGATCAAGTTACATGAATGTCGATCATACGCAAGGTTTTCTGATATTTTTATATCACAATAATTTTGATTCGGCTGGTAACTTAATGCTTATCTCGACAAGTATCATAACTTATAAATACCCTTTCCTGATTTAGAAGTTACCTCGACGCAATTGATTGTGTTCTTAATTATGATAAAAGTAAATACACACTGATTTTACTTAACCTTTTTATGGGTGAGCTAGCATGGGGTTGAAGGAAGAGTATTAAGAACAAAAAAGAAAAGAGTTCAAATTGGGTCTATATATGGATGACTATAAACGCTTTAGTTGCAATTTCTTCATAAATTGTTAACAAAGCTTACAAATAATTGATAAAATTACGGCAATAAAGTCTATGTATTTGCATAAATGTTCTAAATCATTTGATAATATCTGAGATGCCAAATATTCTATTCAGAATAATAATAACTAGTACTAGAGTAAATTATTTTCAACATTTAAAACCAATATGGCAATATATATTATTATAGTATCAAAAGGCAAAGGCAATTTATATCCAAAGAGAGTTACACCTTACAAGACATATCAAAATAATGTAAATAAATGGCGGGGAGCGGGATATGGGGTATGGTTAACGGGATTGTCTAAAATTTATTCTTGCCCAGTAGTACAACTTTGTTTTCAAATTCAAATAGAGGATAAGCTATATAACAAATTTGTTTTGTAGTAGACTAGTAGTACTTTTTGTTGTATCATGCCTATTTCAAAAAAATGGAAATTCCACTGGTAGAAAATTAACTTCACTATATATCAATAAGAATCTTTGTTAGTAACAAATTTATGTTGGTTAGTTCTTTAAAGTTAAAAAGTTATAGATTAATGTTGGATATTTACTATATTTTCGTTTTCCGCCAATTTATGCGTAAAAGTTACATAATAGTTATACGATAGCATTACATATAGTGCCATGCATAAGTATATTTATATATAGCACAATGTTTTTGCATACACAAGTACCTGCAGTATCCTCCATTTCCACAAAATAAAAATAAAATTCGTATTGTGTATTTTTTTTTAGTCTTATCGGGTGAAAACTATTTGAAAACTAATTAGATTAATGGTTTCTTTGTTCTTATCCTGTTATGTATATGGATGTATTAAATACCTTTTTTTGTTAAATCTATAGAGTTTGCCAATTGTAGTTCCCACCTCTTTGACTTTGGGGTGATATAAAACCGGTGCATTTAATTATTTAGCTAAGAGCTAAAGGTTCATACATAAGCAATATGAAATTAGTTAATAATAATATTTTTGGATAAATCAGGGTAAATTTCAATTGCTTCCCCTTTTCTAATCTCTTTCAAGTTTTTTCTTCTATTTGTACGGATTATAAATTCTTTAATTTTCCATGCAAACAACAACAACAACAACGACAATAATAATAATAATAATAATAATAATAATAATAATAATAATAATAATAATAATAATAATAATACAGGTTAAGAGAAAAAAATGACGGATATGCTACAACTGCTTCAATATTTCACAAAACGTAATTAATCGGTTCCTTCCGTATGAAAATTAAATCAATGGTGTCAATTATCTTCTCGGTTAACTTTCATACACATATTAGAATTATAAAGATATTATGTACAACCTTCATAATCAGACTTGAGTAGTTAGTATGTATATCATTGATAATTAGAATTTTAATAAATCGTATGTACACCACTCATATTAATCAGCTGCGTCCATACACTAGCCACAATGGGCGCCGTAAGTTTTAAATATTGTTTTATTTTCACCAACCGATCGAGATTACCGAATCAATCAACAATAAACATGATAAGCACTCACCGTGTAATTAAACAGCAACTAATTTTAAACTCCAAAAAAAACAATACAATAGTTAATTAAGTCATCTTCGCAGTAGTACTGTTACCTAGCTGGCACCTGAAATCAGAGATTAAAGATTAAACATGCTTGTATAAAAAAAGTTATTGCTGGTAGCTAAAGATTTCTTCAAAGTTTTATTGGACGGTTTGACATGTTACTGACATTCTATCACTTATTTTAATCAATAAAGGTACATAGAATATAACCAATCAAATTACTAGTTTGGCCAATGAACTTAAAATCACACTTAAAACATATACTCAGAAATATTTACCTCAAATTGAACTATTCTTTAAACGTTGTGTATATGGATATATACTGACTATATGAACTAAATTATATTCTAATCAAATTTATTACGTTACTTCGATATCTCTAGCGACTTCAAATTATTAACACCGTAACTTCGATATTTTAACTTAATTTGTTAAAACATTCAATTTTTTCCTTAAACTTACAAAACTGTAACTAAAATGAATAAATGCATGTAGGGTATAGACTCAAAAAGGAAATGAAAAAAATAAAATAAAACTCAAGCAGATAAATTATGAATTAGTAGGCTGTTACAGCTAATATTTCGGCTATATATGAGAATATTCAAATAATCAAATGATACATGATATCCTCAATGTTGAAAAACCCAATTTCATTTATTACGTTAGGTTGCAACCTAACAGAAATCGCCACTTATTTACTTCAATTCATAAATGACTTTGCCTAATAATATGACCTTCATCTAACTAGTTTAATTCAACCATGGATCCCACCCTTAAAAAATGACTTTTCCAAGCTTTTCTTAAGGCAAAAATCCCTACTTTATTTCCTTTCTTTATTTCTTTTTATCTCACACTTTGACGAAATGTATCAACAAATTACAACATATCCGCGCCACGTGGCAGGAGAAGTACCACAGATCTTAACATACCACCTTGTATTTATTAAAAGTTTTCAAACGTAAACCTAATAACTTATATCGATGTATATTTATCTAAATTTTGATCGCAAAGGGATATTTTGGTAAAAGCATGTGATCAAATCCCGTTTGCACAAGCAAACACCTGATCAATGATCAAGTGTAACAATAAAAAAAAGGGGGTTTAGGGGAACAAAATCAGATTAGCATCTATCTATGATTAAAAAGGTCAATGGGTTAACATGTGAGGGACAATCTGGTAATTTCACAACACCAATTCTACTATTGTAAGGCAAAATATGCCACTGAAATCCAAAACGCCCTAAAAGCAAAGCTGACCTACATGGGCCGGCTTTTAACTATATTTAGCTGGACAGACAAAAACCAACTTATTATCACCATCGTCCCTATCTGTATTGCTTACTCCCCCCCACCCCCCTACCCCCACTCTTCACATTTACTCTATATAGAAAATACACGCACACACAAATACGCACAATTATGCATGAATATTAGACAAAATTACATAAGAGCCCTTAAGGTATGCAGCAACTACAAGGCACTCTCATGTTCTGGAAATTACATAGCTACCCGATATATGTATCTCATGACACAAACACCCTAGTAACACAACATTACGGCGTTAAGTTCTGACGAAAAATATGTTGCAACTAAGATACTAAAATTTTCAAAAGTATCCTTTTTTTAATATTTTTTTTCCTTTTTTATTTTCAAATAGAGTAAATAAGCTTATTTTCTAATTCTTACCAATCCTGGTTTAATTTTCATTTCTTAGAAAAAATAAATGAGGGGCTTTAAATACACATTCATCAAAACCTAATAAATTTCAAACGAAAAATTAACCACAAGAGGTGCTTTTATAATTACTTAAACACAAGGGGTGTCCCTATAATTACTTCATACATCTTTATGCAAGTCTCCCTTTATTTTAATCTTGTGTTACCGAGAGACAATTAGCAAATGCTAAAGATTCCTCATCTATAAAAAAAAAAAAAAAAAAAAAAAAATCACTAATACCATTTTAAAAAAATCACCCAATTTTCTTAGAGGTGTGAGATTGACAGGTAGATCCCACCGATATAAATAATTTTTTTTAAAAAATAAATTCACCACACACACACACACACACCCCACATCTTCTTTCTCCTCTCATATATCAAATACCCACACAAAAATTTCACCCATATATATTTTTATTTGTACCACCACAGCTATCATAAGCTGTAATTGCTAGCCAAAAAAAAAATAAAAAAAAATCACTCCTCTTCCTCCTCTAGTATTACATACATACATACAAACATACACGATGCTCGGCGCATCAAACGACGCCGTATCGACCGAGCAACAACACGAAAGCGGTGGCGCTAGCGGCGGTAGCAGTGGCACGGGAGTTATGGACGAGAGTGAAAGAAGTGGAAATAGATGGCCAAGACAAGAAACATTAGCGTTACTCAAAATTCGTTCTGACATGGATGTTGCTTTTAGGGACTCGAGTCTTAAAGGTCCATTATGGGAAGAAGTTTCAAGGTAATAATATGTTATATAGTAATAGTTATAACAGTAATAATAGTTATATGGATGATTTTTATTATTTTGTTATATTTCATTTATTGTTGTTGTTGTTGTTATTATTGTTGCAGTGGATTTTGTTACCTATACAAGGTTTCTTGAATTTTTGCCTTAAAAGGCAATCTGCAAAACAAGATCATATTTTTCCATTGAATTATTGCTTTTTGATTAAAAGGGTCTTTGTCTTTCAGCTCACTTCACCAGAATTCAGCAGCTTTTCGAAGATTTTTAATTCAATTCCGGGTTTTTGGTTTTTTGCTTGTTTTTTAGCACTTTTTTGTTAGCCGGTTTTTTTGAATAAAGATTTGAATCAAAATCTCTCATCTTTGAAGTCTTCAATAACTTATATCACGAGTTGATTCGAGAAAACGAGCGGTTGTTTTTATTTATTTTATGTGATTTAGACTATTGTTCTATTTTTGAACAAATCAAGAATATGTGACAAGAACACAAGTGGATTTTTGTTTTTATATTTTTTTTGTCAATTGTTGTTGTTATTTAGGAAAATGGCGGAGCTGGGATTTCAACGCAGTGCCAAGAAATGCAAGGAGAAATTCGAGAATGTCTTCAAGTACCACAAGCGTACAAAAGATGGTCGTGCGTCAAAACCCGACGGCAAAAGTTATCGATTTTTCGATCAATTAGAGGCTCTCGAAAACTCACCTCCAATCTCCTTTGCCCCTCCGCCGCGTGCAATGGCCGCTCCTCCAAATACCGCCGCGACAAATATATCAATGCCACTACACATTAGTACTGTTTCATCAACTAGTCCGAACCCGTTATCCGTCGCCCCGCCGCAAAACACAGCCACTACACATACTAGTGGAAACAATTTGGTAAACTCTTGTATATTCCAACCAACAATGTTACAACCTCCACCACCGCCACCGCCACCGCAACAAATTAATCCTATCCACTCTTTTCAACCCTCTAATCCTCATGTATCGAATAGCCAGACGTCCTCCTCAACCTCCTCGGACGAGGACATACAGAGGCGGAGAGGGAAGAAGAGGAAGTGGAAGGATTTCTTCGGGAAGTTGATGAAAGACGTGATCCAGAAACAAGAGGAGCTTCAGAATAAGTTCTTGGAGACGCTCGAGAAACGCGAGCGCGATAGGAATGCAAAGGAGGAGGCTTGGCGGGTGCAGGAAATGGCGAGGATGAATCGGGAGCACGACCTTTTGGTTCAGGAGAGATCTATCGCGGCCGCCAAAGATTCCGCGGTCATTGCCTTCTTGCAAAAGGTGACCGATCAACACAACTTGCAAATTCCGATAAATACTAGTACTAATCCTACACCAGCGACACCAGTGCCGCCAATGCAGATAGTACAACAACCGCAACACGCTGAGAATCCTCCGCGAAAACCACCTTCGCCTCGACAAATCAATCCGATCTCACAGGCACCGGCACCACCAATACTAACGATGGTAACACCGACAAAAACACTGGACATAACAAAAACCGACAACAACGGGGACAGTTTCACCGGTGCTAGCTCATCGAGATGGCCTAAATCGGAAGTCGAAGCCCTGATCAAGCTCCGGACGAACCTCGAGATCAAGTACCAAGAGAACGGCCCAAAGGGTCCACTCTGGGAAGAAATCTCATCCGCCATGAGCAAACTAGGATACAACCGGAGCTCGAAACGATGCAAGGAGAAATGGGAGAACATCAACAAGTACTTCAAGAAAGTGAAGGAGAGCAACAAAAAGCGGCCCGAAGACTCCAAGACTTGCCCTTACTTCCACCAGCTCGACGCAATATACAAGGAGAGGGCCAAAACCGAGATTCCTTCCTTCAACTATTCGAATACTATGGTGCCGATAATGGCGCAGCCAGAGCAGCAGTGGCCGCTTCTGCCTGATCAACAGCAGCAGCAACAACAACAACAACAGCATGATTCTGCAATGCACGACAACGACAGCGACGACAACAACGATCACGATGAGGACGATGATGATGAAGATGAGGATGATGATCAAGGAGGAGGGTATGAGATTGTCACAAATAAGCAGCCATCTTCGGTTACAAATGCAGTGGAGTGAGAAGCAAAAATAAAGTGTTAAAAGATTAGGACAAGGAAAAAATTGGATGGGAGGTGTCAGAAGGAGGGGACGGAGGATAAGTGGGTCAGAATTCCGGGCGGTGAAAAAAAATTTGAACACATGGGTGGGGTGGGGTGGGGTGGTGTTGTAAGGTTTTAGGTTGGGTTAGTTTTTGTATAAGTTTTTTATTTTTATAATTTATTTATTATTTTGGAAATAAATAAATTGAGGGAAGGGGTGAAATAGAGCAAAGAGGTAATAATGGGAACAATATTTGTACTTCTCTTCTTTTTCTCTTTTTATTTTATCTTTTACTTTCTTTTGTGAGTGTAAATGTCGAAAAAAAAAGGTTATGAAATTTTATGTTTGTTTTTACGTTTCAGTTTTTTTTTTTTAATTTTGCTTATGGATGAGTAAAAATTGTGGGTAACTGCATTTGGTTAGATTTCGTGATCAACACTAGATTTATGATGTTTTAATCATCCATGATTATAGGTCATGTTGGACTTGTGAGTTTATGTTGCTAATAGATTGTTGCATGTACTCAAACCCTAATTAATCTTATAACGCAACGAGTTATGATGCATCAGATACGGCCTTAAAATGTCCCAACAGGATATATCTCTAGTTTTTATAGTTTCAAATAATGTTATGAAGTGTAAACCATACACAAGTTCAACCAATTTGTCCCATAAATACCTCCATAGATATAAGAAAAATGGAGCTTTAGATTTTTCTTTAAGCTATGTAAGTGGATAGTCATTGTTTGTTGCATATAGTATTTGCATTGTTTTTCTGCAAAAGAAATAACTTAGAATTTTAATAAAAATGAAAGTAATACTCTTATTACTTTTTTCATTATGTCTACGTACCATCCAAATCGAGTTATTAATCTTAATTTAGTCATTTAGTTAATTTCCATTACAAAAATCTTAGTTGAGTCATTTTTATTTATTTATTTATTTTTTGTCTATGTGATGCATTTCATATAACAATGGATGATGATTATTCTGCATCAGGTTAGCAGAAGGGTTTAAAGATAACTATGATCATTTTATACTTGCTATCTAAAGTTGAAGAATTTGATCAATTCTTTGTCGAGTAAAAGGGCAATACATTGGAATGCTATTCCGGAAAATAAAAAATATGAAGTTTCAGCTTCTTCAAATCGCAAATATGTAAATATACCTTCTTAAATCTGCCATTCGTACATTTATTTAAGGCCAGACATGGGTGTGTGTGTGTGTGTGAGAGAGAGAGAGAGAGAGAAGAAAACAAAATATTGAATATGTACCATTTTGTTGGGAAAAAAAAGATATTATACAAACAAATGTAAGAATATTGTGCTTGATCTCTTCATTTTTATTAATCTTAATAATTTAGATATAAAATTCCCTTTTTTTTTCATTTTTATAGGAATAATTAATGACTAGATCACATTATTATTTATGGTTCCATTAGTTTCCTCAACTAATTTAACTAAACTCTTACTCGTCACTTAGTTTCAATTAAATTTGAATCATTAGCTCGATTGTCTGATTCTCTACATATGATAAATTACAAGTAATTTAATATATAATGACTAGTCTGGTGTAGTAAACAATAAAGAAATATAAAAGAACTTGCAGTTATATTCATGAAAATAAATATGTTAGTTTGTGAAAATATTTATCTTTATAATTCTCAGGATGCTGATTAATCCACAGTCAAAATTCTGAAAATATATCGAACTACTAAAAACTCAGTTATTTGACAGACAGCAATTTCACCATAATCTAAATACAAGTTATAAGTAGATTTTGACAAGTGACATTCTTTGGGTGGAAGAATACAGTACTTATATGTCAACTGTCATGGCATCTTCTTCCATGTGTGTAGTGTCTGAAACCCGTTTCTAGCCGGATCCTGTTAGTATTAACCCGTGAAAATTACTTCTCATGATTTGTTGTACTATTTTGAAATTGCATCGTACACTGTCCCTCTATATGCACGAACTAAAATATATTGTTTTCTTTTTTGGGTTATAAAGTTATATGTACTATGCATTTACAACGAACATATAGTGCATGCATTTGAATTTTAATATTAGCTAACGGTAAAATACCTCCCCGTCTGTGTGACAGTCAAAAAATCATTCAATCAAATAAAAAGGAGCGATAAACTCCTTTATAATTTAAGATGGTCGGACATCGTCCCATGTTTTATTTTTCATGTATTTTTAGTTTTACTAGGAAAACTAATAACACCTTAGTTAAAGTTAGTACGTTAACAAAAGATATATAATTTTATTGGTTTCTGTTTTTAATTTTTGCTATTTCATTGATTTAACTTTAATCATCTGTATCATTATTCATTTTTAGATGTACTTTTTTTTTTTCAAGTGTTATGATGTAAAGGTGTTTTTACTGAGAAAAAACAAACACAATCTCATTTTCATATATAATTAACTTTACTCTCTTATAAAAGGAGGTAATTTAGCATTCATTTATATACGATAATACATGCATGGCCAGAGGTTTCTTGCCTCCGGTTTTGAAATCCAACTCACGGTGTGAGAAGACGGATAATAAATATAACTTTCTCTAGTTAATTATTTATAAAATATAGATAATATTATGTCTTGGAACATCTATTTAAAATTCTAAATAAGATTAATACATAGTATCAACACATGGCATTAATCACTGAAAATTTATCTATCGACTTCAAGATGGATATAGTCAACTGTGTATTCGAAAGAATCATAAGAAATGGCGTAAAGAGAAAAATGTAACGGTGAATGATAACTTTTAATTAACTTTTGATTTGACGTGCGGAATTTGATTGAAGTTGCAACGTTGACAATTATTGGTGGCAACGGAATTAGGACGTAGTGGGGTTAAAAACAGATATTTCTTTGAGAAGTGTGTGATGCAGCACAAATGTTTCAGTGAATGGTGAAAACTTAAATTAATGACATCAAAATTATATGTTCATTTTACTAAACATTTTCTTATTATTATCACTAATTCTTGATATAAACTAAAACTTGAAACACGTCCAATGCATCACATGTTTTCTGATTCTATTTCAATTCGTATGATCTCTATTATTTGCTTCTATTGTTTTCATGCTTGTTTATTCTAAATCTAATAAACTAATACTTCTTATAATTATTTATATTTAATCAAGAGAGACAGCAAATAATAGAGGAGTTTTAGATGTATTTCACCTTATAAGTCCACAATGTTTGACTTTAGGAACGCTTAATTATTCTTTCCATTTTGTTGGAAGACTGAGATGATGTCCATTCATTTATTGAAACCAAGTGGGTGGTCAAGATTAATGGGAAAAAGTAGATATTCTGTTAAATTGGAACAGTATATGATTATGGATATGGGACATGTAAATGTCAAGTTACTATCACATTCAAGCAGATCCCCACCCCTAACCCCCACCCGCACACCCCACCCCCACCCCCAACCACAACCCTTGGGGAAATAAAGGAACAATTAAAACAAAAAACAAAAAGCCTTATCTTTAACTATCCGATTGAACTTATCACCATCTTTTACAATAAATTTATTTCGTACAGCTGATTAATTGTTCATTTCATTTATATTATATGATATACAAGTGCTGATAAAAAAAACCAAAATATATGATATACAAGGATTAAATCATGGAATTAATTAATTATACAATCTATATAAGCAAATAAAATATTGGAAAATAAATTTACATTTTTCTGATTTATTCCCACCGCAAAAAATAATTAGATAAATAGTTTCAGTTGGAAAAGATTCCAGGTGACTTCACGAAATTTGTTTTATGCACTTTAATATCGACAAAATATAGTAAATAGGATAAGGTTTTATTCTTGAACTCTGATTATATATTACTGTAAGGAGCATGAACATGGCAGTAAGGAACAAACATAAATGTGTGCGCTGGTTTTCTATTTCTGTTTTTGAGTACATAAATATATATTTTTATTTTTCTGTTTTTCAATATATATATATATAATATAATTTTGTTATTTGCAGCCTTTCTGGTATTGGAGTGTGTACCTACGGTGCTAAGTGAACTTATTGCCGTCACCAATTTTGGTTTGTTTACTCTGGGGTGTGCTCGGTTAGTAAATGTGCATGGACCCAGAAAAAAGAACAAATTATTTTACGTAACGTATTCCTTATTTTGAATTCTTAAAAATAGTTTGAGATTAGATTACATTATTTTGTTGATATTTTATTTAAGCACATGCAGCATTTAATTCATTTTCAGAAATGCCAAATTCTATTGTTTCAAACTATAAGAAATTATTAATTAATTAACTATAAATTTATATTGTTCTAAATTTACATACTTTTAAATTGATGGCCATATCATTTTAGAGATCATGCATTCGGCCTTATAACTTGTTTTTCTGTTCAACTGAGAAGTTGGCCCATTTTAGGTTCTGGGTCCAAGATAGATATCCAAATTGTGAGAAGATTTAGGTCCAGACCCTCCCCAAAAAGTTTGCAGGCTCGACTAAACAATTTTCACATTAATGACAAATTTTAGGCCATTATCCTAGTAATTAGGAAAACACTACACTTGTCTCTTGACTCTAGTTAGTTATCCCTCGACGGAGTTATGAGCAATCAATATAATTAAATAGTGTTGGCTGTTAAATTGTTTTTTGAAAAATAATCAAATCCTCAGCCAGAATTTAAAATTAGCCGCATGCATTAGTTCGTTATTTCTGATTTTAATCCATTTTCTGACACGTGATTGGAGTGTCGTACCTTTTTTAAAGAGTGTCTGCAATTATTATGTTTTATGACTTTTGTCGTAATATACAAAGCAAAAATAAAGGCTTAAATGTAGAAGTACCGGACAAAATAGTATCATTTATAATTATGGGTTCAAACTTAGACCCAGCCTTGTACTAGGTCCATTAGCCGGAAGCCCAACTTTAGTGACTGGGTCCAATTTGGTTAGACATAGTTGTACTTATCCAAAGTAAGTGGGCTAAACGAAATGTGTAGATAAGTTAAATAGCAACTTAAGTGATCAACTTAAATATTTATTCAAGAAAAGTATTTATATATAATCAAAAATTATATAAACAATCTTTAGATGAGATTTACAACTCACAATGAATTGTTTATGCAAATTTGTGTTGCTTTATGTGCCATAATAACTATATAGCTACATGTTAAAACTGAAAACACGTTGCAGTGCACAATGTGACACACATGATTTTGTCGGTCATAGCTACATTAAAGCCTAATCCCTATTCATTTGATATCTAATTCGGTCTTAGGGGTGTTTTCAATAGCTTATAAAAGGAGCTTGTTCACTATTCTTACTTAAAGTAAAGTGACTTTTGACAAAAAAGTTGGAAGTGTTTGCAAATCTTTTTAAAATGCTACTAAAAACATTAAGTAGGTGTTTACAAAAATTAATGTTAAGTGACTTTTCCTTTTAAAAATAGCATGTTCTCAAAAGCAGTTGGATAAGTACCCATCACCTTGCTTTTGCGGCTTGTGTTTTTTTTGACTTTTTTTTTTAGACAAACAAAAGCAAAAGTCAGTGTTGCATACACTAAAAAAGTGTTTTCATGACTATAAAAACCAATAAACTCATTTTATAAGCATTTACAAACACCAACTTAATCTACTCATCTAGCACTTCAAAATTTAAAGCTTAATAATCAAAAGACACTAGAAAGTTTGTGATAGTCACGTTCACTTGGTTTTATATTTCTATCATGATCATGTGTACATGTAAAAGTCCTCCTATAAATTTAAAAATCACGAATAATAATAAAATTATTGAGCGTATACATAGTAACCATCAAATGCATTTTAGGATTATACTTTGACAAACTTTTACATCACAGTTTCCTTGAAAAGGAATAAAGCACTTTTTTCTTCTCGATATTAGTTTTTCCTCTATTGTGATAGTGTATTCTACTATTCAAATTTAGACACGTGGTAAAATGCATAAGTTGAAAAAAGTATACATAATTTTGTGGTGGGTTAGCAAACAGTCGCACCAATTTTAATAGTACCTCTAATTAAAGCGAGTCATGTTGCTTAGGGAGGGATGTATTGCCATAACACACACATATGTATATATGTTATGGATAGTTTTACTAACAAATTTCCAAATTCCAGGGATTATTCTTATTCAGGGAATGTAAAATCCTATATACCTTCAATTTGCTTAAAAACTTTTTTTTTTGATGTAATTTGCTTACAAACTTTACGCACACAAAAACACACAAATTAATATTTTCATATGCTGAACCGACTAAAATTCTCATCTCTTGTTCAGTACTAATATTTTCAAATGGGATATTCCGTTTTCTTAGGGATATATATGGCTGATTTGATGAAATGCATATATAATTTATGCCCCACGTGAAACTATATATTCTCTTTATTATTGAGTGGTTTCTTGTAATAATGAGTTATCACTTTTGAGAGTTTCTATTAATTTTTCTGTCAAAAAAAATAAAATATATATGAGCGTCCATTTTCAATCACCTTAAGTTTGCAGCATAGTTCAACGTTTTCAAAGAACGTGTGTTCCCATAAAACAGGAAACTTTGTCCCGGTGCTTTAACAACTAAAGATAAAGCCTGATAAATCTTGAATCATGCGATTTGGACAACACCATTTGATGTTAACTATTCGATGTTCATGGTTCTCCACTTGAAGAGCTATTGATGCCACAAAATCTTTTAAGAAATAAACACGTTTTGAATAGAGCTAAAAGGCGATCGTAACATCAAATTGCACTTTAGACTTGTGGAGGTCTTTCTTCCATCGATCGAAGTCATCGAACATAGTGACTAAGGCAGGACAAATGGGAAATATAACAAGCAACATATTGGTTTCTCTGCAAGTAGCAATTTTTTTTCGTAGTTGAAGATACTTTTTTCGTAAATATTGTATTTTACGATAGCAATTTTTTTTCTTAGTTGGAGATACTTCTATCGTAAATATTGTATTTTACGATTAATTAAGTTTTAAATAACATTTTATTATATGATATACATCAAAATAAGGGAGAAAGGCTGTGATAAGCACAGGTGGTCATCACCATAAAGTATTTAGTAATTTTCATGAACAACTCTTGTTGTTTACATAACCATTAGTTTCTTTCCACACTTAGCCGGGCTATATATCAACTCCTTGTGCTACGAAAAATCTGCACAAATCCCCTATGTAATTTATTATTTATCTAAAGTTTTCGTGTGTTTTAATATGTTGTATACATCTCTTTTGTTAAATATCGAGTAACTCATTTTCTGTTTAAAAAAAATAAATTGGCCTTATTTTATCATTTTCATAGATATTTTCCAATTTTTTATAATTCTTTTGAAAATTTTCTAAACACAACTTTTTTATATTTATTAGAGAGAATAATATATATATATATATATATATATATATATATATATATATATGTGTGTGTGTGTGTGGGGGGGGGGGGGGGGGGAGGTGGGTGGGTGTGTGTACATATACTATTTTACATTTATTAAGGGAATTTCGTGCACAATTTTCCACATCAGTGGAGAGTTTTGGGCAAAGTTTTCAAACCATGAAGTTTTTAGGTTAATATTTTAAATGAGTATTTTGTATTTTTCAAAGAGACAAGTGCAAAAAGCTCAATTCCAGATTCATTTAGAGTGAGTATAAGTCATTACGGAATAAGTGAGTGTTGCCATATGCTAATGGAGTTGGATATATATATATATATATATATATATATATATATATATATATATATATATATATATATATATATATATATATATATATATATATATATATATATATATATATAGAGAGAGAGAGAGAGAGAGAGAGAGAGAGAGAGAGAGAGAGAGTTTTGTGCAGAGTAAAAAACATCTATAATACGAAATATTTACACAATTAAAATCTAAAAGTTATCATTACAAGAACGCGCTGAATCAGAGAGGAAGGGCTCGCAGCTACCTAAATCATTTAGTTTTTGACTTTGTGTCACCTTTCAGGATTCTCTTTTGTTGATTTTTTGTTTAATTGGATTATATATGCTGCCCCCTTTTGTGCATGACGACTTTGATAATTTCATATTTTAGTAATGTCCTACTACATGATCAAGAGCCGTGAGTGAATTTTTGTTATTACATATGGGCACTATTTGCAAGTAAAAGTTTAATTATCAATTAGAACATCACATCGAGCAAATTACCTAAAAACATATTTATATCAGATAAATGCGATCGACCTATTTCAACATCTAACTCATATAAAACGACACTAAGACATATGTGTGAGCATGTTCCATGTCAACTCAGCCACTCAAGCAATATAAAGCAGTAAGTAGTAGCATCATAGATTTTCGGATTTACGCACTAATATAATCCATATAAGTTAAGTTCTAACTTGCGAATTGTGCGGTAGGTCGGATCAAAATCTGGGCATGCAGATTCATAGCGATTGAGTCCAAAATCCAAATAACAAGATTCTTATGTCGGACAAAATGCAATATCTGTCTCTCAACCTTAGTGTGATTGTAAAAATAATTGCTAGTTTTATAGCTTAGGGTTTTAGCCTAAGGGCTTTTCTTTTGTTTACCAAAAAAAAAAAAAAAGAAATTAGTCCATTATTGTCCGCAGTTTTAATAATTTTTCATGACATAAAAGTATAAAACTAGTAGTTTATATTTAATTATGGACAATTTACATCATTTTTCTTCAATTTCAGTCATTAGTTTATTTTGTTAAATGTTTTTAGTCAATAACCAAGCAACTTTTTAAATTCTTCTCTGTATATTTTGAAATAGGCCTTTTTAAAAAAATAATCTAGATAAATAATTTAAAACTTGTTTGCTTGAAGATTGAAACATGCAATTCATTAAATTAATTATTAAAAAACTAAAATTGAAGAAAAGAAACCGTGAAATTCCCAACAATTAAGTATTTATAGAAGACTACAATTGCAAGTCATAAAAGCGAAAGAACTAAATTGAGGATGACATAAATATAAATGTACTTTTCTTTAAAAAAAAAAATTATAACTTTTTTTTGGTAGGTCCTAAAACGAAACAATCGAATATGAGGGAAAATTATTAACGAGTACATTCGGACATATAGTTTAGTTTGGGGCGACCAAATTAATTAGTCCAAAACTCATAAAAACATAGAATCTGAGCACTGGTATCATTAGTTTAGTGGACGCAGCTTTTTTAAATCGTTCTTTGATTCTAAAAAAATAGATTTTTGAATCGTTCTTCATCAAAAATAAAATAAAAATGGAGATGCAATAATTTCAAAAGGAGTTAACTTACACCTGAACTTTCGGTTTTTACTCCACTCTAGGATGTAGCTTTATGGATGACTCAGTCCTAGATCAAAAATGCTGTCTATAGTACACCTTTAGGGACCAAAACAAAGTGACCGAAAGTTTTTGAAATTGTATGAATATCAAAAGAGAGTTGATTCTAATCTAAATAAAATCTATTGATCCTGACTGTTATTCTGTCATATCGTTTTAAAACGTTGTAACATCAAATAAATAATACAAACTAAAAAAATTAATACGAATTGTGGTCACTAAATATGTCATAAACTTAGTCATGAGAATTTCTTTCGATAAATGCTTTAGGGGCCTAGGCGAAATTATTTGCATTTGAAGAACTGAATATAAACTTTATTTTACCAGTGCATACTGATTCACCCTATCTTTGGGACCTATTAACTTATAGCTGGATCATGAACATACTGATGGAACTCCAATCGAATGTCCCTTCGAAACTACTATCCTATGGATACCATGTTTAGTGCTTCTTTCCATAATGTAAGAAATTATGCCATTTATTTATGGAGAATAATTATGAGGATACTTCTTCATATTTGATCATATTGAAAGGATACTATCTCCAGTTAACAGATATAGAAATATCTTGTCGAGTGGAACAACTATTACAATTTCCTCGAACATAATAAAATTACTGAATTTGTTGATCTACTTTTGCCCACTTTATAAAGTCTTTGATGAGTTAATTTACTTAAAATACTAAAAGATCAACGGAAATGTGCCTTGAATTTTATTCTAATGTTGGATAACAATTATTTTTGCCAAAGAATTTTCTGTCCTGCTTTTTGTGTCACTATGTCTCAACGTATGCGTGATATATAATGAGAATGTCTGAAAAATATAGCATGCGTACTTTCATGAGATCTATACATAGTGACATACAAAATGGAATATTAGACCTTTTGCTTTATTTTTGTATTGTATCCATTTCTTCATTTGCTAATTAACGCTAGCTCTCTATTGCATTAGGCAACAAAACGGTATGCAACCTATTTTTCGATATCCTTTTAATTCAACAAGTGCTTATTTGAATATTTATCTAATTTTCAACTACTAAAATCTACAACTTTTTTAATATTTAGCGAATCAAAAATATGCCTATCCCATATTGTTGATACACCCTTTGCCTCACTACTCTAAAGGTCCGGTTACGTGCAATGCTACATATGACAAAAATGGAACACACGTGTACCTATAAGAACACTGAAGTAGTGGGAAGTGTCACTTGCGCAGTTCTCTATATATACGCAAGAACATTAAATTCTTAATTCATCATCAAACTAAACTTTCTATCATGACAAACGCATTTGGTTTTGTAAAAGTTATGGAGAAAAAGAAGGCTTACATTGCAATGATATTTGTACAGTTTGCATATGCAGGCATGGCCTTGTTCTCTAAAGCAGCAATATCAAAAGGAATGAATCCTTATATATTTGTTGCATATCGACAAGGATTTGCCGTTATCGCATTGGCTCCATTTGCTTTCTTTTTGGACAGGTTAGTATCTTAGTAAATTATGCAGGAATATATATATAAACTAATAAATGTCCAATTTTTCTATAAGTTAAAACTTTTTAGACGAGACTGTAATTCAATATGATATAAAAATTAGGTATAAATTTGAATTTTCACTATCACCTGTTTATCATAAAAGTCAGGTGTTAGACATAACAAAAATGATTACAGCCTGCACGACGTGTTAAAAAATACATACAAAAACATACATGTCTAATATCTCCACAAGCTTGTGTTCTTAGTTGAGACGACAATTAGTTAACAACTGCTAAAAGAATTATTTATCCGTAAATACTTACTTAATGTCAGATAATTAATCAGTTAATATTGGTTTTTAATTTGCAGGAAGAAAGCTGATCCATTGACTTATAGCCTAATGTGGAAGATCTTCCTCGTTTCTATGTTCGGGTATGTCGTATTGACTTGTACATTATCAGAGAGTAAATAAAAATATTTTATATCGATGCCAAAATTTGAACAAGAACTGATTAGCAAATTCCAATTTGACTCAACTTTCTCTAATAATATTTTCAGGATTACTTTGAGCTTGAATCTGTATACATATGCAATAAATTATGTCTCAGCAACTTTTGCTTCTGCCAGCATTAACACAATTCCAGCACTTACCTTTCTCATTGCTGTTGTGTTCAGGTACACAAAGAAAACTTTCAATTAACATAGTATATATGATTTGAATCCAGAAAATGATGGTGTTATTCTTAAATATTTAAAATTTCAGGATTGAAAGTTTTTCCATCAGAAATATTCAAGGATTGGTTAAGTTTGTGGGCTTGGTAGTCAGTCTATCTGGGGCAATGGTGTTTGCTTTTGTGAAAGGGCCTCAAGTCAATTTCATGAACTGGTTTGGTGCGGTCCATGACCAAAGACCTAGTGCAACATTAGATTTGAGCAGCAAAGAAAAGTGGGTACTTGGTTGTCTACTTATGCTTTCAGCCAACACGGCGTGGGCCTCGTGGCTCGTGCTTCAGGTTCGCTAATTTGACACGTGTTAATTTTGAATTGCATATCTGTCTCTCCGTCTAACGAGAAAAATATTTTATATAGTCGCTGTAAGACGATGTGCATGGTGCGACCAAATATTTTAAATATTTTCATAAATTATGGGGAAGTCTTTTCTAACATCAAATTAGTACCATGTATTTACACAAATAACTTAATTCACCATAACACTCATCGTACAATCACTGATCATAATGATTTCTCGTAAGACGAGATATGTTCAATCAATGATTATGTAGTGATCAAGTATAAAAGAAAAGTAAAAAAAGTGGTAATAATTGAAAAATGAATAGAAAAAAGACGGATTTGTCTCAGGTACAGCAGGGGGCCCTGACACATATGTGCGGGGCCCACAACCCCCTGCTGTACCTAAAATTAACCCAAAAAAGACGGACGAAGGTTCAAACTCTCATAGCCTACTTGTCAGACTAGATTCCATACTATCCTGTTCAATTTATACGATGATTTTATTATTATTATTATTATTATTTTTTTTTTTATATATCTCTACCGATATTGTTATGATAAAAAAAAACATATGCTCTATAAAATCTCATGGTTTTCTACCTATATATACAAGTCCTTAGCATTATCGGGAAAAAAAAATCTCCCTTTGTTTTCATTCTTACAAAATCCTATAATATATTGATACTTTTTGCATTTGTGTATTTCAGGCACCACTAGTAAAGCAGTATCCAGCAAAGTTTCGTCTTACAATGCTGCAATGTTTGTTCAGCTTTGTACAATCATCAGTTTGGGGCTTGGCAATGGAGAGGAACATATCATCGTGGAGGCTTGAATGGGATTTGAATCTCTTTTCGGTGGCATATTGCGTGAGTCTCGTTTAACACCCCAATAATGTGCTACATTAATAATTATTGTGCTTGAGAGTTCTACTTATTTTTTCAACATCAACATAATAGGTTCAATCATTAACACCAATAATATAATCACAGAATAATTCCAAAAACTGAAAGCATCATGAGATAAAAAGAGAACAAACTGACTACCACTATTTGGTTGAATCCATGTCAATGTGATTTGAAATTCGTCAACTGCAAGGTTGCAACTTGCAATAGAAATGTCTAATCGCGATTAGCAGCTATCTTCGAGCATAAAAGACATCTATGCCACTTTTCATGTATATCATTCTCGTATCATATAACCACACATCATTTATGCATTAAAATTAATACATGTGTTATGATTGCAACAAAAGTGGTTTCCATCTACCGTATCAGATTCGTGTAATGTGTTGTACAATCAAATTACATGTATATTACAAAATATTGAGATTTTTGAAATTTAGTAACAAATCATATTTCCACATAGTTTGCAAGTGGTGAAAATGCAATAGAACACTTAAGATTTCACGACTTGGTGGTAGGAAATTCACGGAGGCCAACACAAATTATGGTTAGTTGATTTATCTAATACTTTGCCTTCTCTTAATTTCCATATTATCACCCCCATTTATATATATATATATATATATATATATATATATATATATATATATATATATATATATATATTCTTTTATGCATGAATGCATGCATAAATAAATCATTTGTTATTTTATGATCATAATTACAAATTAATTATAACCACATGTACCTAAGTTAATTTTGATTTAATCAATACTTCTAAAACTGAAATTTGAAAAATGTATAAATGGCAGGGCGTGGTAGTGACTGGAATATGTTATTGGTTGCAAGTCTGGGTTGTGGAGGACAAAGGACCCCTTTTCACGTCCACTTTTACTCCATTAATACTAATTATTACTGTTATCTTCTCAGCATTCATCTGGAAGGAGATGCTTTATTTGGGAAGGTTCGTAACTAACTATTTCTTTTAACAATTAGTAGAAGTGTTCTTTGCATGGAAAGCCAGATTAAGAAAAGTGATTTAGCTAATTAACTACTCTAATCTCTTAGGTAGTGACGTTTGATATCTCTTTTCAGAAATGAGAAGTTTATAATCTAAGTTATTTTAAGTCTCTAACTCATAAGTTAGTGTTTTTTGAAAAAATATCTAGAAGCTAAGAACTTTAGAAAAGATTATATATATTAAAGTGCTACAGTAATTAGTTCCTTACCAACTTTGAGATAGTGGGAGTTTTCAGTTTAAAACAGTTTTCAACTGCAAAATTAGTGCAATTTACAAAAGCCCCAAAGTACTTCAGTGGTGTTTGCAAATTAATTTTTGATTGAATAAGTACTTTGCGGTTTTTGCAAATCTTATTTTCGATTAATTTTGTTTTTCAGAACTAATGATTTCAACAGACTCAAAGCTGATTGGCTTATTATAGCCTTTTTTATTAATAAAACGACTTCAAACTAGAAGCGTCTAGATGATTTTTCAATTACTCTCAACTTATAAATTTAAATTGTTTTTGAACTTGACCTAAATTATGAACTGTTATTTTATTAGAAGAATTTCGAACACCCCCATATTCAAGCCAAAAATAGATCATAGTTTTTTTGAACCACGCACCTTCATTCAGGTAATAAATAGTATTCAGAATAAGAGATTTTTATTAATTGTTTGTAAAAAAACTTATTGTTTTTGATATAGTATTTGTGGAGGCATTTTACTGGTAGTGGGGTTGTACTGCGTGCTTTGGGGAAAGAACCACGAGGCGGAGAAGGATGCATGTAAAGGGAAACCGGACTCCAATGAGGAAGTCACTGTATAGTGCTTTACACATTGATGATTAAATTAAGTAATATATTTGCCTTTTAATGAAAATGAGAATATATTGCTTTCGTAGCAAATTAATGTATATGTTATTGTGTACAGCTTAAAGTAATTTTGAATATTTGGAGTAGAATCATGTGCTGTAAGATTACTTAGATAATTAACGAGCCTTTATTTACTGTATTTTAATTTCAGAAAGATAGCGCAATATAACGGCTTAAATATTGTATTTAAAACCAGAGAAAATGTGTACTAGAAAGCTCTCTAATTATCAATCATCGCAAATTTATCATTCAAAAGCGATATTTCTATCCAATTCAACACGATTCACAAATAAAAATAAAAATAAAAATCAAACATAACTAATCATAAGAGAAGTTAAGTCACACATCAGGACAGTGTTTGCAATTCATTTTGTATCTATTGTCAAAATTGCTCATATAATACTGTAATTATTTAATCACTTAAACTTCAAATGGGCCTAAATTATTTGGAACTGCTGAGTAGGCAAAATTGTTGCAAGTGGTCTAGAGGGGTAGGCTAGAATGCCCATCCAAAAATTTATGATATAATTTAAAACTCAGCCCAAACCTCCACTTGAAAATTTTAAAATACGATAAGGCTTGAGGTTATCAATGGATTTGTGATAGTGGACAGGTCTATATATGTCGCTCAATTTTAATTCATTGTTAAAAGCATGGGTTCATTTAACCCAATTTCAGTGGGACTTTAAGATAGGCTTATGACATGATGGGTAGTACGTATAAACTTTATTTTCACAATAACTATTAATGTGCTAGTTCTCGACCGATATAACTAAATCTCGATCAAGTTTTCTTATAATATATGTTTCACCCTTATGATAATATAAGTTACATACACAAACTATTTACTCGTCGTGGTTGGATTCAGGTCATATGGCCTGATCGACCAGATCATCGATTGCCCGATCAAGTTAGGAATCGAGTATTGGGCCAAAATCAGCTCCCATGGGCCTGGTGGGAAGTAAATTAAAATGGAAATTGTGACAGAAGAACTTTTGTGGGCCAAACGTATTGTAGTGGGCTTCAAGTGGTGGGCCCAAACCACTAATCCAAAACCTAAGATATGTTATTGAAATCTCAGCACAAACTTCTCAATGAAATATTATAAATTTGAAGGTTGACTTAATTCACAATAGGCTGACGTTCACACACATAAACCGTAATCGCAAGAACAGCGCAGCAGATCTTATGACAAAATAATAGAAATAAAATAATTAAACTCAGATATTGGACATATATAAGTCATAAATTTAATTCATGATGGAAAACATGGAATCTTTTAAACCTCCAACTGAATCAATAAGATATTGTGGTGAAGCTTTACGCTAGGCTCCGTGATAAGTGGCTAAAAACGTAATTTAATTTAATTTATAGATATTTATCCCTACAACACACTATAATTGCAAAGAATGTTAAGATACTCAAAATCTCCAGCCTCATGACACTTTATATAATTAAATTCATTTATTCAATGTACAAAGCAATTGCGTTATACTAGAATAAATCTTAGATGCGCGTGGGATGATGCAGTACAAATATGTGTGTTATACGTAATTTTTATGAAGCACTGATACAGTTTACTTATTTTTTAAATGCACACTCACAGTGTCTTTTTTTTTTTTCCTGCGCGAAAGCTAGCTTCATTATTGTCCAACTCCAGTAGCAATTGTTCTGAAAATTAAAATTATCTTTAGCCATCGCAAGAGAAACGAACTAAGGTAATGGACATTATATATATATATATATATATATATATGTGTGTGTGTGTGTGTGTGTGTGTGTGTGTGTGTGTGTGTGTGTGTGGAATTGGTGAAAGACCAGGAATTCTGTATCTTATAAAGGTAGAGTAAATATAACACTTTCTTGAATTACGTTAGCCCTTAAGACTATGGTCTGTTATTCATTAAAATATTACAAAAACATAAAATTACATTTTTTGTAGGTATCGTAATTTGTTTTGGTAGCTTTTGAACAAGTCACAATAATTTCAAAGACCACTAAAATAGGCTTATTGAAGGGGGTTCAGAAATTAATATTCTTTTGTACCTAGTTCATTAAAGACGTTACAACTCCTAAACAACGACAATGCAGCATAATAAATTTGTAAATAATACAAATTTAAGAAAGATGATGAAGTTCTATATTAATAAATTATTCCCGTAGTTCTGTACAAGTTTTCAGTCCTCAATTATTTCAGTTTCCACCCACGTTGTGGATATTAAGCATGCCTTATAGTTTGCGTCAAATAATTGCTAATGCACCGCATTAGTATGTGCTAAACTAGGGAACATGCACTATATATATAATATAATAATAGACTCCTTTTTTTGGAGATAAACATTTTCAATATCATTACCTAATTTGTCTATTTCCGAATCAACTCAACGTGGAATCCATTCGATCTTCTTTCAGTGGTCTTGACACTTGAAAATTAGGTGAAGAAAACTGAGACATGACATTAGTACAGTACTAGACTACTAGTTAATTGTTCTTTCAACATATATGCCTTTAAATTGAAACATTTGTGCCCTTTAATTCAAATAATGTGGAGGAGGAGAATAATTTCTTAAGTTGTTTAAATGTTTTTTTTTTGGTTCAAACAACTTATTCTTATATTAATTAACGATTACATGCTTTAGGATCAAGAGTGTTAAATATTTGACATATTTTCGGTGGCGGGTTTGATCTTGCAATTGGGTGCACCAAAATGAAAGATATTTCTCATCTAATTCAAATTTTATGAGGTCTCTCTATATTATTAAATGCATTAAAGTGTCAAGAGTAAAGGTACCTCAGTTGCTTCCTCGTGACAAAAGATTGACCAGAACATTTTCTCATTACACCAAAAATAAAAAGACGAGATTCTAATTTCAACTCCAATAATTCAGACATAATACATCACATATCTTTATACTATTGCAAGAGAATAATTATGTTCCGGTTAGTATAGATCACTCAGACCGCATTTTCCAAATTTGGACTGGCAGCGCTATGCTTATTCCCAGATTATCATCTGCTTGAGATATGTATTATGCTCATGTCGAATAAAATATGCACTACTATATATGGTCCTGTTGAAAAGAAAGTGAAATTTTGTTAGTGGTATTAAAGACATATGTCGCTAGTGGAATATACCCCTCAGGTGGGATGATAAGATATAGAAGAATAATTAATATAAGGGCACAGCTGAATGAAAACTTTAAAATATTTTTTTCAAAAAGTATGGAAAGTGTTCAAGAAAAAAACAATTTAATATGCCGTTCACTCAAAAGCTCATCAATAGTATAAATGTGGACTTCTAGTACACTTGAATAGTGAATAGAGCACCCTCTACACTTTGTATCATCGATATATATTTCATATCAACTTGACAATTGATATTGAAACTTATTCCTTTTTGCACTAAGTTGCAACAGAATTCATTCTTCTCGTAGTGGCATAGACATCTTGAAAAAGACTTGCAATCGATCAGGTGACACCTCGCTTTAACAAATATCACTTCATTTATTTTTGTTGTATAAACCAAAATTTTTTGTGCTTAATTACACTCTACCTCAAAAAACAAAAATTTCAAGATGAAGGTATGGGGAATTATCAACTGCGGCAAGGGCATGGAGAAACATGGACCTTTGATAGCCATGATCATTGCACAGTTCACTTATGCTGGAATGTCTCTATTGTCCAAAGCAGCAATTTCTTCAGGAATGAAAGCTTCGGTTTTTGTCGCTTATCGACAAGCAATTGCAGCACTTGTCTTGGCTCCTTTTGCTTTCTTTGTTGACAGGTTATTTTATTATAAAAAATAATACTCATAAGTACATTTTGATTGATTCGTTAAATAGTTTGTATTTTTTACTATATATTATTTTATTTTTAGAGAAAAATTAGAAAACGATGAAACTAATGCATAGAAATATTTGTGATTCAATCTACAGGAAGAATTCTCCTCCTCTTACGTTCTATATGCTCGGCAAGATTTTCATTATTTGCACGTTTGGGTATGTTATAAATTTGTTACTTTAATTTTGGCAAGTTCAATTTTGCTCTCTAGTTTAATTTGATCAAATCTCCTTCTTTGTCACAAATATTCTGTATCAAAACACTGTACAAAATTGTAAATCTAGCCCCGGTGGTACATACCATTTTATGACAAAAAGAAATGTGTTCAAGTTGATCAAATCTCTTTCTTGAGGAAAGTTTATTTGATTATGTATTAAACCCTTTTAGTCATATCTTTTTGTTACATATGAAGCCTAATGGGTTGGTTTCGTCCATGTTATTTGTAGGATGACATTATCATTAAATCTAAATTATTATGCATTGAATTTCGTGTCCGCGACATTTGCAACGGCCATAACCAACACCATTCCCGCTTTGGTCTTCATCATCGCCGTTAGTTTAAGGTACATATATATATATATAATGCTATAAGTTTATTATTTTGTACAAATTCTTCTTGATCTCGTATAACAATTCAACACAAATTTGTTCATTTACTGGAGTAGTTAAGCACATGATATTTATCACATTGATTTCTCTATTGTTGCAGGATCGAAAGCTTGGCGATAACTCAACGATATGGAAAGGCTAAGGTTTTGGGCACGATACTCGGTCTCTCAGGGGCTATGGTCTTTACTTTCTTTAAAGGTGCTATTTTATATTCAGGTTCTAAGAATGAAGCACACAATTCTTCTGAAAAAAGTTACACTAAAGAGGAATGGATAAAAGGTTCGATACTCTTGCTTGCTTCCAACTTGAGTTGGTCCTTGTGGCTCGTTATGCAGGTTTAATATCCTTTTCTTTTCTTTGTCTCTTTTAAATAAAAAAACTTCAAACTCATAAACTTTGGCCCCTTTTTAAGTTGTCTCTTGATTTTTCAAAGTGATCATAATTATATTCCACAATCTTTTTTAACGCAATATTCAACTATACTTCTGTGTGACCCTCACGAGCATCATTAAGGTTAAAGTAGTAGCCATTTTATAGTTTGCTCGAGTCCCATTGTCGGTTAAAATCCTCGCTCCTCTTTGATTTTCATCTATGCCCTATATATTTTGTAATTTCAATTCCTAACTTGAGTTCCAATTGCAAATTGTGTCGTAATTGTAAATTGTGCCTTTAATTTGTAACATTTTGCAACATTGAGGGCATGAGGAATTCACCGAGTCTCTTCATTTGAAGACGTTAAGGAGTAAGACGTTCACTTTGAAAAATGAGGAACTAATTCAAAAAACGAGCCAAAAGTAAATGTGTTTAAAGTCTTTATACCCCATGCCATCCTTTTTTCACCTTGACTAGAGCTATGTTCTACATTAAATTCCATTATACTACTACTTTTGCACTAAAATGTAAGTTGTTCTTGATTCTTGTGCATGATTATGTATTTTCTTAGGCTCCAATCCTGAAACAATATCCTGCGAAACTTAGGCTCACAACTATACAGTGCATCTTCAGCTGCCTCGTGACAACAATATATGGTGCAGCCGTGGAGAGGAATATATCATCATGGAAATTGGGATGGAACGTCCATCTGATATCCGTCGTCTATTCCGTATGTTTACTTATCATTTATTCACATACGTGGTATATTATTAGAAGAATAAGGTTAATTACATCTCCACCCCTTAAAATTTGACTAAATTATAAAATCTCATCTAACGCTCAAATAATTACAGAGACACCCTTAAAATTTATAATACATGAAAAAAATATGGGCACGGTCTATGTGCAATGCTTTTTTAAAAACTTCAGGAGTGTCTTAATTATTTTAACTTAAAGTTAGCTTAATTTATAAGTTTATAGCCCGTTCCTAGTTGAATATCTATTGAAAATGAATTGCATGCAGGGAGTTGTTGTGACGGGCATAACTTATTCTTTGCAAGTTTGGGTGGTCCAAAAGAGAGGGCCAGTATACACGGCAATATTTAGCCCATTAGCACTTGTAGTAACCGCAGTTTTGTCAGCTCTTCTCCTTCATGAAACTCTCCACTGGGGAAGGTCAGTATTATGAATATTTTAAATAACTTATGTCATAATTATTTTGTATAATTACACGTGACACAAATCTGATAATAGCTTTTGAGGGGTTATTTTATTTTTGTTCCTCCAGTATGGCCTTATTTTACTTTGGTCCTTTAAAGTGCCACTGCCCATTTTTGATCTTCCAGTGTAGAAAATTTATAATTCAGTTATCCATCGGAATTGACTCATTTTGCCAATTCCTCTCAACGTACCTTTCATAAGCTACAATTACTAGAGTTTGTGAATTGTAATTTAGAAAGGTGTGTAGAGTATTATATGTCCCAATATTCAGAAAAATTGAGTTGATTTTGGTGTGAAGGACTAAAATTGTAAACCTTTCACATAAAGGACCAAAATGGAATGAGTCCATGATAGAGTAACAAAAAATGAAATAAAACCCGAATTCGAGTTGGGCTTTTCTCTGGACTAACTGATTGTGCTCTATTTGGTGCAGTGTCCTAGGAGCTGTATTGCTAGTGTTCGGGCTTTATAGCTTCTTGTGGGGCAAAAAACAAGAAGTCCAAAATGCCAATAAACAAATCATAGTTTCATCAAAACCCGAAGCCCAATTAGAATCCATCATCACGTCCAAGTCAACCACTAATGAGGTTAAATAGACTTCGCAGATTTGATCATTCACAGGTCAAAATCCAAGGGGCACAATTTTTGTTTTAGCTAATCAAATAACTGTAACTTGTTCCTATCCAAAAAAAAAAAAAAAAGGAAAAGAATTATTATCACCAAATGTGACAACTTTCTCTGTCATTTACTGGACAAAACCGCAAGCTTTGCAATTTTTTGGATATGTACTGTTAACTTCCTGTGTTTTGTTTCTTAGAAATATTTGACTTAGTTCATCTCAAAATAATTCTGCAAGACAAAAACAAAACATTCCAAGTTGCGCAAGAAGTCACTGAGACAATATTCTTCCACGCATATACAAAAGGCTTAAACAACAAATTCGTCCTAGAACATAATATAGACATCTTTAGAATGTAGAGTGCTTATGAATTACACTTTGAAAGACAACTTAAATACTCTTTTTTTGAGCTTAAGAAACTGTCAGAAAATAATAAAAAAATATTTGCACAAAAAAATATTTAAAATAGTTGTTATACATGAAATAATTAATTAATTCAAAACTAATAATAACATTTAAAAACTAATAGCTAAAAGTCCGAAAGATGGATTGGCTTAATGAACCTTGGAATTCGCATGACTGTCAACTATGAAGCAGAGTAATGAAGTGATTTTTTTTCTAAACAAATGAAAGAAAAGCCCTTACTATATCGTCTTCCATCAAAAAAACAATAGAAAGGGGAGGGGAATGAAACATATAACTTTCCCATCCTCACAACTTGGAAGTTTAACCACTGCATCTGCCAACCGATTCCCCGATCTTGAAATCCATCGAAATTTGTACCCAAAGTTTGCGGAGCAACAAACGACAATCTTCAATTTTCTTCATAAGCGGGTGTCCTATATTTTTATCATTAGAGATCAACGAGAAAGCCTCCATCTCAGCCTCCAACATAGACGCTTGCGGAAGTGCTCTCACAAAACCCCACACCCAAGCTCCATTTTCATCACGTAAAACACCCCCTGCTGCTCCATTGTTACAATCTGTAAGCACCCTACCATCAACATTTAATTTTATCCATTGATCACTCGGCTTGATCCACGCCACCTCTATCTTTCCAACTTCTCCTTTGATACATGTGCATAAGTTCCTCGACTAGAGATTTAATTTGAAATAGTGACGCACTAGTTTTCTCCTCTTTGCCGTTAAAAATTCGAACATTCCTTGCTTTCCATATGACCCAAATACATGAGACAAAAACAATTGGCCACGGAAGAGAAGGAAAATAATCACAAGTAGCAGCCATATTCACCAGAATTTTATAAAGCCAAGATTCCTCTCGTGTGCAAACAAAGGCGTATTGATCCGGCTCAAGAATCTTCTTCCATACTTTCTTTGCTCCCTGAAAATCTCTAAGAATATGAATAACAGACTCTTCAACATTGGGCAAACATCACACATCGAATCTTCTGTCATCTTACGAATTTTCCTCAACTTATTTGTCGCCAATCTATTTCGGGCCGAAAGCCACATAATGAACTTAATTTTTTCATTGCATGGAATTGTCCAAACCCAATCAATGCGCTTGTCGAGCCTCAGAGTCTCCAAATACACACGATGGAGAGGTTTATAAGCGCTTTGGAAGGAAAAATTCCATTTGCGGCTTCACTCCAAATCCTCATATCCTCAAAATCCCTTAAAGACATGCAAAAGCTAAGAATTTTATTGCGCCATTCGGACGGGATTATAGTTGTAATGCTTGACATTTTCCAACACCCCTCTTCATCAATAATATCCGCCAAGAGCAGTCCTCTTTCGGCAGGAGCAATATTCGAAACAACTTCACCAAGAATCGCACTCCGAGCGAATTATCAAACGAAAATGAAATACTCTTACCATTACCAATGTTCCACCTCAGAAACGGCAAAATCAGTGCCATGCAGCGTACTACACCCTTCCATGTTGAACTATCAGTAGGCTTCACGATGTAGTTACTAAGCCGAGTCTTTTTGAGATATTTTGCCTCAGTTAAATCCGAACAAACACACTTCTGCTCTTGAAAGATTTTCCAGCACAATTTAGACAACAACGCCTCATTATTCAATCTCGCCGTGCATAATCCGATTCCATTCTCCTTCTTGCTTCGCGTCACTTTGTTCCAACCCACCAAATGAACTTTGCGAACCTCTGGATTATTGGACCAAAGAAAGTCTCGATTTAATTTATCAAGGCGGTCACAAACCTTTTCGGTAACCAAGTACATTGCATAAGATGAATCGGAATTGCTGTGGAAACTGATGGAATAAGCATCGTCTTCCAGCTAACGAAAGAGTAAGGCTTTTCCAACTCGGAAACCGGGCCATGAGTTTGTCAAAAATATCATTGAAATCAGCCTCGTTCACTAGTCCATGCCATAACCTCACCCCCAAATATTTCCCCAAATTATAAGTCTGTGCAAAATCGAGCATTGCACACAAACGCCTTTTGAAACTCGCACCTCCTCTATGAGAAAAAGAGATCTTTGATTTCGCCGAGTTCAATTTGAGACCCGATGAACCACAAAATCTATCAAGAATATCCTTCATGCTCTTTTTTGTTTTCAAAGTGGCCCATAAGAATTAAATCATCCGCACAGAATAAATGTGAAAGTTTCGGACATCCTTTACATGGGATCAATGGCTGCCGATCTCCGCGATCAATTTCCTCATGAATCATGTACGAGAGTCGTTCAACACACAAAACAAAAAGGAAAAGTGAAAGCAGATAACCCTGACGAAGACCGCACCCATGTTTAAATTCTTCAAGTGGTTCGCCATCCAAAGTATTATTGTGGAAGCATTGTGGACACAAAACATAATTAACTTAATCACATTTTCTGGAAATCGAAATGCAATAAGAGTTTCCTCCAGAAACTTTCAACTGATTTTATCGTAAGCCTTTTCGAGATCCAACTTAAGAATCTTACACCCGAATTTATTTTTCGGTTTAGCTCGCGGAATTGAGAAATAAATTCAGGATTATTCACCTCCGCGATTAAACAAAGGTGAGCTGCACATACCTTCGGATCAAAAGCTCCCCTTCGCCATGCGTCTTTAACAAATCGTAGAAGTGATTCGGTTATTTAACTCCTGAATTTATGGTAAACCAATGCTTGAATACCGTCCAGCCCTGGCGCTTTATTAGGGTGTGTACAGCAAACCATGTTCTTTAATTCGACCATCTCAACCCCCTTTCCCAATTCCGTTGCATCCTCAGTGAGAAGGAATCTCTTTAAGTCGGACACTAGCAACTCTGGAGTATTATGATCTACTCCGTTCAATAACCCTTCAAAGAACATGCACGCATGATCTTGCAGGAGCACCTGATCATCTGTCCATTCATCGTCAATTTTCAGCATAAGGATTCGGTTTCTTTTCCGTCTTGTGATAGTTGATCGATAAAAAAATGATGTATTACAATCTGCCGCCTCAAGCCATTTAACACTTGAATTTTGGTGCCAAAACATCTTCTCTTTCTTCAAAATAGAATTATATTCTTCCATCAAATTAATTTCAAGGAACTCCAAAAAATTACTCGGTTTTTCCGCTAGACGCGTTGTGTACCTTCAAGTCTTTTAAGGAGAATCTTTTTCTGCCAAAAAATATTGCCAAAGGAACTTTTATTCCACATGATCATAATATCAGGTACTTGATCAATTGTCGTGAGGAGTTTGCCTTTCTCTTTCCATAATTGTTGCAACATAGCTTCACACCTCTCATGCTTCAACCACATAGCCTCGAAATGAAACGGTTGATTCACCCTAGACGGATTCCAAAATTACTGCAGGACTTGCACCTGAAGGATTCCCTCCTCCATCTCCACAATCAAGTTTTCCACCGGATCCATTGCTTCGCTCTAAACTAGCACCAACAAGTTTAACGAGAGCTGAAGTTTCTGTAATACCTTCAGCAGCAGCCGGATTTCCTAAAATAGAAAAAGAGTTCAAGTTTGCCGCCAGATTTTGGGTCACAACAAATTTTCTCAAAATCTTAATACCTCCTTTTTATTTTTCGGGGTCCGTAGATTTTGCACAAGTAATTGACGCAGGCAAAATTCTTCTACTTGACGAACTTTCTGGGATATCAAGATTTTTCCCAAGCTGGAACTCGCTAGATATAGGAATACTTTGACTTTGAATGGGTCTCGATTTCCTATTGTCAATAGAATTCCTCTTGTCAACAAATTCTTTCATTTTTCCCATCGAATTCACCTTTCTCTCTCTCTCTCATATTTTTGGTAATATTCCTTCTGCAAGGAACTTCCATCCATTCGTCAAATTCTTGCTTCTTTGCTTTTTCCATAAGCCATAGAGTCGGTTCCGACGTATAATTTTCCGACGGTATCACCTTAGCCATATTCTGCTCATTCAAACTCTTATCGTCTTTCGTTTTAGTTTGGCTACAAAAATTCTCCGAATGTCCGACCCTCTCACACGTATAGCACAAAGAAGGAAGATTTTCATACACAATTTGATACAATCGCCCTCTAATTCTAATTCCTCTCTCAAGTGGTTTGTTGAGAAATACTTGAACACAGAAACGCGCGAACTTACCTCGTGAGGCTATGAAAGTATTGCCACCAATTTTTATCGGATCTCATATGCAACTTGCCACTGTCTGAATCAATGATTGGCGAAACAATTCAACCGGCAGCTTCAATACTCGCCCCTATGTTATGATATGTTCGATCTTATCATTATCCGCCCGAAGATCCGGTGTCCATTTACGAATGGATAAAAAGTTTCCTGCTATCTGCCACAGACCCTGCGTTATAATCAATTCACGGTGCATGTCGTTAATCCCTTTCAGACAATAACAACCATATCCCAAATCGACAAACTCGCAACCAACTGTCATTGTTGTCCCAAAAGGCAAACACATCAGCACTTTGCTGAAAATCGACGAACACTTAGTCGCCAAATTGTCATCTCCACTCACAATCCCGAAACAGAAAAGAGCCAATAAGATTAATTCACACATTTTGTTTACCACTTTCAAAATTACAGAAATAGAGGTGACTAGTGTCTTTTTCTCTCTTTAGTTTATCAACTTAGCTATGGGTAATTTAGAAAATTAGTTGGGAACATCGTCCTTTAACGAATTCTAGTCCATATATAATTTGAAACATCCCACAAGAATTCCTTTTTTCTTTTTTTTTCTTTTAAAAACAAAAGAAAGAAAGACTATACCCGTGTTAGACACATTAAATGTTATCGTACAATTAGAGGTCATGAATATACTCATTGTTAGCTGTAAAATATTAATGTATGTCATGTCATAATATCATGATGTCATTACATTAAAGAACGAATCGATTTTGAGGAAATAATGTCGCATTCACAATTCAAAATAACAAAAGGTGAAGGGGACAAAAGATAGAAAATAGGACTAGAATTGGAAAAAATGACAAGAGGATTCCTTTGCAGGTCAAGGAATAAGTTTTTCCTCCTAACAATAAAGTTTCTTTACCTTTTTCTTGTAATGTTTCTTTAATTACTTGCGCCTACTTCTGGCTACTTCAGATGACAGTTTTATAAAACCAATAAATAGTAATAGTAGTTATGTAAATAATTAATTTAGTTTAGTCAGTACATACTGCGTACATACTTTATACATACTGCATACGACGTACATACTTCGTACATACTTAGAGTTAAGTTATAGGGTAAGTAGGTTATCTTATAAGGACTCTTGTATATATATATTGGTTTTGATTAATAAGAATCCTACAGGAATATTGCAAAACAAGGAATATTGTAAGACAGCTGATTTTGTTTTCATGTACGGCTGTGGCAAGAGTTTTTAGCCTTTAATTTGAATCAGTTGTAAGTATATTCTTAATTTCATGTTAGGAAATAGAAAGAAGGAAAAAGATAATGCTTTTTGGGACCCGCGGTAGTCGGTGGTGCATAATTGCATTATTATCTTCTTAAACTGAAATATATACACCTTTTTTTTGGCAAAAAACTGAAATACACTTGAAAGATAAAATAAACAAAATCAAATGAGAGAATGAGTGAATGACAGTAATATTATTCAGTATACTTTACAAAAACGGATTATGTTCACGAAAATCAATATTGCATCTCTACGATATCCCTTCCTTAATTGTTTTAAATCTAAACTATGAGTAGTTGAGATAGGCATTTATATTATATCATATTGAGCATACACACGTAAACATTTTTATCAAAAAAGAAAAAAAAGCATAACTGTGAGTCATGTACAGAGGGCCACGTTTTTATTTCTTTTTGAAGAATAGAGGACGACATTGATAGTAATTAACTTCCCGAAAATAATGCATTAATTCATTGGTTGAGTTTCACTAAAGAAGAAATTTCAGTGATTTATGGAACCTTGGCAGCATTGGACGAATAGACAAAGGACAATTCATTAATAAAAAATTAAAAAAAAAAAGAAAGAAGACAAAGGACAATTCTAGAACATGTATAAAAATACACATATGCATCTTTCTTCCTTTTGATAGTTGATAGACATATGCATCTATGAATATATAATATATCAAACTTCTGAATTTGCAAATGGTTATTCCTCAATCAACCATTTAAAATGTTAGAGACTTCTACATGCTACAACTTAAAAGTTAATAGAAGCTCTTCACTAATGTTAATCAAATCTTAGAGAGAAGTGTAAATCGTAAAAAATTGCAGGCGTAAGGTTCTCAAGGTCAAATCGTTAAAAATATAGACGTAAGTTCCTAATATCAACATAAAACTACAATAAACTTTTAATTTTGTTCGATCTTATTCTAATATAAATCTGACTTTAATTTTAGTTTTAGCTATATATGTGCAAGGGCCTTGAATATGACTATTTTTTGGTTGGGGTGAGTGAGCAGATGCGGTGGATCTGGATCAACTCATTTTTGTGGATATCAGTGAACTTATTTTCTTAAATTCTTTTTAGTTTTAGAATCTTTAGAAATATTGGTAAGAAATTATATGTGGTGCTTTTGCTTCATTAGAACAAATTATAGTAATTATATAAATAATTAGTTTAGTTTAGTCCGTACATACTGTGTACATACTTCATGCATACTGTGTACATACTTAGAGTTAGAATTCTAGTGTAACTAGGTTACCTTATAAATACTCTTGTATATATATATATATTGGTTTTGACCAATAAGAATCCTACGGAAAATTATTTACTTTCATGGTACCAGAGCCTTTTTCTCTTCTAACCCTAATTCTTCCTCTCAACTCTCTTCTTCACGCGAGCCGTCGACCATGTCTAACCCGCAGAAATTTGCTCCTGCCCTCACCGTTACAAACGTGTGGAATTTTATTCCAATCACGTTAGACATGGAATCCGGTCAGTATAATTCTTGGTATGAACTTTTCAAGATCCATGCCCGCACATATCAAGTTCTTGATCATATTATCCTTCTCTCGGATTCTGCTCGCTCCACCACCTCCGACGCCGAGTTTTAGGATCGCTTAGACGTCATTGTTCTTCAGTGGATTTATGGCACCATATCTAACGATCTCCTCCACACTATCATTGAACCCGACTCCACCGCTAGGTAAGCTTGGAATCGCCTTGCGGATTTATTTCAAGATAATAAAAACTCACGGGCCGTTCACTTGGAAAATCAATTCTCCTCCACCATTCTGGATGATTTTTAGAACGTGGGTGTTTATTGTCAGAAACTGAAGATGATTGCAGATCAACTCGCCAACGTTGGTGCCCAGGTCTCAAACCAACGTTTGGTTCTTCAGCTTGTGGCGGGTCTCAATGACACGTATAGTGGCGTCGCCACTCTTATCCAGCAAAGTGATCCGCTTCCCCTCTTTTCAAAAGCCCGCTCAATGCTTACCTGAGAGGAAACAAGTTTTGTTAAGCGAGTGGCGAGCCAGACGGACTCGGCATTAGTCACCAATGCCTTTCTTCTCTTTTGTTTAGTTTGGGATCGACCTCTGTTGCCTCTGACTCCATTCTGAAAAATTCCAATTCCAATCGCAACTCCAAAAATCGGGGATGAGGTCGCGGGTCAGGAAATCATGGTCGTGGTGGTGGTCGCAACTCAAGGTCGGGGTTCTCAACCGCCAAATCCTTAGTCACAGATTCCAAGTGATGTGATGTCCTGTCTGTTTTTATTTGGCTTGAGTTAATGTATTGGTTTTTGATATGTTACCTAGGATAGTAAATCTTTATAATTTAGTTACGTATTTGATATGAACAGATGCAGAAGTGTGAAGCTTGTTAGAGATGTGGTTTGCTCAGACCTTCAGATTGATCCTCAAAGGTAATACAGAGTACCAATTAGCACCTATTTTGTCGTGTTTCGCATAATTGCTAATGCATAAGTGAACCAGAAAGTTGAATAAAAACGCAACTGTTCTAAACAACTTCACCTAACTAATTCTTCATATTATAATATTTATTATTGAAGTTTTTGTCCACAGATGGAATTCTTAACTCAAATGATAGAAGTTAATCATCAGTATAGAGAATTCTTTTGGCTACTCATGAAGGAGTCCATCTGGGCGCAGTCTCATCATAATGTGATTGGCCAAGATCTTTCTTAGTTTGGCTCATCCTTGTAAGACCTCAAATCAAGTTAAAGTTTTATCGGGTAGAAACATCGATAGGGCTCATTGTTTATTTAAAGTAGTCGAAATAACATTTTTCAGATCTCGGGACTCTTATTACTTATCGTATTATTGTCCATTCAAGTTTGTTGATGTATTGAACGAGCTTCTAATAATCTTTCGTTAATAGCTTCCATTGTTCTTTCCTGTGATACTTACTGCTTGAAACTTATAATCATCAGTCAAATAAAGAAACCGCAGAAAATTATTTAGGGATTGTTCAAGCTTGGCTCAATTCTTCAACCTTCTTAAAGGTTATTCAAACCTATTATGCTGTCTTTGTTATCAATCTTCGGTCATTTTTTATTTGGCACTTAGGTTAAGCGTGCAACGAACTTTAGAAACTAATTAACCGTTTAATTAGTTTCTTAAGCTTCTCCCATTTCTTTCTCAATGCTTCTAGTCCCTTTTTCACATTCCATAAACAATGTACAGTTTCCAAAATTATTTCCTTTTCAGAAGTATCGCATCCCTTCAAGTCATAGCGAGGATTCGTTAGTCCATCCACTACTTTTAGGGAAAATGTGCAAATATGTTCAAATTTTCAGTTTTGGACTCTCATCTAACGCTTGGTACCAACCATTTAAATATGAGTATGTAGCTTAGCAACGCTAAGCTTATCTATTTGATTAGATAAATGGACAAGCTTTTTTTGTGTGCTTCTGTAGAATGACTTCGTCTCTATCGGATCCCCCTTAACTATCATGCATATATCTTGATTTGAAATTTTGTTTCTTTTTCTACAATAAACCATTCTTATGCTCCAAAGTATCGCGATGTCCTCAATTTGTTTTCGACAAAACGTACTATGTTAATTTGCTAACCTCCAAGAGAGGGTTCTTATTTCGGCTTTCCATGAGCTTCTATTTGATACCAAAGGAAAAACTATAGTACACTCCCCAAACATCTCAACCTTCTACTTTCAACCTATACTTTCCGAGATCTCATTTTCAAAACAAAATTAAAGAACACAATTTAACGTTTCTACAACCCTCGGCCAATTTTCTAATTGTGAATCTAGTTCTGGAAAAAAGTTGTATGTGTTGTTGTGTTCTTAGTTTTAAGCTAATGGTCTGAGGATTTATAAGTTATTTATGAATAATGTCAGTGATGGGTATTGCGCATAATCCTGTTACATTCTCTAGGATAAAATATGGGAACGTCTTATGTGCCTCATGAGACACTACATCTCTCCCTCACATGTACGTGGGCCCATGCATGCGGGGCCTACATGCACGTGAGGTGGAGCTGTGGTGCGTGAGGCACCACTGATAAAAATATTGGAGTTGTGGATGTCAGTCTTAAGGTTCATTTATACGTAAAAGTTATCTTAGAAGTCCATTCAAAAACTATTGACTCCTAAAACTGCATTTTTTGCAAAGTAGTTTTATCTTAGAAACCCATGTAAAGGCTCTCAAATTCATTATGCAATCCGGTTTGTCATGTTATAAAAAATATACTAACTATACTTTTGTGTTCTTATAAATCATTTAAAAATATGATTTTAACATCAATAGGCGACGTTATTCATAAATAAGGCATCAGTTATTATACAATTAGTCTATTTTCTTTCAACAGATATCCCTTCCAAGATTTAAAACGACTTGACCTTCTATTTTTCAGCTCTGGAAATCCATTTATTTGTGCGTGTCCATTTTGTTCTTCTATCATAATCGCTCATTAAAATGATTGGGCGGACCAGTTTTTCTATTGAAAGAAAGTATCCATACTACGCTCATATGAACTATACATCTTCAGGGCTGTAGAGGGGCAAGTTTTATGTCTGAAAGTGATATGTATCTGCTGCTAGTCAGAAAATATGACGGCAGTGATACAATAATCCATTTCTAAAAGTCTTCTCACAAAATGTTTGTGCTTAATTTAGCAGATCATATCAAAAGTACGTACTTGGTGGCCTGACGTGCAGAAAGTCTTGAGAGTCAACACATGTACTTCACGATCAAGTGCTATTCAACATCTTGAAGCTATGCTTAATTCCTATTCTCAGAAGTCGTATGGGAGCACTGCTCTTCTTGATATCTCCTTTATTTTCTCGAGATAACCTCAGCTGAAGTATCAAAGTCTCAGGCTGCTCAATACGCGCCACGTGCTGTTTGCAAAATTGCAATGGCGACTGGGATTTTGTTAGAAAATAGATGCTTGGTATTAGTGTTTTAGAATTTGTAGGCAAAGTTTGGTATTCGTAGAAAATGGTGTTTATGGAATGGAGTACTTATCTTCAACTTAAATGGATTGTATTTCGCAAATGTTTTGCTTGTTTATAAACTTCACTCTTAATGGTATTAGGTGAGGATGGATAATTAGATCCTCCTCCATACTACTAATCTAGACTAATCTTAATTACAAAATTTTTTACAAGAATATTCTAGACTTATTCCAAAAATATTCTTTAACTTAGAGATTTAAAGAATAATGAAACATTTCTTGTTTATTGCATTATGAAAAAAATCTTGTTTTAGAAATGATTAATGATAGATTCATATGTTATAGGAGCGTATCTTTTACACCACAATGATATGATATATCATCGATTATGTTGGGGAATAATTACTTCTACACATCTTAGGATTTAGTTTTTTTTTTTTTTTTTTTTTTTTTTTTGGAACAGGCTCAGGATTTAGTTTAATAGAGAAATACCGTATAGATTGACTAACCATAAAAACATCCCCTTAAAGTTTAAAAAATACGTTAACAATAGGGCGTATGTGGTGTTTTTTCAACTTTTAAGGGCCGTTGGTTGATGTCGTTAATATATATAAGTTAGAGCTAAGTGCATACGAATTCTTGTTTTATGTATATTGAATATATTACTCTTTGCATGAAAACAAATATCAAATGTTATTTGCATGAAAAAAAAAATCAATTTTACATAGTCATAAGTGCAGCGCATTTACGGTTTTTTTCAACTTTGGTCCCTTAATGAGTACTGATTTCATATTTGGTCCCCTATTGAATTTTTCTGCAACTTTGGTCCTCTAATTTGCCTCACAAATCATACTTGATCCCTTTTTCCACCGAAATCATTCTTTTTGACAAAACAAATCACGTGTTGTACACTTTGTCACATGAGGGATGTTTTCATGTGGGAAAGAAGTCGCGATTCTGAAATCGCACCCCACTTTTGTTGTTTTTAGGAAACACTTTTTCTATTAGGGGACTAAAGTTGCAAAAAAATTTAATAGATGACCAAAGATGGAATCAGTACTCATTAAGGAACCAAAGTTGAAAAAAACTCCGCATTTACTTATTAAAAGTTATAGTTTTCAGCATATATATAGACTGCATATGAGGTAAATTTTCTTCATAAAAGAATTAATTTATCTTTTTTCTTTATAAGAAGAAAATTAAGCGCACAAATCATATTATCTGCGCTTTTATCCTTAATATACTTTTATTCCAGCTAGTTATGGTTGAACGTCTCATGCGTCACTATTGATCAAATTGACAAGTTATGCAGTGGAATACAGCTTTCTTGGCGGTGAAAGTGAAACTGAACTTTTAAGGATATCTGAGGCGACATCTAGCTATGAATTTCATAAAACCACGCCAAGATGAAATATTACTAAAATATAATTAGGTCACATATAAGAAACTGACAGCAAAACTTTTGGGATTAATAATCAATAATATAATCATTGAGGTTGGAGGTGGACATATTATTTTCTTGTGAAATCCTTTGTTGTCTGTTGTTAATTAATCATAAGGTCCTTTTATCTTTATATTCTAGTGAAGTTTTCCGTCCATGTATTTTTTACATTTTGCTGCTTTTGATTTCTCCGTCATCATCAGACCCCTAAATTTATGAGGGGTCGTTAATCATAAATTAGTGTAACCTATGTTATTAGTTAAATTAATCATTTATTTAACACATAACTTAATCTTTTTTTTTTTGTTAGCAACACATAACTTAATCTTGTGAATACTTTTTGTAAGACTGTCTTTTGTCAATCTACTATATAAAATAAATTAATAAATATATTCATCTTTAAACATAAAAAGACAACACTTTGCCCCTAGAAAACAATGACTTTGAGAACGTTGCCTCATAAAGAGTATGTAATAACAAGATGCCTGCGAAACTTGTGAAGGAATTCATTTGTAGGTTGGGGTGTTCGAGACCCGCACAATCCGTCCGACCCGCAAAATTCCAACCCGCCGAACCCCCAATTCATATGATTTAGTTTTTAACTTAGCCCGTTCGGGTTAACAAATTGGTTCGAGATATTACTATAATATAGTTTATTTATTGTTTGATAGCTGTATTTTTTTACTGTGAATCAATTTAAAGTGTTATTTTATAATTTATGCAGATAAAATTTTCATTTACATTCTTATATTGTGATTTTAATTAAGTTATGTTGCGGTTTAAGTGTTTTTATTAAGTTATTGTATTATTTATATTTTTTAAAACACAAAGTAGATTATGTTTTTATTTTTATACCAAAATATTACTATATTTCTCTCACATTTTAAATCCGCCACCTGCTCAACCCGTCCAACCCGCATGGTTAGTTTTTGTCTTAATCCGGTCAAGTTGACAAATTGGTAACCCGCAAAGTTGAGTATGATCACAGTTTTTACTATAACCCGCCCAAACCCACTCGCAAACACCCCTATTTGCGGGCCAATGAACTACAAAATTTTAACTTCCACATAATGCTTATTTTCAAGTTGCAAGTGTCAAAAGCTAAACATTTTGAGAGGTCAAAATGATCTTACCCCTTACAACAAAAATCTTTAAAACAATCCAATGCACACATTTCCTGTATTACTTCAGTCTATCCATTAAACGCATATTTCTCTATCTCTACCACCTGGCCCTCCAAAATTAAAGCTATACCTATTGGGTTCGCCTTTAAATGAACTATCACGGGCTAAATAACATCGAGAATCAACTGCATAAACAAAATCTTTGTTGACATCAATCGGCTGTTTGGTTTCATCAATGACCACGAGACGACGCATGTAGCATGATTGGTTAGGCGGCCCATCTTTGAGTATTCCACTCCCCATGGCGGGGCTATCTATGGTCCCGTTTGGAGTCCAAACTTTGCCTCCAAAACGTATTCTATCTGCATGGCTTTGCAATCCCGTAAATAGAGAAACAGGCCACAAACCGACCCACACATCATCTTTTAAAAGCCACCATCCATGTGTAGGGTCCTAATACATACGTAATAAATATGTATTATTTGTTGTTCATATAAGTATGAACGATCATAAAGACACTAATGAGGAAATAAGCGTGTTGGGTAACAACCTTGTGTTATCTAAATAGACACATAACCTTATGTAAGAAGAACTTCGTAAATTACACCATGTTTATGTTAGAATAAGCACATCGTCTCATTGTTTATATTTTATACGTTGAGAAGTACTTGGACTTATTTACTCAAAACAAAACAAGTAATATCATACGTACCAGAGTTATATTTAGTCGCACCTCAAATTGTTGTCCTCCGCGAACTGAAATATTTGGAAATACGGAGCCTAGAGGAAATTCAGTAGTGGTCGTGACGAAACCGGCGCAATTCGTATTCAAGCATCCTGTATGCTTATAATTATCTCTCTGTTTTTCAAATACAAATTATATATATTAATGTTAATTTGAATAAGTAATTATTAAAGCATTCTATATTAATCTTCCAAAATGTTATTAGAAGATATAAAACATAGTTTTTGTATACCGTCCATGAAGCATATAACCGCGTGCGACGATCACCACCAAATTTGTTTGGATGCACCTGAAACAAATTTTTATTTACAAGCATTGTTATAGTAAGCCACAAAATATATATTGTTATGTAAAGGTTCATTTTAACCGTAAATACTAAATAGTATATCAAATAATAACGGTACTAGGTATAATGACTTTTAACCGTTCGACCCAGCATAAAATCGAGAGAGAGAGAGAGAGAGAGAGAGAGAGAGAGAGAGAGAGAGAGAGAGAGAGAGAGAGAGAGAGAGAGAGAGAGAGAGACTTAAAACACAATTGTAAAAATATGGAACTATTGTAATTTTAGCTAGTTAGTGATATACAAATTGAAATTATTTGTCTCTCGTAAATGCTGCAAAATAAGTTACGTATAGTATGATTAAATTAACATTGATAAATAACATAAATTAGAACCAAAGATTGGAGGTCTTTTTTCATGAAAGTTGTGTGATCCGATTATATGAATGTGGAAGTCACTAACATGAACGAGACAAAGTGAAATCATTTAAGAGAAATAAAAATATTAGACACATCGAATAGTCGGAGCACGTTTCTAAAGTTAGCGCAAGAAACGTATGCCTTAAGACAACATAAAACAAATTGGAAGTCCTAATTATTTATAGGGGATACAAACGTCAATTCCCTTATACAATGTATACTCCCTCTTGCACTTTGTTTTGTTTTTTGTTTTTTTTCGCGGTTTGCCTCCATGTACTATGGACGAATAGTCACTTTGTCCCATCAGATTTTTGGCAAGAATTTTACCATTTTCCAAAATGTGAATATCAGGGTTCATCACGAGTTAACTTTGAAGTTCAATAAAATGCTCTTTTTTTTCTTACATTTTCTTGATTTTCAAACTCTAGCTTAATTATCAAAATTTAGGAATTGAAAATTTGGAACATAGATATAAAAAAATAAAGTAAAAGAGGGTATTTTATTGAATTCGAGGTTCAATCGTAATGAGCCCCGAAGTTCACGTTTAGAATTCCAGTGAAAATATACTTTCAGACTAATTCTTTTTACCGATCAATAAATGAGGAGGCAGAGTGCTTATTTATCCATAGTAAAAGAGGTAAATTGCGAAGAAAAAAAAAGGCAGCGAAGTGTAACAAACGATATAATATAGGGATTTGATACTTTTATCCCTATTTATAAGTAAAAACATGTTTATTATAACGACAGTACGTAGTTTTGTTGCCCCACATTTGAGTACTACCATTATATAGTGAAATGAATACTATAATATGACATAAAATTTGTTTGTTTTATAAAAAGAAGTGACAATGTCAAAGAATCGATGTGCACACAACTCTAAAGCTTTAGTGGCTATTCAAAATGGTTTTAATACGTACGCATTTATTTTGAAATTCATATTAGATTGAGCATATATATTTCACATATAAACTTATGATACGATTGAGTTCATCCAAAAAGTTGTTTGTATGCACACACAAACAGAGAAACAAAGGTATTAATATTATATTAACCTAAAGTTAAAATGATTAATTACCGTCCATCCCACTTCAATTTGGTTGAAATTTGAGCCTTTACCAGCTTCCAAAGATATAATAGCTGAACTATACTCGTCATCTGTAGGAACTATAGGATTTTGTATATTTATTACAGCTTCAACACCATAATATTTTTTTGCAGGTTCGGCCGTAACAATTCCTGCAAACTACATAAAGCTTGAACTTAGTATATATGTGATTTATCCAATAATTAGCTACAGTGCACGGTGGATCGAACTTATGATAAGATAATATATACAAATTAACAAATATTAAAGGGCATAATTAAGCTTACGTCCACCCCGCCACTAAATTCCTGTGGATTAATTTTCATTTTCTTCTGATCGTTTAATGTTGTTCCCCGAATGGGGACAGCTCCTTGAGTACATCTCTTTTTCGATATCTGCGTAAATATAGTTACATATTCAAACAATAATGAACAATATATTGAAGAATAAGTATAGTACTTTACGAGTATTGACGATTTTGCTAATCGGTGTTTCTCGCATAAAGTATATTAAAAATTATATTTAATAGTTATTTGCTAAGATAAATTGTCTCTCATGCTCTTTTATAAAAATAAATTAGAAGTTCAGAAAGATAAGCATTTTACGAAAACTTCAAATTAAGTCTAAAGGCAACAGTGTAGGATAATTTGGAAAAATAGACCATAAATTCTGTAGTACTCATTTTTATACAAAAAAAAAGTGATTGTATATCATGAACAGATATTTATCTTGCAACGCGAATCGATGGTATCATGCATGTCACCATATAAGCATGATCATTCATAAATAATAATTACCAAAATTATTATTTTTGGGGAGGTAGATGAAGTATGTTAAGAAATGTAATTTTTTAAATTCCAAAATTATTAATTTAAAAACTTGCTTTAAGAAAAATCAAATTTAATGGTTATTTGCTTAGAGAGAATATAAATTGGCTCCTATGCTCTTTTATAGAAATAAATCAGGAGTTCAGAAAGATCAGCCCTTTACGAAAACTTCAAATCAAGTCTAAAGGCAACAACATAAATTCTGCAGTACTCATATTTATACAACAAAATTTACTGTATATTATGAAACCATATTTATCTTGCAACACGAATCGATGATATCATTCATGTCATTATATAAGAATGATCATTAATAAATAAATAATAATTACCTCAACTTCGTGATCATGCGCTAGTGAATTTTGTTTGTGCTCATCAACGCAGTCATACACGTCACCGTACAGAGTCTGAAATTAGGTACAAATAGTTATATTACGTAAAGCAAAATTAATATATACACAAAAAGAGACATATATAAGATTTCATACTTCAACACTTGAAACAAGCTTAGAACCTTTTGGCACAGAACTCGCAAAAGTTGAAACGAGCAAGTTGAAGAAAACAATGGCTAGAATGGAACCCATAAATGCCAAAAATCAATTTGAAGTGCTTATGAATTGACGAGAAAGTGAGCAATGAAATGAGTATATATATAGTACTGAAGGGAAGTTTAAATTAGTTAGTTTTCGTGTATTTTTAGTAAAATATATATATATATATATATATATATATATATATATATATATATATATATATATATATATATATATATATATATAATTAATTAGAGAATATCCTCTTTAGGCCCAATTTACGTTTTTATCGCAAATCAAGGACATTAAAGTAATATATATTTTCTCTTCCTCTCTTTAATTACCAGTGATATGATAGTATCGTCATATAAGGTAAAACTAGTTGTATAGAGAGAGTGAATGGTAAAATGATTGTTTTAGTACCTAATCCGCCGGCACACATGACAAAAATATACGTTTTCTTTCTTTTCCTTTTTTGATATAAATATGAGTAATCATATAGCAAATCTCCTAAACACTGAGCAATCCAATAAAATTTCACTTTTATCTTTCCCAAAATCAGTACAAAGAAAAGGCTAGAGATAATGCCAAAGCAGTTTTTGTTGCTACCAGAGCAATTTTTATTAATAGCCTAAATTGCCCTCCATAGTCAAAGAATATTATTACAATATTAAGTTCTAACAAAATTAAGAAAAAACTTTCGTTTCTCTTTCATATCCTATTCAATAAGTAATATGATTGCATTTATACTTTTTCCTTCCAAAGCTTGAGCATCAATTGATTAATTAGTGAAGACCAACCAAAAAAAAAAAATAAATCATACGTTAATTTATTTCTCTTTTAAAATCTCCTAAATAAATTAGTAAATTATACATTTTTCTTTCATTTTTCACAAGCTTGTGGCTAAATGTGATGCCATTTAGTATCTAGAACTAAAGTACATTTTGACATATGAAAAAAGTTGTCTCTTGTAATATCTTGGAAGATTAAAATGTATATTTCATTTATAAACGAGAAAAATCAAATATTTAATTTTGATTTTTTTTATTGAAACAGTTGGGTTTCTTTTCTGTTGATAAAAGAGATTTAAAATGGAAAAATGATAAAAAGAAATAAATAATTAAATATGAAGATCCATTGAATTTGTACCCTTGCAAATTTATATTTGTTTTTAATGTTTCTCCCCCAAACAGAAGTTGATACTTTTCCCTTTCTTTGACAATTAAAAGTATGCAGGCATCCTTTAGATATTTATTTCAGTGTCACTTTTCTTTGCACTTTGTTTTTAGTTTATAGTTTTTACTGAGTCTAAATAACTTGTAATTTGAAGCTTAAAAACGATTGAGTTCAAATTAAATTTTGATTTGAAGAGCTTGTACATATAAACAAATATTACATTAAGTTAAAAACTAAGTATTTAATTATTAACATAAAACTGACTTGAAATTATCTCTTTTACTTTTATAATTAGTTCCAAGAATCAATTAAGATTTGTATTAATGGTAGAATGCCGATCATTTAGGATAGTTAATTAATTAGCAATGTATTAAGGAAATTTAAATAATTAACTTTTATAGAGTTTGACCAAAGAGGGCAAATTAGAGAAGTTAACAAAATTGCTTTGGCAGCAACACTTCTTGCTCTGGCAATATCGCCACCCCAAAGAAAATGCTATATATTATATAATTTCTTAACTAACTAGGGGCACTCATGGTTCGGTTTTTAAAGAAGTCGCTACTTCGGTTCGCCCAATATTGATATCCAATGACAGAACCAATGAAGTGGTTCTATTTTTTCGGTTTTGATCCATTGGTACGATTTCGGTTTCAGCTTAACCAATTCCTTACTTCAAAAATAAAAATTAATTAATTTGTACAATAAAAAACAACTCATTATAAAATGAACAACTCACTCATCCCAAACAATCTATTTTTGTAACTGACAACCAAGTAAACCTTAGCTCGATCAATCACTAAATAATTCGTTATGACACCCATAAAAATCGAGCTAATGGCAGATTCATACCTTGAATTGTAAGGTTTTTGCGGATTGCACCATAAATTGTAATTGCAAGCGATATACACCATAAACTGTAATTTCTTTTGCAAATTGCACCACAATGTGTATTTGTATGTGTTTTGAGGGTACTTTTGACATTTCATATTTAGCAAATTAAAAAAATGTTCAAATAATTTACTGATAATTCAAAAGAAGAAAAAAAAAAGTTACACAATTCTTGGTCTCTCCGGGGCAATGGTCTTTACTTTCTATAAAGGTGCTATTTTATATTCAGGTTCTAAGAATGAAGCACACAAATCTTCTGAAAAAAGTTACACTAAAGAGGAATGGATAAAGGGTTCGATACTCTTGCTTGCATCCAACTTGAGTTGGTCCTTGTGGCTCGTCATGCAGGTTCAATTTTATTTTTTTTCTTTTCTCTCTTTTCCCTTTTTAATAAAAAACTTCAAACTCATAGCATTTGACGGGAGTTTTGCAATAATGGTCCTCTAAGTTGGCACTTCTACATTTTTGGTCCTCTAAATTTTTTATCTACAGTTTTAGTCCTATAAGTTATAATATGTTTCAAAATTGGTCCTCTGACCAAATTTTTAGCAATTTTGGCCAAAAATTCCAGTTTTTTTCATTTAATTTTATTCGTGAAACACAAGCACAAAGTCACGTTTAGTAGGGGAGAAAAAAGGAATCGAAAAAAAGGATCAGATTTCGTGAGATTGCCAGAATTTCCTACCAAAATTGGCAAAAAATTGGTTAGAGGACCAATTTTAAAACATGTTATAACTTATAGGACTAAAATTGCAGATAAAAAATTTAGAGGACCAAAATTGAAGAAGTGCCAACTTAGAGGACCATTATTGTAAAATTCCCGCATTTGGCCCATTTTAACATTGTTTCTTAATATTTCAAAGTGAGCATTGTATCCTACTACCTTTCTTAATGAGCTTGACCCACACTCCAATCAATTTTAAAGGAAATATTCTACTAGAGATGCTCCCGTGTTGTTCTCATGTGCGTCAATTAAGGTTAAAAATAGTCATTTTAGTACGATCGAGTCCCATTGTCGGTTAAAACTTAAAACCCTCCGTTCTCTTTTATTCTTAGCTTTGCACTAACTTCTTCCAATTTCAATTCCTAATATTGATTTTCAATGTTTTAATTGAGGGCACGATTGATTAGCATATTTTGCAATAATTTTGACTCGATTTAAAAACTGCAGCCGAAACAAATTAGAGCACAATTGAAAATCAAAAAAGAACGAGACTATTTAGCAGAGTCGGGTCAAATTGAACTCAAATGACTGTTTTACCATAATAGTCATATACGAGAATCACACATCATCTTTGATGGAATACTCTCCTTCATGTATTCTGCAAGAAATTGGCCGAGGCGCTTCATTGGAAAATGTTAGGCAGTAAGATGCTTATTTTGAAATGTTAGCATTTAGGAAGTAATATTGGAAGCGGGCCACGAATAAATAGGATTAAAGCCTTTATAACCCCCCCCCCCCCCCCCCCCCCCCCCCTCCTTTTCCACTTTGAGTAGATTTGTTCTACATTATAGTACTACTGCACTAATATAAGTTTACTTGATATTTTTTGTTTTTTTTCTTATATATTTCTTAGGCTCCAATCCTGAAACAATATCCCGCTAAACTTAGGCTCACAACTATACAGTGCTGCTTCAGCTGCCTAGTGACAACAATATATGGTGCAGCCGTAGAGAGGAATATATCAGCATGGAAATTGGGATGGAACATCAATCTGATATCCGTCATCTATTCCGTATGTTTTCTAATCATCTATTCACATACTTCGATATAACCAAATAAACAGAAAAAGGTTAAATACATTTTCACCCCTTAAAATTTGACTGAATTATAAAATTGCATCTATCTCTCAAATAACCATAGAGACACCCTCAAATTTATAACACGTGAGGAATTATGGGCCGTGGTCTATTTGCAATGTTTACTAAACTTTAGGAGTGTCTTTAATTAATTATTTGAGCCTTAAGTTAGCTTAATTTATAAGTTTATAACCCGTTCCTAGTTGAATATCTATTGAAAATGAATTGCATGCAGGGAGTTGTTGTGACGGGCATAACTTATTCTTTGCAAGTTTGGGTGGTCCCAAAAAGAGAGGGCCAATATACACGGCAATATTTAGCCCATTAGCACTTGTAGTAACCGCAGTTTTGTCAGCTCTTCTCTTTCATGAAACTCTCCACTCGGGAAGGTCAGTATTATGAATATTTTAAATAATTTATTTCATAATTATTTTGCATAATTACACGTGACACAAATTTGATAATAGCACTTGAGGGTTTTAATTTATTTTTGTTTCTCTAATGTGGTCTTATTTTACTTTTGGTCTTGTAAAGTGACGTCATCCGTGTTTTAGCTTTCAGTGTAGAAATTTTAATTTCAGCCCACCGACACCAAAGTCGACTTAATTTTTCCGGGTGTTGGCGGATATGACCCTTTTAAATTGTGAATATTTGCCAATCTGGCTCAACGTACCTTTATAAACTACGATTAGGGTTTGTGAGTTGTAGCTTTTAAAGGTGTGTGAAGAGTTGCATTTGCAATAGTTCCAATCCTAAAGGTTACAAGCATGTTACGTCACAAGATTCGGAAAAATCGAGTTACTTTCGGGTGTCGGAGGACAGAAATTGAAAACCTGCCACACTTGAGGACTAAAATTGAACTTTGATACTTTAAAGGACCAAAATGGAATGAGTCCATGATTGAGGCATAAAACATGAAATAAACCCCGAATAGAGTAAACATAAAATTCGACTTGGGCTTTTCTCTGAACTAAGTGGATTGTGCTCTATTTGATGCAGTGTTTTACGAGCTGTATTGCTAGTCTTTGGGCTTTACAGCTTCTTGTGGGGCAAAAAACAAGAAGTCCAAAATGCCGACAAACAGATCATAGTTCCATCAAAACCCGAAGCCCAATTAGAATCCATCATCACGTCCAAATCAACCACTAGTGAGGAAAAATAGAGTTATCAGATTTGATCATTCACAGTCAAAATCCAAGGGGCATAATTTTTGTTTGAGCTAATCGAATAACTGTAACTTGTTCCTACCAAAAAAGAAAAGAATTATTATCACCATATGTGACAACTTTCTAGGTCGTTTCACTGGATATGCACGATTGAATTCCAGTGTTTTGTTTGTTGGTAATAATTGACTCCATCCACAACAAAATAATTATGCAAAGCAAAAACAAAATGTTCTAAGTCTTGCAAGAAACTCTTAGGACAATATTCGCTCACGTAAATACAAACGGTTAAACAACAAATTATGAAAGTGTGATTTCTTGAAACTGTGCATGTCAGAAGAGATAAAATTCAAGGATTATCGTGGTTCCTTACCTCACATAAACAATATATCAGCTCTAAATATGATCTAAATGGTTCCAGGAGTTACCGGAACTCGCTTTAAATAATCTCAAATGGCATTAGGTGTTCGTAACTTTGTTCAAATACGTATTACATTTTATTTTTAAAATTTAAATGGTGGTTGTATTATGTTTTAAATCCAAATGACCTCTATGTACCCCAAGGCCTTGTCATGTAAACTATTGAGAGATCCAAAGAATTAAAGTTCTTTTGTAAGAACAAATGATAAAAAAAAAAGATGCTCTTGTTCATGCTCATGATGAGGATGATGATGATTGTTTGAGCAAGCGACCACTTAATGTCATTTTTAATTTTGACAACTGTTTATATCATGTTATTAAAGGAACTTATATTTTCTCTTCATCCCCTAAGAATTTTTGTAAAATAATTTCATTGCATCCAAAGGAATAAATTGAGTTGTGATCTCTTTCTAATTTCTTTTTGTATTCAAAGAAATAGTTAAAAATCTAGGTACAATTAGAAGTAATGTGGTGTAGCATGGTTGCAGTTTTAAGGAAAAAAAGGAATGGGTTTTAATCCTATATTCCTACCTATTTTTCTCCTCTCGACTGTGACGGGGGAATTGATGTGCTCGTTTTAGCTTTACAATATATTTCTGCTATATACATGCAATATGGTTGCTAGGAAATCTTATAAAATGTTATGTAACTTAGTTACTTAGGAGTCATAACAAGAATCTTTTACAAAGAGACTGTCTCTGTAGATTTTGTGTTTCTGGAGAACTCAATATGAACGCCTTTTGATAGTTGATAACACTCCCTTTTTTTTTTTCTAAGTGCCTGATGGATAATGGTGCCTTGTCTGGCTGAGCTTTATATGATGGACGTTTCATGCTTCTTTGCGAGCCTTAGATGGTACGACTCTTCTAGTGGCTTTTGGATTGGGTGCTTGTATCTTCAGCAAAAAGAAAGAGAACTCTGGTAGTTGTTGAAGTTTCATTTCCTGACAAAGTTTATTTTCTATGGTACTTTTTAATGGGCTATAAAGATTTCATACTTATTGTTTTGTTTGGTGCAGTTCTAGACCCTTGTTTGACGCACTCTCTGTTAGTAATTGTCTAAAATTCAGTTATTGAACTTTTTCAGGGCGGTGGATGGAAAGTTGTTGCAAGTTTTGAAGGAAACTTCCCTAATAGGATCAAGCAAACTACCTTTGGATAGGCATTTTGACTTAAGTAATGTTAAAAGGGTATGCATTTTCCGTCATTCTTGATTGCATCATGACTATTTCGTAATGCTTGTCTATGAGTTGGGATTCATGATTTCAATGGGTGCCAGATTGTGCTCGAAGCAGATGGTTATCAGCCTTATCTTATCTCTCCTGAGAAAGGATTGACGCTTTTATACAAGGGTGTTTTAGAGCTAGCAAAAGAACCTTCACGTCTTTGTGTTGATGAGGTAGGTCTTTTTTGGATTTTGTTTTTCGTCCCCGTGTAACTTTTGTTGTATGTGTTTCTTTCTTAATGTTTTAACATTCCTTATACTAATCGCTATCCTGTATGAAATTGTTCTATACATTTATAATTCGTGTTTCTGACCTTGAAGTCTTATATCTTCTAAGTTTTCTTGTCCATTCAGTGTGTTTCTTTACGTGCATTTTCCATCTGTTTCATGCAGTATATGAATTCCTGCTCGTTCTTGTCGTGTTCTTAATCTGAGAGCTGGGATATAATTCTATAGAGAATCTCTGAACAGGTGCATCGGGTTCTAGTTGAAATTGTGACGGCTTCTGCGAATGCCAACCCAGGCTTGGAAGACATCCTCCTTTTAAGCGAGAGGTAAACATTGTGGAGGTTCTAGTTGAAGTGCTGAATGCAATGTGTATTTTGTTGTTTTTTTCTTTTTGGGTTTTCATGGATAACTCGTTGCTGCTATTCTTGTAGGTAATGGCAATTGCCACTGCTGCTCCGGATGGATTAACAAATGAAGCAAAGAAACATGGTAGTTGAACTTGTTGACATGGAACGGGCATTCGTACCATCAAAACATTTTATTCGTTTGGTGCAGAGGAGGTATGCTCAGAGACTGCTCTAGTTTAAACTTCCTTTGGTTAATAATTGTTTCATTCATACAGATACATACAACATTATTATTATGAAAGTTCAATTAATGCAGTGTATTAGTTGTTTACTAGATGGGGCAAAATGTGATGGGTTACTCTATGTCTTGATGAAACTTAATTATTTTTTTCGTAGTTGTGCTTTATGGTTTTTGCCAGGATGGATAGACAGCGCCGTGAAGAGGAGATTGATTCAGCTCCTCAATCTCCTAAATCTTTAATGTTTTGGCACATTTGTCCTGCCTTGGACATAAAAACTTTTAGTAGGTTCTGGACTTGTGCCCTACCATGAACAATAGAAGTTTGTAAAATTATGACACAAGAACCTTCATATATATTCTTCTGAAATTGCTCGAGTCACACTCTTAACAGGTCCTAGGATATGTGCACGGCATGATTAAAGCTCTAGGAGTCTTTGAAGTAATAATGGAAGTCTTTCACATTGAGCTTACACCAAGCCCAAGACCTCACTTTGTTCAACTCCATCACCTGTGCAAGCCTCATCACCATATTGATGATAGCTTGACAAAGTGGATGAGGGATTTCCAAGAAAAGTGATAGTCTACTTATAAAAGGCTGATCTGAAACCATTTTATCATTTCCAGTTATCCACTTTTTAACTTTTCAGTCACCTAATTTTCATTCAATAAACAGAAGTCTCTCTCTCTCTCTCCGTCTCCCCCTGAATTGCCGGATGCTGTAATTGGACCATTAGAATTCCAGTTACTAGTGACTGTGAGATGGTTCTCTGTGAAGATGGTTCTGAAGCTTGGTCAAGGTGTTCACCATAGACCACAATCGAAAGGTAACCTCTTTAGGACACTACTTTTGTCGTGTGTGATTCAGTCCCGGTTGGCTAATCTTAACGGTTTGAGGCAAAACATGATATATCCGTGTTTATGCTGACATTTCAAAAATGTTTGAATCTTAAGGTCAAACTTGATGGTGTTGCAAACCCCATTAAGGCAAATGCATATTATCCACCAATGGTAACTGGAATCTCTGCAAAAGATTCAGAGGTAGTGCCTCATTCATTAGAAGATGTGCATGTATACTTAATCAAACTTTTAGCTGTTTCTTGTGTAATTGAATAAAATTAGCCACAGTCTCAACAATTATCTTCAATGTAAGTTCTGCAATTGGACATCTTATTATGTGTATCCGTATGCACATGACAAGTACATGCACCCTAACAGTTGTTTTCTGAGGGGTTCACGTGTTGGAGCTCTTTAGTTTCACATTGTTCATATTTTCGTTAAGAAAAGATAGGTGTGAAATTACTGATTGTGTTTAGTTTTTTACTTCGACTGATGTTATTATGTTGGAGCATTAATGAATGTTGATTTGCAAAAAGAAAATATGTTAAATTTCTGGTGTTTATACCTTTGTAATGATTGTCATCATCTTGAATAATTTAAAACCTCCGCAACATACTAGCATTGTCAAGGAATGAATACTGGCATTCAGGATGCTCGTAATCTTCACTAGAAGTTGGCTTTTGTAAGCAGGGGATCCTCATCACCGTCAATTCTTTCAACTTACGAAATGGAGCGCAAGCAGGTATTGCTTGGCCATGTTCTGTTAGAAAGAGATCTCAAAAAAATATTGTGCTCTTTAAACTATGATATTTATGTTATGTAAATCGCTGAAACTTGTCGGTTTGCCTCCTTTTATACACTCGTAGGTGTTCAATACTTTAAAGCGCAAGAGTTCCTGTTGTTCTTGGTCTTGATCCCAACGCTGCTAATTCAGGTTCGTGTACGTATTTAACTTTTTTTTTTCTTGCATCTGATTTCTTATTAGATAGGTAACGTATTATCTCGTTGATTTGCTATCAACATCACTTTGGTTCCATTGTATGCAACATTCTGATTCTCTAGTTAATGAACGTATTCATCTTGGATCCTCAGGGCTTTCTAAGCTAAGAGTAAGATATTTGAAGAAGAAAAAGCCTTCAACTGCATCATTCATCTGAATTTTAAGCCCAAACTTCTATCCAACTGTCTTTAGGGTTGAAATCTTACATTAATGAATTGTGGAATCTCATTTGGGGGTCTAGTATCTGTAACTATACAAGCAACTTAGTTCGCTTCCTATCTCAGTTGTTTGATGTACTGTCTAGTATCTTGTGGCATGTCAAGGACTTTGAAAATATAAAATAGGTAGACAAATGGAGTCCACTATTCATGCAGGTGAAATATACACATTACCTTTTCTTGTGTATATGAACCACATTATGGGCTAGCTAAAATCTGTTTCTATTTGCTTTTGTAGTGTATTAGATGATGCACGGTGAAGAAGTTGTTGCGGAACATTTCTAGATGAAGTTAAACGTGGTTTGTGTACCATATGATATGGTCGAAGAGCCAAACAAAGTCACTTGGATGGTTTCTGGAGGAAGTTTCTTTCATAATCAAGCAAGTCTCGAAGGGTTGGATGAAGCTTTGCTCCAGTCGTGCTTGTTATTATTTATTTTCAGTTAATAAGAAAATTGTTTATTTAACTCGTAATTTGTTTGTATTCGTGCTTATTGTCACACAATCTTTACGTATCCATTTGGGTAGTGCAACTTATTGTAATGTTACTTATTTTCAGTTAGTATTATTATAATGGTTATGGATGTTTTGTAGTTTTAGGGCTTACTTCAAAAAATTAAATTACATTTTTATTAGTAGTTATCAAGCAGCGTCATTTGAAGAGGCCCAGAAGCGTCACGAAAGAATTTTGGGTCGCTTAAAAGCATCAAAAAATATAAATATTTGTTGCTTAATTGCGTTGCAAAAGATAATTTAGAGTCTACTTGAAAGTGTTACAAAACATATTTTGAGTCGCTTTAAAACGTGACAAGATATTGTGAGTAGCTGAAAAGCGTCACAAAAGACCAATTTAGAGACGCCTGAAGCGTCACCAAAAAGTATTATAGTTAAAGAGTGACGATAACCTATATTAACTATCACCTATGTGACGCTTAATGCAAGCGTCACTAAAGTAAAAGAGTCACTAAATTATGATGACGCTTTTAAGCGCCAGTAAAACTATTTTTTTAAATAGTTGTTTCAGGCATTTGCTATTTGTTTGAGCAGGTTCGACACGAAACTTGCTTGTGAATAGAAGTAGGAGAAGATTTGAAATAGGATTGTTGTATGGAGAACAGTATGTAAATCAATTTCATGATGCCCAAAGATGTGGGTGAAAGTATGTTAAATTTAGGGAGTAGATGTTGCCTGCTGTTTTTAATTCTTAGTCATTTTTGTATCTGTCTTGTAAGGTCATAGTGTTGTGTCATCTTAACAAGTCTGTCTTAAGGCACAATAGGCATCTTTAGAATGTTATTTTCTTACAAATTGCACTTTGGAAGCCAAAACAAATACTCAATTTTTTAGCTTAAGAAATTTATAAGGAATTAAAGAAATATATTTTGTATAAATAAACAACATCTAGCTGCAACATATGTGAAGAAGGAAATTTTTCCCTCAGTTTTTGTAGAAATTTTCACAGCTCCCCATAATAGATCCGCTATTTCAAATAGGCGTTATGCATTATGCACTAATTAATTAATTAAAAACTAATAATAAATTTAAAAACTAATAACAAAAGTCTGAAAGATGCTTTGGCTCAATGACAAAGAAAGAGACTATTTCCTTTGAAATAATTTGAATATATTATTTTGAAAATATTCCAATAATCGTTCTATGTTTAGACCTAAAATCATTGTGAGTTTTGATTTTTCAAATTAAAGGATTACTCAAGCTTGCGAATGTTTAAAATATATTTTATATTTTCACATGAACGTAGTAAATTTGAATTTTCGAATTATTTCTTTTTACGCATTTTGGTATTCACTGTTTATAGAAGATTGCCTAAGATGCGAATGTTAATTTACACTCTTCTTTTGTATTCTTTTATCGGGGCCACTATTATTATCAAAAAGAAATAAAAGAAGCGAACCCAAATTGGCCTCTAATTTTAAGATGCCAGAATGTTTAATTAGTTATTTGTAGCAAATTTGATCTTGTCAATGTCCCAATCTTATCTTCTATCATAAGTCAAATATGGTCTAGTTAAAGGGGTATTGGGCACGTTGAAGAACAGTTACAGCAATTATATGGTATTGCCTCCAAATAACCCACCATATTGTTAAATTATCAGTCACCATCTCGATCAAGTTGGGAATATTGAACAGTGGCCTGCAATATCTTTTTTCTATGGCCTCTTTTTATTTTCTTACGTTGTTTATATAGGCCTGCAAATCGAAGTCCCAGAGATTTATTCTGATAATCTCAGTCTTTTAAAAATAGTTAGTTCGGATTGACCATGATCTTCTAAGCGGATTAGGCTATTTTCTTTTTATTTCTTTTGATTTCCGTATATGTTTAGGTTACGACTTATATAATAATAAAATACACGACATGGACTTAAAAAAGGCAAAAGTAACTCAAATTAAATTCTAAAGCCTAGTCAAGACAAACACAAGCTTGAAAGCACAACTTAACTAGGATCTCCTATCAAAAAAAGAAAAAGAGGTAAAACAAACACAAACAAAGAGAAGAACAATTAATTAATAATGAAAGCACCGTTATATACTTAGTCTCCATTTTAAATCATTAATGAATAATAATAGAAGGGGACATGAAATCTGCTTTTTTTTTGCAGCGTGTTCCCTTTTACACTTTCTACAACTAATATTCTTGTTGCTAAATAAACATCAAGGTACCAAAAACCACACACGTGCAATCATTTCGACGGGCGGATTAATTTGTCCACAACAATGGACACATTAATTTTTCTTTTTGTTGAGAATAATGTACTAATTATTAGGTGAGTTAGACACATCCCGTTACTTCAAGGAATAGGTGATAATAATTCCATATATCTAACTTGTTTGCCTAACACGCACCACAGTAACGATTTTTTATATATTTTAAATTGTGACCACACTAATATCAAATGATATTATTGTGATTTATCTGGAATATTTATCCATTTTAACTGTTTTTACTAGCATTATGTAGTATTGAATTGATTGGTAGGGAACAAAATCTTAACGTTTATTGTATCGATAAGGTAATAAAAGTTAAAAGAGAAAGAAAGATTTTCATCTTCCATCATATATATTCTCATGGTTTATGATTTTTCACGTGGACAATGAAACTGTTTAACGCTCTTTGAGCTAAAAACTATGTGTACGCTTTGAACTTTTTCACATATAAAAAAAGGGCTTTGTTATAACTCCTTTAAACATAAAAACATGAACTAAAGTTTCTAAACATTTTTCTAGAAAAATTAAACGTTTTTGTTTAAAAAACTGTGTCACACTATCACAGTGAATGAGTATCGATACAAAAATAACATTTTTGGCAATATGAATACACTTGAACGAGAAATGGTCGCAATTATATATATGACGAACTCTAATTATGTCCGAAAATTGGTTTAAAATAGTACAATATCCATGACTAGAGTCCGTCGTTTAACTATATACCAAACAAGAGAATTAATTGAATGGGTACACGATACACCCGAACTAATTAAAACACCCAGGAAATTATCGTAATGAGAAAAGTCTAGTGGAAATCGTGAACTAGCTAGGTCGTCGCTGTATGGATCATTGTTCACGTGAGTGTTATATACTCATAAGTTCAAATTTAAACAATTTTATTTAATTATACCAAATTAAGTGATAATTCTCAAGATCAAGTCCAATTCATATTAAATAGTGAAGTTTGATGTACTATATACTATTTTACAGAAATAGTGAAATTCTACTTTGGTGGCCTTACTCGTAGTATTCTGACGAATTGGCTAAACAAAAATTCTGTCATAATCTTTTTTTGTGTATATATTTATGTTGACGGATTGTAAATTCCTTTTTCACATTTGGGGCATACGCAGTGTAGTTATAATATGTCTAAGGGAGTACTGATTGTAGTTTTTTTTTTTTTTAATTAAAGTTTCATATTGCGTGTTCTGTACATACATAAAGTTATTGTTTCTTCTTTTTTATTGTGCTGCTGCATGTTATCAAGTCATTGACTTTCGGCTTTTTAAATTGTCAAAAGGGCCAGGCCAGCTGAGAGTGCAATATAACAATGTCATGAATCATGATGGCCTTTGAGAACTCATAAAAGATCATTGACTTGCGAGTTTTAATTTCGTATAGTTTTTGTGGTAATAGCCTGAGACATGCCTCCTCATGACTCCTTACATACAGTGTATCATCTTATCCTAGTGCAATTACTTTTATTGTATCAGTTGACCTCCCCAGAAGATTCTTCGAGTTATAAAATTTATAATTGAAAAACAGATGTGACATACATTAAGAATGGGTAAATGAACATAGATCCACAAGTTACAAAATGTCAAAAATTATAGTAATATAGTTTAATAATATTGTAATTTTTTAACACAAAAACAATCCACATCATGAATTATTCAATTTGGAGCCACTTTTAATTTCTTCGGTAAAAGATCGTGAAGAGAGAAAGCTTCTTGTACATAGTTATGCCCGGTATACAACTCAAGCTATTTGAGATAATTCCAATATTGATAAGAAATCATAGTGAGAAACTATGCCGACCAAATACACAAAAAAGCCATTCAGTGTGCGTATTAAATGTTTTAATACTTGGATACGACTCTTATACGATTCTCGTAGATATCAGACATATATTACATGACCTATCCATGAATGAAAAGGAAAAGTAAAAATTAGACTTATATGGCTCAAATACGTTTAATAAGGTTGATGAGATGTAAAAGTTAACGTTAATAGTTAAACGAAAGTATTAAAAGTTACAAAGTAAAAAAAAAAAAAAAAAAAACGACCAATATGACACAAATAAGGAAAGACTTCACTTACTCATTAACGATGTTTTTTACTACAATAATAAACTAAAAGTGACTCGTCATTCGGACTCAATTAGTTCATCTTCGTTTCTCAATCTTCAACATTTGAATATATTACCAGGGCAGGTTTCAGTTTATTCTCTCTATCTACATTTTTTCTTATTTATATATTGAGAGTCCGACTTTTAAAAACCTTTATTTCTTAATTTTTTATATAACTATATTACAAAAGTAATATAAAAAAGCCAAAGTTTCATCCTTGCAAAAGAGAAAAGAAAATTTTGCTAATATATATAATATATTCGTCATAATCTTTTTATTATTAATTTTAGTGAGTAATTAGATGTACGAGTTGTTTATTTATAGTTTATTTATTAAGTATATGATTAGAACTAAAAACTTATACGATTTATACTATAAAACATATTAGTTTTGTTCAGGCGTATCATGTTCAAATATGTGTAGAGATAAAATATCTTATATTTTAGTAAAAATATAATAATATATATATATATATATATATAGCTTTTTTACACGCCAAAAAATATGATTTTACATTTCAGAGCCAAATCCATGAATTTTCAAAAAATTGCAAGAAACCCCGAGAAACGGATATATACCGTAGAATCCGACAACACAAAACTATAAACTATACCGAATATCTTTCAAGAGAGAGAAAGTAGTAATACAAAAGGGTGATGAGAGAGAAAGACACATAGAAAAAAACCCGGTCACAGAGTTATGCATACGCACACAGAGAAAGCCGTGTTGTTTGAAATAGATACATATAGGTATTTAAAATTCATACATACATCTTCATGAAAACTCCATGGGAGCTAAATACAAGGTCAGTTTCTGATTTTTTTAATAATTTTGCGATGTGGGTTCTTGAGATTTTTGCTTAAAGCTTCAATTATGTGCTTAAAGATTGAATCTTTATTGATTTTTAGTGTGTTTTAGAGTCTAATATTTGATTAAAATTTGTAAACCTGCAATACCCCTTTGTCCTATGCACCTTAATTTGTATTTCTGTGATTTGATTTTGTTAATTAGTAAAGTATATGTTTTATAGAATGATTAGTAAAGTATATTTGTTTAAGCTTCAGTTATGTTGTTAAAGATTGAATCTTTATTGGTTTCTAAGTGTGTTTTAGAGTCTAATATGAGATTAAAGTTTGTAAACCTGCAATACCCATTTGTTAATTTGTATTTCTGTGATTTGAATTTGTTAATTAGTAAAGTATATGTTTTATTAGAATGATTAGTAAAGTATATTGGTTGAAGCTTCAATTTTGTTGTTAAAGATTGAATCTTTATTGATTCTAAGTGTGTTTTAGAGTCTAATATGATATTAAAGTTTGTAAACCTGCAATTCCCCTTTTTCCTATGCACTTTAATTTGCATTTCTGTGATTGGAATTTATTTAGTAAAATACATGTTTTTTCAGAATGATTAATTATTAAATTAATTAGAGAAAGTCTTTACTGATTAGTGCTCCATGTGAGGTGCCCTTTTAAGGGAATCTTCTTTTCTTGCTTTGTGCTTTTCCTTTTCATTCTTTTTTCCCTTAGTAACTAAGGTATTAGCAAAAAGTGTTTGGTACTAAAGACACTTGTTCAACTACTCAGCCTTGTTAATCACATCAGTGATTTGAATTTGAATTGAACCTTACTTTTGTTTATTATGTGCTTAGACTGCAGAAAAGCTTGAATTTGCACGAAAAACTCGGTAAAAGTAATTAGGGGATTTTTACTGTCGTTGAGAAGATGTCTTTCCGTAGCCTAGCTCGTGACTTAAGGGATAGTATCGGAAGCTTATCGAGGCGGAGCTTTGAGGTTAGGCTGCGTAGTAATGACAATGGGAAGTCTCACGGGGCAGTTCACGAATTGCACGAATCGTCTGTCGTGCAGAGCAGTTGTTGGGCTAGTCTTCCACCTGAGTTGCTCCGCGACGTTATAAAGAGATTGGAGGAGAATGAGGACACGTGGCCTGCTCGGAAGCACGTCGTTGCGTGTTCTGGTGTTTGTCGGTCATGGAGGGAGATGTGCAAAGAAATCGTTCAGAATCCTGAGTTTTGCGGAAGATTGACATTTCCTCTCTCTCTAAAGCAGGTTAGTGTTCTTTATCTTGCAATTTGTTGCCTTTTGCTGCCCAGGCTTGTTTAATTGGTAATCTACTTTACTGTGGAATTGATTGATTAGCCTACTGTGATGCTGAAATTAGCTTTTTTTGGTTTCTTTTCTACAGCCAGGCTCACGAGATGGAACCATCCAGTGTTTTATAAAGAGAAACAACTCTAAAATGACCTACCATCTGTTCCTTTGTCTAAGTCCAGGCAAGTATTCTCTTAACTGTTCTTTTACATCAGACGAATCCAGCTGAAGTAAGTCTGACATAATATAGGGTAATAGGTAAGGTCATATCAGTAACCAGGCTAGCATTAGGTGAATTGGATAAGTTAGTGATAGTCCATATTCATTTGCTTCAGTGCGAGCTATATGTTGTGATGTTAATCTTCTCTGTCATGTCAAAAACTATAAATAGAATCGATAGAAGTATTGCCAGAGAAAATTTGGGGAAACTGTGATAGGTCGGTGCTGATTCTGTCGATTGGCACATTACTTTGATGTTGATATAGCTGGCCATAGTTTTGTACCAAACATGACTCTGATGTTGATATTTGCTGGCCATTGTTTTGTATCAACTCTAGGATGCCTATATTTTGTATTGTAGTGATAGAGTTTCATGCCCTCGGAATACGCATGACTCGCAACAGTGAAGTTGAGTAGTGAAGTGAAATACTCATCTTCAAGTTTTTATTATATTTCTTATGATTAGCAGAAAACAATTTATTTGGTATATATGCCAAGTATTGCTCCCTAGTGTTAGCTCCACTGTTCTGTCAACAAATATATGTTTGCAGTTTAAGTTCTAAAGGAACTACTCAAGACTTGAAATAGGATCTACACTTTATGGTTTCTTGCATGCTAGTCTTGTCTCTTATAAGAACTACTTCACGAAGTTGTTTTCGAGCCTCCAACGCCTGACTATTGATTCGATGACATCTCAGTGTATTCGCTGGATATCAAACTTGATGTTTTGCTGTTGACTTTCCAGTCGATTGAGCCATTTTTCGGACACTTTTTCTCTTTTTCTTGTGGAGAAAGCCTCAGTTGTACTTCAGCTGAAGGGTGACTGATGAGTGCAGTGCATCAATACCCTGACAAGGAACAAATTTGATGGGAAACTATTCTTGTTCTTGCCCCAAGGGGTATGAATGTGGTGGGAGAAAAAAAACGTTTCAGGCTGTTGTCAGCATGGTTTTGATGCATCACACTCATCGATGTCAGGAAATTCCACTTGTAGGATAATTTGGACGTATAGAGGCTAGAGCGAAATGATTAAAATGAAGTAGCTCTTTGGCTGTTACTGTACAATGGCTCAGCTTGCTGGAGTACAATATCACGTTTTCTAAAGTTCTAGTGTTGCGTGTCTTTTGCAGCCTTACTTGTAGAGAATGGTAAATTTCTTCTTTCTGCCAAACGGAATCGCAAAACCACTTGTACAGAATACGTGATCTCGATGGATGCTGATAACATATCAAGGTCAAGTAGCAGTTACATTGGAAAATTGAGGCAAGTCTATTCTTACATATTTACTCACTTTCTATTGTCTCATGTCAGTTTTAAAGCTTTCCCATTTTCTCAGTTGGCAAAAACTTTCAATGAGCATATGGGATCTTATTTGGTTGTTTAACTGACTATTATGTTACTCTATTTTATCCAGATCTAATTTTCTCGGAACCAAATTCGTAATTTATGACACACAGCCACCATACAACAGCTCTGATACCTCCCACTCTGGTAACACCAGCCGTAGATTCTATTCAAAAAAAGTCTCACCAAAAGTCCCCAGTGGAAGTCATAGCATTGCTCAGGTTATGTATGAGCTTAACGTGCTCGGCTCTCGAGGCCCACGCAAAATGCATTGCATCATGCATTCAATCCCTACTTCTTCACTCGAGCCCAGTGGTACAGTCCCGGGTCAGCCCGAGCTCCTCTCCCGCCCCCTTGAAGATTCTTTCAGAAGTATTTCGTTTTCCAAATCTATCGAAACCTCGTCAGATTTCAGTAGCGCGCGGTTCTCAGAAATTGTTAATCGGCGCGAGGAAGATGGTAGCGGAAAGGACAGACCTTTGGTTTTAAAAAATAAGCCGCCTAGATGGCACGAACAGTTGCAGTGTTGGTGCTTGAACTTTCGAGGGAGGGTGACTGTTGCCTCAGTAAAGAATTTCCAGCTCATTGCTGCAGTGGACCCCCCGGCTGGTCCACCCGCACCGGTTCAACCAACCGCTTCTGATCATGATAAGGTCATCTTGCAGTTTGGTAAGGTCGGAAAGGATATATTTACGATGGACTACCGATATCCGTTGTCTGCGTTTCAGGCATTTGCTATTTGTTTGAGCAGCTTCGACACGAAACTTGCTTGTGAATAGAAGTAGCAGAAGATTTGAAATAGGATTGTTGTATGAAGTTCAGTGTGTAAATCACTTTCATGATGCCTAAAGATGTGAGGGAAAGTATTGTTAAAATTGGGAGTTGATTGCCCTTTTGCTTTTGGTTGCCTTCTGTTTTTAATTCTTAGTCATTTTTGCATCTGTATTGTAAGGTCATATTATTATGTAACGTTGTAGTTTGTTATGTTTCACATGAATACTTTCTTCAGAACTATATATGTCTGCAGGGAACCCTGGAGTGGCACACTTCTTTCTTTTTGTTGTTAGTGTTGGGAATACTTTACTTATACAGGGAATATCCGCATTGCTTAACTAAATTATATATTTGTTGGGAAGTTTTAATAACTGCAAAAGCAGTGACATTCTTTTTTTTGTTCAAAAGAACAATTATTTCTCTCTAATCTTGAAAGAAAAGTGCAAGAAAGTTGGGACTGTCTACGAAGTCGGACTATGTATGGATAAATTTAAGGTTTTTGGCAAATTGTTACTTGTGTTATCATTGGTAAAGTATCCTGTGGAGAAAAAACCTTGACTTCTGTTCAATGTATAGAACTTTGACTTCTGTTCATTTTGTTTTGTATTGTGTATTTAGTCACTAAACTACTCTTGATATTTTTAATATTTTCTTTGGTGGAACTTTAGATTTAATTGTGGTCTATATATATAATACAAGTGATAAATTAATTTTTATTTAATTATGTTGTATTTATATTGTAATTCAAGTATAGAACTTAAAGATATACATACTTCTTAAAGAAAACTGGCATGAATATTTCTTTTTTTCTTAAAAAATAGTTCGGATTCCGGAGTTGGACGAGGGAACTATACCCATGGCCTTTGAGATAGTTATGATTTACAAATTATGACAATTCATTTACTAATCCTATCATTGAAATAAAGGGGACAGCGTCTTTGATAACACGATTTTTACCTTAAATGGGTTAGTGTACAATATATCACTTGAAATCTGAACAACCTCTTCCCTGCATAAGTAATGTACTACAAAACATTTTTTCATAGACGGTTGAGTAGAACCTCCCTGGACCCGGTGGTTTTAAGGCACTTTTAAGGCGCGTCTCAAAATTTGTCTTGAGGCAAAACTCTCTTAAAACGCATGCAGGTGCGTAAAAAGACAATAGGGTCATGAGGCATACACCTAACTATCAAGTCGTACGCTCGGGACACAAAAACCTCGCCTTTTGCGTCTCTGATCAAAGAAGTAGACATTACAAATATGCAACAAGAAATGAAGTTGATTAAGACAAAAAATGAGTAAAGCTCCAATTCTAGAAGGAAATAAAACTTTTCATGTCTCTTTTCCAAGGAATGATTCGACCAAATAGGTTATTGTGAGTTACATCTTGGGAATTAAGTGGAAAGATGGAATTAACTCTGAGGATTTATTTTTTTGGTAAATATTGCTATTAGTAAATATTCATTGCGCAGTTGTGATTGGAAAGCTTTTATTTTCACCAAAGTTTAGCCTTTTTTTCTTTTTGCCACTAATATGGCCCATGAGTAATTACTATGTCATTGTTTTCACTAGAAGAGGCTCAAAGAACCTTAATAATAATTTATTATTATTATTATTATTATTATTATAATTTAATATATAAAATTTCAAATACCAAAACTCGCAAGGCTTATAAGAACACAAAATACCTCGTCTTACAACTTCACCTTTTAAAACATTAGTATGAACCCACCCTTTTTGGGACTTACAGAGTATACTTCTATAGTACACGGGCCTCGTGCACGTGTTGTGTGTTGTTTGCGAAGAGTCTTCATCGTGAAGTAATCGAATGGTCTATTTCAATTTGCTTGGTACGTACGTACTTGTGCGAGGCATCATCTATGGCGGTATTGAGGGCTTGACAACATAGAACAATTTAAATGCGTTGACATGTTGTACCACAAATTCCTATAATTAATGCCGCGTGGGTGGGGGGAGGGTCGCCTATCAGACCATCATGCCCCCGGAACCCAGGATATATGACATGTGTTCACAGTATTCTTTAAAATTGTACAATATATACCAAATAAAAATTTAAAAGAAAAAGAAGTTCGAAAATCCCACCTCTCCATCATTTGTGTCCACCATGATGTGAACGAAGTAGAATTCGTGCCCATAGTCACTGTACTAGTGCGGGGCAAGTATTTGGTTTCTCAGTTATATAGACACCATCCAAAATATAGTCGGCATGTCATACTCATTCTAAAGTATTAAAGACATTGAATATAGCCAAAGTGTTCCAAGCTATTTGTAATTACTAAAGATAGGCCATTATATTGAAGTAACATCACTATGTGATCTTTTTTCAATAAATTTCAGAGACAGACAAGTTACTTAACGAAAGTCACAAGTTCTCCTTTCCGTTGTATTATTGTATACTTAGGCAGGGGACAGTTAGGTACCACCCTGACCTCATCCTATAGTATTTAGAGATAACTATACATGCACAACTGAGGTTTGATCTAATTACAAAAATCTCTCGTATTGTTTGCATAGTTATAATAACACCCCATGAAACTTTAAAAGCATGAAAAAATAAATAATAGATTAATCTATTAATGTTTTTTCAAATTTAAGGGATGGTCCTTATATGTATTTAAACCTCAAGTAGACAATTTGTAATGTTTTTTAAATTAGAGATTCAATATAACTATTCAAACTTCAGGGAGTGTAAATGTAATCACCCCTACCTAAATTATGCAACCACGTAAAAACAATTAAGAACTTTGAGATATATTGTTGATCAAAATATATAATCATGCTGGATAAAACAAGTAGCTAGATGATTCAAATATGACTGAAATTCTACGCGGATGCATGCGGTTATTGGTAGAATTTCTCATAACATCTAGGATCGATGCATGAAAAATATTAAAAACCTTTATATATGGTAAATGTCGTAGTGATAGTACTCCAATATTTTATGTATCTACATGCCATACCATAGTGTAGCTATTGTGATTTATTTTGTATCGTGCAACATGAATCAACTTATATATATGAATATATATCCTCAATAGCTTCATCAGTTATATTTGCAGTGATACATAAAAGATAATAAAATAACAAGAAACAGCTGACAGATAGAGCAGAAGAAAATCAAGACTGCCGAATTCTTCTGAAAAGTTAAATAGGAAAACGTTGGTGCAGAAAAATATAAAATAAAATTGAAGTATATATATAGCTATACTAGAACAACTTCAACGTTCATAAATCAGGAGTCCTGCCTCACCGGAGAGATCTTGTTCTTCGATCCCTGTGAAAGTAGACGTCCAAAGTAAATAATTGGCAAATATACGCGCGCGCGCGAGCGCACACACACACACACACATATATATATATATATATATATATATATATATATGTGTGTGTGTGTGTGTGTATATTATATATTAGATATAAAGATATTGAACAGAACTTAGCCGTCGACCTTGCCTATTGAAAAAAAAAACAAACTCAAGAACATCTTGGTTTTATACAGAATCCAGCTAAATATTAGAAACATTTCGCAATTTTTTTTGGTAAAGAACTTCTAAATGTTTGGAAAATTACTTATTGGAAACAATTTCAAAAAGAAAATATCATTAAGATTCGTTTTGACTGATCAGAAAACAAAAACAAAACAAAGTTACAAATTCCAATCATTATTTTAGTGAAAGTCGAAAATACATATATTTATCATTTAAGTAGATATATAGAAACGAAGAGAAATCTCTTTATCCGACTAAAAAGAAAAGGAAACGAAGAGTAAATGGACTTTATCTTTTACAACAGATTACCTGTAAAATTTGAAGCTTTTGAAGCTCAACACACCTTGACTTCGCCACTCTAGTTTGTTGCCTGGAGTAGAAGGCTCCATAGTACTATACTACTATAGTATTGACAGATATTGAGAAGTGAGCACAAGATATCAGATAATATAATTACTTCTCAAATGACTAAAAATGCAAAGCTACATATACTAAACTTGGGTAGTACTTTCAACAGTTATTTGCGTTATTATGACTTGTATAAGTTTTCCGCATAAGTGAGTTGCTCTTTTCAAATTATATGGCTGCTCCGTGCCCCAGAAGACATAATAATAATATTATAAAGATTGAAAGTGATAGGAAGTCAGGACAAAAAGATGTACATTTTACAGCTAAGTTGTTACGTAATTTAATACTCGGGCGAATCAGTGTGCATTTTCTGCCTGTCCTATGGCTGCTAGAGCAATTTATTGGATTAAATAAATGAGTCTTGTGTGATTAAGTAGTAAGTGTTTCGGTATAAGGTTATGCTCGGTTATTTGTGATAACAAATGGTTAAAATTGAATCATGGAGGATTTAGTACTGCTCTATAAAGTTAAGAAGATATTACATCTTTGGAGTCGTTCTGCACCATGTTATCGAGGAGCCGTTGAATGAAGTAATTTCTCGTGATTATTGATTTATTGTTGTTTGTATAGATGTTAAGCATTTTTTCTAGCTAGCTTCTTTGCTTTAGTAATTTAATTGGTCGAACTAAATCTTAGGATTTCAAATTCAACTATATTTATGTTTTTTTTTTGACACCGATAATATTTATGTAAATCTCACTACAATTTATGTCCGCATTTTCTAATATTATTTAGCAAAAATAAGGACCAAAAGTCCACTCTAGACACCCGAGCAAGAATTATCCACGGCAATAGCATGTTCACCACTTATGACTTGATAACGCTACAAATATCATAGTACAAAAATACCGAAACAATGGGTACAAGCCGTTTTCTTTACCTAATTTTCTAAGATAATTGCGTAAATTTGTGGTCCAAAGCCTAAATGCCCTACGTCCAAAGCTTTTGACGTTATCAAATCAAAGTATTTAAATAAAGTATTGCATTCAAGATTATAGATAGATAGGTAGATAGATTGATAGGGAACTGATAACTTGCAACAAATAATGGGGCACGTTGTGGAGCACTAAATTGAATGTAATGGAGCCCAAGTATCAAAATTGAATTTACAATGGATAGAAAGAATGGGTGGCAGTTGATTTCAAATTGTGGCCAATTATATCGACTCCTTTTGGAGGACACAATTTTTTTTTTTGATGAGGTTATATCAAGACGGATTCTGAGATGATATCAGGTGTGAGCTTAGAGATACCTTTTTCCATATGCAAGAAAATTAAATTTAAGACGACTATATATTTATGAAGATCTATACACGTTGTACAAACACGCGTGCACAGAAGGGATGCCTTTTTAATCTAAAAGTTGATGATAAAGGCAAAGAGTTCTTTTGTAGTCAGATAATATAACACGGAACTATAATCTTATGGTCTACATAAAATATTAAGGAAAGAAACATAATATATACAAAGGGTAAAAAAGTTAATATGGTAAGGTTCCATTTAAATCTCCACGAAAAATCTCTTAGAGTTCATTAGTCTTGGGTTATTGTGCATGTATGGAATGTGTCCTTAATTAGGCCTATTCATGGGTGCGTGGAGAAATCGTTACATCTAGCAGTTGTACGGCATGATGGTGCAGTCAGTTTGATTATTATTGTAAATGCATGATCGAGGATATGATGTTAGGAAGTTAATAACCTATCTATAAATCACCTTCAGTAGGCACGTTTTCCTCTAACTAATACTTGAGCAAAATTAACAGAAAGTCCAAGCAATCGTTTCTCTTGACTCAGTTCTAAATATTGTGTGTGTGTGATTTGAGATAGATGACATAAAGAGAAATTCAAGCAAGCATGTTCTAAAATTGCATGGCTGGTTTGAATTACCTCTTAGCTAGGAAATCAACTTTTTAATAGTTATTTTGCTTCGATGCAATTGATTGTCGATTATTGGGCTTTCTACAATTTTTCCTTCGGAGATTTTTGGGCCATCCGGCTGTGCTGTAATACAGAAACTGTTGTTCGGTTGTGGTGTAATCATTTATTTTGCAAGAAGTGGCTAACAGTCCGTAAGCCACAAAATTAATTCGGGTTTATTCGAATATTTGGAAAGGTATATATAAAGACCGAAAAAGTTTGAACCTTTGAGGATAAATAAGTTTTTCGATTGGGTACATATAGACACACTCAAAAACGATTCAAAAACTTGCAATGGATATATAGTTACGTACGTAGTTCTTGAAATATCGTACGTAAAATGATTTTTATGTTAAACATTACTTAATTTTCCACATTATGTAAGGGATTATTGCGCACTCATAATGGACTAATGTGTGTGTCATGTGTGTGTGTATAACTAATGAAGTCATCACACACTTTATACTTTCAATTTTGTGAATCAAATGATATGAGTTTCAGAGGACATTGTTGAACATAATGTCCAAACATCAAGAAGCAACATAACCATGATATTCTTTGAATTAAACTATATGTCGAACATGATAGGCGCCGGCTGAAAACTAAACTCGAAAAAAGAAATTATCACACGGTGGTGACTTTTTTATTCATAAAAAGATTTAATATTGTAATCTATAATTATTACTTTAGTCATCCGTCGCCGTGTATTAGGTAGGGGTAGATTGTTACCTTCTTTTATTTTTATTTTATACTCCTAACACAATCTAACTCTTCAGATGATCATGCCCACCAACACCCACATTTTGTTTCATTAACTAATGTCCTAATTAATTACAGATAGTCCTTTCATATAGTAAAGCTATCTCCCTAATTATTTATATTTTGATGGATGATATTTCTGGCAAGGTGCGATCATAGTCGCTGGCACAATAGCAAAAACAAGGAACCAAACGTAGTCCGGTTAACAAGAATGGAAAAAGAAAACAATAGCTAACGCAATACTTACAGTGTGTTTCGTGGTTGCATGTTTAAAACTTGTAGGTCTTTGATTTAATAACCAAGTACAAAAGGAGGTATAAAACACTTATTTAGATAAGGTTTCTCAATCTTCTAATATATTATATACTATATATTATAAGCAAATTTCATATGTTTCAGTACGATCGAACATTCAAATTATACAAGGACTATACAAATACTGCGAAATGGGTTATATTGCTTACAAATACATTTATAATTCAGTCTTTGTAACCTTTTCACCAATTACAATACACAGCCAAAGTGTCTTAATGATACCCACATGCTCATCATTTTTAAAAAGCATAGAATCATATACTACTCTCAAATCTGAGGCTATAGGAATCAAGAAGAGAACGAGTAGAACTTTGAGATAAGAAAATAAACATTTGAAAAATTCAGTTAATGAGTCAAGCATTGGTTCAAATCGAAGATATCTAAAGATGTTAACAAATTAAACCTAACTTTCTACTTAATTTCTTTCATATAATACAATTGGGTCGTTGGTCGATCTTTAATTCTGATTTTTTGGAAAGAGAACATATATGCTTGTACCTTAAGCTACTGCAAAATAATCTACATACATATTCAAAAAGCACTCACAATTAAAATATTTGGCCTGCTAAGTATGAATCAGAAAATATGATGTAGCTCCGACTGCATTAATATAACAATTACACTCTAGTCATGTTATATAGAAGACAACATGAACATCAAACAAAAAGAACCCCAAGATTGTGGAATCCACACACTAATCCCAATAATTGCAACTTTGACCTAGTAAACATATTTACAAAGTAGAAAACAACAACAAGAAAAGGGCTAATCAATCAATTAGTCTTTTGTCATAAAAAAATTACGAGCCGCATGGCTGTATTATGACAAAAAAGGATTGTAGCATAGGATTGACTATAACAAAGACAATGTATAAATCATGAGGCCCACAAATTAAATTTCAACTGAACTGAAAATTAAAGAATTAAATACCACTACCCACTTGGCATGCCGTATGAAATTCCAATGAAGCCCCTTGTATTTCCCCACCACACCATTTGATCAAGATCCAACAAAGCAAAATCCAGGCACTTTTTTTTTTTTTCGATTTTTGACGTCTCGTTAATGTGTTTAAGGGTCAAATAAAGAATTGAAAAGGTCTAAAGTATTTGGAGAAGGCATGTATATTTGTGGTGAAATTAATGAAGGACTAGGCATGATGAAGTTATTATCCGTGCCATAATTTCTGTTACTATGTAAGACGGGACTCAAGTCATGGAAAAAAGAAAAGGGATTATTATTTTCAGATGGAGGTGAGAAAAAATTTGGTGGGATTGGAGGAAGTGTATTTGGATTAGGTGACAAAATTCCAGGGAATTGTCCCGTTCTTTGAATCTCCCTTCCAATCTCAATTCCTTCCATAATTTCTATATCATGATCATAAAACCCCTTTGAACTTCTTCCATCGGGTGACTTTGTTTTTTCTATGGACGCAAAACGGGCCGCAGGCGATACTGCACCACTGTTTTCTTGAAAAGTACCGAAACGAGTAGATGAAGAGGTAGAGGGTGAATTAGGGTGAAGTGTGGATGAGGAGCATGATGAGTTTGGGCCGGTCAAACGTTGGACTAATGACATGAACTCATTAGGGTTTGCATGGATAATCTTTGGAGAAACGGTGTATATTATGACCGGCGGCCGAGGCGGCGCGTGAGGGTGGTGAAGATGACCTTGCGGTGCGATCGGCGGCTTTCTGATCTTGTGGGAGTCTTTATGCACTTTTAGCGGCGTAGGACGGGGGCCTTGGAGTTCCTGCCTCGGGGATCGACCCGATGGGATATCCGACATATCGATAAAGGCGATGAGGCGGTGGTAGCGGTGGAGGGTAAAATGGGAAGGTGGAGGTGGGGTGGGGTGAAGCGTTGTTTAGGGGGTAATGCCGTAATGATAATAACTGGCCTGTAGTAGTATTATTTGAATTTGGCTTAGAGGAAAATTTGAATATGAGGTGATGGAGATAATATTTAAAGAGTACTAGTCAATGGAGTGTGAGGATTATATAAACGCTGGAAAACATTAATTAATGTGGAAAATTTAGAGCAAATTGGCTATTTGTGTATTTATTATAGTTTTATGGTTGGTCTTTTGGGGGTTTCGCCGTTTTCGTGGTGTAGTAGGTGTTTGAACTTGTCAAACATTTTTGAGGGGGAAATGGTTTTTGTTCTATTTTAGATCCGGGAGATGACGAACCTTCGGATGTAAGCATATAAGAATCTTGTTGGATGCATATTGAGTATATTTTATTTTCTTTACGGGCATCTCCTTCTTTTATTTTTATTTTTATTTTTTTGGTTGAAAGAAAATTGGCGTTAAAATATCATATATTTTAGCGCGTAGTTAGAAAACTTACTCGGGGGACTGAGTTTGTATTGTATAAGCTTGTCACGTATAAATCTGATCATCAAAATATCAGAAAATATAAATAATTACAAAATATGACTGCTCAACAATCAACTCATTGTTTTAAGAAATTGAAATGGAAAAGTAACACACACACATATAAAATAAAAGAAGGAGATGCCCGTAAAGAAAATAATATATACTCAATATATATATATATATATATATATATATATATAACTCAACCGATCAATTGGATGATCCAATCCATAGATTAATAATAAATATATAAAATAGTTATCAGTTTCTATTTTTTGGCATATATAGGCCGACTTTCCTCTTCTAGAAAGTTCGGTTTAGCTTGTTTTTCTCCTATAAATAGACCTCACCAACACACACATTCACTAATTTAGATTCTATACTTTTCAGATTAATTAGATGAGAAACTCTCTCAACACTCTCAATCATTAACTCTCAATTGTAACACGATTATGTGGGTATATACAATCCGTGGATTGTATTCCGTTCATATTAATTAACCAAATGTGATCAAGATCAACACAACAACGCAATTTTACTTGGTTCGAATTAAAATTCAACGTGGCCGTATATCTAAGGGACTGATCTTATGCTATTGAATTGAAAAAGTTTTTTGAAAATTATGAGACTAAAAGTGTATCGAGTTACTCTGCTTTCTCACTTATTCTAGACTATAAATATAGATGTATATCTCACGCATCTATACACGAAAACTGTTAGGACCGCAAGTCCGACACCTTTCAAACTCGGTTGAACAGTCAGGACTGCCAGGTCCAACTAGATTTTATTTCCTTGTTTGCAAAATTATTTTAAAGGAAAATTCGGTTTTATTTACTCTGATTTATTTACTTAATTATTCGCTCTGAATTGTATGGTATTTATCTTTATTATGCGAGTGAATATTTAGGTAAGTTTGTAAAGATTTAACTTCATCTTATAGTATCTTATCTTATGGAAAGTTAATCTTTATCAAACTCTTTATTATATCCTTTAGTAATCTATTCCTTGTGGAGTTTTTCTTTGTCTTTAGTGTGCAGAATATACGAAGATCATGAAGATCTTATCAAACGGAAACAAAGACTTATCAAAAGGAAGAATCGCCTTATCATGGAAAGATTCGGATATATTTGGAAAGATCCTGTCTCGACTGGATATGGAGACTGGCCGAGATTCAAGGAGATCTTTCAGGAGAGCTATCCTATAAATAGTAGAAATCCTAGGAATCAATGTAGAACACTCGTGTAACAAAATATACATCTTTAGGTGTTCTCTTTTATTTTGATTTCTTAGTTTTCGCCCTCTTGAGTTACATCAAGAATGTGAGAAGCCGACAAGAGTTGAAGGGAGTTCAACGGGAAAGGATTGCGTCAGTTAGAGGGATCTATACGTATGTGCAGTTCGCTTGGAAGCATTCTCATAAGAAGATCACTACGGGAGTTTTGGTCTTACGGGTCAAACGGAGTAGACGCGAAAAAGGTTCCGGTGGTATCAACATTAGAGGGATTCGGTGTTAGAGTAAAACCAGTTGGTGTAATAACTTTTGTCCATTGAAAGAAGTTTGATTCAGGCGAAAGCCTCGTGGATGTAGGACATAGTCCGAACCACGTTAAAATCTGCTGTCTTACTTTACTGTCTTACATACCTGTCTTACTTATCTGTCTAGACTAGGTATCACAACTACTGCTTAAAACGTAAAGTATTAGACCTAAAGGTCTATAAAAAACAACTCACTAATCAGCTAACAAACTAAGCTAAGGAACTGAATTTTGGCTCCAAGTTGATATCCGTTAAAACAGCTTTTTTCGCCACCTTCAAAAATCAGTTATGGTAGTTAATTGAACCACCATTTTCAACAATATATATCAAAGTTTTTGACTAATTACTAAGGAGATGAATTCTTTTTTTATTTTTGAAAGCGGGACGAAATGTTATATTAAAGAGTATCTTTTATATGTATCTTGGTCGACGTCAGGTTATTTTACTTCAGAAAGTCAGAAAGAATTTCTTATTTTTATTTCAGTCGATACCATTTTATTTACATCATTGTATTTTCAATACTTTAAGTATTACAAACCAAATTATAAAAAAAAAAATCTATTTTCTCTGACAAAATATCAGCATTTATCAGTTGAAATATTCTCGGATTCCAGTATTAGCGTATATCTGAATTCATCAACTGCTAGTTTAGCGTTTACTGTTAGTTTGTCAACACGATTGTCGTCATATGCAGAGAATTTTTAACCATTCTTTTCTTATCTAACCTGTTGGACATTTTAGTAGCAATTTGTTAGTCTACCAAAAGTAATAAATTAACTCCAAGCGACATTGGTCAACTTGCACAATTATCTAACTACTAGATCGGGCTATTCATGTTTCTATTAAAATTCATCACGTGTCTAAAGAAAATATAGTCAGATTTGTACGCATATAAGTATAAGAAGCGTAGTACTAAATAATAATGTTAGGTAAAACTAGTTAGATGTCACCTGTCTATATAATGATATTTATTTGTTTCTATTTTGTGTTAATTATATTATTTCTTGTCTAAAAAATGTATTAAGGGGATGAACAATCACCATTAACATGATTAGGATAATGATCTGGTTAATTAGTATGACATGGCGAAGCAAGCGCTATAATAGTTAATCGGCATTTCTCACGTCTTAATTATGTTTTGGGTTATCACTTATTGATGTTCTAGAAGTTCTTTCATAAGTGATGGCTATTCATAATCTCTACATCTCGATTGATATAAGAAAGCTTTTTCTATATTATGTAAATCCTTGTAATCGCAGCTGTTATACAAAAGAGTGCGAATTGTAGTATTGACTTCATATATGGCTTTCACGGTAAATCCACTTGGCATGTAAAGATCAGATTATCAAATTGGTTCGAGAATGCCTGTATAAATCCAATTTGAACTCAAGCTCGATCTTCAAATGCCTATGCTCTTGCACATTAATTAATTATTGTGCATTAAGCCATATAGTGCTCCTTCGTCTTCTACATTTAAAACCAAATAAGTGGAACTACTTTAATAGTAAGTGGCTATAAGCTTTGTATACTTGTCACTTGGTCTCCAACTAAAGTTCTCCAATGCCTAAATTAGTATGAAAGTATAGATGCACACAAAAAGGTCTGAAACAAGAGAAGCTATGACTTAGAGATAGAAAGCCGAAAATACAAGTAATTTACATTGAACAATCTAAGATGAAATTTCACAGAAAAGTCATGGGACAAAGATGAGACTCTGCCTTGATTGGTAGGCCTAAGTAATATCCAAACCTAGATTGGCCAGCATGGCAGCATGAGGTGCCCCGTGGGTCGGATCGTGCTGGTGCGGACTAATGTTCAGGGTGTGTGTGTCACATGTGCATATATGTGTGTTGGGCTGATCCTTAGTGATTATTGCTAGGAGCCTTCTTTTAAAGAATCAATTATTTCTTGTAAGCCTAATATGATGACGTGATGCATACAATTGATTATTGTGTAGATGAACGGTCATGACGAGGTTATGAGGCTGTTCCCCATAACTAGAAAGATATTTTAATTAGACGTTGGTTATACACGTTATCTATGTACTAGTTATTTCATTTCCGTTGAGGTTGAAAGTTGAAGGGAATGTAGACGCATCTAGGGGCACAACTGGCTAGGTGTAGGGCTGGACTTGTACAATTTATGATATCTGTATATGGCTCATGCAGTATTAATGTTTGGAAATGTAAGTTTAGTATCTTGTTTTTGGAAAACACAAAATGCATAACTATGAGAACTTGAAGTTAAGTTCATTTTCAATTTTCTACAAAAAAAATGATATTCTTTGTGGAAGTTTTTGGAAGTCATCATTTTGGAATTTATTATCATTCTATCTTTATAATTTTTTATTTGTGTAACCATCATTACATTTACTCCATCACTCCAACGGGGGTGCTAGAAATCTTGTTCAGCGATCGACAATTGATGTATGTTATCTCGGTGCAGTGCAACTACGTACTTATTCAGATTTTGCCTTACCAAGTTATCTACGAATCAAAATCAGGATTAACGTGATTGGTTTGATTAACAGCTAACACTTTCTAAATGTTAATCAGTTTCAGGCTATTAATTAGTTTTTCTTGTGATAAAATGAATATGGCCAAACAATGTGCGGTCTCTTCCAAAACATTATATCACACTTAGTTTTGAGTAAGCTAAACATAATATCTTCAAGTAGAATGATGCTTGAGTTACGTAATAAACCCAAAATTATTGAAGCTGAAAATAATATACACAAAAATAATATTAGAGATTGTGACAAACAACTAGCATTATGTCTTTTTCATGTAACTTGGCTCATCAGGCTTTGACAAACACCGGTCAATTGCATGCCCGTTGTGGTAAACTAATCGATCATATATGTGGCCCTAACCTCTTATCGGCGTAGAACTATATTTATTGTTTCCTTTTCTTTTTCGTAATAGATATTGGAAAAAAGTTATGCAATATGTAACTCGATATATACGTATATAGATACGCACACGTTATATATATTTTAAAGATTGTCCTGCATGACCCACCTGCAAATGTAGTTTGAATTACTTTCAAACTTAAGGAGAGAAAGTATATATTTGACGTGAATCAAAAAGGACAAAAGTAGATATATATGATTAATTGATTATATGTTATGTCCAGAACTGGAAGTTACATTTGTGTATTAAATATATTTGCGTGTTTCCACACACACACACACACACACACATTAACTATGTTATATATATATATATATATATATATATATATATATATATATATATATATATATAACATAGTTACTGATAAGAAATAAATTCAAGAGAGTTAAATTGCAAAAACGACAGTGTGTTATTTTTTATTAGCAATAAAATCTTTGTGCCACTAAATCAATTTAACACACTCTGTTGCTCTTAATTGTTCTGAAACCATTGAAATTCATAGCAAACTTAGATATCAATTCGATCTGTTTCAGTTGCATTTATCTGACGCGTTAGGGTTACACATTAACAAATTCATCAATATATATAAGGTACTAATCATTCTCGTCCAAAAATTCTCGAGCTATTATATGGAAGTTACGACATTTAATAGCTATGAAAGCACATCCAAAATAAGATTTTACTACATAAAATTTATTAATTATAAGTGCAGTCAACCAAAAAAAAATGCTGTTATGCATGTACTCATGTTTTTATTTATAAATCTATAAATCTTAGGAAGAATCTTACTAATAAAAATATCACAATTATTGAGTAATGTGTGCCAAATAAAAATTGCCCACAACCAATTTTTACAATTTACTCAAATTTAAGATGTGATAAGAGGAATACAAGAGAGTTAGGAAAACTCGGTTTAATTTTCCAACAGAGGTCATAATAAGGCTTACAAAGTTTAAAAGTAGTCATTCATACTTTACCAAATCCTAAATAGTATATATGGGACAGTACTTTGTAAAAAAACGATGTTTTTTTAATTTTAACAGCGAAATGGACAAATTGAAAAAGGTGGCTATAATGGTTTGTTTATTTAATTCGATCATCTGGCTTTAAGCTGCCGGGTTTGACCCACAATCCGGATCACTGGGTCAATCTCCTAATCAATCAAATTGACCGGATCCATTAATTGGCGAATACACGTTGAAAAATACAGATGTTTCTCAACCATTCCGGGTCAAGGTCTAGTTTAGGTTTAAATATCCAACTATCTTGACCGAGTCATGATAGTCACTAACTACAATCTCTCCCGGAGATACTTTCTTCTACTTCAAAAAGGCTAAATCTCAAGTACTTATATTATTATATGAACACATTGTCGATCATTGATTAGTAAAGTAAATCAGTTTAACTAGACTTATCTGTACATTAAATCAGGGTAAGCATTCTTTCCTAAATTATTAGTTTTATGGGTGGTGTAATTGGTTAAAGAGGTGGAATTCTTTCCATTGGTACGTAACAAATCTGATCTCGATGATGAGCAATTTGCCTCTGTATGCTTTCTACGTGTGTCAACGCCTGCCACATCAAATTTTTTATGAGTGTCGACGTTCTTTGCAAGTTATCGTGTTTAGCATGAGGGTTTACCTATTGCGAAATCTAAATTTATTAGCATCGGACTCCCACAACATAAAAGATAAATAAAAAATTTCCTATCTATCTTGGTCATTTATCCATATATTATTATCAATAATAATAATAATAATAAATAATAATATTACTATTATTTCACGCACTGTAAAAATATATAATTCGATCTCTCTTGAATTAATAGATATGGTCCGGATTTCCTCATGTTCTTCCCTATTTCTTCCACACAAAAATTAAAGGTGTCCCGTTAGAAAACATTTTGCTGAAGTTTGAAGGAGAAATTGAAAGTTCTTTTTTTTTTGTTCTTTTTTTAATTATTATTTTTAACTTTCGTAATAAGATCGAGATACCTAATAGCTTTCCGCTAGTCAAAAGATGTGTTGACTTTAGACAAATTGGTTAATTTGTCTCCATTCCCCATAATCAGTTCTTTAAGGGCTATCAACCTAAGCCCCCCCTGTGGTTTGAAAAACTCGCACAAAATCCTCCTGTGGTTTGAAAACTACCTAAAATCCCCTTGTAGTTTCAAAAACCCTGCACACATTCTCTTCCGTTAAATTTAACATAACTCCGTTAGTTTTATTTAAGAATGACTAAGTTGCCCTTATTTATTTTTAACTTCTTTTAAAAAAAATCTGGATGTTTAAAAAAAATACAAAAAAATAGGAATTTTATGTAGGGTTTTCAAACCACAGGGGGATTTTGTGCAGGGTTTTCAAACCACATGGGGGTTTCGTGCAGGTTGTCAAACCACAAGGGGTTTCATGTTTTCAGTTTTTAAGGGTGAAATAGACTTTTTAATTCGAAAAAGTACACAAAAGTTAAACCCACTCTCACATAGAGCGAGTGGTCGCCACTCTCTGACAGAGTTTAACGGATTAGGGATTGTGTGCAGGGTTTTTGAAACCAGAAGGGGATTCTCACTACAAGAATGTAATGCAATGGCTACAAAAATATGGTGAGTGATTTTAATCTGTAGCCATGTGGCTTCAGAATGTAAATCAATGGTGTCAAAAATATTTGTAGGCAGCAATAGTGAGAAAAAATTCACTCACCAAGCATGGGGTGAAAATATTCACTCACCATTAAACACAATGGTGACAAATTATTTTGTAGCCATGCAAAATAAAACAAAAAAAAAAACGAAAATAGGCAATGGCTACAAAAAATATGGATGCCACATGGTGTCAGAAAAATCTGACACCATGTGAGCATCCAAAAAATTTGTAGCCATAGTTTAAAGGACCAGATCATGCCGTGTGGCATGATCTGGTCCATCAAAGCGTGGTGTCCAATTTTTTGGACACCACGCTTTCCAATTAGTTTTTTTTTTTTTTTTTTTGTTTCATAAACCGTGGTGTCCGATTTTTCGGACACCACGGTTTCCTTTTTTTTTTTTTTTTTTTTTTTTTTAAACTGTGGTGTCCGAAAAATCGGACACCACGGTTTTCGTTTTTTTTTTGTTTGTTTTTAAATCGTGGTGTCCGATTTTTTGGACACCACAGTTTAAATGTTATTTTTTTCCCCTTTTTAATCTTTACAAACCTTAACACGATTTTTTTATTTTTTTTTCCCTTTGATGACAATTATAGTGTAATTAGTAATTAAACTATAAATTTCATAGTAATTTGAGTAAAATTAAATTAGTAATTAAGTTTAGCTAGGTAAATCATGATTATATATGTGTACTCATTCTATAATTAGTAGTGATTAGGAGAATTGTATTTTAATTAGGGTAGTTTTAGTAAAAGTGTTGGATTTGTTTTAAAAATTAGGAAAAGTTAAGAAATATTATGGAATTTAAGATAAAACTAAAATTTAGGATAACATAGGAAAATTAGATTTATAGTTTAATAAAATGCCATAATTATATTAGTAATAACACTTTGAAGACAATTATTGTGTAATTAGTAATTAAATTGTAAATTTCATAGTAATTTGAGTAAATTAATTAGTAATTAAGCTTAGTTAGGTAAATCATGATTATATATGTGTACTCATTCTATAATTAATAGTAATTAGGAGAACTTCATTTTAATTAGGATAGTTTTACTAAAAAGTGTTGGATTTTATTTAAAAATTAGGAAAAGTTAGGAAATATTATGGAATTTAGGATAAAACTAAAATTTAGGATAACATAGGAAAATTAGATTTGTAGTTAAATTAAATGGCATGATTACATTAGTAATTAACACTTTGATGACAATTATTGTACAATTAGTAATTAAACTATAAATTTCATAGTAATTTGAGTAAAATTAATTAGTAATTAAGTTTAGCAAGGTAAATCATGATTATATATGTGTACTCATTCTATAATTAGTAGTAATTAGGAAAATTCGTTTTAATTAGGATAGTTTTAGTAAAATTCATAGATTTTGTTTACAAAATTAGGAAAAGTTAAGAAATATTATGGAATTTAGGATAAAACTAAAATTTAGGATAATATAGGAAAATTAGATTTGTAGTTTAATAAAATGCCATGACTATATAGTAATTAACACTTTGATGACAAATATTGTATAAGTAGTAATTAAACTATAAATTTCATAGTTTTAGTACAAGTGTTGAATTTTACTCAGATTACTATGAAATTTATAGTTTAATTACTAATTATACAATAATTATCATCAAAGTGTGCAGGGTTTCTGAAACCACAAGGGGATTCTAAGTAATTATCAAACCACAAGGGGATTTCGTGCAGGTTTTCAAAACCACAAGGGTTTTATGCATTTTCCGTAAATAAAATTAGAAAGAATTGCATATTATTAAATATTGAAAGACTGCCACTTTACGCGCCAATTGAAACACAATTTGTAGCTCCACCGTGTACGAATTCTCTACAGAATCAAAAAAAAAATAGAAATAGTCTAAACTTTAAATAATTTTCCCACACGAACTCTGGTGGCCTTTACTAGTGAACTGATCACCTACTTTTGTTCTACAGCTTAACAGAAAATAAAGTATCATGTTTCTATCCTTTTACCAGTTTAATATCTTTTACCGAAATGATCTTCCAATTATTAGAATATAATTTAGGTTCAAATTAATTAGGCATAATTGCCAAATTCAAAAAGATTGTCAACTTTAAAATATTAGTTATGAAATGTATTACATAAGCATGCATGCGATAGTGAAATGATTATGAAGTTAGAATTTTGTTTGGAGTTCAATGAGATATAGTGTTGAGTTAAGTAAAATGTTTTTGAATAAATTTTTGGAGCAAATTAAATGAATTGGGCTCGACCAAAATCCTTGGTAGATCAGATTTAGATTGAATACTATATACACGCATGCTAGTACTATGTAGGTCCAACCCAAAGTGATAATTTTTCAATTAAATGTTCACGAATTATTATTATTTTTTTCTTTTTGCGAAAAAAAAGCAGTATCTAATGATCCCTACCACATTTATTTGAAATAATGATTGATCTTACATTAAGAATTACCAAGGATTTGTAAATAGCTTATGTTTGGTTTCGATGTGTGTGTGAAATGTCTGCTTGTTTGTGAGCGTGTGATTTTGCAGACCTGAGAAAGTTAGCAAATAATACATATGTTATATTTTCAACTGATTGTATCCATAACTAAAAAAATTATATAATGAATATGTGTTTATACAGATGTCGTTTAATTTACATATAAATGCATGTGGCTGGTAAAGTTAACCTTTTGACCACTTGTTCATCCATTTATCTGTCAATTGTGGTTTAAAGCTGGAATTTGAAAGATGTATAAAGTATCAGAGTATGTCAATTTCATTGTGTGTCATAAGTACATGGAAGTGGCGGAAGTTAATGGTTAACAACTGAACTCGAGTTGTCTCTATTCTGATATATTTTTGTACAACGTACGTACATGATCATGCCGTAGACTCAAGGGCAACAACAATTTTTTGCTAGTTTCTTTAAAGAAAATCTTACACTTGTGTTAAAGATTGTTACCATATTCCTTCATGTATTAAAAGTTATAAGCATAATTAATTAAATCATTTTATTTAATAAACAACTAAGTCTAGTTATAGGATCCCTCTATCCTGCATTGATTTTAGGCTGAACAACTATGTGATTGGAATCGTATCGAGGCGTTATAGATTATAATTTTTACTTACTCATTTAGTTAGGCAGTAAACTTGGTTGGTAGAATAGCAGAATAGTAATGTGTTGAATATCATTCTATATAGTTTATGTGGCTTGAAACTTGGACTATTCCTCATACAGCTAATCAAATAGTGACGATTCACTGAAACTTCGAGAAAGAAAAAAAAAGAAACCGGTTGATGTACTCCTGATTGATGTACTACGACATAACATGTGTAGTTCCTCTGCTTGTGAAAATGTGCCTTGCCCTTGTAAGAAAGGCACATTCATTTCATTGTCATGGCCAGTGACGATTCACTTTGGTAGTATATGCGTTGTAGACGATTAAATGAATTTTATTCTATATGTGACACTGATGGAACTATCAAGCTTTTTGCTAATGAAGGAGTGCCGGTCCAAAAGAAAATTGGCAGCATATGATGAAAGAGCTTGTCGATGAGAGATCGTCGTGCAAGTTAGGTACATTCGGTTTCATGTGTAGTTGTTAGCTATATATAACCATCAAAGCAGCTCATTGAAAATTACATGAGAATGAATGTCAAATCAATGTCATAGAAGACCATAGATTGGACTTTCACATGGTAATGAATCAGCTAAGCAACAATGAGAAGAAGTACACAAGTAAAATGAATATAATCAGATAAAATCCATCAATGTATCTAGTTCACATTGAAGTTTTAAAGTGCATAATCATGTTTTTTATTGCAAAATCTACCAGCATTGAGAATTCAGTGAAGTCTTTTGCAATCTAATATGATGCTAAAGAAGCACATATATGTATGTAAAAGACTAAAAACAACAAAATTTGTTCATTACTACTATTTACTGATTATGTCACTTAAGCTTACTCAAGTTAATGCTACGTTTATTGCTTACTAGGCGGTCCTAATATTACTCTATGCAGAAAGAACGAAACGCAACTTTTCCTTATTGCCCTATCAAATACTAGCAAAGATCACGTTCTGTGGTGGTTATTCGTTTGATGTACTGGAAGGTTGTCCTGAGAGAATCCACCTCACTCTCGATCTGGTTCTATATAAACGCTAATGTCCTGGTGTTTTAAGCACGCTGTCTGCCTATTTTTCACTTAACCTGAATTGCAATGTAAAAACCTGTTACTCGACTGTATCATACAATATGCTCCCCTTTCTTATCATAAAAAGTGATATATAGCGTATCTTTTAGTCATAATACTCTTGAAATTCTTGATTAATAAGTCCTGAGAAGTACTGAGAAGTACTGAAAGAATAGTCTATATATCATACTCCATAGTGCTCTTAGCTTTGTTTATGAGTAATAAGTTATCGAAATAAATGTTCTTATTTCAAAGTGATTATTTCTTATCAGAATTATCTTTTTCCATAATGCAGTTAGCAAATTGAGTGCATTGACAAGAACCAATGGAGGAAGAAACAGCTCTTGGCTTTTCTGAGTACTTTGCAAAGATCGAAGAGGCTGGTCTCCTACTGAAGGCTTCAAATGATTCGGCAACTTCATATTACGACAAGAACCAAGGACTACAAATACATGAAGATGATAAAATGACTAGAAAAAGTGTAACAAAACGGAGAAGCTTCACTTTAAACAAGGAGTCCATCAGCATACCTATTCGTAAAACTAAGTCATTGAGCTCTCACTTTTTAGTGGATATTGATGAACTAATGAACTGTGTAACTGAAAGCTTTAATGAAGGACAGGTTCTAAATAACCCTTGTGAGAATGATGAAATGGCCTTACTCTCGATTTGTGAATACCCATTGTCTTCCGAAAGCTCGCCTGATAACAATGGACTAAGAAATAAAAAGTCAGGTAATTTATTTCTGAAAATCCTGAACATTTTTTTGTTTTTTTTTATTGATGTGTGCAAGCAGCATGAAGGATTGAATGACTATATTTGTAATCATAGATATATCTGCTCCAATTGAGGAGGAGGATACTGATTCATGCAGCTGGAGTAAATTGCAGATTGAACCTGGAAATGGCATTTATCTCAAGGTAAGTCTTTTTATCCAACATTATTACAAAGAAAAAGTGCTGATAAAAAATTTATTTCTCCCATTACAGTTTGAAGATGTCAATTACTCGGTAAGATGTAAGGGAAAAAACTCGGTCGTGGATAAACGGATACTGCAAGGGGTGAGTGGTTCAGTATGCCCTGGAGAAATTCTCGCGCTCATGGGACCTTCTGGTGGCGGTAAAACTACCCTACTGAATCTTCTTAGTGGAAGAGTAAAAAACAATGGTGGAACTATCTCTTACAACAATGAGTTATACACCAAATCATTAAAACGCAGGTAAAGTGAGAGAGTTGTTTGTTCATTTAGCTACTAATGGCACGACTCGTTTGATGATTAATCCTGTTAGCAAAGATGAACGAGTCGTCCCATTAGTTATACACCAAATCATTCCATCTTTGCTAATGGCACGACTCGTTTGATGATTAACAGGATTGGATTTGTCCTTCAAGATGATGTAGTATTCCCTCATCTAACTGTAAAAGAGACCTTAACTTACTCTGCATTGCTTCGGCTTCCCAACACATTATCAAGGGACGAGAAGAAAGAAAGGGCGATGAACGTGATCTTTGAACTTGGCCTTGAAGGGTATTTGTAGATTACTATACTATATAAATAGCTACTCCGTTTTGTCATGCTAGTTATCTTATATGTGATGTCAATTATGCAGTTGCCAAGACACAATGATTGGGGGGAAATTTGTGAGAGGAGTTTCTGGAGGCGAAAGAAAACGAGTATGCATTGGCAACGAGATCCTGCTCAATCCTTCTCTTCTGTTCTTAGACGAACCTACGTCTTCCCTAGATTCTACGACAGCCCTCCGTATAGTTCAGATGCTTCATAACATGGCGAAGGTATATTAATCGAATCAAGAAATTTATAAACTTCTATAGATGACTTAATTTTTTATTTGTTTATTTTGTATAATAGGCTGGAAAGACAGTGGTGACTACAATACATCAGCCCTCAAGTAGACTATTCAGTAAATTCGACAAGCTAATTCTTTTGAGTAAAGGAAGCTCATTGTACTTTGGAAAAGCATCAGAAGCAATGCTGTACTTCTCGTCCATCGGCTGCTCGCCTCTTATCGCGATGAATCCAGCAGAGTTCTTAATTGATCTCGCAAATGGTAATATAAAGGACAAATCCATTCCTTCAAAACTAGAACATTTCGAAATCAAAAAAGACAATGGTCCTTCCGCTGGTGATGTCCATGAGGTGAAAACAAAACTATCTCGAAACAATCCATATTAACCATACAATGTATCTTAAAAATCACGCGTTTTTTTGCAGTACCTTTTGGGGGCTTACGAATCAAGAACTCCTAACGCGGAGAGAACTCAAATCAACAGAAGGAACGTGACGAAGCGCGAGTTTGAAAAGCAGGACATGTACAACGCAGAAGAATATGGAGCAGCATGGAGCGAACAATTCTCGATTCTCTTCACAAGAGGCCTAAAGGAGCGACGACACGAGTATTTAAGCAGTCTTCGTGTTATTCAAGTCTTGTCAACCGCAGTTATCGTGGGATTACTCTGGTGGCGATCGGACTCTTCATCTCTCGAGAAGATCCAAGATCAGGCAAATGTTACAAATTCAGAACAAACACATGCATAACTCTATAATTTTTAACTTTGATTTAATATCACGACTAAATGTCTTATGTTTGATATGCAGGCAGGGCTATTGTTCTTTATTTCAGTGTTTTGGGCATTCTTTCCACTATTTACAGCAATTTTCACATTCCCACAAGAAAGAGAAATGTTGGCTAAGGAGAGATCAGTGGACATGTACAAACTAAGTGCATATCTGACAGCAAGAAACACAAGTGATCTGCCTTTGGATCTTCTATTGCCTGTTATTTTTCTTGTCATTGTGTACTTTATGACAGGGTTGAAGCCAACTTTGCCTGCATTTTCACTAACTTTGTTCACCATTTTTCTAAGCATTATTGCTGCTCAGGTAAGAAAATAATAAAATTGTTATTTTATGAATTTTATTTATTTCATCATAGGCTTAAAATAAAAAAGTGTAACTTTCAGGGATTGGGACTAACTATAGGTGCAGCATTGATGGATGTGAAGAAAGCAACAACTTTGGCTTCTATTACTGTCATGACATTTATGTTGTCTGGTGGTTACTTCATTGAGGTAAGGTGGTGTAAAATCTGATACACAAGCACCTCAACAAAACATAAGATACTGGGAAAATAACCAAAATATATGTGATAATTATATACAAAAAGACTAAGCAACAGTGATGGTGTTTACCAACAAAAACCAGGCTTTACACACACACACACACCACACAAAAAAAAAAAAATCTGTCCTTGAAGCCTAAATCGTCGTCCGAAATTCCAGCAGTGTTGCTCGGTTTTTTTTATCTTTTTAGTATAAATGAGTAATCTCCAGAATTTAAGGCTTTTAGAATAAATACAATTCAATATGATATCAGACTCGCATCAAAGTTCTAAACGCAATTCAATATGATATCAGACTCGCATAAAAAAGACATATATATATATATTACCCATTAATTAATCTTTCTAAAAGCTTATGTTTTTACATGAGATAACAATTCAACATATTAACTACACGATTAAGCTTTTAGATTAGACTACAATTCAACAAAGATTATTTTAATTAATTGCATATACACCCCTTAATGATAATTGCATCTACACCCCTTAAGGTTTGATCCAACTTAATTACATTCCTATACTTTCTTAATAATTACATGAACACCTAGAGAGAGGTCCATTTGAGGTTTGAATAATTACACAAGCACCCTTCAAGTTTGAAAATCCCTATTTTGAGACGTATTCGAATCTCAAGGGAGTATCGGCAATTTTTTAGAATAGTAGTGAAGCTTTTGTAAAAAGAAAAAACCTTAAGAAGTTAAATGTAACTATCCCAAAAATTCTTTACAATGCAAAAGTATCTATATATAATTATCTTTGTTTTCTCTATTGTGCAGAAAGTTCCTCCATTTATGTCATGGGTTCGGTACATATCTTTGAACTATCACACGTACAGATTGCTATTGAAAATTCAATACAGCTGCCTTGGGGAATCATCAATCAATTGTGAATCTCAGTCTAATTTTTTAGAGGCACAAAGGCTTGACCGTGATGGAACTGAAGTTGGAGCATTGTTGGTTATGATTATGGGCTACCGGGTCATGACTTATATTTTGCTTCGAAGAATGAAATTAAGAAGCGTGACAGAATAATAATAACAAAATATGGGTCGGTTCGGATTTTGCGGGTGGGGTGATCCTTTTATCTTCACCCCATTCTTGCTCAATAATGTTTTAAGTTGGATTTTGTTTAGATAGGATCCGGATTCGATTTTAGAAAAGAATAAGAAGCAATCGGAATTGGGCCGAACATAAAACTCGTATCATATGTCCTTAAGGCTGGCCCACTCATCATATTTGTGCTTGATCCATTAATTAATGTATCGTAATCGTTCAAATTTTAGTATCTATATGGATTTATGGTAATCATTTTGGAATTTCAAGAGCATATTCCCTTTTGGTGTTACGAAATCGAGATTCGTAATCCAAATGTTTAAACAATTATCAGCAATATGCGTCGTAATTCAAGTTGTGGAGTTACGTTTATACAACATATATTAATTCAAGTTGTTCTCTTTTTACATTTCTTGCCAAAAAGATTGGTCAATAACGGTTTGTCGCCTCATCTAAACATTCAAGTTTGTAGAAATCAAGCATTTATATTTTTTAACATACCCCATCAAGTGCAGGTCAAATGTTTTTGTTACTTTTACACGTGATTTTTCTATTAGTGAATGCGGGTGAGATTTGAACCAAAAACCTCTCTTTGTCTGAACTCTAATTATAGAGAGTAATGACATTTATTAATTTATGAAATTCTCCAAGAGTATGTATTTCCAACTATTGAAACTATTTTTAAGCAATTACGTACTCAGAAATTGCTCAATTAAAATGTTAAGGTTGGAGATCGTCATTTGGTCGCTTCATCAATCACTTGTTAATGCTTCATGGAATACATAGTTTTAGTCTTTTGAGGCCTAGATGTTTGCAAAAATAAATAATTAAAACTAGGATTAAATTTAAACTTCTAATGTCAGTGTCAAGTCACATTAACATGAGCTTGGAAATATCTAGAAGGGACACAACTTGCCTGCAGTCATAGATTTTCACAATGGCAATAATGTAGTGATGCTATAAGCGATAATGAATTTATCCATCAAAACTAACAAAAGATTCTGCACATGACCTAATGGTGCCCGTGACATCTCATGAACTTAGGGTCCTTATTACAAAGCCATTTTTAGACAAACATCACCCACATGCCAAAATTTCTTAAGCTTCATTATAGCAAATTGAGTTTCAACACATTGAACATGGGTTTACTATTACCACATCACAGCTATGAATTGTACAGTCAAATACTCGAATTGGTAAAATGAGGTAATCAAGGATGTATAGTTTGCTATGGCATAATGTGGGGAAATAGTAAATATATGAGCCGTGGAAGCTATTGAGAATTAATCTCTCATCTCCCTTTCTTGCACATATCATGCTTGAAAATGACTCAAAACACCCACATGAAACCGTGTAGTCCCAATCAATTTCCAGTCCCTACATACTCCAACCAATAATTGACCTACTAGCTTGATATCTTGTGGCGTTCTTACACAATGTAACTGTGATTTCTTCAAGGATCTTTGTAGAAGAAAGAAAAGACAATGTTTAATGATAATTTTATGACGTTTGGTTTTCTCAACTTGAAAAAAAACTAAGGGCGTTTATTTGGTATTCTATGTTTGGTTGCGGGGCTTAAAATACTGTACATAATGCTATATTGCAAGTCGATGTTACTGAACTATAATCCAACTCGAGTATTGATCGGTTGACTGGGTGATTTACGTACAAATATAATAATGGGTGCGTTTTTAATATGAGTAGTTTATTTATGTACAATTGTAATTTGACTCATCGAAAATAGTAACAATTAATGTCTGTTAGCACCTCTCAGTACGTAATCTTTCTCATGAATTAGTTAAACAAATTTGTTTGTCTTTTACAAATTTGTTTGTCTTTTACATGTACGTTCTTTCATCATCGTATTGCTGCACAACATATTATTGATATTATTTCGCTAGTCTAATTTGTTATACTTGGTGAGAAAACTACACTCTAATATTCTTTACTTAATTTTTCTTGTTCTTTCAATGTGAGAAAGTCGTATTAGACCGCCTTACTTTCTCATTAACGCTCCTAACATAAACTAAAATTTTTTTGCAACTTGACGTCCCTCCCGTCAGTGAATTCAGCAGTAATATGATTAGTGTCATTGTTTGCTACATACACATAATATTAACAATCAAACATATGTGCTGTAACTAGTGAATAAAGATTATTAGAATCACCTAACTGTAAATTCTACAATAACTTAAGAAAAAAGGATGAATAGTAGTAGTACCATTAAATTATGTTGGAAAAAGTCGGTTCTTAGTCATTTGGAGCATCTCAAAATAAGTTTCTAATTTATGATAAATTAATCACCTTTTCATTTACAATTAATGTAAAGTTAAGCATACAACAACTTGCTCTCAAATTGACAGAGCCCCATGGAAATGCGAGCTGTTGATAATAAGGATCGTTTGTCAACTTCAAGCGATAAAAATGTAAGGGAGGAGAAAAGCAGTTCACGTGTTGCGGAGTATCAAGTTCCGTGCAAGAAATAGTACCCAACAATTATAAGTATCGTGATTTTGTGATATATGCTATTTATACGCGAAGTCAGTCTCAAATCAATAAACCGGTTTAAAATTACATGACATATAAATCTCTAATTTCATTACAAATTTAAGCTTTTAAACGAGTTAACAATTTGATATTATACATGTCAGATTTTAAAAATGTCTGGTCTTCGAATTTTATCATCACCCATTTATCAAAATTATCACGTGACATGCTTAACAGGAAAAGATTACATTTTAAACATGATGATCGAGGGATGTGTTAGAAAATATGTACAAATATATAGTAAATGTAGGTTGCTATATTCAAAATATCACTCATTGTTTTGTGGTGCACGTATATGAATGTAACAGTACAAGTTGGATGAGTTTAAGAGACAGATTTTTTTGAAATAATGGTATGTATGTTACGACATAGATACTAACTTTTTTTTCAATAACTATATAATATGTATTGATATAAGTAAGTTAATATTTGATACTTTAACATTAATCTATAATACATCAAAAATTAATTTATTATACATAGTAAAGTTTAAACATTTAGTACTTCCAAATGTTCATCAAAAATATTTGTGAAGCATAAAAAATATAGAAAAGCATAGAATGGGAAGTTTAAATTTGTGATTGGTTGGAGCTATTGGAAGTCTGACTTTTTATTAGTTATTTTTCGAATGAAAAGGTTGACTTTGAAAAGAACGCGCAATTAATTAAGCATGTTAATTAGGGGAATGACGTGTAATGCAATTCACCAGAGACTGAAATCTAGAAGTAATAGGAGCAATATTTGTCTTAATTAATTCCCAATCCAATTGATATGATTAAAGTATGGAGTTTAAGAAATATAATTTAGAGGGTTTTATGCCACGTAACCAGATGGGCACGTGGAATGCACCATTCTTTAAGCTTACTTCTACACTAATTAAATTGGTAATCAATGAAATCCACATTGGAGCACTAATTCTTTGTTGATCCCTAGACGAGTGAAATACGCTGTACTTGGTCCATGCACGCCCACCGACGACATACACGGCAAAATATATTCTCCTTTTCATTTTTCATGTTTTACAAACAAAAACTAAATTGTTTCAAATGGAACGTAAGAGTTAGTTCTATAACTCTTCATATGTATTAAAATTTTATAATATTGTAACTAATGAACAATCTATTACCTTAAGTGATCAACGGAACCCTTAACGATCTTGAAGCAACGCTCAATTTCAAAATCCAATAAAACCGTTGTTAGCTACAAAATTTCCTTTTGTATCCATGTACGTCTAAGTGAATAAAATAACACGATCTCTTATAAATTTTAAAGTATGATTACAATATTTCGCAAGGTTCAATTAACAAACAAGTAGCGGTTTCTCAACCTATCAAGCGTCAATTAAATAATTCTACCTCGGAAAATAAGCTATAAGTCTCCAGACTCATCAGTTTACAATTGCACGACTGCTCACAATCATGTGAACACGACTACTCAAGCTAGCACGTCATCTACAACTTACAACTGCTCACTAACGTATCAACTAGACTGTATACCAATACAACAGTACGATCACTTACAAAGACCTATTACTAGCCACCTATCATTGGGCAAATTTACTAATTCATGAGGCTCATATATATTAACTCCATATCAAAGTGCTAAAAGAAACATTATTTTGATTCTAGACTCCTTTTCTCTCCAAGCAGTTGTAGGTTTTTTTGAACTAATTTAAGACTCTTTTGTTCGAATATAACAATTGTCTCAGTCTAACATAGAATATCAAAGTAGTCAACAAAAAAACTCCGCAATATCAATGAATACGAGAGTTCACTATAGAAATTAGATGTAGTAGTACAAAGATGATGACTTCGACCAACTAACAAAGTATTTGGTAGTTGCTATATATGTCATAGTTAGTATATATATTTTTGGTTGTATTGAGTTTTTCATAGAATGCAGAAATATAATGAAATAATTGGCTAAAGTTTCTAACAAGAAAAGACGAAATGGGACCCTAGCTCCACATTTTTCTTTACCGTAAAATAAACATTAACCGTAGATCCATTTAATGTGATACTATGATCACGAATAAACATATATATTATTGTACAAAGTCAAAAGAAGTCATTTCTTAAATAAAGTTTAGTTCATAAAATATCACCCTTGGTGAACAATCAATATATTTATCTCACAAATGCCAAGGTGAAAAAGGAAAAAAGAGTAATGACCACGAGGAGGGCATTGACCTATGAGCATCGATCACGCTCGTAAATACCCTATCAAGAAATGCCACATTAACCAAACGTAAACTCTTTGCAATAACCCCTATACCCCCCACCCCCCACTCCACCCCACCCCACCCTGAAATGTGTCAACCTAAGTGTGGGCTTCAGATTTCATCTCACATGCAAACCCTTCCTTCGTCCTAACGGCTCGCTAACCGCCCACGATAGTGTATCTACCAATTTACCCCCACCCCACAAAAAGACATTCACACGCACTAGACACTACCAAAACCTTATGTGATATAATTTTTAAAAGTTTTATTTTTGGTTACAATCGATATGATGCATTGTATATCTATATATATGCACTACTTATCTCACTACATCAACCACACTACACTACCCAAATTTTTTTCAACAACCTCATTCTTTCTTACAAAAAAACAAAAAAAAGAAAATCTCGTACCATGTTGACAAGTCCCACCACTAATGAGTTCTCAATTTACGATTGCCCACAAATCATCCCATTGGTGGATGACAAAACATCAAAATGGAAGCTCAACCACATTGAAATTGCACCAAATTGCCCTAGGTGTGCCTCATCAAACACCAAATTTTGCTACTACAACAACTATAGTTTGTCACAACCTAGGTACTTTTGTAAAGGGTGCCGTAGGTATTGGACGAAAGGCGGCTCGTTGCGGAACGTGCCCGTTGGTGGTGGTTGTCGAAAGAGTCGACGTTCCCGCGCCGCCAGACAGGCCGGTGGGACTAACTATGCCACGTCTTCTGCTTTGAGTCCAGGCAGCGCAGGATCTAACGGTGAAACAGAGAATGGCACAGACATCGATTTGGCGGCGGTTTTCGCCAAGTATGTGAACCAAAATGTGGAGAATGATGAATCTTATAGTCCTGGTGCTACTACTAGCTCTGCATCATTGGATAATTTTCAGGCAAGTTCATTGGAGATTGAGAGTCAAATGGAGGACATTAGTACCATGTTTGAGTATCAAAAGCCATTGGATAATTTGGTCAACGGGTTTGGGGATCAGTTACATGAAATGATTCCTCAAATATCCATGCATCAAAATGTTAGCGGTCATGATCAAGATTTTGTGTACCAAAATTCGGACACTTTTGAGTTACAAAGTATAATTGGTGATGAATCATCGGCGGATATGTTATGGTCAAATGACGCAAATTTGCAAGATTTTGGATCACAAGAGTCGATGGTGCAGTTTCAAGATTTTGGATTATTTTCAAATGATGATCAATTTAGAATGTCTACAAATCTAGTAAGCGATAATTGGGGCTCGTTTGATCTCTCTGCCTATGAACTTTTTTCAAGACCTTGATTAATTAATTTGCTGGCATTTTTTATTTTTATTTTTTGAGAGGTGGGGTTTGAAGTAATTATTGGAAGTTAACTGTCACTGTTCTCTGAAAGAGACTTGCGACATGTGATGCAAGATAGCTCTATATACACACATTATTAAATGAAAAAAATAATGAAATTTTGTTAATATTGTAATGCATTTTCTTTAATTTTTGCTTGCAAATTACTATTGATGGTGTGAGTTACCTTCATGTTGGCCATTGTATCCCTGTTAAGTAATAATGGGCACATGGGGCAAACTAATTGCAATTAATTTTTTAGCACATAGAGTTTTAATTCCTATCTATCTTTAGCCAATTTTATGGATGAGATCTTCGAAGAAATGCTCATTGAGATGGGTTTACTCTTCAAAGTTCTTGACTCGTTTACAATAATTGAAATTAATCTCACAACCTACTAAACAAACTAAAACTCAGAATACTGCTATCAATGACAAATTTTCAGCATCGGCGAAATTGTTAAATATACATATATAAATCCCTCTGATTCCTATTAGGTTTACATCGGCAGATGAGACGATAATCCATACGATGAATGTTTGAATCCTAACGTTACTCATTTAGGAAAAAAATATAACATGTGAGAGGTAACAAAATAATTTGCAAAATCTATATGAGAGGACAAATTGGAAATTAAATGCAAATGTATAAATGTCTAATCTTTCTATAAGTCGAAACTTTTAGATCATACGACAACTTATTGAATACCGCAGAAGCATGCGGTACCACGCCAATTGCAATATTTAACATAATTACAATTTGTTTCTTCAATTTCTTCCAGTGGGGATGGGTACTCTATAATCTATATGTAGCATAAACTCGATTATATTGATAAGAAGGAGATGGAATGTTTGGCTATAGTGGTCTAATGATAAGAAACGAAGGACCACGTACAACTCACTGATGATATGTTTCCATAGTGTACGTACTATTTTAGGGGTTGGATTGGTTAGTTCATTGCTCTATTAGTTTCTTGCAAGTAATTGCAATGCAACAGCTATTGGGCAAGTGTGAATAAATGGAGTCCGATTATAAGTAATTAAGTAATGGGATTGGGTAGGTTGATATGTCGTTAAGTACTAATTAGATGTGTTAATTATCTTTATTAATGATTTTTTCTAAACATATATTTCCATCAAATTAATATGTTAAATGTTCCGTTTCTATCTAATGTAAATAAAATTTAAAGATGTTTTACAACTTCAATAATAAATACATTTCATGATAGGTGTTTATAAGCTTCCGATATGCTCTTCAAAGGGTGTTAAATGCATAATAGATGCATAATCAACCACAACTTTTCCCTAAAGCACATGGACCAAACAGTTTCAATATTCTTCGTACAAATTATCATTTTCTTGTTTTCTCCAACAAATTAGTTCATCGCATTTGGAAAAAGAGGGGGAGAGAATAAGGTTATTTTTGTGTTCTGTCAATAATAAGGGCAAGATGGCGCAGTGTGTTAAATATGATTATTCTTCTAGAGGATTTTGTACTAGAAAACATGAGTTCGCGCAGTGTGTTAAATGTAATGAACATTTTCAAAAATTGAAACTGGGCCAAACGAAATGACTACTTTTACCTCCCTTAATCCAGTAGTATGCACACTAGCTAGAATTGATCCAATTATCTCGAGTGATAAGAATACGCAGCCCAACTATATGTCACCGATACAAATAAATAGCCATTGAGTTGTTAATTTCTCAACATACAGTCCGCAACTATTTTATTTCATAAAAATGTACAATCGATCGATGATATTTTATAGAGCCAATTGTCATAATAACACCATCTAGAAAACTATTTATCAAAATAACATTCTCTTAAAAGTAATTGCAAATCTAACATTCTTTTGCCACCTAGATTGCCACCTAGACATCGTTACTATTACTTTATATTTTCTTTTTTTCTTATTTTAGGGCATGTCTCAGATTCTTAATTAATCATGATATTAGACTTAGTTTCTCCGACTGCCGTTCCGATCCTGGAGAAATAAGAAGTCATCTTCACACGGAATTGTATGATTGAAGATTTGGGCTTTGAGAATTCACGGAATCTGTTTGATATAATGCCCAAGATATCTGTTAAACTAATATCAGTTTAGTTCAACTTTTTGTGTACATGCACATATGTAAACAAAATTAGAATTACATGGATTAAGTTTTCCTTGGTGTAGTCCACTTTTTCAATGTTGTTTGCAATTAAGGCTTTATTTTCTATTAACTATTTACTTTGACGACGGTTGTTTAACTCTGTATCTGTGTTGTATTAAAACAAGACTCATAATGTTTATAGTACAAAAAGATGTCTTGCCAAGATTCAGAAAATTACTAGAACTTTGTTCGAAAATTCAGCAGTATATATAATGTTTCAGTAGTCCTTGAGTTGTGTTACATTACGCAGTTGAGTATTTCTTTGGTGGCGCTTGAGTATCTGATTTGCATTTTAGACCATGCACCTAAAATTGGTAAAAGATACAGGCATCATCAAATTTGATTAGATACTATTCTCTAAAACATTAGTCACTTTTTTTATTATGCTTGACAAATGACTATTTTTTATGATCAAATTTGAGTACACTTTTAAAAGTATTCAATTCATAATCATTTATTTTCTAACTAGCTTAACTTTGTGTGTAATTTTTTTTGTATAAAACCATCTCCGGATCACGCATTTTTCATTTACTTTGTAGAATTAAATAATACACATTTTCACCCTCCCCCATGCACCCCTACCCCCACCCCCTCTAGAAGCTTTAAAATAGAATCATCCCCCCATCCAAACACTATGTTTTGACAGACATACCCTTGGGATTATTGAAGGACTTCACTAGGGTAAAATGCTATAATTTTTAACTTTAAAGTGTTTGTATTTATGTTCTAGGGGACAGCGTGTCCAGAACATTCACTTAATTTTGAGGGGCAAAATGCTCTTATCGCATTTTATGAGATAATTAAACCATTCAAGAAGATTATTTTGTCATTCCAATATAAGGACCATAGAGTATGTATGTTACATGTCAATATGATCAGTATGTACTTTTTGTCCGATTATCCATAAAATATGTGAAATTTGTTAGTTGACATTTCGCAGGTAGTATGTTACATTGATGAAAATATTTATTATGGCTATAGTTTTCTCTTAAGTACACGAGTAATTTTAGAGGTAGTATGTTACATTGATGAAAATAATTATTATGGCTATAGTTTTCTCTTAAGTACACGAGTAATTTTAGAGGTAGTATGTTACATTGATTAAAATAATTATTATGGCTATAGTTTTCTCTTAAGTACACGAGTAATTTTAGATGATACAACTTGATTAATATTTTGTTGGCGGGTTTCATTCCTGCTAATCTTATTTGACAATATACTGATAAATTGATGGATTATGTTGAGGAATATTCTTAATGCAATTTTCACAACCCAACCAATAGAAAATCTACCGGGAGTAATTACTTATTTTACTCGAATATTAAAAGTATAATAACTTGCGATAGATATATCTCAATCATACATAAGAAAAAGGGAAAACAAATTTAATCTTGCGTGACGATTTAATAACTAATAGTTTGACATTTTAGGTGTAAGAATGAACCAAATATTATAAGCTAATAACTCATTGACATGAGTTAGTCATACTTTTGATGTGACCTGATTCGAAGACCTAGAATCTTTGCCTATTTTATTTGGGAAAACGAAATTCTATCCTAAGGTTAAGCAGTTCATCCTTTGCTAATTTGTTTCTTTGTTAATATTTAAGCCTTTTCCACTTGATTCTAGACAAATGGTCGTGAAAATTGGTTTTATGTTGACAAAAAAAAAGAAAAAAAATAAACTTATCGGTGTTATACAATTTTATAGTAACATGATAAATAAGAATCACTGTTGATGCTATATTAATATAGTCATTTATATGTTACATTAATCAACAAATTAATGCGGAAGGTAACTGATAGATCTTTAGGTCTAATACTTTACGTTTTAGCAGTAGTTGCGATACCTAGTCTAAACAGGTAATAAGATAGGTATATAAGACAGTAAAGTAAGACAACAGATTTTAACGTGGTTCGGACTATGTCCTACATCCACGAGGCTTTCGCTTGAATCAAACTTCTTTCAACGGACAAAAGTTATTACACCAACTGGTTTTACTCTAACACCGAATCACTCAAATGTTGATACCACCGGAACCTTTTTCGCGTCTACTCCGTTTGACCCGTAAGACCAAAACTCCCGTAGTGATCTTCTTATAAGAAAGCTTCCAAGCAAACTGCACGTACTTATAGATCCCTCTAACTAGCGCAATCATTTCCCGTTGAACTCCTTTCAACTTTCGTCGGCTTCTCACGTTCTTGATTTGACTCAAAAGGGCGAAAACTAAGAAATCAAAATAAAAGTGAACACCTAAAGATATATATTCTGTTACACGAGTGTTCTACATTGATTCCTAGGATTTCTACTATTTATAGGATAGCTCTCCTGAAAGATCTCCTTGAATCTCAGCCAGTCTCCATATCCAGTCGAGACAGGATCTTTCCAAATATATCTGAATCTTTCCATGATAAGGCATTTCTTCCTTTTGATTAGTCTTTGTGATCGTTTGATAAGATCTTCATGATCTTCGTGAATCTGCATATCAAAGACAAAAGAGAACTCCACAAGGAAAAGATTACTTAAGGATATAATAAAGAGTTTGATAAAGATTAACTTTCCATAAGATAAGATACTATAAGATCAAGTTAAATCTTTACAAACTTACCTAAATATTCACTCGTCTTAAACAGGAAAAATACCATATAATCAAGAGCGAATAATTAAGTAAATAAATCAAAGTAAATAAAATCGAATTTTCCTTTAAAATAATTTTGCAAACAAGGAAATAAACTCTAGTTGGACCTGGCAGTCCTGACTGTTCAATCGAGTTTGAATCGTGTTGAACTTGCGGTCCTAACAGTAACTTTACTTTATTTGTAAGTTGAAACGCTTAATCCCAACTAGCCTATTTTTATATACAGTAGATAAGCAAGTTCAATGATGAGCCACTTAGAGGACATTATTTACGTCATGGTATTAATATTCAACACACACACACACACACACACATATATATATATATATATATATATATAATGTTATTGAAGTTAACCAACTTGAGATGCAATTTCTTCTAGATGATGTATTGAAGATTCCTTCTTCATGTAGAAAGAAATGAAAATCTACAAATTGATGCGCAAACTCGAATTTAGCATAAGTCAATGGAATGCAAGTAGTGATATATGATAGATTATTTTATGCTAAATCATAAGCTTATCCAAATTAAATTTTTTTATCAAAAAAACAGATTATCGTGACATGTTGAGACTGCGTATCGTTGCCAGTAAGACTGTATGGGGTCTCAAATAGGTTAGAAGGTCATTATATCCATAGGTCATTAGTTTCGCATAATGAAAAACAAAACTCGGAATCTTTTTTACATATTAACTATATATTTTTATTGTATCAAGCAGAAGAAGAAGTCGGAGCGATAGCCACATACTATGATTATGAATAAAAGGCCCTAGCCAACCCCAGTCAAGGGTAGGCGGAAGAAGGGGTATTCTACTCAAAGACCGGTCGGAAAGGGAAAATTCTATCCTGCCTGATTGATCACCGGCATAGAATGGATGAGCGCTTATGAGTTCCCACTATCGAATCATCTCAGCTTTTCCGCATCAACCTAAGCCCGACTAGGTGAGAAGCAGTGTCAATTCGTTTATAATAGAAGACCTTTCCGCCAATGCTTCTCCTTGACCGGGAATATGAATGAAGTTTTAGTTTGTTTTTGCCCTTGGATTAATCACTCACTGGACGGATCGAAAGGCATACGACAAGTGAGGCAGATAGATCAAGCTTTCTATGGGGTAAGACCACTCATATCCGATAACAGAGATGTTGATGACTCCGAGATGGACGACCGGATCGGCAACGGACGTTGACGAGCGACATCCCTCCATAGCTCAGTGAAGTCTATCAACGAGAGCTGTCACGCTAGCGCTTGATCTCTTTCTGAGCGCAAGTTCTTCTCTGGATTGGGACTTTCTTAAAATTTTACACGCTAGTTAAATTTTAATAACATCAAATATGTAATATAATTGACCACACATTATTGTGTTCCTGATCAGCCAAACAAAATTCGAAGTATAGTGCCAAATTAAAACCATAGACAGGCATTCATCACATATATGATATATGTTTATATTTTATATAAAAGTGAATTGACCGAAAATTAATATTTAATTATTTCAGTTTGTGAATCGAATCTTATATACAAGGTCTGCAAAATCTAATTAAGAATTATACCAAAAAAAAAATCTAATTAAGAATTAGGGAATAGACTTTCGTGTGGAAATCTCAAGATTCTAACTGAACCGCCAGGTATAATATGTTAATTTTGACAGAGAATTAAACCTGCAGCCGGCATGACTTGCGACAATGCAATGAACCAAATAGCTAAGATGTCATAATATTCTACCAAACAATATAATTCTGGAAGCTAATGACTTCATGCAAGTTGGTATGTAACCCAAGAAATGTTCAGTTCATTAAGTAATTATAAGTCGGTTTCAGAATTATTAACTAAACTTTCGATGTGTTTTGATATAAGAATGAGAAAAAAAATTATATTTTTAATTCTATATAAATGAAATTAAGTTATATTGGTAAACTTCACTGTATCAACTATATAGTAGATCCACAAACGCTATTGTGAATTCTGGAATATTAATTTTATATAAATTGGCTTGGCATATTGTTTTAAGTTAATCTTTTATAGGTGTGATTTATTTTGTTTGTTTGTTGATAAATAAAAAGAGTGATAAAACTCTTTGTAATTCTTATACTGTCTATATAAATATATACACACGCCGATAAGTTTTTTCAGTGAACAGTATGCTTCATGGCTTAACATGAAACAATTTCTTCAGTTACGGATAACTCCCATACTGAAAAATATATTTAAAACCAACATATATGATGAGTAAACAACTGGGAAAGACGAAAGAATAATATGTACCATTATAATTTCAATAATGCTCGAGGCAATATTTTGGGGCGAATAAGCGTACTTCTAAATTCACGATCGCGATCGTTTATATTTCAAAATAAGATATACTTAAAATTAAATAAACAGGATTCCTTTAATGTCACTTCACCATAAAACTAATTTGTCGAGCACCATAGTACATTACCGTCATGTCAGTCCAATTAAAAAAAAAATTGAGCTAGTGTTTGATGAGTCCTAGAGTATTGGATCCATATAAAACTATCTCCCAATCTCAAAGGAGAGTAGATATAAACATACCTTCAAAGTCAACGGAAAAATTAATTTACGATATATACAATAACAAAATTTGGCATTTCGTTCTACTTTAATCTATATTGATGCTTTTGTTTCTGCAGTTTCGTTTATGTTGGACAAAGTTTATAAGTCATCATACGCAACTCCAACTTCCAAATTAGGAAAAACAATTTTGTTCAAAATTTTTTATAATTCACGTTGGACTGGAGCAGCCAACGCTTAATAGCAGTTTGTTTAATTTTTAAATTGTAGGAAAAAAATCTCCCTATAATAACATTACAACTATATATGTTAGTATACAAATATTGAGTTGTATGCTTCACGTTATCATGCATTTGTTGCAGGAAGTAATTCGAGACCACAGTTGATTATCGAACAACTATAAATAATCAACATTCTATTAAAAATAAATAAAATCGACATTAATAGTTCAGTTGTGAACATCTCAAATGTTGAAAATGTGTGTCATTTATTAATATGTATTTAAGCAAGTCAGTTCCGTAAAATTGGAGTAATTGAGAGTTCAAACATGAGATGCTAAACAATATTAACCTTAATGAAACATTGTTTCATCCACTTCATTTATACTTATCTTTGAGAGAGTCAATAGGCTTCTGACTGGAACCATGAATAATTCTATAATATTCTGAAACTCCAAACACGTCGGCTACCTACAGTAAGTACAGTTGTTACATATATAATTAATTTGTTTATATCTAAACATATATATAGATATATATATTATTTTCTTTTAATAATTATTCTTTGCGTATATATATTCATTGGGTGTCAAAAATCTTGGATAGAGATTGATGAAATGAAGCGAAGGAGAGAGGCTGAGAAGGGCGGGTCAGAAATCAGGTCAGCCCTTCACGAGCTGCCCGCGCTGGCGGTCAACCTCAATATTAGTGGCGAAACCTCTAGCGATCGTACTCCCTCAGCTGCCCAACTGCCCGTCAAACCTTTTCTTTCTCTTTGCAGTGTTCTCATGATTCAAGTCCTTGGTAACTCTCTCTCACTCTTTCATACAGAATGAATGTGTATATGCTCTAATTATATCCATGATTGTTTGTATCACTTAGTTATGATAATGACGTGTCTGTTTAATTTTAATACGTGGACGTGGATGGTTATATGACACGTAAAGTGACACAGATAGTCCGTTCTTATCGTGATGTTTCATAATTTTCATCTAGCTAGCTATTCATGAAATACAATGTAATCTTGGAGGTGACATGTATAGTTAATATCGTTTATATGGCGTTAAATTCCATCGAAGAATTATTTGTTTTGCAGATAAGATAGGACCAACTATGGCTGTGTTGAGACAAGACATTCATCAAAACATACAGGTATGCTAATATCTGAAAAGATGTTTTGTTATTTTCACCATGTGTGCGAAACACACGCATTTAATCGCCATCAAACGTCTAGATCACAACTCCATAACGAAGAAATTAACAGCCAGCCTTTCATTTTGACTTGATTGTATTTGGTGATAATAATTCACCCATGTTTAAAGACTTTTTTACCCTTCTATAGTGTAATAGTAAAGTTATTTCTCCAGTGTCTTACTTTGGTAATTTATTGATTATGTCATCCATCACGCAATGGCTTGTTATTTACTCCATAAATATAATTTATATAGATAACGATGTTTGAAGCTCATTGGCTATTCGGCAGGGTTATTTCTGTCAATCATGCTTAGTGAATTATATGCTATCTTCTTTGACATTTTATGTTATGCCTTGCTTTTATTTAAGAGAGTAAGCTTCACGAATTTTATTATCAACTATTTTTTTCCTCAATATATCAATTTTAGTTATGTATCTTATAAGCTTAATATAATTATGTGTCCAATGTCGTTGATGTCTAGAGAATAGAGAAGTTCCATGACTCGGATCCTGCAATATATTGGGATGTAGTTGCTATTTTGAAGAAGGAGGTCAACGAAGGCAAGGCAAAAAAAGGCCCCACCTGTAGTAAAGCCTTTGTATGGCTTACTAGGTAAATATTTTTCTATATGCACATTATTGATCTCTTTTCATCTCATGTCATGTTTTTTAAAATATTAATGGCCAAGTGAAGAAGTGAACTGGCCCTACATTTCTATGTCAAAACTGGATTTTGTTTTTTGATTTTTGAAATAAATTCTTGGCATTCATATAGCAGATATATTTAAATAAGTTTAAAGTTGAATTATATAAGGGGTGCAATGGTGCATTAATAATTATTAAATTGTCTTTTAACCTAAAAGCATAAATGTTTAAGGAGGATCAAAGTATATAGTTTTATATATATTTTTTCCAACACGTTCGCTCAGATGCAGGTTGTAATGATTTTTTTGATTAAGCCTGACGTGTAACATTTTCTCATAAATAGGACTAATGTTCAGTTTAGCTTTGATAAATGTTGTCTCGTCACATCCAAAAACTCGAGTTTTTAAAGACGTTGCCATCTATTGTTACATATATATTTTCAAACAATATTATGAAATTATTATTGATGTTGTTGTTTTTGCTAGCGCAGGTCCCTTGATTTCACTCTAGCTTTGTTACAATTACTTGTAAAGGACTTAGGGAGAAATATGGAACAGGCAGTTGAAGAGTGTTATAGCAACAGTTTGAAACCGTGGCATGGATGGATTTCTTCGGCAGCATATAGAGTAACCTCCAATATGCATTTCTTTCCATATTTTCATTTTCAAATGGTATCCATTGATGCATATATAAGTTTCAAATTTACGTGTGATCATATAACGAACATGGCGCAGATCGTCTCATCCACTTTTCCACTTTTGTGATATTTAAGTGTGATGCATCTTAACACATGAAAGGGGAGTGATTGTATAATACATGAAGACTAGAGACGATTCGTGGTGTATAACTATGAAACGGAAAATTTGATTTTTAATTGATTGATATTTTGGATGATCATATAGCCTTTTGAGCTTACTTATGAGTTTGTTCGACTTCTTTTTCAAGGTGGCTCTAAAAATGGTGCCGGATAGCCATACTTTGGTTAATATTCTAAAGGCCAAAGACGAAGATTGTGATATGCTCAAGGAAGAGTTAGAAAACTTAATCTCACAACTTGTACCTGTATTACAGCGGAACAACGATATTCTGGTGAGCTAAATATATCATTTATTTTTAATTTAATAAGTACATGCATTAAATAAAACAAGAAGAACTCGCATATAAAGTTCTTTTTTTTTTTTTAAGAAAAGATTTGTCTGTCATCCTGCAGAGAACATATGGATTGGATAAGTTAAAGTCTACATGATCTTGGAGGTATCTACAAAGTACAGAACATCTAATGTACAAAGTTGAACTTCTCTTTTTCGTTTATTGTATTAAGCTTCATGTGTGATGGAATATAGAGTCGTACCGTGTACAGTTTAAACATGTGTAATAGACAATGTTCTAAGCTTAACCAGTATGTCGTAGATTTTGTCCAATATCCATTATGTATCATGAGAATATTTAATCGGCCTCATGATAGTTATATACATGTACTATATCGAGTAATTACTGCTAATGTAATTTACAACATTGCAAGAGACTGTTGTTCATAGTTTATGATCATGTATATATATGCATGCGACATGATGATCTCATCCTGGATTAGCAAACAAATAAACAACTGTTACCTCGAGGAAAATCTCATCCTCTAGTTTGATGTAAACTATGGCTTCATCTCCAATTTTACTTAGTCCCTTACTCTGGTCTGCATTCTTCAGCTATTGGCATGCCTCCAAATAGACACGAGAAAATCATGAATAACCGCTTATTTACTCAAACCTTACATAAACTAATGTGTTTTAGCTTACAATGAGATTATTATACGATGTATATTTTGCTGATGATGAGATAATATTTGAAGCGAAATGAATTGTGGAGCTCCTCAATAGGCTTTAATAACCAAAATAAAAACACAAGTACAACTTGAGAGAATGAAATCAACAAAGCCATAAAGTTGGAAACCAATTTTAGCATGTAAAAAAAACAGAAGCATCTATGGATGATGATATCACAATAATACAATCATTTACCTCGATCTTATGTTGCTCATTCTACTACTTCATCAAAGAGAGCATCATACAACGGAGGCAAAAGCTGAGGTGGAAGATTTACAACACGCTGAGAAACCAAAAGACCGACATCCTGTGCATAATCGCTGAGAAACCAAAAGACCGACATCCTGTGCATAATCTCCAACAAACGACTTGACTTTAGCTATGGCATCCTTGTCAAGGCACACTTTAAGAAGGTTCTAGTTGAGCTCAATCATACATTTGGTACCCTGTTACAAACAAATCTGCACACGTGTTACCACAAACTAGTACAAAAAGTTTGGGGATAGCTTCAAAATTGCTTGCCAGCAAGAGAAACATAATATTTTTATCATGATTTAACCTTGCCATCGCGCAGGTCCCTGGATTTCACTCTAGCATTGTTACAGCTGCTTGTGCAGGACTTTGGGAGAAATATGGAACAAGCAATTGAAGAGTCTTATTACGCCACTTTGAAACCGTGGACGCGCGGATGGATTTCTTCCGTAGCATATAGAGTAACCTCCACATTCCTGCATCTTTGTTTATTCCTATTTACATTAAGAAGTGAAAATACACATATACATATACATACATATATATATATATATATATATATATATATATATATATATATATAAATTAGTAAATTCCAATCCTAAGTTTTTTGATGAAACAACAATTTAATCTTGTATCAGTGATGGGGGCGAAGTAAGAGGTCCTGGTTTTGTATCTCACTGCTAGTCGACCTTCTATTTATTATAAAATGTCGCGATCCTCTGTACAAGCTTTAATACGAAACACACTTAACCCATTTCAAGTTTTCATATTATAATGAAATTAAAACACCATATTTTACATTTCATCCATTAATATTCCTGATGATTATATAGCTGAAATTAAACAGCTTAAAATTTTTGTGACAAGGTGGCTCTCAAACTGGTGCCGGATGGTCGTACTTTGGTTAATATTCTCAAGACCAATGATGAAGATTATGATATGCTCGAGGAAGAAATGCAACATTTGATCTCATTACAGAAGAACAGTGATATTCTGGTGAGCTACAATGACAACAACATAATTTATTGCTTGTTCGAATTGAATAATTTTTTATATCATTAAGCTAATCTCTATTGTTCTCTTTCTTGCCCTTATTATGGCAGAGAACATACGGTTTGGACAAGTTGATCAAGTCTACCTGAGCGTTGTCTACGCACGTCGAAGGGCAAAACGTCCAATGTACATATTGAAAATTTCTTCTTTTTTGTTTTTATTTGGTCTTGTGTGTGGGAGCGTGCAATATATAGCCAGACCTTGTACAGTGGAAATAATTATGTAACATAAACATCTTTTTATACTTAAAACCAATAAATTACGTAATTTGTATATCCAGTTGTAACCATTCTGCATTATGCATATACTTAGTTAATCAACCTAATAAATATTTGCATGAAGAAACACAAATCCTAATTTCATTTCTAAATGAAGAGAGTTTGATGAAAACCACGAATTATATATGGATTATTGTTTCGCTGATTCTTACCTTCTCCATACTACAAATTAATCTAACTTATTCCTATCCTTAGTAAAATATGTTTAGAAAAGCTTTTGAAGATGACCCTCTATGCGCACCTCATGTACAATTACAAAAAATGACATTTTTTGGCCATTTTACCCTCAGTATATATAGCTCTTCATTCCGTGATATAAATTGGGCCGTTAATTTATCACTTAATTCTGCCAAAATGAAGGAGTGATATATATATATATTACACCCTCTCTCAACAATGTTATGGTAATCCTCGAGGATTCTGATATATCTACTTTGAAAAATCACTAATACATTGATAAATTGAGAAAAGTTACTGATCGGGAGGATATTTTTTTAATTGGAACAGGAATAAATTCAACACAAGCACCATTGACTATATCTAGCATGTTTTGGGAGTTTGCTACGGCAATGACTTCTCTGC